>JAUTXW010004474.1:85000-774616 GCA_030620095.1 Kuschelorhynchus macadamiae | reverse complement strand
TATTACATTGAGTCCATACTCGCTAATGAAGCTAGTTTTGATTTTTCCACTAATTAGCATTAAAGAGAATTTGTTCTATATCATTACTGTTAATAATAGGCCAAAAAATATATGTAAGGTATTTTGCCTATTACTGATATGTAGGAAAGTAAAATGCAACAAAACCTAAAAATTTGCTTACTACATAGTATTAAATTAAAACTTCCAAAGCTTTTACAATTAAAGATGAACTTGTACCTATTTTACTTGGACCTCTTTTGTATAGTATTGATAAAACATATTTAATTTTGACACAAAATTTAATTTTTTTATTTTGCTAGGTATGTATTAATTGTAGAGAACAAAACAAGGAAAAAAACTAATTCTAGTTATTTTTTCTCTAGGTACAAAGAAAACTCCATATCACAAGAAAACTGTTTATTGCTACGAACTGTACAAGCCAATAGACCATGTAATTTTGAATCTCACCATGGATGAAGAAAGCAGAAAAGGAAAATATATTTTAATTTATAGATTTAGAAGTTTGTAATCGTTAGTAGAACAGTTTATGCTTTTGTAGTAAATCCTCATGACTAGTCAATGCATCTTATGAGTATGAGTAGGCGTGTTTGTTGTGTGCAGAATTTAGTAATAAGATCTCTTTATGTAGATATATTTGAATTATATTTAATGCAAAAAGTTTCTACTTAGAAATGGAGATAAAGATGACCCCATAGCTATCCCAATTTTGTTGCCGATACTCATGTTATATTGAGAGTTTGTTATTTTGTATACACTGTAAGTGGTTCAGTATTAATGCATTGGCTGCCTTACTTATGTTTGCCAATTCATACCAAGTGGTATGTGTAGCAAGCATTCTGGAGTGAACATTTCATAAGGACCATTTATCTGATGCTTGCCTCAGCCATGTAATGTAATATTAATAATTTGTTTGTTCACCTATACTGGAATGATTTTCAAGTTTATTTGTTACATTATAGTATATTTATAAAAGACTTACATTAGAGACTTGCATTGCCTGTCAAAATTGACATTTCTTTAAAAAAATTACAAAAAAAATGAAAATTGCTTCTCAAAAGTATCTTAAGCTTGATGCAAAGTTGTTGTGATTTTATTATTTTATTATATTATATTAATTAAAGATTTTCGATAGTAAATAGATATCTTAATACAAAAAAGACGTAATTGACTAATTTAGGAGCATAATCGAAATTTGAAACTATTTTTTTAATATTTAAGTGCCTTGGACAAAGTTATAAAAATTCAAGATTAGAATTGCTGACCAAAATTTGACATATGTAAAACTATAAAAGAAACACTTTTTTTATAGCACTCTCTCCTATTTTAACAAATAAGCCCTTTCTCTGCGACTTCCTAAAGAAATACCCTTTCTCTGCGATTTCTTTAAAGAAATATATCAATTCTGGCAGGGAACACAAGTCAAGTGACTATTCCCTCTCTAAGTCATTTTTCACAGGACACTGTATATATATATATATATATATATATATATATATATATATATATATATAGTTGAAAAGCATTTTTCAACACATGTTTTTTCCAATACGCGGCACTTTCTAGCCCAGTTAACAAGGTGTTTTTTGTCTGTTTCGTAAGTAGTTATTTACCTAATACGTTCGGAAAGTGGTACTTTTCCACATGCAGCCGTCAAGAGCGGAAAAGACACTTTCCACATGTGTGTAGATACAAAATTTGTCCTACGATCGATATGGTCCTCAGATAAACGTCAATTAGGTTTGAGTTCAATAATAATATACTGTAATTATAAAAATTATTGTGCTTCTTACAAAAAAAATTCTTACTTTTGCAAGTATTTCACCTTATTGAGTGTTTTAGATAAGATATTCATCAATTTAACAAATCGCGCGGAAAAGTTACTTTTCAGTGCTAGTACTCCTGAAAAGTTAAAAGTTTTTAAATATTAAAATTTCTTCCATTATGCGTATAAACATTTAAAAATAAAAAATATTATGTATAACACTAAACTCTCAAGGCAGTTACTTTATTTTGTTTTAGATCCGATGAAGGCCGTAATATGGTCAAAATGTATTAACCTTAAATAAAACTTAGAAAATTAAATCCATTTAACCTCCATATGTGTTATAATTTGAACATTATTCTGAAGAAATATTGTTTATTCTATACGCACAATGCGGCGTTTATCGAATTGTCTACAATTCTTGCTTACTGCATCGCTCATTAAAATGACTCTTAGCCGCTGATCACAGCAAGGCTTTGTCATCCTCGGTGGGGTGCCACATCCAGCGAAAAGACTTATCATGCGCTATACGAGATTGATTGTGGTCAGATTACGATCTAAAACAAATATATTGGGGACTGTAGACAACTCAATTTAAATGTGAAGTTTTAGCATTGCCCTTATAAAACCGCAGAT
The DNA here is from genome assembly GCA_030620095.1 of Kuschelorhynchus macadamiae. Taxonomy (NCBI): domain Eukaryota; kingdom Metazoa; phylum Arthropoda; class Insecta; order Coleoptera; family Curculionidae; genus Kuschelorhynchus; species Kuschelorhynchus macadamiae. The sequence continues at coordinate 772,197 of JAUTXW010004474.1, read as the reverse complement.
AAAATTGTTTTGTTACTAAACAAGTGTTATTATTAAAGTGTTTAAAGCAGTATTAAATATGACAGATAACTTAAAATTCTGGTATAACTTGCTAACCAAATAGTAACAGCTTGTAACGTAAGGGTAGAGTAATATGAAATAAAATTTATTTACAACCATAAAACGTAACGTTGACATTTTTGATTTCTTGAAATAAACATATTTCTTACGTTTCTCAAACAGAGTTTGGTTATATATTAAGTATTATAATAAAAAAAATGTACCTAAGTATTATGAACAACAAACAAAATTAGTTTTAATTTATTTTAGCTAAAAGTAAAAAATAACTAGCTCTAAGGCGGTTTTAGCCTCGAATCCCGAAAAAAGGTCCTTACTTTCTATTATTTTTAATATTATTTAATATACCGGAAATATAAAATTATTGCACAAAACACATTTTTTTGCATAAAATTTGTATAAACACTTTTCTTTCCTAGTGTCATTATTATAAATGCGTCAAATACTGTGATTCCGATTGTATAGTGCTCCAAATTGAATCATTTATTGAGAAACATTTAGAGAGACAATTTTTATTTTGGCTTCGAAGCTTCCGTCCGCGCTAGATTCCAATTTCGGATACAGTTGTAAACGCAAGTTAAATACCGTGATTTGATTGGTTGCTGTTGGCAAAAGACGGGGTATAAACAATGTGAATGTTTAACATAGGCTTCCTTAGCTTGTCGGTATGATACTCGGCTTTGAATGCGGCACATATGTGTTCGAATCCCAATTCAGGCGGTTTCATTCAGAAAGTTTTTTTTAACAAAACATAATTAATATAAATGTGGATTGTTAGGTTAAGATCGATGAAGTTTGCTGTAAAAAAAGCGCGCGGTAGCGCGCCAACCCATTCTAGGCCTATATAAAAATAACTGTACCAGAAACTGAAATCTCGCTCCGTCCGCGCGCTGGTACGTTATTTGCATATAATTATGAAAAGCGCTTAAATAATTAGTTGTTCCATGACTGTGGCGCCGCCACCTACTCTAATAGTTTATTTCGGCTAAGTATAAACAAAGTTCACTCAAGTCTATTGAGACCCTTAACTTGAGGGGGTAGAGTTTCGTGTTAGCAATAGGAAGGCGTCTAGTTCCAAACCTCGTTTAGAAATTTTTTTTTAAGAAAATTTATAATATAAATGCGGATTAGGTTAGGTTAGGATTGGCAAAAAAAAAAACGGGCGGTAGCGCACCAAGAAAATTCCTAGTCTATATTAAAGCAAGTATGTTTTTACTAAAAAATCTGACAAAAATGCTAATTCTTTAACGGCTCGTTAATTATGATATGAGTAGTAATGGCCGTAAAGTGAAGCATCTAAAAAATGTGTTATCAGAATCACGAATCTGCACATGCGCAAACCATATTGTCAAAAGTTAATTTGTATTCACAAATTTAGACAACTGTTAGAAAAATAAGATATGAAAAGAAATACTATTCGCAACAGTTCATATCTCAAATTTTGGAATTTACAAATAATGTTAGTTAGCAATCAATACTTATTTATAACCAAACGTTATGTACCTAGGTAATTATTAAATCAACTTCAACTATTCTAAAAAGATATATATTCGGCAACCATGCTTTGTTTGTCCTTACATTTTTCACCAGACTTTAAGGACATTGCACACAGTTGTGTATATTCAAAAAATAGTCTTATCTAAAAAATTCGGAGAATTATACAAAAAGTGCCACATCAAAAAATGTTTAGTGTATAATCTGAAACAAAAGAAGGAGAATAAGCGGTTTTCAAAATTCATGGATAAAAACTTTCTGTGAAGTAAGAAAGTATGCGATAAATATGCATAAAATAAATAACATTAAAAGGTATTTTCAAAAAAATATATTACAAATTCCTAAATAACGCTGGAAGTCATAATATCGAAGCCTTACATGACTTAAGCATATGTTAACCTCCCAAAATCCTGACGTGAAACTAATTATTAGTGTTCCAGAAATTAAAATTTCAGATTTCAATCCATTCACATCATTCATTATTAAGAATAGGAAGGTAACATAAGTAGCCGGTTTTGTCGCTAAAAAAGTATTGAACAAGTTGGAATCTGTAAATAGTGTCTTAATAGATCTTGTTCAAGATAACCGGCAAAATTAGATTATTTTGCTGTTGAAACCAAAATTTTGTTTGAAGGCGTTGTTGTTAGCTTCTTCGACAAATTTTAACATATTTTTTCAGAAATGGATTCATAAATTTTTTTATTTTAAAATATGTAACAAGATTTTATTTACTGATATGATAAAAAAATATTAATCGTATTTTAAGAGGGAAACAGAAGATGAGGACGAAATTATTCAAAAAGACTAGAGCTTACAAAGAATAATAATTATGGAGTACTGAATAATGTATATATTTTATAATATATAAAAACATTTGTTTGTATGATGATAATTTTAAGCTGTAGAAAGACTTGTATATACAAGTAAGCTTTTATTTTCTTCTACATTATTTAAACTAAATAGCGATTGATTGCATCACAATAAACAATTATTTGACTATTCTTCCTAAACCCTTTCCTCAAAATTATCTTAGATTATTATTATTCAAGATGGTGTTTAGCGGGTTAGGGACATAAATCAAACCTCAGTTTTTTAAAAAATTGGCCAACGTTTCGACGATTTATTTGTCGTCTTCTTCAAGGCTAATTCCTTAGAATTAGAGGCGCACGTAAAAAATATAATTATACTTCTCCATAGAACACAAATGGTGATTACCACTACAATACATTAAAACACAAGGTGGCAAACAAGTAAAAGAACAAAGGACATTTAGCAGGTCTCGGAGCATTAAAACATTCAAAAAGGATTATTCAGAAAAACAAAAAACGCAATTAAACAACTCCGGAACCCACTGCAGCAAAACAACGACGATATATATATATATATATATATATATATATATATATATATATATATATATATATATATATATATATATATATATATATATATATATATATATATATATATATATATATATATATATATATATATATATATATATATATATATATATATATATATATATATATATATATATATATATATATATATATATATATATATATATATATATATATATATATATATATATATATATTTTATATATATATATATATATATATATATATATATATATATATATATATATATATATATATATATATATATATATATATATATATATATATATATATATATATATATATATATATATGATGTATAGTCTCTGATCTTCCGTCTCTGATTTATCGGATTCAACGTACCGGTCTTTGATGATGAATTTCGTGTTATTTCGTGTGTTAATAACTTGGTCCTCTATTGCCATCACAAATCCTTCTGTCTCTGGGAATATTTGTCCATCCTTCAGCCGCCTGCTGGATGCTTGTTTATCTATGTGTGGCTGATGCAAATCATTGTGATGTCGACCGTGTAGGGCCATATGAGCCCACTGTTCTTGTTTACCGGGATTTGAAAGTGACTCTAGGATGATGTTGTCGCTTGCGAGATTGAGTGGAGAGTACAAGCTGTCTCTTAAGGTCATCATGCGGAGGCTCGATGTTTGTGCCTTATTGGTGAAGAAATCTCTCAATTTTTGCAGCGGTCCGGAGTGCGAATTGGTCAAGTCAACAAGGGATCTTCCACCTTCTCTTCGTGGTAAGGTCATTCGGAGAGTTGATTGAGTGGTGTGACTTGGTGGTCATTAGGAGAGTAGTTCATCGTAGTCCCTCTAGCTCCCTGTAATGAGATTTCTGTATTGCTGAGATTTTATTAATATTATTATTATTATTATTGTATTAATATTGTATAGAAATTACCCACTTTATTATCTGAAAGGCAGATTACAGAACTGCTAAATCAGTATACCTTTTACACATTTGAAATAAGGTAATTGTACCTTTCACCGACCAACTAAGCTTTTTCCTCAGATAGAAAATAAGAAATAACGAAAAAATTGATTTTTTACATATAACACTCACTTTTATAAGTACTTACTATTAAGAGTACCTTGGTGATCGCTAATAGTATTGCCTTTAACAGATAATTCCTTTGGTTTCAGAGACAAATCTTCGTTGACAAGGTTTGGAGATACGATAACTGGGGAATTAGCGGGCGTATGGACAAACTATCACTTTTTACGAGGTCTTGGAGCTAAAAAGTAAATGTAATATAAGTAACCTAAAAATATTAAGTTTCTATATAATATTACTTGAGTCAGCGCGATTATGAACCCATACTTTAGCATCCGGTTGCCCAACAGGTTCGATACACAGAATTTAAATGTTTCCATGATTTTGTAGCGTAGGTACCGTTAGATCAGGATTATTAATTAACTTTTCGTTTTCCATGTCCATCCACAAATTTTCAGAATAATTCAAGTCTAGATCTAAAGTATCGACATCCAGAAGTGGTAATTGGTTAGTGTCGGGCGCAGTAATAACATCATCATTTGGAAGAGTAGCTGATGTCCTCTATTGAACCATTCCAAATCTATCCACGGTTTTGAAATTTTTTAAGTTTCCTTGGATCCAACTGTCGTTCGATTTGTGATAAAGTAATAGAAGAATGATTACTTGTTACTTATATATCTATTTTTTGTATTTCTATATATTTCCATTAATTTTTAAAAGAGCTATACATTGCCAAAAGTTTTACGCCAAATTTCGTAAAACGTACCGGGCGTACGTTTTACCAACTGTTGGTCGGTCATAGGAAACCCATAAGAGTTTAGGTCCTATTTACCGACCTTTTTTTTATCGATATAAATAAAATTTTGAGTTAGACTGGGCAAATATTTTTATCGTATTGGGTTAATATCGCATAATCTGTGTTAGGAAACGTTTTTATTAAAAGTACCCAAAATAACCGTAATATTTGCAAATTTATATCGGACAAAAATATAACATTCGACGTTAAAACTAAAAATTTTACTGTTTTTATTCACCCTTAATGAAGGCAAATAAAACTATTTAAGTGGTCGGTAATAGCTCTATAAATTCTAAAAGTTATTATTTATATGAAAAAATTGTCCTTGTCCTTCAATTCTTTTTCAATAAATAAAAAATTTGAAAAAAAAATAATGCACTCTCTTTATTACGACCGACTCACAGACGGGCAAAATTTCAAAAAGCTGGACAGAACCCCAATTCGGGAAGATTGCCATTTCACACTTTTACGCGTCTAGGGGCTTTAATAGATCATTGGGCTTTTTAAAATTAGAAATTCCGTAGATGGCGCTCTTCGTTGAATACGGTGACAATAGTTGAATGTTAAATGTTGTTCGCGTAAGTGTTTTTGCGAAAAAATATTGGCTGTTTTTGTGTACATATTGTAGACATTATAGTGCTCAAAGTAAAATGGATTGTACTCCTGGTGGTAAGTAGTACCTTTAGCTATACTATTTATATAAAATAATAATATTTTTTAATTATGTGTATTTTATACAGAAATAATTTTCTGGAGTAGTGCAAAATTATAGTTTTAATTTTATTGTTAATATTTTAGTAAACTTCCGGGATCTTCCGGGCTTAACTTTCTGGAAAGTTGTGTAGCTGAATACTTTAAATAGTAAATGGAGAAAAAATATTTTCCGCTTTTGTCTGCCTTTTTGAGATAACTTAATCAACTTTGTTTTGTGTCACTTGGAATTTTCCCCAATTTATCGCTTTCAAATCGTTTAGGGCTAATTATTTTTATTTATTTCAGGATCAAGGGACGTAGATCCGGATGAAAATGTTGTTTTAAGTATGAGAACGCTTTCTGAAGTAATACTGACATGCAATTCAACAAAAATTGAAGCTAATTGCGAATATTTGCATTCGTATGTAAAAGATCTAACTAATTGCCCTGAAGTATTATCTAATGTAATTAAACAAAAGCTTTCATATTTTCTTTCTGATTTTAAATTAAAATATAAGACTGCCCAATACAAGAAAGATATTTTGCCCAAAACAAAACTTGGTTGGAAACAAATTTAAAATTTCATTTTTTTGTGCAATCACCTACAGCGAGTTTAGGTGGTCGCCCTGCTGTTAATTTCCAGACTAGTAGCGAACGAACAAAACGAAGACAAACCGAATATGTTGGATCAACAATGAGTTCCTCAGAGCCTGTGTATGCTGCTCAAATAAGTCTGCGCGCTGAAGGAAGTATAGATGCTGCAGCTGTTATAAAAGATGTACAATTTTCAACCCCAAAAAGGGCCCAGAACTATAGAAAGGCATATAAAGAGAGAGCTGAAAAAGTTGATCAGCTATCTGGTGATAAAGCATTGTCAGTATTTGTTAAAGCAAATAGACACCAATATCAGATCATAAGGAGTGAAGATAAAAAACGTTTTCCATCGTATAAGAAGATTCAGGAGGCCAAGGGGCGCTGTTACCCAAATCGGGATGCAGTTACAATCACGGGGCAAAAAGCTGAAGTAAAATTACAAGCCTTACTAAACCATACTGCCCATCGTATAGTGGAGGTGCAAAAAGATGTATTGGAAACATTAACAGAACCTCAACTTGCTTGTTTGACACTTAGGTATAGCCAATACAAGCAAAATTTTGACAGCGATGAACGTTCGGATGCCAGTATATTTTTAACATCCTTTGTGCCACTTCTATTAACATGCGACGATCCAAATAAATCTACAAACAAAATAGTTTGGCAAAATCCACGTCCAGGCTCACCCCGCTTTTCGTCCAATCAGAATTCAATTTATACATGAGACCACTGATTTAACACTTCAAGAAATAAATACCATGCAGAATGAAATAGAAAACCTTACACCTACTTCCATTAGTGTAGGCACAAGGACATTGAACACAACTTACTTTTTACAATGGTAGATGGCAAAATGTGCAATGCTGCTTCATCTACGACATCCACGAAAAAGTGTTATATATGTGGGGCTTCTTCCAAGTCTTTCAACAACATAGATGTTAAGTAGAAGTATTTTAATCAGTTTGTTAAACTGTGAAAATAGTGATTTTTTTTAGAAAAATATGATCAGTAGCAAAAGTTATGGTACGAGCGGGAATCGAACCCGCACCTCTGCGTGTCTAGCGCATCACCCTAACCAATTGAGCTATCATACCACTGATAATAATAATATTTTTGCAAACTATATCTAGTGGATACCGTATAAATATACAAAAATTTAAAGATTATGCTTTAACAACAGCTAGGACACTGGTACAAAAATATCCTTGATACAACATGCCTAATACGGTCCACAAAATTTTAATTAACTCGTCAGATATTATTGAATCTTTTTTATTGCCTATAGGACAATTATCTGACGAGGCCCAGGAGGCATTAAATAAAGACATTAAGAAGTATAGAGAAGGATTTTCCCGAAAGTGTTCAAGGCAACAAAACTTGGAGACTGCTTATATCGTCTGATCCAGTCATATTAAGCATGCGAAAACTTCCAAGGCGAAAGTCCAAGTCTTTCGAAAAAGAAGTCTTAGATTTATTATTAGCCCCCGTCCAGAGGGATCTGCCACTAATACTACTAATGAAGACTCAGAAATTAATAGCTCAAGTGACTCAGACTCCGGGTCCGGGGATTAAAAACAATAATTAGTTATGCGACATTATTTCTGAGAATAAATGATGCTGTTATTAGTTTATTAATTATTAATTTTACGCCGTTGATGACTTTAAATAATATAAAAACAGTAAAATGTAGGCAGTATTTTTTAAAACAATTTAAATTCGGTTTTATACACATAATTATGTTTTTGTCAAGTATTTATTTATTATATTATTAAATTTTCCACCAGATTAGTAGCCAATTGACAAATATGTTAATTAGTTTTTACAATATTATTTCTCATAAACACATTAAGGAAATTTTATTACTACATATCATCGTTTAAGTTTTGGCCAGGTTTTTTCAATTTTGCCCGTCTGTGCGACTGGACGGTAAAAAAGACATTGTATATAATGACACCGACCAATAATTTTTTATTAATTATAACATGGTTTGTAATAAAATATAAGATTTTAGTATAAAAAATAAATTAAAACAATATATTTAACCTACTAGTTAATAAATATCATTTAATACTTACATTAATTTATAGACTGCACTTAAATAAACCTGTACACAAATTAGGAACACTTATTAAGAAATAGTGGGTTATTCCGCGATGTATGGCTAAAGAATGACGTTATTAACGTATTTTTCGACATGTTGCCGCAAACTCGTATAATTTTCGCGGCGGGAAGTTCAAATATTAGAATTTTGAATTTTAATGTTTAAACCGGCAACACCTGACTGTTTTAAAATTAAAAATATGTGATGGTGGGTAATAAGTACTAGATCGGTGATGGATACACTTACTTTATGAATATGTGTAGGATTAACATCTTAAGATTTGTGTAATTTTACTTTATTTGAAAAATTTCTGTTACATGATGTTTTAAAGGATAGTGTATAATTTAAATGTATTTTGGTTTCCGTTGAGCTTCATTTAATATTCTGATATGTTATTGTCGACGCTATATAAGGAAACTTTTTACCATTGCACCATACCTCACACTTCACAGACATCACACACTGCAGGGTGAGTCAGGAATCCAGACTTGTATATTTTCATCATGGCCTGGATGTTACATAAATACATGGACAAAAAAAACAGAAATTTTATAATTTGCTTGAACATTGTAATGATATGGAAATTAAAAGCATTTTATGACGTTCATTGTCAACTTACGCCTAAGATGTACAAATGACATTAAACCAGTAGTAATTACTCCTCGAGATCTCTTGTATTAATTATTGTTATTTCGACTGTTAGACCAAGTTTTGCATAGATTCGTACCAAGCCACATGGGTTTTAGTGAGTGTTTTATGTTTAGGTTAAAACATAAAAAAACAATTTAAAGTTATAATATATTTATATACATATTATTAAATATGATTGAGAGAGTCTCAAAAGTAAAAATATGTTTAGGATTTTGGACAGAATCAAAAATTCAAATATGGTATTTTATTTATGAAATAAATACTGTCTCACGCTTTTTTTAGGCTTCTCATCAAGATGTCGGAGCAAAATGGCAGCCAAATACATATTTTTTAAAATCAACGTAAAAAATCTTATTCAATTGACTTTAAATTTTCCAGAAAAATTAAATGGGAGGAGGGTGGATAAATTGGAACAAATTCAACGTAACGTAACAAAATGACGGATGTATGTCAATGTAAAAACTATTTGCTTATTTTAAGTTATGCCCAAAAATTAAATATGGCATATGTAGAAAGTGTAAAATATTGGTACGAATCCAAGATGATGGAAAAAATGGCGTCCAATAAAAATGTTTGAGAAGACAGTATATATGTTACTATATATAAATGAATATGTACTAAACTAAATTGTGTCCCGCTTCACTATTCCTAATAAAAGGAATGATTCATAATGAAGGAAGTTACGGGTAAAAGAAATTTACCCATTTTTTTCTAAATATGTACTGAAACTACACGCTAATTCGATGATATGCAATGAACCTTAAAAATATTCCTACGTTCAGCTCTTGCTAGTAGCAATAAAAATTTATAGTACTATAAGAATCACGACTTTTTAAAGAGCCACAAAAATAAAATATGATAAGGGCTTCTCAATTTTAAAATTTATTTAGGCAGGATTATTACAAACAAAAAAGTAAAGAAATATTTAAACCAAATGTTGAAATTATTGAAGACGTTTTATTAGGTTCGAAATGGTGTAATGCGATTAAAATAATATTAAATTAGGATGCAGCGAGTATTAGAGTTTCTGAAACTGCAATAAAAAAATATAGGCCCGTATTTAAAAAAGCCGTCCTAATGATCGTCGCCAGCAGACAAAACTTCGAAATTAAAATCTGAGGTTGTAGTTTTACAGAAGGCAAAAAGTTGTATGTTAATTTTTCGGTTTTTTTTACAAATATCTTGGGAAATACTCTTGTAAATTTCTGAACGCTATATTACTAAACTTTTAAATATGCAATTCTGTCTCCATTTAACCAATCTTACCTCTTACTGTTACGATCCCAGTGCTCATACCTAGAGTTTGTAACACTCTGTAATATATATAAATATGTATATTACGTAAAATTGTAGAAATTAGAAGAGAGCCAAAATGAAATCGAAATATAGAGCTGAAATACAATTATTTAAAGTTTGAAATCTACCTATAAATCGTCACTTTTCAGTTGTTTTTCACTTTGTAGCAAATTTAAATTATGTACCCGTCTAGCATACCTATTACAAATTTAAATTTATCGCCAAAATAGCAATATATTAATTTTCATCCACGCTTAATTTTTACTGAAAAATATAAAAGGGCGCTTTCATATATTTGTTATTCATTGACTGACTTTCCCATAAATGGCGAATAAGTAAATATGTGTACAGTCTATTTACGAGGGATATTGGAGGAAATTGGGCGAGATGATTAAAAGTTTGGGGGATATTCAGCTCTTTGTGAGTCGAATATAAATATCGAATAATGTAGCCTGCATATTTTTTGGGCAAACAGGACATTTTACGAAATACATATATAACTGATTGATTTTTAAAAAGGGTAAATGTAAATATATCGTACCACTAGAATTGACAAACAGGGCAAAACATTTGTATGGAATAAGTTACCACTAAACAGAAGACGCATCTATTAGGCTCTTCTTTACAAGTGTCGTCCTATCAAATTGTTAAGGGATTTCTTGATGAAGTCTTTAGAGTTTGGAGACGATGTGCAAACAAGAATGATGTTTTATTAAACCTCAAACCTTAAACCTCAACCGCGCGTATTTTTGCGACGGGGCGTTCCCGGGGTGGATTGGCTGTCACTGACCGGATCTTCTGGATCAATATCACGGCAGCTTCCGGATTATCCGGGCTTTGCCACAACAAGGAGGAAATACGTCTGGAGTCGCTACTAGTTATGGCCCGATCATAAAGAAGTTCGGGTTAACGAGTATAGTTTACGAAGTTGACTAAATTTCAGTTACTAGTGAATTGAAATATAAGATCAAAATTAAATTCTTAGATAGTTCTAATAAACAAAGTTAGTTTAACGAAAAAGGCCCTTTCCGCAAAAGTTAAAATGGATTTTTTTACGAGCGTGCAGAAAAAATCTTTTTTTATTTTAGCTGACAACAAGAAGAAAATAAAAATATGGAAATTATCACTATTTTTTGTTAAATATTGAAGATATCGAATTATTTAGGGAACAAATATAAACTTCTAGCTGCTTTCTGAATATATTCTGATATATAAAGCTAAACTTGTAGACAATAAAATATGAAAAATTAAGCATCGTTTTATTATTATTTGAAAAACTTGCTAATTAAAAAAATTTGCCTTAAGTTGCGTTCTTATATTGGTTTAAAACAGTTTATTAAACAGAATAATATTATACCCATCTTGAAATATCTTGAATTGAAAAAAAAATCCTCACATAAATAAATCAATAACCAAAAGAAAAAGATTATTTGTAGTTTTAATCTAACACGATTGGAGTTTACCGTATTTTTGTTTTATATTTTCGTGTTCGATGTAGCACTAATAACAATAAAGCCATTCTTAATAAAATATTTTTAGTAACTATTCAAAAGTAAAATGCGTTAATAACTGAAAAAAAGTTACAGTGTAATGGTTTTTAAATATGTAATAATGAAATTATATCTATTGATTACTTTGACACAAAACTTATTTTCTGATATTCAAAAAAAAAATGCTATATGCAGGTTTACCTAAACTTGATCAGCGAAGTTTTATATTAAACACTATTGAAGCAACTGCGTTAATTACCACTAAATTAAGTATGTCATTTCAAATTCTAAGAGCTGGAATGATACTGGAGTTAAAACTGATACTTATGTTTTTAGAAATGTTGATAATGTTTCAGAGTTTATAGGTAATGTTATTTCCCCCAAAAAATGTGTAAGATCAAATTCCGTCTCATTGAACAAAAAATACTAAACCGAATACAAAACAGCTTCATTTAACTTAAGCCAAATACCTACACTTAATAAACCCCTCTAAATGACCATGATCTCGATCTATTAGTCAGATAGTTTTGAGATTTGTAAAACCGATTCACATGCTTGCTTCTAATGGTTACTAAAATGGTTCCGATAAAGTAATGAAAACAACATAGACTCCATCATGTTACCAGTGGCAGAGATCTCAGATCTACGTACTGGGAATATCATCTGACCTGCTACCAAAAACCTTTAGTGCAGATTGACCCTATTCCATGATCTTCACAGAAAGAGGTGTGGAATCGGAATAAATCCAATCGAGTCAATAAGCTTAGGTAATAATACTTTCATATTTCAGCCAGAAATCATGTTATCAAAGCCAAATTACGTACAAAAATATTCTCCGATAGTCGAGCGATACTTAAAGCACTTGAAGCAAGTCATTGTACATCCCAAAATATTTTAAAACTGCCAAAAAGTACTGGCTGGACTGGGAGTTAAAAATAAAATCACTCTATTATAGATAGTGGGACATACGTTTCCGGAGAGGTATTGACTTGCGGGCCTTGTAGCAAAAAAAAGTTGAGGCAGAGATAAATTTCACGGGACCTGAACTAGCTTTAAGCATTGCCCAAACGTGTTATTTTGGAGTGGATAGCAGTGGCGGCTCACCAGGGGACGTGGGTGAAACGCCGCCTCACCTACATTGTCTAATCAATTTACTTAAAAATAAAAATATTTTTAAAATATTAAGCGTTTTATAATCTACATTTTTATTATAAAAATGTGGTATGTTTTATACAAATTTACATTATTTACTTAATTATATCAATATTTTCTATAAAAACTAATGCGTTATATGCTCAAAAAATAATAATAACTTAAAAATGTAGCGCGCTGAACCCCTTTTCATAACGTCGGTACAATGCCAAAACCACGAATGTGCAAATTTTTAGTTTCGAGAAAACGGGGTTTAAGTTTTCAGTTTAGTTTAAAAAATTGACATCTTGAAGTAAGATCCTCAAATATGAAATAATTTTAATTTTCAATCAGCAAGATTATGCCAATATGAAATGCAAATCGATTTTTCTTTTTTTTTTTTCAAAAAAATGCACATTCGTTTTTTTGGCTTTGCAAAAAAAGTAAATATTTTTATTCGTGCAAATGAAAAAATACACATTTTCCAAAAACAGTGCTTTATTGGCGTTCTAATTACGTAGGATTCATCAAAATACAAGAAAATAAAGCATCATTCTGGTAAAAAAACAAAAATTCCTGAAAAAACAGGAAAAAATCTATCTATAATCTAAGTAACAAAAGTCTTGGTAACCTGAAACTAGAACAAAACTTATCAAAATAAAAACATTACTTCAAGAACAAAATTAACTTAATCAAAATCCGAAGAATGACGCAACTAAAGAAAGCTAGTAAAAAAACTTAATTTGAAAAGTAGTATTCTAATCTTGGTCGTCAGTCTCAGATTCTTCGCCTATATCCGGCTCAGGTAAGTTATCTCTAACATCACCTTTTGTTTTTAACGACTCGTAAAAGGGATGATAAGCCCTAGGAATAGTTAAGTCCTTGCACATCTTTAGCAAATCTGTTTTTTTTGCTTCACTTATAGGAAGTTCACAATTGAAAGCTTTATTTACCATTAGTGTTGTAGGACGACCTCTGTTCATTATTTTGCGGCAGTCTACCTCCGAAAAATCCTCAAGAAAGCTAGTCTTGTAATAGAGTTTTAAAGGCTCGTCTTTCAAGTATCGGAGCCAGCAAACAGTCTTCCATGGAATTTTGAAATTTGAACAGCTTGAAAAGCCTTTGAAATCATAAAATTCATCATACAAAATGTTTTTTACTTCGAAAGGCTCCGGAGATACACGAGCACTTCTAATCAATTGCGCCCAACCATCAGGAGTATACACTGGTACATACTTTGCCTTCCTTTTAATTTTCGAGTGGATGGAGTCACACCCCATTTCACTGTGACTAGGTTCAAAAAAACGGTGATCAATAATCCGCAAGGACTGATGGTTCTTCATTAGATGCATACACATAGGAGCAAACACAGAATTCTTCTGTTGTCCACCACATCCATCTGACATCATACGGACCTCGGTGATTTCAGTGTGGAACATGATAAAATCATAAACTTGAGTTTCATCCCAGAGATAACATTTTACCTTTTGGTTACCCAAATTGTACATTGTCAGATTATAGACTGCCAATTTTCGTAAATAGAAAATTTGGCCTGCAGAGTATTGAGGACAACTTGCAGATCAAAATTGAAAGCTAGAATTTGAGGATTTCCTTTTGCGAGGGTTTTGTCTTCGTCACGAGACTCTCTTGCGGCGACTTTTCTTTCTAGATGTACTCATCCTCTTTTAGGATTTTTTCTTCCTCAGTTAAGGAGTCTCGTACCAAGCATCTCCTGCATTGGTCCTTTTTCGGTTTAAAAAAGCCTAAATTGTATCCCTGAAATACTTGTCGGTATTTTTCAAAAGTCACCGGTTTGCTTTTGTTTGTAATGCAGATCTCTTTATCTCTTATACATTCTATGCATTATTGATAGATTGAGAGATAGGTCCAGGTACTTCTTGGTACTAGAAACGCAAGTAATGCGATTCTACCGATGGGAATGAAAGGATGTGTTCTCGTATAAATGTTTCATCATTTTCGGATAGTTTGTTGGAAGGTTTGTGTTTTCCGCGTTTATCTTTTTCCTGAAAGCCACTGGATGAACATTTTTTTAATGAATTTCGTAGTAAGGCGTCCGTTATATTCAGCGTAGCCATAAAAAACACTCTGCACACATTATGCCTAGAAACGCCAACAGTAAAAAAATACTTGTACGTGAACGTTCTACGTGAATGCTCAATATTTCGCGTGATGCGTGCTTTAAAATTTTGTTCTACGTGGCTCTTTATGAATTGTCGCAGGTCATCAATGTTATGCATCTCTTCATCAACAAGTTTAGAACATTTGTGTTTTGCTTTGCTAAGGCATGTAGCTAGTAAAAGAGGACGAGCAGGCTTCTCAATGCCTCTGTGTCCAGTATAGGATTCACCCCTCACTCGTTTTGCCTTCCTGATATTTTTTTCCACCCCTTCTCGTTCCTTACCCTTTTAATGTCAGGTTTTTTCTTGTCAGGTTGTTCATTTCTCTGAATATTCTGGACTGCTTCTTCAACAGATTGAACTGAATTAGATGAGTCGCTTTCGGATCCACTTTTGGATGGTTCATAATTATCTGATGACGAATTGGAAAAAATATCCAAATCATCAGAAACTTCTTCTCCGGGTAATGGTGGAAAACTTAGAGGGTACATAGTTGAGGTAGGTTGTCGTTCGTTTTCTGTAATAGTAAAATATCCATTAATGTCAATACAAAAAATATAACTATAAATAATTAAGACTGATTTTGTAAAACACTTTTTTTTATAAGGTACCAGGTACCTATACAAAGGCAAATAAATTCATGGTTTAAAAAATATAGTAGGTAAATAACTTAGACGCATGCTTACCTACAACTCCTTCTCCGGATATTTGTGGAAGAGATTCAGGGTCCATGTTTTCTGTAACAGCAAAATATCAGTGTTAATGTCAATACAGAAAATGTAGCTCAATGCTTAAGGCTAAACTTGAAAAACGCAGATTAGGTATTCTACTAAGTAATCTTCTTTATATAGGTACACAAAGGCAAATAAATTTATGGTTCAACCGGACAGTAAGTAAATAACTTGGACTTATGCTCACCAAAAACTCCTTCTCCGGATATTTTCGAAGGAATTGCAGGCTGCATAGTTGAGGTACATGACTGTGGCTCGCTTTCTGAAATAATAAAATTATTGTAATAATATTATACAAACCGGCAAAAAAATTCGTAGTCTGAAGCATTATAAGTGGATATGTAGCTCAGACTCATGTTCTCCACACGAACCAAATATTATTACATCCTCATAAACAGTACAAACAACATTCTTATTATTACAATTTTTACTATACTTCTTAATATGCATATTTCGGCTTACCTTTGCATCCAATTTCTTACTCAGCGCCAGTATCTTATACATACGAGAAGACATTTTTATGAACAGTTTCACCAATGTCTCTAATTGTCACTGTCAAAAACACTAATGTGGCACATTCACTATTTGAGGATTCACTTTGAGGAATCACAAACAGCAGTAAAAAATTTCGCATAAAACTCGCCCCGAACGGCGGCTTTCGCGCTTAGATTTGTTTACGGCAGTTGCTATGGCAACGCGATGGTGAAAATCCATTGGCCAAACAGAGATCGGAGCAGCATAAAACTGCTGCTGCAGGCTGCAGGCGCTTGTTCGCTTGTTATAGAATTAATGTAAATTAGTGGGTGGGGATCATCGGAGGCGGCAGCAGTTTTGCATCGATAGAATCAAATAGAAATTAGCTTAAGATATAGGTACATAACTGTTTTTTAAGAACAAAAAAATATATTTAAAATTTTATAAATTTATATTATTTCCTCTAAGTATTTAAAAACGCTCCAAAGCTATGGCTAATTAACATTATAAAAAGGTTAAAAAAACTGCCATTTTGGACGTGGCACCCCGAAAAATTTTCGTCTGCGGGGCTGTGCACCTAACTACTCTGCGCTTCACCCGTTCTTAAATCCACGAGCCGACAATGGTGGGTAACTTAAAAATCTAATTAATACTGGCTTGGATTGCCGAATCTGCTTCATTCAAAGGGTTTTTATTCTCTTTTCTATTGACAGTGGGAATTCAAGGGTATGTTGTGGAGATAATTAAGCTGTAAAATGCAATAAGTCTGTACACTGCGATTGTGGTTAAAAACATCATATAGGTATGCATGGTGGATGAGATTTGAAGAAGAATTTCACAGCCAGACAAATGCTTTGCGCTTGCTCGGGGGTTGCCAGGATCAGATTTCGAAGTTTCGCAGGGGTCGCAAAGGTGGGAAATCCACTTAAAATTAATCTGTATGCAACCTGAGGGAAACCACATAGTGTATTTTTTATGAGTAAAGTAAGTATCCTTACGTTGACATCTGCGGACCTAATCAAGCCAAACATTTTTCTTAATCTGTATACAAAAAAATGATTTCTGTTATCAACCAATGTTTTCGCGGCTTTGGCCAATTAAAAAATTATTTTTTTTTTAGTTTATATGTTTTGCGAGTTGTGTCTCTTTTTCCATGTAGTGGTTCCAAAAGATCGGAACACTTAAACAAATTTGTTTTAATACCTAAGTAACACACAAAATCTGTGGGGGGGAGGGCAGAAGTCTAAAATCTATCGCAGATATTCATTACCGCCTCTAGAATCTTGCCATCGGGAGCGCAAGATATATAAAAAAACTTAGTAAAAACAGTTTTCCAATGGTTCACCCATAATGTGAGTCATATATATAACGAGGGATATGTGAAGACAAAAGACTTTTTTCTCACAAGAATTTATTTCGGTTTACCGGTTTCGGATGCTTTGTATTTGCTCCCTTTATTCAGAACCACTACAAAAATTAATTGAAAATCAAATCTACCAAACCTAACCACACTCGTCAATCCTACTTCTAAAAAAACAAAAAACAATACTTACAATTCTCTCAGTCAGAAGTTGCACAATAAAATATATAACAATACTTATTCATAAAAAAAATCAGAAGCAATGTAAAAATAACATTAATACACCAAAAGACAAACAAACAAAAAAACAATCAACAGGCAGATATTTTAAGTACTTCGCGGGTGATGAAAGAAATGCCTTGACCGTTTGACGATATACAAATTTTTATTTGTTAACAACTTTTGGAAGCAATGATGTCCTCTATCGAGTAAACAAGAAAATATATTTATCCTTTAAAACGTTGATAGTATGCTATTTTTGTATTACCGTTCTTTCTTACGAGAAAAACGCAAACTTATATTAAACAATTGTGATATTCTTGACTAACTTTTTTTTAGAAGAACAAGGAGAAAAGGAAATTTCCGTCAAAGTTTTGTTTTTCTTAGTTCTTCTTTGTTATGCCTTACAATTTCGAGGATTTCTAGATTATTTAAAAGATGGATTTTTGGACAGATGTGTAATATTTGAAAATTCTTGTCGATATCAAAAGAATGATTCATTTCCAAGATATGTTTTGCAAAAAGAGATTCCTCCGAATTATTTCTCATATGTCTCAGGTGTTCGTTTTTTCTGGTTTTAAAATTTCTGTAAGTTCTACCCACATATGTTACCTGGCAGTCGCAAACAACTTTATAAATACCAGATTTTAGTAAAATATCGGTTTTATCTTTATTATTTATTACAGCGTTACCTATGGTATTGTTAGTTTTAAAGGCTACTATAATATAATGTTTTTTAAAAAAGTTTTGTATACGGTATGCTACTGGGCTATTGAATGTAATAGAAGCATATTTATTTCGTGAATCTGTCGGCTTTTTTTGTACTATAGGAAAAACGTTTGTAATAAGTTTTTAAATTCTCTTTCTTTGTATAATTTTATCAACAAGTGACTCGTTGTAATGGTGAGCGGTGGCTATTTGTTTGATAATCTTTATCTGGTTTTTAAACGATTGTTCGTCAAGAGGAATTTCTAAAGCTCTCTCAATGTAACTATGAAATGCTGCTAATTTATGTGACGCAGGATGATTGGATAAATCCTCTATAACAACCCCTGTATGAGCCTTTTTTCTATAAATGTTAAAAGTGTGTTTGTTGTTTATATTTGTTATACTCAATTCAAAAAATTTAAAGTTTTGTTTTCATCCTGTATTTCTATGGTAAATTTAATGTTGTCATGAATCAAATTAATTTTATGAATAAATTGGTTTAGTTCGTCAAGAGTCCCTCTCCATAAACAAATTATATCATCTACGTATCTTGCGTAATATACAATGTGTTTAGAATATGTTGTGTCATTTAAAATGTGAAGTGTTTCAAAATTATCAATAAATAAATCTGTAGGAAGGGGGAGAGTGGAGATCCCATTGCTAATCCCTCGTCTTGACAGTATGTAGTGTTTCTAAAGTTAAAAAAGTTTTGTTGTAAACAAACGCGGCACAAGTTAAAAACGTCTACTGTTTGTTGGTCAGATAAATTGCTATTATTTAACTTGTTTTTAAAAATATTTAATGTATAAGTGATGGGTATATTTGTAAAAAGATTAGATACATCAAGGGAGACCAAAATACTGTTCGAAGGTATATCTATATTTTTTTTATTCTATTTGCGAGTTCCAAGCTATTTTTTAAGGTGTGTTGAAATTTAATATTTAAATTTATTTTTATGAAATTATTTAGTCATTTAGCTAAATTATACGTGGGGGAGTTGTAGAAGGACATCACAGGTCTTATAGGCATTTCTTTTTTACTCACTCCATAGAGACAGGGAATGGTTTTAAAATCTGGGAGTAAATTTTTTATATCTTTTTGGTTTAAAACTGACTTGGAATTTTTGATTGTCTCTTTAACTTTATTTATAAATGATGGTAATTTTGGATTAATGATTTTGAAATTGTTTTCTGAAATGAACTTTAAAACCTTTTCATTGTAATCATGTTCTGAAATTATGACTATACTATTTCCCTTATCCGCTTTTGTACAGTTTAAATTGTTTTCTTTAATTTTATTTTGAATTTAATTTACCAGTTTGCCCTCCGTGAGTAAATTAAAATTATTTTGAGTTTGTAATTCAAAATTTAAGTAGTCAAGTTCTTTTTTAAGAATTGCTTTACAACTTTGACGGGCTTCAAACGTATCTCCCTGATCCAATCTTCGGATTATCGATTCCGTTTCAACGTCCAATAATTCCAAATTAACTATTTTTCGTTTAGTATTATTTTATTTTAAATTATACTTAAAGCCTCTACTTAGTATATTAGTTTCCTCCTGAGAAAAATTAATATTTGATTTTAGTTTAAAACAGCTGGGTAAAATTGATGGTTATTATCGCTCTGATTATAATTATTAATACTTATATTATTTCTATGTTTTAACAAATTAATTTTCTTAACCAACCTTGTTCGTTTTTCCCTGTCGATTCTTGTACATATCTGATCTATCTTTCCTAGAAATTTAGTAAGGAAATGGACTTAACACCAAAACATATCCAGATCAAGATTAATCAACCGAGCCTATCACAGAGAAACCGCTCTCTTCTACGAAATCTCAGAAACGGCTTTTTGAAAGAAGAAATTAGGAATAGCTATAAGATTTTAAATATGGTTAACATAAAATTAAAATATATTTATGACCGGTTGAAAGTTTTGTACAGTTACGATTCTCTTACTAAATTTCTAGTTTGAAGCCCGTCAAAGTTGTAAAGCAATTCTTAAAAAAGACCTTGACTACTTAAATTTTGAATTACAAACTCAGAATAATTTTAATTTACTCTCGGAGGGCAAACTGGTAAAGGAAATTCAAAATAAAATTAAAGAAAACAATTTAATCTGTACAAAAGCGGATAAGGGAAATAGTATAGTCATAATTTCAGAACATGATTACAACGAAAAGGTTTTAAAGTTCATTTCAGAAAACAATTTCAAAATCATTAACCCAAAATTACCATCCTTTATAAATAAAGTTAAAGAGACAATCAAAAATTCCAAGTCAGTTTTAAACCAAAAAGGTATAAAAAATGTACTCCCAGATTTTAAAACCATGCCCTGTCTCTATGGACTAATTAAAACTCATAAAACCGAAAAACCGCAAGAAATGCCTATAAGCCCTGTGGTGTCCTTCGACAACTCCCCCACATATAATTTAGCTAAGTGGCTGAATAATTTCATAAAAATAAATTTAAATATTAAATTTCAACACACCTTAAAAAATAGCTTGGAATTCGCAAATAGTATAAAAAAACATAGATATACCTTCGAACAGTATTTTGGTCTCTCTTGATGTATATAATCTTTCTACAAATATACCCATCAATGATACATTAAATATTTTTAAAAACTAGTTAAATAATAGCAATTTATCCGCGCGTTTGTTTACAACAAAACTTTTTTAACTTTAGAAACACTACATACTGTCAAGATATTGATGGATAATTTTGAAACACTTCACATTTTAAATGACACAACATATTCTAAACACATTGTATATTCCGCAAGATACGTAGGTGATATAATTTGTTTATGGAGAGGGAGTCTTGACGAACTAAATCACTTTATTCATAAAATTAATTTGATTCATGACAAAATTAAATTTACCATAAAAATACAAGATGGAAACAAAACTTTAAATTTTTTGGATTGGATTATAACATATATAAACAACAAACACACTTTTAACATTTATAGAAAAAAGGCTCATACAGGGGTTGCTATAGACGATTTATCCGATCATCCTGCGTCACATAAATTAGCAGCATTTCATAGTTACATTGAGAGAGCTTTAGAAATTCCTCTTGACGAACAATCGTTTAAAAACGAGATAAAGATTATTAAACAGATAGCCACCGGTCACCATTACAACCAGTCACTTGTTGATAAAATTATACAAAGAAAGAGAAATCAAAAACTTATTACAAACGTTTTTCCTATAGTACAAAAAGACCGACAGATTCACTAAATAAATATGCTTCTATTACATTCAATAGCTCAGTAACATACTGTATACAAAAGTTTTTTAAAAAACATAATATTACAGTAGCCTTTAAAACTAACAATACCATAGGTAACGCTGTAATAAATAATAATAAAGATAAAACCGATATTTTACTAAAATCTGCTACTTATAAAATTGTTTGCGACTGCCAGGCAACATATGTGGGTAGAACTTACAGAAATTTTAAAACCAGAAAAAACGAACACCTGAGACATATAACAAATCATTCCGAGGAATCTCTTTTTACAAAACATATCGGGGAAACGAATCATTCTTTTGATATCGACAAGAATTTTCAAATATGACACATCTGTCCAAAAAAACCATCTTTTAAATAATCTAGAAATCCTCAAAATTGTAAGGCACGACAAAAGAGAACAACTAAGTCTTAACGCACAACAAAACTTTGACGAAAATTTCCTTTTCTCCTTGTTCTTCTAAAAAATGTTAGTCTAGAATATCACAATTGTTTAATATAAGTTTGCGTTTTTCTTGTGTTTGGGAAGTGTTTTTAATAGTTAAATAATTTTACTAGCATTGTAGCATCATCTACCGAGAATCATTTATATTTTTGGAACACCGTAAGAAAGAACGGTAATATAAAAATAGCATACTATCAACGTTTTAAAGGATAAATAGTTATATTTTCTAGTTTACTCGACAGAGGACATCATCGCTTCCAAAAGTTGTTAAAAACTAAGAATTTGTATATCGTCAAACGGTCAAGGCATTTCTTTCATCACTGGCGAAGTACTTAAAATATCTCCCTGTTGATTGTTTTTTGTTTGTTTGTCTTTTTGGTGTATTAATGTCACTTTTATATTGCTTCTGATTTTTTTTTATGAATAAGTATTGTTATATATTTTATTGTGCAACTTCTGACTGAGAGAATTGTAAGTATTGATTTTTGTTTTTTTAGAAGTGGGATTGACGAGTGTGGTTAGGTTTGGTAGATTTGATTTTCAATTAATTTTTGTAGTGGTTCTGAAGAAAGGGAGCAAATACAAAGGACCCAAAACCGGTAAACCGAAATAAACTCTTGTGAGAAAAAAGTCTTTTGTCTTCACCTATCCCCCTTATTAGTAAAAACAAGCAGCGAAAAAACGGCTTATTTTTGGGTCTTGATATTTATTTTCATCTATCGTTTCATCGTAAGCAACGTTCGGCTGAATATTTTCTTTCGTCATATTTATCACATAAAACACAAATTTTAAAAGCATCTGGGTGTAGTTGCCCTGCCACCTAGCTACGTCAGTGTTATGTAATACATGTACCCTCGAGCAACCTATACATAAAGTGCTTGTCTTTCCCTTGTTTATTGCTGTGAAGAATTAAAAAAAAACTATGGGTAAGAGTAAATGATATATAACTCGATGTTTGTTTTCTGGTACATTTTGAAAAATTTCTTAAACTTATCGTAATTACAAAAAGATTACAAATTAGATTTTAATGTCATTTATTTCTTAAATTTTGTATTAATTCGGCTATTATAGTCTTTCTGCAAATGTTTTTGGGTATAGGGTATATTATCACATCACTGACTAAAAATATGACTAATGGCATTCCTGAAAATCCTTTACGGCTATAGTTTGGGGTATCCGCTAGCAAACACATTAAGCATGCATCTGATAAGCCGCTTTAAAGCATACGCATGTCTACCCCATCAAAATTATTCCTTTACCCCGTGTCAAACGTTAAGCCAAAGTGAGATCTATACAGATTATGGTGAGCCAGTGATGCAGTTAATGCTTTTCTCTTGCGGTGTGGTAAACCCCTCTTATTGAAGCTGCTGGAATTTATGAACCTTTCTACTTTTAGTTTTTACGAGTCCTTAAATATATAAGAATGCGAACAAAAAAAACGCCATACCAAACATACCATTATTTTTTCGTTTTTACTAAAAATATACATTTATTTTTAACATTACATCCTTTCATAATGCTGCACTTTTTTAGATACAAAATAATTTGTTAGTCGCTACTGAAATATTAATTTCATCTAATTATTTGATTTTTAGTTTAATAAAGTCAGAGTAACAATTCATTATTTTCTATATGTGTGAATTAATTAGGGTGCAATTAAAGTAATAAAATAAACAATTTAGATACAGAGTATTCCAGTTCAAGAACCTTAAAAGTTTTATGAAAATTTTTGTTTGCAAAAAAATCTTTTTCACTCTATACAGTTTATTCTTCACGCCTCGTAGACATGGTGTACTTGTGCCAAACTAATTTATTCACATGTCAACAACTGATCTCAAGTGATTTATTTTCATCAAAATGGAAATTACCACATCTAAGCAGCAGCCAAATAAACTCCAATGCACTATTTTATATTCTTAGTTGTTCCTGCTATATGCGAAACACCTCACGGCTAGTATGCGGATTCCCCGTCAGGGGTATAGTCTATATAGGTCTCTTTTCAATGTAATGCGGGCTTAATTTTCATCATCTGAAGTTGATAGTTTGAAAGTGAGTTACATGTACCGTTTCCAGTGAATCGTTGACGCAAATAATTCTCAGGCTGGCGATTTCGAGAACTGTTGACATTTTGCTGATGCAGATTCCGCAGCCAAAAGGTTTCGTACTATTTGTATAAAGCATTCTCTTTCTTACGCTCATTCTATAAAAACGTATATTTGAAACAGAACTGTTTTTTTAAAATCAAAGTTTTTTTTTTCAAAGTACTTAAGTGGTGCATTCCGTGGGATAGGCCAGTGGTCATTATTTCGAATCGACCGGAAGAAGTTGCTACGTGTGATTTCAACTCTTTGGCGGTATCCAGTGAACCTACAGGAAGTTGCATAGAGGATCGGAAAGGAAGAAGAAAATACAATATTGTAAGTGATTTTCTTTTTTGTCCCTCCTAAACCTTTTGTATAAGGATTTTTGGTTTGGAATAATTTTAGGGACAGTGCATCGAACACAGTAGTTTATTTTTAAGAATAAAATA
This sequence comes from Kuschelorhynchus macadamiae, assembly GCA_030620095.1. NCBI lineage: Eukaryota > Metazoa > Arthropoda > Insecta > Coleoptera > Curculionidae > Kuschelorhynchus > Kuschelorhynchus macadamiae. The sequence continues at coordinate 747,622 of JAUTXW010004474.1, read as the reverse complement.
TAAAGATAATAGCTGTACTAAAAAAGTGTATGCTACACCAAAGAAAAGCTTATTTTTGTAGATTTACTAATATAACTAAAAAATAATAACAATAAAAATTACTTATTTTAAATACAAGGAATCAGTTATTTATGAATGAATTAGAAGAAATAATAAATAGTTTAAGTTCTATTAAATTAAGCTCTTAAAAGCAGAAGCCAAAAATAACCCAAAATATAGATGGCAGTATTTCAGGTCAGCCCAAAATTAATTGGGAAATTTTTAAGAGTAAAATAGAAAATATTAAACCATTTTATGGCGATAGTAATATTTTACATAAAATTGTCAAAAGACGTTACGATTTAGTTAAGAGTGCAAATCCACGCTATAAAATTTCTCGTGTTCATTTTTCGAACTCAAACCTCAAGCGCCAGTCTGTAGATGACGCATCAATGTCGGAATCCGATTATTTTTTAATTTTTTCCAAAATAGGCCATATAAATAAATTAACACGTTCAATATTTAATGTTATAACATATTTATGTACAAACATTACATAAAATCTATCAAATACTATGCAAATAAGTAGTTGCACTTTTAACGGAAAAATTAAAATATTTCAGAAAACGCTTAACAGTGACGCAACATTGTGATATCCCCTCCATCCCAAGCAAATAACTTTAGGAGTTTTACATTCCTTTGATAGAAAATTCAAAATATTGCATATGGCATGTATTTCTTCCCTCGTTGATATATCTATCTTTGTTGCGAAATGAAATAAAACGAGAGAATGCTGTTAAAGAATACCTCTTTTACAGACTATAATATTTATGATCTCCCCTATAGACTGTTTTTTTATCAGCTAGCCGAAGTAATAATTGCAAGGCCTTTCGACTTTCGGCACCTTTCGGTGTTTGCCGATAAAAACAAGTTTTTTTAATATCTAAATACCCGGAATATTGGTTTCCTTATATTTTTATGAACATGATTTTATGATAGCTTGAGTCTTGGGTTGAGAATTTCCTGTTTGTTTAGTATAGGTGTGTTTTAAAATGACTAGTACTTGTATTTTTAAAACGTCGACGTTTAGTTTAGAACTTCTCACTCTTGTTACTGTGTCTAAGCTTTCTAGATATCTGTTTATGAATTCCTGTGTTACCTGTGTAATGAGTTTATAAAAATACGAGAGCAGCAAGACCTCGGCGCCGAACTGAAAAAATTTTGCAATGAGAATCCTGGGAAAATGCAGAATAAGGTAAGTTCAAATAATATAACTATAGGTGCTCGATTTTGAGACCCTTCATAAATTTGAAGAATTAGAAATGGATAATTACTGATTACAATACGTATTAAAAATATCAACATATTTTTTACGTTTGAGACTACTTATATAAACTTTTATCTGTATGTCCATGCTATAGTAATTTTTTAGAAGGTACATGGTGGATGTATTTCTGAAGTATATATCTTTTGTTTGAAACTTAAAATAGCCCAACTTTGAAGAAGGAAGACTATTTTGTTTTCAAACAATGATGAAAATAAATAAAACTAATAAATGTGTTTTTTATAGGTGCCTAGTGTTGTGATCCCATTAATTTTATTACCTTAATACTTAATTAGCATTGCATATATATTTTTAATTTAACTAAATGTATTATAATTGCCCTTACATTTCCATACAAGACGCCAGTCGATATTTTTAAGTACAATAAAACTAAGGAAGTTTGTTTAGACCTTGTCCACCTAAGATCTTGTATAAACAGTGAAATAGAATTATTTAAAAATACCATAATTCACACATAATGAAACCTTGGTTTCAAGAAATGTTTTGGCAATCATAAATAAATAAACTAGGCTATTAGACCCTTTGGGAATTATGTTTTTTTATCGAAATTACAGAGTAACGGAGCCGACAAAGGGCCCCTCTTAGATTTAACCATTATACCTAAGTTAGTTTATGAATTGCAAAGAAGTGGACGAACAGAATTCTACGGGTTTCTGCCCAGTACAGACACTTCTTTGCTCTTCCCCTATTTACTTAGTTTTTGTTATATTGTTGTATTTAAGTTTTCAATATAAGTGTTATTCTTTTTTTTAAATTAAAGTCGTGTTTTAATAACAAAGAATCCCAGTGTCTTAACAGTACTATTACCCTCAGCCATTACAATTGGCGGCAATCGGCGAGATTAGAAATATTAAACCATTACAATTGGTGGCAGCGGAAAAAAAAAGTGAATGTTACCTGAAGGAGCGTGTTGACGCAACAGGAATATTGTGCAGGTGTTAGGAGGTGTTTTAGGAAATTGGCAAAGGCTGTTTGAAGGGGCGCGGAGACGCAGCAGACAAGTTTCACCAGGAAACCTTGGAGGATTTTGAAGGAGCACGGAGACGCAGCAATCCACCAGGAAGAAAACTGCGATAAGGCTCATCGTACTTGTACCTGAGATCTAAAGAGCCACTACGGAAATCAGTGATGAAACTGTAAGTGGTTTTTCTTTTGTTTTCTGTGTTACGCTGCATTTTCTTTAACGTTAGGTTAGATTTAAGTATTAAGTTAGTATTTAGGAAGATAATTGATTAATAAATATTGCATTAGGGGGAGAGACTGCAAATAACAGTAAATACATTTAAAAAATATTAAATAATAACAATAATTATATTTAAGACAAGTAACAATATATAAAAAAAATTGAAATATAAATTAAAATAAAAATATTTATGCTTATATTTAAAAAAAAATATTAATAATAAAATATTAGATACTTCTTGTACTACTGATTTTTCGAGAATTTTTTTGAAACGAAATCAAAATAAAAAATAATTATTTCGTATTACGCATATATTTTTAAAATTAAGAAGTAAATTGTAAATTTAATTTTTTTTTAAAATGTCTGAGGGTAAAAACGCTATCGATGTTTTAAATCAAATTGATTCGTTTGATGGTTGTAGAGATGCGAGCTCTCTTCAATTTTTTATAAAAAATTGCGATGCAATTATGAAAATAGTAAAAACAGCAGAAAAACAAAACTTAGCTGTATTAATTTTTGCAACCAAATTAAAAGGAAAGGCACAGGAAGTTACTCAATATAAGGAATTTGGAAATTGGGATGAAATAAAAGACTTTTTATTAGAACAATTTGTAGATAAGAGACCACCATCTCATTTTTTAACATTAATAATGAATATTAGGCAAAATGGCAATGAAAGTGTAAAAGAATATGGGAATAGATTAAGAAAATTATTTAATAAATACAAAGAAACATGCTATTTAAATTACGGGGTCGAGGAAGCAAGAATTTTAATAAATAATTTAGAGTCAGTTTTAGTTAACAATTTTAGAAAACGTTTAATAAATGAAAAAATACAAATTCGTATTATAGCAGAAAGTAGCAATGATTTAGACAGAACTATTTCAACAGCGGTAGAAATGGAATTAGAACATAACAATAGATTTAAACCAGGGCATAATTTTAGAAATAATATAGGATTTTTAAGTAATCAGGCGAATAGAAATTTTAATGATAGGCAGTTTAATAATGAAAATTCATGTTTATATTGTAGAAAAAATAACCACTTAACGTCGCAATGTAAACTTCTTAGAAGCCATGAACAAAGGCAAATAAATAATACCACAAATTATCGAAATTTTCCACCTTATTCAAATTTTAATAATAATTTTTCAAATAATCAAAACAATTTTTCAAATTTTCCTGTTAATAATGGTAATTATAGTCAATCCAATTACAATAACAATAATTTTAATCAAAATAATAATCGCTCTCGAAATTTTAATAATCAAAATGTTAATAATACATATCGGCCAAATCACAATACACGCAATAATACATCTTTTAGACTACAAACACAACCACAATATTCACAAAGATTTCCAAATTCCCAAAATACATTTTCGCCTTCGCGACAGATAAGAACTATAAATTCACAACATTCACGCTATGATAATAATTTACCACCGGATGTGCAAAATCCAATTTTTAATAATAATTCCCAACATGAAATTTTAGGCCAACACAAAAAAAACTGTACCTCAGGATGCACTGCCTAGCACATCTTATGAAAATATTTCGGGAAACGACAATTAAGCCTTAGTAGCATACAGCCGACTAAGTGCTTTTTAGATAATGAAGGCTGTTTAATTCAAGAAAATTCCTTAAAAGCTAACCAAAATTCTGTTAAATCAATTTTACTCTCTGATAATTATAAACAATTAGATATTTTAACTTTTCAGTCGCCAAATGTAAAAACTGGACAAACAAAACTTTTGTTAGATACTGGAGCGGATGTGAGCTTATTAAAACAATCTATTTTACAAAGTAATGTCGATATAAAACAAAATTGCATAGTAGAATTAAAAGGCATAGGTAAAGAACCTGTTTATACCTTAGATATTTGTTCAATTTCGATTAATTTAAAAAATATCAAAACTTTACTTCATCCTTTTCATATTGTTCCTGATAGTATTCATATAAAAAATTATGGTATTTTAGGGCGAGACTTTTTACAAAAATATAAGGCAAACATAAATTACGATGAGGAAACCGTTTACTTTGAAGAAAATTATTTTAAAATTTTGCCATCTGAAACAGTAACAACAATTCCTCCTAGATGTGAAAATTCTTCCTGCTAGTGCTAACATTTCAGATACAGAAGGAATTATAAACTCAAAAAAACTTTCTGAAAACCTTTTTCTAGGTTCTACCTTAACGAAAGTTCAAAATTACAAATGTTGAATTAGTATTTTAAATATTTCAAATGAAGCAATAACAATTCCAATTCCTAGCGTTAACATTGAATCTATTTGTTTAAATGAATCCAAGCTAGTAGAAATAAATAATATATCACAAATTAATAGATTCAAAAAAATTAAAAATGAAATAAATTTGGAAGGCTTAAATACTGAGGAAATTAGTTCATTATTGGATATTTGTCAAGATTTTAGTGATATATTTTATTTAGAAGGCGATAAGTTGACCTTTACTAATACTCTCAAACATACTATATTAACACATCCAACTAAAGGGCCCATTAATATAAAACCCTATAAATTACCTTTCAAACATAGAGAAATAATTAATGAACAAACGGGTCAAATGTTAAAAGACGGAATAATATCTGCTTCAAATAGTCCGTGGAATAGTCCCTTACTCGTAGTTCCAAAGAAAAGCGATACTTCGTCGCCTAAATTTAGAATTGTAATAGACTTTAGAAAATTAAACGATATAAGCGTAGGAAATGCCTTTCCACTTCCAAACATAACTGATATTTTAGACCAGTTAGGAAATTCTCATTATTTCACTACTTTAGATTTAGCCAGCGGGTTCCATCAGGTTAAAATGGATGGAAATGACAAACTTAAAACAGCTTTTAATACACCTACAGGACACTATGTTTATAACAGGATGCCATTTCGATTAAAGGGAGCCCCCGCTACATTTCAAAGATTAATGAACACGGTTTTAAGCCGACTTAATGGCATTAAATGTTGTATCTACTTAGATGATGTAGTAATATATGCAAATAATTTAAAAGAACATAATGCGAGATTAATAGAAATATTTCAAAGACTTAGGGAAAATAATTTAAACTTCAACCTTCAAAATGTCAATTTTTACGTAAGGAATGTTTATATTTAGGGCACATTATTACCGAACACGGTATTAAACCAGACCCAACAAAAATTGAATGCGTATCTAAATTTCCGCAACCAAAAAACGCAAAGGACATAAAATCATTTCTAGGCCTAGTTGGGTACTACAGGAAATGTACTGAAAATTTTGCAAAAATCGCTAAGCCTTTGACAAAATTATTAAAAAAAGATGCAACTTTTAATTGGGATAATGCATGCGAAAACTCATTCCAAACTCGTAAAGAAAATATCATTTCTCCACCCGTTCTTCAATACCCAGATTTTCCCAAAAAATTCATAATAACTACCGACGCCAGTAATTATGCAGTAGAAGCGATTCTTTCACAAGGTAAAGTTAATAGCGATCGACCAATTGCGTACGCCAGTAGAACTTTAAACAGGGCTGAGCAAAATTATTCAACTACTGAAAAGGAACTAACAGCAATAGTATGGGCTGTAAGACATTTTCGACCGTACATTTTTGGCACTAAATTTAAAATTGTAACCGATCATAAACCATTACTCTATGTATTTAATATTAAAGATCCGGGTTCACGATTAACAAGATTTAGGCTTAAATTAGAAGAATATGATTTTGAAATCATTTATAAAGCAAGCAAAATAAACACAAATGCCGATGCACTTAGTAGAATAATTAGCACCGTTAATGGCAACTTAATTACGAATTATCAAGAATTTCAAAAATACCTACAAACCCATATTGTTATTAATACAAAAATTATAGAAAAAATACAAGTCTCTTTAAAATATCAAATTCTAACCCCATCGCAATATTTCTACCAAAAAATTTAGACATTGAGCAATTAAGTGTTTTAGAAAATAACAAACAACTTAAGTATTTTTTAGAATCTTTTAATAATACTAGTCAACTAAATATAGCCTCAGTTTTTCATTATCATGACATTAATTGCAAACTGTTTTACTAGACAATATAAATATGTTTGACAATTTTAGTTACGAAAATATTTGGTCCGCATTAATAATTCTACGAAGTCTGATCTATAATGATAAATTAAAATTATCCCTTATTAAATACCACTATAATCCTTCAATAAAATGGGAAATCATAATGCCAATGATAAGGTATATTTTTAAAGATCAAGATGTTGAAATAACAGTATATAATAATAGCTTAATAACTCCTTCAGATCCCGAAAAAGAAACTTTATTACATGAATTTCACAACTGTCCCTTGGGGAGACATCAAGGGGTATCTCGGACGTATAAAAAAATGTCAGTTATATACTTGGAAGGGCTTAAAAAAGATATCAAAAGATTTAAAAAAAATGCGAACTTTGTCAAAAAAATAAATTATCTCGTAAAACAAAAATGCCAATGACAATAACAACTACAGCTTCTAAACCTTTTTAAAAATGTTTTTTGGACATACTTGGTCCATTACCAGAAACCGAAAACGAACAAAAATATATTTTAACCTTTCAGGACGACCTTACTAAATATATTACTAATGTTTCTATGAAAAATCAAAAAGCTTCAACGGTTGCTCATCATTTTGTAAAAAACATAATTTGTCTTTTCGGAATTCCTGAATTATTAGTAACCGACCAAGGTTCAAATTTTCTTAGCGAACTTTTTAAAGATACATGTAAACTCTTAAAAATAAAAAAGTTCCAAACGAGTAGTTACCATCCAGAATCGAACGGAGCATTAGAGCGATCTCATAGGGTTTTAGAAGAATATTTGAGAAATTTTATAACAACATCCCAAAAAGACTGGGATACCTGGATACCTTTTGCAACTTTCACATATAACACTACGTCGCATACTGCAACACAATACTCTCCTTTTGAGCTTTTATTCGGTGTTGTTCCCAACTTACCTACATCAATTAATCAGCCTCCAAAGGCACAATATACTTATGATGATTTTGTTAGTAACTTAAAACAAAAATTGCAATATTCTCATCAACTCGCCAGAGAAAACTTAATTAAAAGCAAAAATAAATCGAAAGAAAATTTTGATAAACATTAATTTTTAAGAAAATTTGAAGTAGGCGATAAGGTACTATTATATGATGAATCCGTTCGAAGAGGTAGAAGTAAAAAGCTTTCTTCATTATGAGTTGGACCATATAAAATAATAAAAAAGAATTCTGATATAAATTATACAATTCAAAAAGGAAAAAATAAACAAACTATTCAGGCTAAAATTCTTTTACGATTAACAAATAAAAAATATATATATTATAGAATGTTCATACGTAATTTAATAAGTTAATAACAATTAAAAAAAAAATGTTTATTTGTAAATAGGATTATTATTTTAGGTTCAGTATTTTAACGTTACAACCATAGCTTTGACCTACTCCGAGTATAACGTCACATACAATCCTGGAATACATTTTGAAAATTTAGGGGAACTTCGGCTGTTTAATAATAAATGGAAATTAGTTACTTACTTAAGTATATTTGGAACTCTAGACGAAGATGACGCAAATTATTATAATGATCAAATCACTAAAGACGATGGTTCAGTTTTAAATCTCTTAAAACAACAAACAAATATTGTACAATCTACTTTAATAAATTTTAATAATACAATAGGCACCTTAGACTTTAATTAAAATATCTTAAAAAATAAAGTTAGACGATTTAATAATGAATTAAATAAGGAACAAAAAGATGTCCAGTTTTTATCATTTAAGGCTAAATTACAAGAACACATAACCTTACTAAATATGATGCTAAATCAGTTAAAATTAGAAGTTATACGAATTACAAATGCAATTTTAGTGGCAAAGAAAGGTGTATTACATTCTTCAATTTTAACACCCGTTAGGCTCGTTAATGAATTAAAAAAAGTTTTTGAATCCTTACCTCATGGAGTAGAATTTCCAATACCACAAGATCCTAACAATGCAAATCTTTTTCTCAATGTAATAGAATTACAAGTATATTTTGAAGGTAAACGTTTAATATACATAATAAATATTCCCTTAGTAGAATCAAATCTTTTTTATATTTATAAAATATCGCCATTTCCTAAACTATTAACTGCAAATGAACTCATTTTAATTAAAACATCTTCAAAATACATGGCAATAGACGAAAGCAAACAACAATTTATGACTTTTTCAGAAATCGAATATAATGCTTGTCTAAAAATTTTAAAAAATAAGATAATTTGTAAACAACAAAAACCAGTATTTTTGGCATACTTAGAAAACAGTTGTGAAATCAAACTACTTCAGGTTACAAATAAAATACCAGACAACTGTGATAAACGGATTATACATTCGGATAGGGCAATTTTTATCCAGTTACAAACCAGTAACACGTGGTTATTTGCAGTACCTTATCCAGAGAGCCTCACAATATCTTGTAATAATAAAAATAAACCTGAAAACATAATATTAAGAACTTGCGGCAGCGTAACACTAGGGAAACAATGTAAGGGTTATAGTGCATCATCCATGCTTGTGCCTCATGACAATACTTTTTCATCAAAAGTGTTCAGTGAATTTACTCCACCATTTAATATTACAGACAATTGTTGCGAAGAAACAAGAAAGTATAATTTAAATTTAAATGAGGTTTTACTAGACGAACATTATAAAATATTGTCTAAACATATACCAGAATTTAACGTTGCCAGTCATAAGTTGGAAGACATAGGCAAAATGGCCGAGGAACTTGAAAAAAACAAAGTAACACGTAATTATACATTTTCGGCTTCTATTATAGCCTATATTTTAGCCTTGTGTATAATTATTTTCACGATTTATAAACTATATAAAAGGTGTTTCAAAAAAACTGCTTGTTGTGGTATGGTGCCAAATTTGTGTATCAGAGTTAATCAGACAATTGAACCATCCCCACAAAACAGAGGTAGACATATCACTAGATATACTTCAGAGGAATTGGACAGTGATCACTCTGAAGAAAATGTTAGAGTAGAACTTTCTAGGCGCGTAGCCATTGGTTATGTACCTGCCAGACGATCAGTTAAATCAAATTAAGATGTACTATATTATAATTTTTATTCTAAGATAAGGTTTATTTTAAAAGTATTAGTATAAGTAGTAGTTAGTAACAAGTAGCTATTTCGAGTTAACATATTTTAAGATTTTCTTCGTTAGAACTCTATAAAATCTCTCACCAAGGGGGGAGGTGTTGTAATCCCATTAATTTTATTACCTTAATACTTAATTAGCATTGCATATATATTTTTAATTAAACTAAATGTATTATAATTGCTCACACATTTCCATACAAGACGCCAGTCGATATTTTTAAGTACAATAAAACTAAGGAAGTTTGTTTAGGCCTTGTCCACCTAAGGTGTTAGACAGATTTTATTCTGAGTATCATAAAATTTAGTATACTTTTAGATCTTGTATAAACAGTGAAATAGAATTATTTAAAAATACCATAATTCACACATAATAAAACCTTGGTTTCAAGAAATGTTTTGGCAACAAATAAAAAAAATAAATAAACTAGGCTATTAGACCCTTTGGGAATTATGTTGTTTTGTCGAAATTACAGAGTAACGGAGCTGACAAAGGGCCCCTCTTAGATTTAACCATTATACCTAAGTTAGTTTATGAATTGCAAAGAAGTGGACGAACAGAATTCTACGGGTTTCTGCCCAGTACAGACACTTCTTTGCTCTTCCCCTATTTACTTAGTTTTTGTTATATTGTTGTATTTAAGTTTTCAATATAAGTGTTTTTTTTAATTAAAGTCGTGTTTTAATAACAAAGAATCCCAGTGTCTTAACAGTACTATTACCCTCAGCCATTACTAGATTAAAAATATAAAACCATTACACTAGGCAACACGATTCTTTTAGAATTTTCTGGTTCATTTTTATTTCATATTCATATTTTTATACATGAGGTGAATTCTCTCTGAAATTCACATAAATATCTATGGTTTTTATATTTGTAAAATTTGAATATGTTTGGTAGGATTAATTTTAAATTTTAACTTTTAACAAAGATAGTGTACCTTCAGGGGTATAGTAATTCGGTAGGTATAAAAACTTATTTCCTGTTGGTCATATAATTGTGGTAGAAATTAAAAGCTCATAAAATTTGACACTTTTTATGCAACACTAATACTTTCATAGTGGTAGTCCCATAATGCTGGCTGATGCAATATAACTCACCGGATCCATGACAATCTGTGTAAGAATAAAGCTTTTAGTTATCAGTATTATATTGATCCTTTTTATGTGGCTTCCAATTAGAATGTTTTGCTGTTGCAAACAGTAGCAGGCTTTAACAGCGTATACCCCCACAGTTATCATATCACGAAGAGAAAATTATTGGGAAGCAACTTTTTATTGGTACCTAATTTACTAAGGCATTGCTTGGTAGTGAGAAAATAATTCTTGCGCATGGCTATGCATATGTAACATATTAAATATCTTAGTCTTGTATCTACAAACAAATAAAAATTGACCTTTTATATATTTTCAATCTTGACCAAAAATGTATATACAGATTCCTGAATCGCTATTATTAGGATATTAGTTTTCATTTCTCAGGTAATTTAGTGTACTAATGTATGTTACTGTATTTATGTATATACAGTATGATCAGTGTATCTTGATAGCATTTTAAATGTTAATAACTTTTTTACTTTTTAACTGATCGGAGTGAACAAAAACCCAATTGTAGGGTTACTTAAAACTTTTTTTCTGGTTATTAGAAAAACAATAAGTTGTATTGTTTAAATCGGACACACCTCGGCACACACTCTATACTATATTTCCCTCAAATGGAACTCTTCTTGCAGATTATAAATATAATATCTGGTTCGATAACTTTATCTTCAAAGACACCCGATCAATTTAAGAAAAACCATATGAGGCAGTGTGTTAGAGAGAGACAGACAACACTATTACATAGTGGAGTGGATAGGTATCAAACCAGATATAATTATAATTTGCAAGAAGAGACCCATTTGAGGGACATATAATAGTCAGGATGTCCCATTTGAAAAATATAATCTATAGTAATATCTTGTAAAATTAACAGTCTTTTTTTTTCGTTTTTTACAAGCTTAATAATTTATGTAAATTTTTTTAACAAGCATTTGACCCTCCCACACTAATAATATAACAGACTTAATATTTGGACAGCACATATTTAAGATTTTCCCATAAGAGACAATCCTTTAGAGAGAGAGGGATAACCTTGATTTCCTCAAATTTTAAATACTTTTAATGTATGAGTGCATTACATCGTTGGATTTTGGAATGCAAAGGTTTGTTACAAAACAAATTAAAAAATCCAGGTGTGTATTTAAAAGTTGATGATGGCCCCTCATTTACGAAACATCAGATTCAAAATATGACAGCACCATAAAATGTTAGACAAAAAAATGCTTTGGCAATATGTTAACAACTTTAAAAAAATTTTAGGATTAAAAAAGTTACTGCATAATTTTAAAAATGCAATATTTTATTCGTTTCTAAATATCTCAAGAACATAATGGCTAGAATTCGCCTCCAAGTGTGATTAGGCTTGTAACGAAATTGTCTAAAACTTTCTATATTTAACCTTTTTTTTATCTCTTGCAATAAGCGAAATCTGTTTTGTGATGTTACATCCTCTCCAAATATGAAAATACAAATTTTCAGAAGTCAAAATTTCAAAAACAAGTAAATATACCACATAAAAATAGCTAGAATCTGGGACAAAATTCAAAACCCAGAAGAAATTGGTGTTTTATTTAAAAAATAAAAGTTGATATTACCACTACTTTTTATACCAATATGTATATTTAAAAATATTTCTAAAATGTAACAAAAATAAGTAAACTAAATAAGCATCCAAATGTGTATTCCTCTTTTTTTTAACTGGCATGTTTTTTTAATACAGAATTGTTTCTAGTTCAAAATTCCAGGTATTACAGGTATTACTCTGTATTGCCATAGCTCTTATCAACTTGAACGAAATTGTGCCATCCAGAACTGGTATTTTATTTGTTAAGGCAGTGTGCAAGTCAACAAATATCACAGGAATAAATACATGTTCATTATTAAATCCATTTTTTGAAAAAAGAAAGTATCCATGGTGAGAAATCTGGCCTACAACACAACTGCCTAAAAAAGATATGGAACATCTAAGTTTTACACAAATTCAATGAAAATTGAATAATCATTTTAGACAGAAATACGAGCAGAAATATTAAAATATGTAATATTATTTATTGCTTCTTTTTAATATTATCACTATACAAGGTTCAGATGCTAACATCGATGGTAATTTTCTTTAAATATAATACCATTTTTTTTTTATTACATGCATAGTTTTTTAAGGTCTTCCCGAAGGTCTTTCTTATAGCATCAGCTTTTAGTCTAAATAGAAGTAAGAGTTTTTCTGATAAAAAAAAATCGATAAATTCACCTTTACCAACAAGTTTCTTCGTACAGAATTCTCTTACGAGGCCACACGGACGACCATATAAAACTGAGGTAGGAGTGCATAATTTCTGCTCTTCTAACTCTCAATCGAAATGGGAAAACATGTTTTTTTTGGGATCCCGGAACCCTAAAATGTAAAGATCAGTAAAAATCTCTTAGGGTGATTTTTTCACGATTACAATAGTTCCCTTTTACGGGATCATAAGAAAGATCATACAACACTGAGGTAGGAGTATATAATTGCTGCTCTAAGTAGAATTATTTTGATTTTACAGCCTTTCTAAATATCAAATTGTCATTTTTCAAAAGTCGTATCTCAAAAAAATTGAACTTAGGATTTTTAAATATGTAGAGTCAAAAGCGCAATGCAATAAATAACTTAACATGTTTTAATATTTTTTCAGACATAATAACCTGAATTATTCAAATTTGTGAAAGGCTTTAAAGACGCATGATTTAAGTATGCGCTTAAAACTGCAACTACTATGTATGCATCTTTTATTGTAGGGATGATATTAACAAAGGCCATACATATTCAACCAGTTTTGCAAAGAAGCGTGGTAATGATGTTGAGAGCTTAAAGTTCCAAGATGAGTCTCCAGCGAGATCTCCAGGGATATCTTTGTGAGTATAAATTAAGAGATCTTTAAGTAAAATATTTGAAAGTATCACATATTAGTAAAAGTATTCCTAATACAATGTGCCAAAATGAATAACGAAACATTTTTTTAAAGGGTTAGATAATTCAGGTAGATACTAAAACCCTGACAAAATTACAATAAAAAAAAGATTATGCATGCACAAGTGGTGTTTGCCCTGACATGTTTTGTAAGGGCAAACAATGCAAGGTAGCAAAATGTAAGGTGTTCGCTGTAGAGACGTTATTCCATAATTTTGGGCACTTGGTTGTATTGTTTTACAACCACATTTAAAAAGTAAAAATTTGTCTTGGTATAGGCCGTTAAAATATGTGGGATAGGGAAGGGGTTCACATGATGAGAAATATAGTTTGATGATGTGAAAAAAATATAGCAGCATATAAGAAGACTGACACTTATATAATTCTAACACCACTCTTAGTTGTTCTTGATTATTACTGGATTTACTAATATTATTAGTAATAATATATATAATATATAAATATATATATATATATATATATATATATATATATATATATATATATATATATATATATATATATATATATATATATATATATATATATATATATATACAGTAGAGACTCGATAATCCGGACTAATTAAAACACGGTCAATCCGGATTATCAAAAATCCGGATTACCGCGATTAATTTATTTACTTTTAATAAAACCCCTAAAAATACGTATAAAAGATTAATTTATTAAGAAAAATACATGTAGTTATAAAGAACTTGCTCTGAATTCTTAACATGCGCCCATAATTTAAATTTAAATGTAGCTACATTTTTTAAACACAAACATACACAAACTTATACAAATCTTAAATAGAGGTGTATGTAATATACGTATGTACATAAATTAATATCTATTCATTAATGCATAAAGTCTGTAATTTTGGTTTGTTTAACTTTTTTTTGACTCGAAACGAAAGCCTGGTCTCGCAATTTTCTTAATATAAGTAATTCATTTAAAGGCACACTGTTCTCTTCTGCCCAATCGATGCATTGCTGGAAACACTTAGTGGCTAATTCATGCTTTACTGAAGAAGTTACACCAACGTCTTCTTCCTCTGGATCATTCTGATTATCGTCTTCATCCATTGTAGGTATCATATTGACATCGTTGTTAAGCCAAAAATCAATTTCAGCGTCTTCATGATCAGCGTTAGCATCAAGTTCTTGTACTAGGTTCAAAATTTCTTGTCTACCATTTTTTCCAGCAAAAATTATTTGCTGTATGACAGACAGTGGTAGCAAATCATCTGGGTTACACTCTGCTGTTAGAGTTAGTTTATTCCAGCACTTTTCTAAAACACTAGGTAACACACTCTCCCACGCCTCATGTAAAAACCACACAGCATCTTTTAGATTAATACTTTTTAAGCATTGCACGATATCTTCTTGCTCACTGCGCAAAATGTGTGATAATAAATTTTTTCTATAAAATAACTTTGTTAGCCGAATAGCATTTTGGTCCATTGGTTGAATTAACGCTGTGCAGTTTGGAGGCAGAAACATAGTTTTAATTTTTCCATCGTCACTGATCAAACCTTCTTCTGTATCATGACTAGGAGCATTGTCAATCAGGAGTAGGGCGTTTTCAGGTAGATTATTTTCTCGCGAGAAATGTCTGATTTGCTTAACAAATGAATTCTGAAACCAGTCCTTGAAAACAGTGGATGTCATCCATGCATTTTTGGTAGCCCTGTATTCAATTAGCAAATTTGTATTCAAAAATGAGCGAGGCTTCTTTGCTTTTCCGATAACCAGTAATTTCAGTTTGTTTGTACCATCAGCGTTACAACATGCCATAAAAGTTACTCGTTCTTTGCTGGTTTTACGCCCGGGTGCATTTGCTTCCTTTGAATGAACTAATGTTTTCTCTGGAAGGAGTTTCCAAAACAATCCGGATTCATCTGCGTTGTAGATCTGGCTGGGCAACAAACCGTTTTTTTCGATAAGTTTTAAAAGCTTTTCTTTAAACGGATCAATGGCGCTACTATCGTTGGTTAACTTTTCTCCGCAGATTTTTAAAGTTCTTAGACCATGTCGATTTTTAAAATTGATAATCCAACCTCTGCTTGCGTGAAAGTTATCATTCCCATAACACTGCGAATACAACTGTTTTGCCTTTTGTGCTAAAATTTCATATGAAATAGGTGCATGCCGACTTCTTTGCCGTAAAAACCAAAAATACAGTAGCTTTTCCATTTTAGGATATTCACATTGTCTCAAGGTCTTTCTAGACCCTGGGCCAGAATCACAGCACGTAATAAACCTAAAAATAATCACATTATTATTTTATGTTTCACTAAAAATGTGACAGTAAACTTACTGTTCTATAGTCTTTTTCTTTTTCTTGATATCCGAAATCGTAGAAGTACCCACTCCATATTTTACTGATAACTGTTTATTTGGCACACCCTGGCTTAGCTGTTTAAGTATTTCGCTTTTTATTTCAAGGGTCAGCGTAATATGTTGTCTTTTTCTTGGAGCCATAATTCACACGTTCTTACTTATGCTATGCAAGCAACAAACTGACCCGTCAAGACGTGTTAGTAAAGTAATGGGGAAGAACCGCCTTGAACAAATAATTAATGTTTCCAAAATCCGGATTAGCGAAACATACGAAAATTCGGATTACACAGTACGCAATGTATTTAGGTAATGGTCCGGATTACCGCGGAATCCGATGTATAGAGGATCCGGATTATTGAGTCTGTACTGTATTGTATATATATATATATATATATATATATATATATATATATATATATATATATATATATATATATATATATATATATATATATATATATATATATATATATATATGTATATATGTTAAATCACTTTCTTGCGAAATTACTTTTTAAAAAATTATTTTATTACTTGAAAAATACAAATTAAAATATATACATTTGAACTTGCAAAATTACAGCGTGACGTTTAACAAATGAGAAGCTAGACTGAACTTTACTGAACTGTACTTTATACAAAGAAAATAACTATTTATATGTTTCGTTATGCTGACTCAGTGGGAACTGTTTACTTCTTTCTTGAACACTTGGGTCAGGACGTGGGTTCTGCTGATGAAGCTTTCTTGGTATAGACTTGTTTTCGTAAACAAGTGGCACCTGCTGATATATGATACTTTTGTTATTGAGATAAACTCGGCTTCTGAATACTGCGTTGGCGGGTGATATCTGATAGTCTGGGAACCAAGGTTGGCATAACTTGTATGATGAACTAGCTGGTGAGAATAGATATAACAACTCCCCCATCAAGATGAAAGTTGATGCGTGGAAGCAACTTTCAAGCTGAATGTTTGTTCAGGTTAAGTTCTATTTCTTCAGATTCTTCTGTTGGTTCACCAACACGTATATTTGGTCGCCTTTTTGGAAATATTCTTCTCCATTGTACGAAATTTGTTCTGGACCTTGGTGGAGAAGGTGGGTAGTCATCACTATTGGCATTGACAATTCCAATACTGAGGTTTTTAGGTTTTCTTCTATAACATTTACAAAATATATACAGGATAATTAGACTGATGATCAGAGTTATGGTCAGGATCGTAAACCAACCGATATGTTTCTTTACGAATGGTTGATTGATTAGTCTGTCCAACTGATCAGAATATTCATTTAATTTATGTTGAGCTATATTTAAATTTTCTGTATCAATGTGGTGTAACTGAAGAGGCTTCAAGTCTGGTATGTGAATCTTTTCAGGGTAATGACTGCAGCAATCAAATGGAATTTGGATTGGAACGTTGCTGTAGGTAACATTGTCATAGGTATTTACAAATTTCTTCGCTAGAACTTTGGTGCTGCCAATAAATGCACTGCACTCTGGTTGGAGTTTAATTATGGCGTTGGTACTGATTGTTTGGGTAACAACGTCTCTGGAACCGCATTTAATGGTCACAGGTAAAGGGTCTGCAACGGCAACTAACCAGGAGTTTTGGTTAAGTTCTTGCACATGATAGTCTTTGGCTAGGATAACTGAAACTTGGCACGTTCTTGGAAGGCGATTGATTAATCGTAGTAACTGGGCTTCACAAACAGCATCACTGTCTATTGGATATGGCAGGATGTTGGAACATATTAGTGTTCGGCTGCTCAAAGATTTGCATGATTCCAAGTTGCGAATTGTGATGTATAATAATGAATCATCGTTTCGCGCAATTAAATTATTTGTTATTGAAAGAATGTGGTGAAGGCCTGTTCGATTATCCAAAATTGGTATTGGATATAAGTGAAAGAGAATATATTTTTCTGGATCTACTAATGGGATTTCGAGAACAAAAATTACTTTTGAATCATATTGATATGCCTTTAGTTCTATGATTTCGAGATATTGAGCCACACTTGAAGGGTGAATTAGCAAAGGTAAATTATTTCTCTGCAATGATTGAGATATGTGCTTTAGTGATTCTATTAGGTCAAAAGGTGTAATAATCGAACTGTGTAAAATTCGTAAACGGGCGAAAACAATTGAATTTATAATATCATTCAAGGAATTTTCAAGAAATGAATAGCTTTCCATTAATAGTTCGCAAATATTTAATATTTCTATTTGAGAGGAATAATATTTCAGATCGTCAGAAATATCCAGTATTGATTTTCGTATTTCTATTATGTCATTATTGAATGTTTCTTCGTCAATTTTAAGTTTCTGAATAGTTGAATTAAATTCTTTTATTACTGAGGTAGTTACTGAAATTTGATTTTTAAGAAGATTTTCGATTTGATATTCATCATGTGTTATTTTTTCTATACAGTCATTAAAATATTCGCCATCGGAAGCATCTAAGTTTCCTGTAATTGCTTTCCAAAATGTTCCTATACCATTAAAAATTCCACGTTTTTCTCTAAAAATATATTTTTTAGTATCTGCCATTATTTCTGTATATTTTTGATTTACAGCTCCTGATATTTGTCTAAGGAGACTAATATGTGTTAGTACTTCAGATTTAAATGCTTTCATTCGTGGTACGTCTTCATTAATATTATTAATAAGGTTTTCTAAAATTCTATCATTATTTACAATTGTATCCTTAATTGGTTCTAAATCTTTATATACAAGTAATGTCCATTTATCATTAGATATTCTTATTTTTGCTTCTTCATGAAAGAAGACTCCTATCGTGTTGTTAATTGGACTTATGGAGTATTGGGACTGGACGACTGATGACAGTCCGAGGATGGTCCTGGAAGAGAAATTTGCTCGTAGTATGGTTTTAATCTATCAAAATTTATTTTAGATTTTTGTTTAGAATTGGGATTTAATAAAAGGGCTGAGTTTTGATAAATTTCGAGAATTTCGAAAGGGCCATTAAATTTGTTTTGAGCCTTATCTTTAATTTGGGATTCACGTACATATACTTTTTCACCTATTTTATAATCATAAGGATGTTTGGCAACATGTTGATCGAAACGTTCTTTTGCTTTTTCTTTTTGTTGTTTCGTTTTATTACGAGCAGATTTATAAAGGAATTGCATACGATTGTTTAAATCACGTATGTATTTTGATATGAGGTTTTTCTCATTATATAGGGTTTCAGGGGGTCTAGAAGAAGTATGTCCGAAAATTAGTTCAAAGGGCGTAAAACCGTGGGTTTTATTTTTCGTGTTATTGTAACAAATAACAGCATACGGAAGTACGTTGAACGGATGTTCATGTGGGTTTTCGGTTTGATTAGCTCTTATCATTTCGCTAAGTGTAGCGTGAAATCTTTCTAAAGAGCCGTTTGATTGGGGATGACCTACACTTGAAAATGTTATTTTTATGTCGTATAGTTCACATAGGTCTTTCATTAATGTATTATTAAATTCACGGCCATAATCACAATGGATTCGTAGTGGGGTACCATAATGTTGGAAAAATAAAATAATAGTATTAACGATAGTTTTTGCCGTTTTATCTTCAATTGGATAAGCTTGGGTAAATTTAGTAAGTTCGTCTCGTATTGTCAAAGCATAGTTTTTAGATGGATATTCAAATATATCAATATTTATTCGTTCAAATGGTGTTTTCGGTGTTTCTGTTAGCACTAAAGGGTTGCTTAAATTTTTTCGGCATATTTTAATTTTTTGACATGTTTCACAACTTTTTATAAAGTTTTCTACATCTTTAATCATTTTGGGCCAATTATATTTTTCTTTGATGCGTCTTAAAGTTTCATTAATTCCGCGGTGTAAATTACTTTTGCCTAAATGGTATTGTTCCAATATAATTGGTATTTGGTCTTTATCTGGGATGGTTACAATATTTTGACAAATACATATTTTAATATCTTTGTCTGCAAAGATAAAAGAAAATATTTCAAGAATAGGAAGGTCTATTTTATTTTCGAGAAAATATGTTGACAAAAGGTCAAATTCGTTTTGTCCTGTATAAATAATATAGAAAAGATGTTGGACTATATTTTCTGGGTCGAGTAACAAAGGAATTATGTAATATTTCCGATTTTTGACTGTTTTACTAGAGAAAATATTTAGTCTTTGCATTGAAAAATCTGCATTTTCTTCAAAAATGTCTTCTAATATTTCATGTTGTAATTCTCCTAAATTCTTTTGTTGAAAAAAGGTTATTATGTTTTTATGTGATTTATTTAGAAGTTGTTCATTTGAAGTTTCAATTTTTGAATAATCAATTAAAGATTTTGTTTCGTACATATTAGCAAATGTGTTGTAATCTTCGGTTATTTTTTCATCATCGAAATTTAAATTTGAGTTATTAGAATTTTCGTCATCGTCTTGATTTGTCGCAAAAATAGAAAGTTTTGATTGGAATTTTGCGCATTGATTAAAATGATTAATTTTAATTCTTGATAATGCGTCTGCGTTTTTATTAATCTTACCGGGTTTGTAAATTATTTCATACTCATATTCTTCGAGTTTAAGTCTCCAGCGTGCGAGTCTACTACCTGGGTCTTTAATTGAAAAAAGCCAAGTAAGAGGGCGGTGGTCTGTAATTAGTTTAAATTTTCTGCCAAAAAGATACGGGCGAAAATGTTTTACTGCCCATACAATTGCAAGGAGTTCACGTTCAATAGTTGAATAATTTGTTTCGGCTTTACATAAGGTTCTAGATGCATAGCCAATTGGTAAATCTTTTCCTACAGGTCCTTGTGATAACACAGCGCCTATTGCAAAAGCACTAGCATCTGTGGTTAAAAGAAATGGTTCGTTAAAATTTGGGTATATAAGAATTGGGTCAGAAATTAGCAATTTTTTCAGTTCATCAAAAGATTCTTTGCAATCAGAATCAAAGTCAAATTTTATTTCTTTTTTGAGTAGACGAGTAAGTGGTTTAGAAATTTTCGCAAAATTAGGAATGAATCGTCGATAATAGCCTGCTAAGCCAAGGAAAGATTTTATATCCTTAGGATTTTTTGGTTGGGGAAAATTTTGGATACATTCAATTTTTGTTGGATTCGTTTTAACACCGTCTTTAGTTATTACGTGTCCAAGATATGCTACTTCTTTGCGTAAAAATTCGCATTTGTCTGGTTGTATTTTAAGATTAGCTTTTCTTAGTCTTTTGAAAACTTCGCGTAATCGTTGGATATGTTCATCAATTGTAGCGGAATAGACTATAATATCGTCCATATAGACAAGACATCGTTCATTTAAGATTCCTAAAAGAATATTGTCCATTACACGTTGGAATGTAGATGGGGCATTCTTTAGTCCGAAGGGCATTCGTTTAAATTCATAATGACCGTTTTCTACTGAGAACGCTGTTTTTGAAATATCTTTGGGATCTATCTCTATCTGATGGAAACCAGAAGCGAGATCAAGAGTCGTGAAATATTGACACTGTCCAAGTTGGTCAAGTAAATCTGAGATATTAGGAAGTGGATATTTATCATTAACAGTGGATTCGTTCAGTTTTCTATAATCTATTACGATTCTCCATTTTTGTTTATTACTAGAGTCGATTTTTTTCGGTACAACCCAAACGGGAGATGACCAGGGAGAAATTGATGGTCTAATTATACCTTGTTGTAACATATTGTTTACTTGCGTTTTAACCTCTTGTTTATGTATTTGGGGATATCTATAAGATTTAGTAAAAATGGGTTTTGTATTATTCGTGTCTATCTTATGTTTAATTTCACTTGTGAAGGAAAGGTTGTCACCTTTTAGATAAAAAATGTCTTCAAAATTGACACAAAGATTTGTGATTAATTCTTTTTCTTCTTCGTTTAAATGGTCAAGTCTAAGCTGGGATCTAATAGTCGGGATTCTATTTAAAGTTTGAAATTCGGAAGATTCGGGAAAATTGAAATTAAGAAGTGTGTGTATCGAAAATGGTTCTATTTCGATATTTGAGAAATCAATTGTTTTTGGAATTGCATTCGCATTGATAATTGTTGTCAAAAATTCACCGTTTTGATTGACATGGACAAGGGCATTAGGGATATGTACTTTTTCTATTTCTTTTCGGTATAAAATAGCATCAGTATTGATTAGATGACATTTTAATTTAAAAACTTGTTCCATTCTACCTTGTATAGTTATTTTATTTTTATTTGCCTCGTGTGTTTCGAGTTTTGTTGAAGAATAATTGTCTTCAACTTTATACAATGGTAGTGTTTTAAAATTGGTAATAAGTTGTTTATTTTTTAAATCGATTGTACATTCGTAGTGTTCTAGGAAGTCAAGACCTAGAATTCCGTCAAAATCAATGTCTAAATTATAAATATAGACTTTGTGAGGGTCACCGTTGTTAAAATTTATCAAAGTTGATTCAGTTATTAAAAGTTTTTGTTCGGTAATGCCTTGAATTGTTGCATTTTCGGGGAAACGATTTGGAAAGTTCCTTACTGTATTTTCTTTGAAAATTGAAATACCTGCACCAGAATCTATGAGTAGTTTGAAAGTATTTGTTGCGTCTTTGATATAGTAAAGATTTTTAGGATTTATCGCAAGAAAAGGATTTAAAGAAATCGTTGTTCGGGGAAATTGAGTGAAGGATTCATATCGTCTAGCGTGAGAGTTTCTATTTGGGCTTGTATTTGATCTATTTCTTGATTGGGTGGATGGTTTTGATCTGGGGATAAAAGAAAATTTTGATTTTCCTCGATTGGAAAATTTTGATCGTTTTCGATTGATTCGTTAAAGTTTAAATTGGGATCTGGATTCTCATAAAAATTGTCGTATTCATTTTCGAATAAAGTAGAGGTGTCTTCATAAGAAAAGTATGAGGGATCTTGGTAATCTTGTTGATAATCTTGTTGATAGTCTTGATAATAGTCATTAAAATATTTTTCTTGATTATTATCTGTGCTAACTAAGTGAGCTTTAAAATTGGGATTTTTGTGAATTACTGAGGGTCGAGAATAATTAGAATTCGGTTGACGTTGGAAATTATTTTGATTTGATTGATTATTTATCATATTTGGGGTTTGCGTATTTGGGCTTCTTTGTTGTTGCATGTTTGGTCTTTGTGACTGAAGAGAATTTGTTTGCGGGGCAAACTGGGGTCGCTGAAAATTTGAGCTTTGGGAAAAATTGGGACGTGGTTGTCCGTTATTGGCATGGCATTGATTTGCTGAATGACCAGTACGTCCGCATTTAAAACATTTTTGTGTTTGAAAGTTTGTTTTTTTCAAAGATTGGTTGAATGGCTTTGGTGGGTTCGGTTTTGAAACTTTTTGAGATTCAAAATAAGACAATTGAAGTTCACGTCGAATACGTATTTGAGCTTCAAGAAGATCTCTTGGGTTACTGGCACGAATTATGTGTCCAATACGGGGTTCAAGACCAGTTAAGAGGGTACTCAGAGACATGGATTCGATTAGAGTTATTTGAGCTTGTTTTTGTTGTGGGGTGAGATTAGACTTTTGTATATTAGCGTGCATTTTTGCATTTAGCACTTGAAGTCGGTTGAGAAAGGTTAAAGGACTTTCATTTGGTAATTGTTTAATACGTTGTAAGTCTTGTATTAAAGAAGACAAGTCTCGCGTATCTCCAAAGTGAGAATTTAAAAGTTGTTTTATTTCTAAATAAGAAATAGGGTTGCGAGAGCTTATTAGCTGCGCTGCTCTTGCACGTAATTTATTTTTTATGTGGATTACTAATAAATCTTTTTGATCGCGTGTAGACATATTGTAAGCACAATCACAAGCATTGAGAAATGTTTGGAGAAAAATTTGATCACCATCGTATTCAGGAATTATTGAAAATATTTCAGATAGTTTATATGGTTCAATTTCGGGTGTCTCAGGGACATTTTGTATTCCGTTATCAGTCATGGTTGCTCAATATATCAATATATCAAAATAAAATAATATAGGCACACAATATTATCAAATATAGGCACACAATATTATATAAAGGATACGAACTTAAAATTAAGAATTTAGGTTGATTGGCAGTACGTAAAGTAGTACACAAATCAACGTAAATTAAAGCAATACTAAAATCTACAAAATTCAAGTGGTTTTGTTTTGTTTGTCTGAAATTTGATTAACTGTATAATCAAAATTTGAAATTAAAATATTCTTTTGTATTTTTGAAACTTGTTTTTGAATTCAGTTTTTCGTTAACTAAATATCAAAATTGAAAAATCGAACAATTTCCTTAAATTTGAATAAAAAAAATTCAATACTTTGGAAAATTGAAAAATATAAAAAAAATTAATAACGAGATGATTCAGTCTTACGTTACTAGTAGAAACATCAGACTTCGTCGTGTTCTCTGCAGCAAATTCTACCAGGGGTTTCACTAGGTGTTCCTAATCCGTAGATTGACTGCGAGTTGGTGACGTCGGGTCGTGATTTTCTCTGCTTTTCTTGAGTTTCAGTACTTCTTGTATTTTTCTTGGTTTTCACAGGTTCTTCTGAACAATGGATTGGGATCCTCCGTCGACAGTGAGAGTGCACAAGGGCTTCGTGTTCTGTTAGACGTTTTCAGATCCTACCGACTGCGCCAGTTTGTTAAATCACTTTCTTGCGAAATTACTTTTTAAAAAATTATTTTATTACTTGAAAAATACAAATTAAAATATATACATTTGAACTTGCAAAATTACAGCGTGACGTTTAACAAATGAGAAGCTAGACTGAACTTTACTGAACTGTACTTTATACAAAGAAAATAACTATTTATATGTTTCGTTATGCTGACTCAGTGGGAACTGTTTACTTCTTTCTTGAACACTTGGGTCAGGACGTGGGTTCTGCTGATGAAGCTTTCTTGGTATAGACTTGTTTTCGTAAACAAGTGGCACCTGCTGATATATGATACTTTTGTTATTGAGATAAGCTCGGCTTCTGAATACTGCGTTGGCGGGTGATATCTGATAGTCTGGGAACCAAGGTTGGCATAACTTGTATGATGAACTAGCTGGTGAGAATAGATATAACATATATATATACATATATTATATATATTTATATATATATATATATATATATATATATATATATATATATATATATATATATATATATATATATATATATATATATATATATATATATATATTTATATATATATACTTATATTTATATATATATATATATATATATATATATATATATATATATATATATATATATATATATATATATATATATATATATATATATATATATATATATATATATATATATATATATATATATATATATATATATATATATATATATATATATATATTATATATATACATATATATATATATATATATATATATATATATATATATATATATATATATCTTTATATATATACATATATATATATATATATATATATATATATATATATATATATATATATATATATATATATATATATATATATATTATATATATATATATATATATTATATATATATACATGTCTTTATATATATAAATATATATATATATATATATATATATATATATATATATATATATATATATATATATATATATATATATATATATATATATATATATATATATATATATATATATATATATATATATACATGAGAATGTTTGAGAAAACATAAAACAATATATATTGTTCCTTAATTTTAAGCTCATTTTTAAGTAGGTCATTCCTTGACGTATTTTATGAGAATTCATATAAACATGATTCCTATATCCTATAGTCTAAGTTTTATTTTGTCTTTAAGATACAGGCTGTCTTAATAAAAAGAAATAATTTTTTATAGATATTTTAAATATATTTCACGACGATTTTGGTCAAGCATTGCCAGTTTGATTGGATAACAAGGGGCTGAGAGTATTAAGATCATAATTATCCATTTCATGGCGTCTGGCGAAAGGGCAACATAATTCATATTAAAGAAAAAGTAAAGTATGCCACTGGTTTATAAAAAGTTTTTATTTTTGTTTAGATCAAGAGATTAAAACTACAGTTTTTTGAAACTCGCCTTTTTTGTTCTCTCTACTCTATATTTGCTATATCTCAATAATATTAGGTTTTTCATTTTGTAACATCCATCCAATGTTAAGCTTGTTTTTGGTATGCATTGGAGGGACTCGCGCAAGGCAGAAATTAAAGAAAAAAAGAAAAATTAAGTAAAATTATTAATTAATTGAAATAGTATTTAACACATTGATGCAGTAGCTAAAGTTGGTTTTTAAGCAACGATGCCTGAAGTATACTGCATTTGATATAGGATTTACTTTAGACATTGCCTCCTTAAGAATTACATTGACCATCATTAATTTTAGGCTGAAGGGCAGCAACATATGTATTGATTTAGAGAAAATGTAGACACATCTTCCTGTGTGACTATTTTTGTATACCTTGCATTTTCTGTAGGCTTGGTTCATTTATACTTATACTGGTTGTAATAGTAGTGGGAAGTACAACACAAAAGTCTATAGTTTTTACTATTTTTAGAAATATATTATATAGAGTATTAAGATTCTAGGGCAACTTAATATAGTAAGACAACTGAATGGCATTTATGTATTGAGCAGGCACATCTCTCTTTGCGAGTATGTTTTTGCATAGTGTTCATTGTTTGTTAAACTTTGTTCATTTATACATCTATATAATACTCTGGTGTTTTACATGCTCCCTAATATTTTTAAATATATGAACATTTTTCTAGGTTACTTCAAGAAATATAGTTGGGCAGTGGTATAATCCATTTTAGGGAGAAATTTAAAATACATATTAACAGCTTCAGGGCAGAAATTCGCACAGTCAAGACCAAATGCAAAAATCAAGGAACCTGCCAATTTTATTCCTGAAGAATTTAACCACTTAGCTGCTACACCTGATGGTAAAACACTTTTTATTATAACTATTAAATTCCCAAAATTATATTTGTTTATTTAGACTTTTTACATATTAAGTACTTGACTAAACATTAAATATAGTATAAAAAGAAATCACATTTATTATTATCAAGTAATATAATTATTCTTTCAAAAGATAACCTTAAAATCATATTAAAGCAAACTAAAATATTATTTTTATCTCCAACCATCTTTGTACGTATTCAAAATACACAAAATCTCGATTTTTTATTAAAAAACAATAACTAAGAATTTTAGGTCTAAGGTGTGGTACATCAATTATGTTTTCTTTCAAAGAACTTGCTAAATTTTTTCTGTTCTATTTTGAGGGTTCTGTAGCTTGTCCTAATAGTAGTTATAGTTTATAATTTACTTTTATATGTATGACAACAGTTGATAATGATTAAAATAAACATGTTTTTTATATGCACTTTTCTCTTGCGTTTCTTTATTTGCTTGGGCCTTGCCTGAATCTAATGGAAAACACCTGTTAAGTTGAAATTATAAATAAAAATGTTTTCATTCTTTTCAGTTTATATAAATAATATTTAATTATTCTGGCTTTATTATTACATTGAGTCCATGTCGCTAATGAAGCTAGTTTTTGCGTGCTTTTTTCCTACTAATTAGCATTAAAGAGAATTTGTTCTATATCATTACTGTTAATAATAAGCCAAAAAATATATGTAAGGTATTTTGCCTATTACTACTAGGTAGGAAAGTAAAATGCAACAAACCCTACTTAAAAATTTGCTTACTACCTAGTATTAAATTAAAACTTCCAAAGCTTTTACAATTAAAGATTAACTTATACCTATTTTACTTGGACCTCTTTTGAGTAGTACTGATAAAACATATTTAATTTTGACACAGAATTTAATTTTTTTATTTTGTTAGGTATGTATTAATTGTAGAGAACAAAACAAGGAAAAAACTAATTCTAGTTATTTTTTCTCTAGGTACAAAGAAAACTCCATATCACAAGAAAACTGTTTATTGCTACGAACTGTACAAGCCAATAGACCATGTAATTTTGAATCTCACCATCGATGAAAAAAGCAGAAAAGGAAAATATATTTTAATTTATAGATTTAGAAGTCTGTAATCGTTAGTAGAACAGTTTATGCTTTTGTAGTAAATCCCCATGACTAGTTAATGCATCTTATGAGTATGAGTAGGCTTGTTTGTTGTGTGCAGAATTTAGTAATAAGATCTCTTTATGTAGATATATTTGAAGTATATTTAATGCAAAAAGTTTCTACTTAGAAATGGAGATAAAGGTGACCCCATAGCTATCCCAATTTTGTTGCTGATAGTCATGTTATATTGAGAGTTTGTTATTTTGTATACACTGTAAGTGGTTCAGTATTAATGCATTGTTTCACTACTAATTATTTGTGTTGTTTGCCAATTCATACCATGTGGTATGTGTAGCAAGCATTCTGGAGTGTACATTTCATAAGGACTATTTATCTGATGATTGCCTCAGCCATGTCTTTATATTAATAATTTGTTTGTTCACCTATACTGGTATTATTTTCAAGTTTATTTGTTACATTATAGTATATTTATAAAAGACTTACATCAGAAAACTTGCATTACCTGTCAAAATTGACATTTCTTTAAAAAAATTACAGAAAAATGGTCATATTTGCTAAAATATGAAAAAGTTGTATTAAGAAAAGTTGTTTATTTTTTAATTTTACATATGCATACCAAATTTTTAACAAAAAATCCGATATTTTTTTTAACTTTTTCCTGATTTTTGAAAATTCTAAAAAAATATTAATTGTCTAACTTAAAAAAAATAGTTATCTGTTAGTAACCTTGACATAATATTAATTTCTTATACCTAAATATTCCATAAACTGTATCTTTTTTGGAAAAAAATTAAAATTGCTCCTCAAAACTATGTTAAGCTTGATCCAAAGTTGTCGCGGTTTTATTATTTTATTATATTATATTAATTAAAGATTTTCGATAGTAAATAGATATCTTAATACAAAAAAGTCGTAATTGACTAATTTAGGAGCATAATCGAAATTTAAAACTAGACAGGTAACGCAGGTAACATATTTAATAATAAAGTTATTACCTATATTAAATTTTGAAAAAGTGACCTAATAAAAAAAAATTCCCATATGATGCGATCTTTTTCAAGGACACTATATATATATATATATATATATATATATATATATATATATATATATAAATATATATATATATATATATATATATATATATATATATATATGTATATATTATATGTAAGGTAGAGGTAACATTCAGCCTATTCTGAATGGATTTAAGCTAAAAACCTACATACTCCAACGCAAAAACAGCCAAACTCTTAGAAAGAGCCAGTTAATAGCTTATATTTATATATTTATATATATATATATATATATATATATATATATATATATATAACGAGAAAACGAATTGATGTTTCATATAGGTATTTAGTAAAGTATATCTAACTGGACATTTATATATTTATTTTGTGTTTTTTTTCTTTAACCATATATAAATATTTTGTTAATTATTTTCTAGGGCATAGGTTAACTCACTGAAAAGTAAAACTATAATTCATATCAACGTTTCGCTCATTATATTGAGCTTTCTCAAGATATTTATTTTGACATGGTTCCAAGAAAAAAATTGAGAAAGCTCACTATAACGAGCGAAACGTCGATATGAATTATAGTTTTACTTTTCAATGAGCTAACCTACGCCCAAGAAAATAATTAATAAAATATTTATATATATATATATATATATATAAATATATAAGTATATAAATATAAATATTAACTATTAACTGGCTCTTTCTAAGACTTTGGCTGTTGTGTCTTTGTATTGGAGTATGGAGGTTTTAACTTAAATCCATTCAGAATAGGCTGAATGTTACCTCTACACTACACTACACCCAAGAAAGTCAAACTATTCTCAGAATTTTATAATTTAATATACCTACTATACATTTGTAGTGTATAAGTTCCACAGTTTGATAGAATACTCATGAATACCCAGCCAAACTACAAAAAATATCTTTCAATTGCTACTAAAATGTTATCTTACATATTATTTATTTAAATGCTATAAACAAAAAAAACATACTAACTGATTTGGAAGTTAGGAATATTTAGTTTAGTAATTTTGGGATACCAATAAAAAATATGTTTATTTCTACATTTGGTTATATATGTAGTTCAAAAATAAAAACATAATTATTTTATATTTTAACCAACTCGAGCACATAATTTTAGCATAATAAAAGCAGAACAATTTTTTTATCTGCTTAGACTAAAAGTTAAACCATTAGTAGAACAATTTTCATTTTACTGACATTGCAATTCTAAGATTTCAAACGAGACTAAATATGTTTAGAATCTTGGGGATATTTTTTAAAATTTTGTATTTGAAATTTATTTTTTTCTGACCTTTATAACAAATTGTAGAAGTTGGAATCAAAATAAAGAAAAAAACACTCTTCTACCCAGATATACCTGAAAACATTTCATAACTAATAAATTTCAGTGCTTAATTTATGCTAAAATAATTTGTCATGGTTCATAAGAAGCTGTTTGTAATTTTGCAAAAAAAGAGTAGAAACAACATGCTTATTCATGTTTTGTGCTATGGCAGAATTATAGTACATTTAGGTACTTATTTACTTTTAAATTCTGTACAACTGTTCCTATTTTCTTAACAGTTTGAGGGAGAAGGTTTTCACCCGCTCAAGGCGTATTTTGTTTTTTATACAATGGACTATTTTGCGTACCCGATATAAAAATGATAAACTACATTTGAGCACGTTTAAAGGCATGCAGGAAATTTTATAAACTTGTTTATTTTGAAATTAAATGTCCAGTTAGGTATACTTTACTAAATACCTATATGAAACATCAATTCGTTTTCTTTGCGTAGAGTATAATAAATCTATATATTTCTATTTTTTAGAATAGAACAACTTTGAGTTAAGAAATTCTTTCCAAAATTTAGTATTTGGCATACTTTTTTGCCACTAAGAATAGCTTGATTTATTTTTTTTATGTTACATGACAAAAAACAAGCAATAACGGTGTGAATTCTTATTAACTAAAGAAAAAGGTAAAACTAAAATTTGTTACACGAACCTACCGTAACAAACTAAGATATGACCTAAACATACATTCCTCTTTCTTAATATCCCGCATAGTTCAAGGAAACTTGAACTACTTAGTTGTTCCAACATGATATGTATTAAAATATTCTAAACGTTATTTAAAAGAAAAACCCTAGAATCTCATAAAAAATAAACGAAAGACCATGCGAGAGATAAATGTTTATTTATCTGACGTCATTGACAACACGCGATCGGAATTCCATTTTCTTTGAAGTCATTGCGCTCTCCCTTCCATTAAAAAATATTGAAAAATTTGGGCCGACCTCTTGCGGTAGGGGTTCAAACTTTACCTGTTACCAACTGCAATTGCCAACCTAACGTATTCTCCGAAAAATATTCCAAGATTTTAGTAATTATCTTTGGTGATAGTTTGGAAAAAAACTACTATGTTTTTCGGATCAATTTTTTTTCAGAAATGTACCTATATATATGCTCTCCAATTTGAGTATTTTGGAATTTGACGAAATTACTTCTGAGCATAGAAAAGCTCAAGGTTAGTACCGCTATTGTTTTCGAAAAATTACTAGACATATAAACAGATTTTTTTTTACTTTTAAAGGCTAAAACGAAAAATTCAACATACTCAATTTCATTTAGAAGTGTTTTGGAAGATATGTGTTAAACTCTGATCCTCAAATTCCTTTTTATAACTTCGCAGACTATCACAGAAAACAACCTATTTTTGATCATTTTATGCGATATTTTCTCAATGCTAATTGACTGCAACTGCCCCCTTAAGGCTGAATTGCACACAGCAAACAAAATATCAGCGACAAGGTCAAGTCACGTTCAAAGTAATATGAAAAGGTACTGACGTGTTGGAAAATACAAATATAACACTGAAAGAAACTGGGGCTAACAGAATAAATTACATTTATTATTTGAGCGGCGGGCGGCGCCTCGGATAATATTTAGGAATTTACTTGCTTATGGCTGTCCGTAGGATGAAGTCGTGGGAGGGGGGAGAAATTATTTTAATTTGTATAAAGTGAAGACTTTTTTTTGTTTGTTAAATTTTATTATGTTAATTGATCTGATCCAGTGCTTTCGTTTATACATAAAATTGTATTCGGTGCCCCTTTCGCCACCTCTAAATCCGCCAGTCAGCTTTGATTTCGATGTGCGGATCGTTATTCGTTATTCCCTCGTTCGATTTTCATTTGATTTTCGATCTGCGATTTGCGAATTTATAATAAAATTTATCGGTGTTTTTGTGATTTTTACTTCCCTCGTAAAAGAGAGATACCTATTGTAATCATGAAAAAATTACCC
Source organism: Kuschelorhynchus macadamiae (assembly GCA_030620095.1). Taxonomy (NCBI): domain Eukaryota; kingdom Metazoa; phylum Arthropoda; class Insecta; order Coleoptera; family Curculionidae; genus Kuschelorhynchus; species Kuschelorhynchus macadamiae. The sequence continues at coordinate 715,186 of JAUTXW010004474.1, read as the reverse complement.
TCCAAATTGTTTGCACTCTTCACCTAGAGGCCGTAAAACATATTTTCTTCATTCCATCGGTCTGTCTGTTCGAAGCATAGCTAAAAAATTACTCACCCGTTTGACTTGTTGACAAATGTTGGTCAAAAATTAAGGGTCAATGGAGATGACTTGGTAACATTTTGGTATAGTATGGTGGAAAAAAATGGCAGCCTAGCGTTAAAAAAATGGTTACTAAAAAATAACTGACCAAACAAAATGGCGGCCTAATAAAATATTAAAAATATCAGCCTGAAAAACTACTTATTGGACTGATTTCCAATTTTGTGCGAAAATGTGATATAGAGTGAACAGTTAAAATTGTGGTACGAATTCAATATGGCGGAAAAAAATGGCGGCCAAATGTGTTTGTAATCATGAAAATATCACCCTCCCAGGTTTCACATATCTTCATGTTTTAGCGTCCCTCGATTCCAAAAATTATGTTTGCTTTATTCTGTCTGACTATTGGTCGGTATATCTGTCAGTTCGCAGCATAGCTAAAAGCTATTTACCCGGTTGACTTCAGGGAGTCAAAACCTAAGGATAATATGGAGATGACCTGATAATATTCTGGTAAAATTCCAATATGGCCAAACAAAATGGCGCTTTAGTGAAATAATTTACCTCAAATTGTTACAAAATCAAGTGTGGGAACTGTTAACATTTTGGTCCAAATCCAAGATAGAATTCAAACTTTATGCAGGCATTAAATGTGATTTAGACATAAATTGGTAAAATTGGGGTACAAATTCAAGATGGAGGAACAAAATGGCGGCCAAATAAAATATTTAATAAACATATTCATATTTAACTGGCTTCAAATTTTGCACAAAAATTAAATGTAATATAGGGATAAACTGATCGAATTCAAGAAGATGGGACAAAATTGCGGTCTTAAAAAATTCAGTGTAAAAAATACTTATTTAATTTATTTGAGAATATGCTCAAAAATCAAGGGTGGCACAGGTAGAAACTGTTTGGTACCCATCCAATATGGTGGAACAATAGAAATATTTGAAAAGGCAGTATATGTGTTAATAAATAACTATGTGTGGAACTAAATTGGGTCACACTTTATTATTCCTAATAAAAGGAAAGATTTATACCGAGCAAAGTTACGGGTAAAGGAAATTTACCGATTTTTATAATCATGACATGCCACGTAAATATTCTAACTGAAAGTTAGGCCTGGAAGTAGACGAAAAAGTTTAAAACGAAAAATGATTATACTAAAGCAAGTACGTAATTATTATTATATTATGGTAGAATATTAGATAATGTACATCAGGGTTACCGGTTTTCGATGGTTTTACGGCGTAATTCTCTTATTAGTGATGAGAGAGAATTGCGGTTTTACTTTTTTGTTAAATAAAACACGCCATAAACAAACTTGTCAAAGCCCTCTTCGATTCTCAGATACAAGGTGAAGTTGAAATCATCGCAATTTGAGACCTCCCTCATTTTTCGATTATGCTTTACCTTATCGAAAAAATAAAAGCTATATTATGTTATATAGTTTCTTACGGGTTTTTCAAAATCTAACCCTTATAGGGGTGAAATATGTCTATATATTGTTTACAATATCCCTTTACCCAAAAAATATTTAAAAACGATTCTTTCGTCAATGGCTTTTAAAAATAATTATACAAATATAAATTTCAGAATTTTTTAAAATTCCACCCTTAAGCGGATAAACCGGAGTTATTTTTATTGCCCCATATAACAGCTAATATATTGTATTATTAACACAATATGTACACTATACAGATGTTAAGTATTGAAGTCGCAAAATTTTTTTAGAATCTCTAGAATACGTAAAATATATTTTTAGAACAAAATTTTATAGATACATTATGCAAAGTTTATTATATCTGTTCTATTGTGTGCGACTGTGTATATGTAAATAAAATGTGCGTCAACCAACGATAATTTGAGAACGGTCAAACCGGTTCGCTTAAAATTTGAACCAAAAGTAATCTAGGTTAGTGTCTCGCGGGGATTAAATTTTGGGTGTCACGGACGTAGATTTTTCGATATTTTTAGGGGTATAAAAAACATAACAGGAGAACCCAATAGCCAAATTGAAAACTATGAATAGTTGGGTTTAACGTTCTGATATTGAAATATTGTGTGTGTGTGTCAAAAGTGACGAAACACGTCAATTTTTTATATGCAAAATAATGTTTTGTCCATTTTACAGCGTAGTCCTGTGAACAAGATACATTATGCAAAAATCGGTGTAACATGTCAAACTTCTTTTTTTTCCTTAGTAGATGTCTAGGCTTTGAAAGAAACCTCGTTAATAATTTTATTTTATGACAATGTATATTGCTGATTTTCTATAAAAACTTTTTGAAATCGGAGTCAAACTAATAAAGACAGCAAATAGACATTATACTCATGGTACTAGATTCAAGACACGCATACATATATGTCTTGTTGCGCAGTAATGAAGAATTAGTTTGACGACGACTTCAAAAAGTCAAATTTTTAAGACGGAATAAAATCTTTTTTACTTTTTATTTTTTTAGGTCAGTTTAATTTTTTTATATTTTTTTTACATAACATAATAAATGAATGCTTTGTTTAGCATTTTCCTAGCTTAGAAAAAAATGTTTCTTATGAATCCAAAGCTCTCCCGCGTAGTAGTCAATAACTGTAAAAAATAAAACTACTTAAAAAACATTGAGAAGTCACAAAATTATATTTTATTCCATCAAAGAAATTTGACTCCAACTAAGACCTAATTAGTGTTTAATGTCACCAACAAAATTTACAATTTCTATTAGTTTGACGCCGACTTCATGAAGTTAAATTTCCAAGATTGTATTAAGTATTATTTTTTAGTTTTCAGGGTTTTTTAATCGGTTTTATTTCTTCTGTAATTTTTTTTATTTATTCCTTTATTTAAAAAAGGTTCTATTGTAAACGTCAAGCTCAAGGTTCCTGGCCTAAACCTAGGTACTGGGGTCCAATGAACTAAAAATTTTACCAGAATCACGTTAACTAATGATATATACATGAAGTTTTAGAAAATACATACAAATTTTCATTGCCACAAATTAATATAATTAGTAGAAGTAAAGTTCATTTTCTTAAAAACTACGAAAAATATGAAACATGATACTTCATAATATATGTTTTTTTAATTTATGTTCGTCCCCCACCACACATCTCAGTTATGACATAGGAAAAGTTTTATATCCAGAATAAACTTATCTAATATTATTAACATTCATTAAGATTTATAATTACCTAGAAATAACCTGACCAGGAAAATTATTGCCTCCCATTAGATCAGGGCTCTACCTCCAGCTATGTCAAAATCACATTTTTTGATTAATTACAGTTTCATGCCCCAAATTTCAATATATATTAAAGCATTTAAAAGTTTGTGCGAAAACTCTCTGGCAGAAAATAATTTGTGGCGTCATTACTCCATTTTTACTTTTTTGAAAATATTTTCTATGGAATAACCCCGGTACCACACTAAAAACTTGTTTAAAAAATCTATGTTGGCCACAATCTGCCCGAAGTAATCGGTGTACTTAAAATCACATTAACTAATATTATGAATAAACGATATCTTGACATGCATAGAAAATCAGCAATCCCAACGGTTAAAAATTAAAATAGTAAAATTGCACTTTGTATCCCTGAAAACCACGAAATTAATATTTTTAGATTACCCCCTCCGCATACATTTTTGTGCCAAGACAACATTTAAACATTTAAACTTATAACACCAGAAATACCATTACTAGGTAATGAATCATACCTCCCCCCTTTCATGCATTAAATTTTAAGGCAATATAATAAAGCATTTTAAAGTTACCGCGGGAAGGGATTCAAAATGGCGCTATGCCGCCATTTCTTTTTCAGTGTTTACTATATGACCACCCCGCTACTCTCCTGAATACTTCCTGAAAAATGTATTCAAATCGGTCAATGTATCACTAAGTGTAATCGAGGTTCATACATAAATAATCGGTAAAATTTTTTTACACGGAACTTCCCTCGTTATGATTTTTTGTTGGAAATAGTGAAGTATGAGTTAAATGGGACCCAATTAGGTTCAGTTAATAGTCACAGTATATATGTGTTACATATACTGTCGTTTCAAACATTTTTATTGGGCGCCATTTTGCTCCATCATATTGCTTTCCTACCAATATTTTACCAGTTTTTTTCTACCTATGCTACAATTGACTTCGGGGCATAATTGTCAAATACCGCCATTTTGTTACGTCATATTGAATTCGTACCAGTTTATCCCATTTTACATTTAATTTTCCTTAAATTTGTACGAAAACTGCACCAGTTTATCTTTATATCACACTTAATTCTTGCACAAAAATTAAAGTTCATTTAATAAATAGTATTTTCAGGCTGATTTTATAAATATTTTATTAGGACGCTATTTTATTTTGCTATTTTGAATTCATACTAAAATGTTACCAGTTCATTCCTATGTAAACAGATTTTTTGTGCAGAATTGGATAATCAGTTTTTTTAGTAATAATGTTATTAACATTGTTCAGTCATATTGGATTCTTACCAAAATATTACCAGCTCATCCCCATCTGACTCCTAAATTTTGATCAAAATTTTGAAGTCAATCGTAAGTAGTCTTTAAGATACGTCGCGAACTGACAGCTATACATACCGACAGACGAGCCGACGGAATTACTAAAACATATTTTTGGCATATAGAGAAGCTAAATCATGAAAATATGTAAAACCTGAGAGGGTGTTTTTTCACGATTACGAGCATTTTATTTGGCCGCCATTTTATTCGGTCTTCTTGAATTAGTACCACAATTTCACTAGATGATCCCTATACCAAAATGAATTATGGCACACAATTTGAAACTAATCCATTTCAATTTTTAAATATTTCATTAATCCGCCATTTTATTCCGCCATCTTGGATTCGTACCAAAATTTTACCATTTGATTCCAACATACTACTTTAATGTGAGTGCAAAATTTGAGATAAATTGGATAAGTAGTTTTTTAATATTAATTTTTTTAACATTTCACTAGGGTGCCATTTTGTTTTGCCATATTGGATTTTTACCAAGATATTACTAGATCATTCCCAGATGACCCTTAATTTTTTATCAAAATTTGAACTCAATCGGATAAGTGGTCTTTAAGCTATGTGACAAACAGACACTCCGACAGATGGACCGACGGAATTGATAAAACATATTTTTAGCATTTAGGGACACTAAAACGTGAAGATATGTAAAACCCGAAATGGTGAATTTTTCACGATTACAAACATTTTATTTCGCCGCCATTTTGTTCGGCCATCTTCAATTAGTACCACAATTTCACTAGTTGGTCTCTACACCACAATTATTTATTCAGCTGCTATTTTGTTCCGCCATCTTGGATTCGTCCAAAATGTTACCAGTTGATTCTAACATAATATGTTGATTAGCTATGCAGACAGACAGACCGACGGAATGTTATGGCATGTAAGGAACCTGAATTGTGAAAATCTGAAAAAATCTGGTGGGATGATTATTTCACGATTACAATTCATTTTTTGAAGTCTGTACCAATTCAGTTATATATAAATTGAATTAAATCCGACATATTTTTAATTTGGGTTAAATTTTACTCTAAAATATCTTTACATTAATTCGTTAATAAAGCACCCCGATTCGTAAACAAAACTTTAATGAAAAATATACGCCACAAATAAATAAAACTTAACATTTTACATGAGACGTTCACAAACAAGTGTCGTTTTTCGAACTAATCCTAATAATTCGACTGAGTACCGGATCGCACTTCTACCTTGCAGCCGGTTTGGGATATTGATTTTCTTATAATTCTAAAAATAGATTTGATGCTTATTTCTAGGTCTAGTCGATCACCGAAGTAGTGGAATTATATTTATTTCCATCATTTAAAAGACGTAGTGTAAATATATTTTTTTATGATAACATTCCACCTGTTTTACATTTTGCACAATTTTTATATTTCTCCACATTTTTATTTTTAATTAATAGAAATTTTCTTTTATTTTACTAAGTCGCTTGTACATTACTTTTAAATATATTTATATATTTTTGGTCACAGTTTTTTCAGTGTATCATAATAACTCAATTCGAGACGTTTCCTTCACGTCAGAACTTGAAAAATTATTCTGTCTATAGGCAACTTAAAATACATTTCGGTTAAAAACCGGCTCAACAGGGTTCACGCGCTGCAGAAATACAAAGACATAAGTACGATTTAGCATCTCAAATTTTGCAGTTATATAGACAAAGGATCAGTGCAGGGCGGTAAACAGCCATTTTGTGAGAAAAAAAATTATATGGGTCGGTTTCTGCGTCAAAAAATGATCGAAAATGGACAACTTTGCCACTAATTTTTTCATTCTAAATTCGAATTTTCCATAAAAATTCGCATTTAGCGCCCAACTATACATATTTCCCTATTAAAATCACATTGAAGCTAATGCATATCTCTTATAGTTTTAACACAATTTTGCAGCGGCGGAAGGCTTGCAACTGATCCGTCATACTGCGTGCAGTCCACCCTTAATAAAATATAAATCATTAAAAGAAAACGATTTAGATCGACATATATTCGAATGTATCCATTAACTGGCCGAGCAAAGCAAATATTAATATATTTTGGCCATCGTGTCGAAGAAGTAACGATGTAAATTTAAGTATAGACGAAAAATTGTATCACAAATATTATGATAAAATTGCTTTAAACACCTTTGTTCAAGAACATTTAAAAGATGCAATGGCATAAAAATAAATATTACATATTAATATTAATACATACCTTATTAAATAATGCACTTCCGTATATCAGCAATTGGTAACAAAACAGCAATTGGTAACCAAACCACATGTTTTCGGGATTGTGGGAAGTTGGGATTTTTTGTATTTTCTCCGAACAAAAAAATAATTAAGAATGTTTCAGGCACAATTTCGAAGGAGATATTTTAACTAAAGCAGGCACAGGGAATGATCTTCTAATTCCCCAAAATTTTTCCACTTATTGCCATAGATTATTTTGAATCTAACCATCTTGCAATTTACAACTTGGAAAATATTACCCAGAATAGCCAAAATTTCGAAATCAAATCTTGGAATAAATTTTGAAATCCCCCGGATTCAGATTTAAATTTACTCGAAACACTATTCCTTACTAACAACCCCGGAGATACTGGCAAATTTTCAGATCTTCTCGACAATTCTAATGAAATCCCGCAAGTAGATCAATCGGTTATCAATGAGATCTTAGAGCCACAATTACCAGAAAATCCAAAAGTAAAAATAATATCGGCTGTGCGAGTAAATGACGCAAAATTGCCTCCCTGACAAAAACTTAAAATAATAACAACAAATGGAGATACTGATAAAATCAAAGTTAGGTTCGAAAAAAATTCCCAAAACTGACATTATCAAACTCTTGAAGGAATTTGTAGACCCAAAAACAACATAGGCTACCTATTTTAGATGTCCCAGATTGGATGAATTCTTCAGAGTCACCTTACAAAATAATTTTCAAAATTCGTCTTTCAAACCAGTCGAATGGTCTAAATCTTTGGAAGACATACAAACGTTAAACAACCAAAAACAAAGAACTCGAAGATTTTTGTGAACTATACAAAATAGAACTTCACTCCAACAAAAAACATTAATTCCAACTCACCAGTAGAGAGATTTCATTCTACCGTGATCGAAAATTATCGATGCATTTTACTCCTGCTCAATAATTAATGAAAACAGTAATCTTAGACTTATAACAGTTCTATACACAGCATTATAAAATATACACCATTTGAAATAATGAAATGGCGTATAAATAATACTAACCTTTTCCACCTTAGCTTCTCATAGTAGTTTCGAATTAAAAAATCATAAAGAAAATCTTAAAATCCTGTATGACAAAATTCAAAAAGTAAACGCCAGCGCTAAGGAAAAAATAATTTCAAAAATAAATGCGAATCAAAATGATCAGAACTTCCTGGGACACACCCTGTATACTAAACACTAAACTTAGAAATAGAGACTTTTCGAATTTCAAAACATGTAACATAAAATTTTAAACACATACTTTTGTGAATTGTCATTCCTGATATTGATTTTCCTTCACTTCAGGAATCAATCAGTGATCCTAACGATATTCAAATAACCCACTCTAAAAATCCCATTAGGGAGAAGGAGATTCAATTAGGCGAAACAAAACTTGCATATAATAAGCATCCTTTTATTCATCATTTAGAATTAAAAGCTATAATATTACAATTACGAAATATATTTAGAAAAATGTTTTGCGGAAATTTAAAATTATTATAAAACAGACGTAACAAATCCTATTTCTTATCAAGGTTTATCCAAAAATGCTGTTTTAAGAACAGAATACTTAATACAAATTACGCAAGAAAAATGAGAAATACACCATACTACATTTTATAAATAAAAAAGGTCTTTTAGATCTAGTATGGAAAGCAAATAAATGATTATTCAGTACTTTAGACGCCGATGACGGCGAGCGTTAGGCAATTAGAATCCTAGAACAAAACCAGTAAACAATTATAACGGAGTTATACTCTTAAATGTTTCTTTCTACAACTAATTAATAACTATAATAAAACAATTTCAATTATACAAACAAATCAAGAAAAATTAGAATATAGTTTAAAAATATTTCAGGAAACGACAGAAGTTCAAATTAATTTGATTATATCAAATATATTAGCTTCCAAAGTATAATTTACCAGATTTATTTTAATTGACAAGTTGCGATTTTGTTTGCAAAACTAAATACGTTACATAACTCAGTAAGGTTAGTATCAGAAAGGCGAGAAATATTAAACGAACTAAAAGCCATGATAACAATAATGAAAAACCGAATTTCAAAGGTTCTAAGGCACGCAAGTTATATCATATCTTCTGTAATCCGAAATAAAAAAATATTTGTTCCCAAATATCCTTACCTACGATCTACCACGAACAAAAGAAAAAACACAATTTAAAGAGGTTAGCTATCTCCTGCTAGAAGAGACGTAATACTGTAGGTAATGAAGGGTTCCATCCCCACGATCGTTAAACTCTCCAACTTATGAAAGGTTCCCAGCTAGATGGTTGCCAAATTTTCCAAAATCTACATTGAAGAACCCACCTCCAAGCAAATAACACAAGACGAAATATTTTCAAAATGCAGAACGAATCAATACATCGAGATTGACTACTCTATCCTAATTAAAATATGTGCCAAATCCAAGTAAGAACAAACATTTAGAAAAAAAAAACATACCTATAGATAAAGGAAACGGTTTTTACTGTCCGAAATCCAAATTCCGAATTTAAGAACAAAAGATATTTATTAAACACCAAATCTTACCAAAATAAATTTAAAGAGATTTATGGTCTAAAGGACATGTCTAATAAAGTATCACCAAATAATCATATGCATATATAGACAGTGTATTGTAAGTAGTGGAATTATGTACGAATGAAGTAAGTAAAGTAAACTAGTTTATTAATTAAAATTTAGCGTTTTCTAACCTTTAAAAAAATCGGTAAATTCGCGTTTACCCAGAACTTCATTCGTACATAATTCCACTACTTACATTTTTGAAAAACGTCAAAATTTTATTAAATATAAACGAGAAGCCGGGTCAATTAAAAAGCTATAGGGTTATATCGTAACCGCCAGGATTGGTTATAAAAAAACGTCAATACACCCTGGGTAATATATGTGATTAAATGAGTCTCTTGTTGCTAACTTTAAATATACCAGATTTAGAAAAATTCTTCCAAAAAAAGAAATTTTATTCGTATTAGCTGTACATAATGTGTTATAAGTTAAAATGTTCTCTCTATTTCTAATACAATAACTCTTATAGCAGGGTTTTTGTCAATTTTATTGGTTGTTGCCAAACCTCGCATATTAATTATATTATTTTATTATTATATTAATAAAACAAACGAAATGATACCTGATGTTCCATTGGGGTTTGAGACGAATATCAATTTTTTTATTTTAAATGGAAAATTATGTGTGTTTTTTTATTTTTGTGTATATAGGCACAACAAGCAAATTGGCACACTCTAAAAAAATATGTAGCTACCTATGCACGGTTGTGGGTAAACAAATCGTTAAGCACCGCATTGATAAGCATATATATATATATATATATATATATATATATATATATATATATATATATATATATATATATATATATATATATATATATATATGCACTTCAGATGAAAATGCAACAACCATCGTATTCGATGGTACCAGCTCGTATATCCTTTGAATTTAGACTTATTTGGTTTATTTGACGGGTCCAATACATTACCAGCACTATGTTAAAGATATTTTAAGCCTAAAAAGTTTAAAATAAATTTTACTTTAAAAAATTGGAAAACCCGCTTTTGTCAGTAACACACTACAAGTACGCAAGTTCAAAATAGTATAGTTTACTACTACTATAATATTTTGTTACGGTATATGCATTCTACCCTACGTTTATTAACACTTATACACGGTCTTTTTAAACACTGTTCCAACATATTAGATTCATACTATACAGTTTCTTACTAAGCCACACTTGATTTTTTGGCATATTTTAAAATAACTTGAGTTTCGACACTGATTTTTTTAAGACCGCCATTTTGTTCTGTTGTGTTGTATCACTTTATCCCAAATAACATTCAAAAAAATTGAAGTCAATTAAATAATAAGATATTTTTAGGTTGATTTTTAAAACATTTTAATTGGTCGCTATTTTGTTCTGCCATCTTGAACTCGTATCACAATTTTACCAGTTTATCTTTATATCATGCTTTCTTCAGGCTGATTGTCTAAATATTTTTAAAAATTTTCCAATATTCCGTATCAATAAATATATCTTAAACAGCTTCAAGCTAAATTGATCAACCTCTTATTATTATTATTATATTTCTGATGTTTGTTGATTATATAAACAACATTTTAGTATACTGATTTTTACATAACTTTTAACTTTTCTTATACCCTTTAAATGACCTGCCAATGGAATCAAAGAGGCCATTAACTAAATAAAAATTAATACGGTTGTCGAAACTCTAAGAGCCCCTATTTATTTAAAGGTAGCTTAAAAACCCCAATGAACATAATCTCTGATGGATAAATAATCCTCCAAACACAGACCATCGGGGGCAACAAAACGAAGTTCCTGTTCTCACCTTGCCTGTTTGGGTTTTAATCCTCTCAACTTATTTCTTTTTTGAGCTACAACGGATGGATTAAAAAGAATTCGAAATATATACAAATTGTTATATTGTTATAACTGCCTGACTTTTAGAAGCAAATTAAATGTGTATTGTTTAAATTAGCTATATAGATGAACTTACAAAAACATTAGCTGTTTAAGATACATTTTTATAAGATACATTGCAAATTTTAAATTCTTATGTTGTTAATTCAGTTTGAACATTGGGACAATAATGCTACAATAATCCTGTCATTTTATTTGCACCTTAGTTAAGTTTGTTCTAAAGCATATTTAAAAGTAATCCATCATTTACAACTAAACCTAACATCTACTTTAATATTTTTTGTTCCAGTATTCCCCAAACACCAAGAAAGTATTTTTTGTTAATGAATACCGCGATTTTTAATTTTTTGTTTTGGTCCAAGTATCAGTTTTTCCCGATGGTCCTTTCGCAACCACAAAAAAATCGGTAAATTTGTTTACCCGGAAGCTCCCTCAATACCCAATTTAGTTCCTACATGGTATTTAGTAACACGTATATATAGTGTATAGAAAGTCAGTTGGAACAGCAAAAAACAACTAAACAAGTATGCCAAAAGCGTGCTGTCAAACAGTGACATAATTATTACCGCATGCTGTCGCATCGTCCAACTGAATTTGAATAAACTATACATATAGTGTCTTTTCAAACATTTTTATTGGGAGTCATTTTGTTCCACCATAATGGATTTATACCAATATTAAATAATTATCAGTTTCTACCCATACCATACTTCATTTTTGGACATAATTTAAAATAAATTGAATAAGTTGATTTTTTAAACAATTTATTTGGCCCCCATTTTGTTCTGATATTGAATTCGTACCATAATTTTATTAGTTTACCTCCAGCGAACTTAATGCTTGCACAAAATTTGAAATTAATATAATGAGTAATTTTTCAGACTAATTTTTTAAATATTTTATTAGGCCGCCATCTTGGATTCGTAAAAAAATTTTACCAGTTCATTTCTACGTAATATTTGTGCGAAATTTGAAGTAAATTAGGTAATCATTTTTTAGTAATAATCTTTAACATTTCACCAGGACGTCATTTTGTTCCGCCATATTCGGTGGTCATTCTCATATGACCCTCAATTTTTGACCAAAATTTGAAATCAGTCATACCGCGAACTGACAGACAGGCCGACGAAATTAAGAAAACATGTTTTTTGGCATCTGGGGACGCTAAAACGTTGAAGTCAATCAGCTATACCGCGAACTGACAGACAGACTGACGAAATTGAGAAAACAGGTTTTTTTGGCATCTGGGGACGCTAAAACGTGAAGATATGTAAAACCTGCTTTTTTCAAGATTACAAACATTTTAATTGGCGCTATTTTGTTATGCCATCTTGAATTCGTACCACACTTTTACCAGTTCGTCTCTATATCGTACTTAATCCTATCACAAAAGTTAAAATTAATCTAATAAGTAGTTTTCTCAGGCTAATTTTTTAAATCTTTTATTAAGCCGCCAATTTTTACGAGGTAAGTAAAAACTTTTCCAGCGACTTTTGCTTTCATCTTTCGAATCACGTAGATTCATACAAAGATACGGCAGATGAAAATGCAAGTAATATTTAAACAATAATTAAATTCACTGCCACTGATATGACTAAGAGTTTAAGAAAAGAAACGCTTTAAATAGCTTTTTGTGGACAGTTTCTTTCCGTACTCAGTGGCGCCGCTAAGTTGGACGGCACTCGGGGCAGTTATCGGCCTTGACACATAGATAGCATTGGACTTATTTTTAAAATCCATCAATGTTTTGTCAAGAAGAATAATCAAAAATATTTTTTACATTTAATTTTAATGGCAGATAAACGTCTCAGTCATTTTGTGAACAGCTGGACTAATTTATTATTGTTCCCTAAATAATGATAATTTTTCTGCCATACAAATAAATATATGTTTTAGCCACAGTGATTTGTTACAATAAAAGATCAAAACAACAAATTAAAATTAAATTTTGAACTTGTGGGTATGTTAACCAAGACAGCAGCTAAGTAGTGTTTAAAGTTAGCAATATTTTATAAAAAAAATATATTTTGATAGCAGGTTATTCACAGAAAAAATTGCTCCAGGCCCTGTTCTCCTAAAAGTTCCTATTTTTGGAAACGATTCCTACAAATCTCTTTTTTTAAACATCTTAAGAACCTTATTTTTGAATTAAAAAAAACACAAAATTAAAATTCATTTTTAGGATTTTTTTCTGGTGGGGTTTGTATCTTTATTAAGTTTTGATACCATTTTTTAATGTGGAGAAGGTAGCATTTAATTATCTCTTTTCAGCAAGAGAGATGTGATAACAAACCAGCGTTATCATACCACCCAAAGAAAGTAGCATGCTTATTAATGCAATATTGGTCCTTTTTTGGTCCCTAATTTTTCACACAAATTCTTAATTGGACCCCATTTTATACATTTTGGGGCATAAAGTTCATAATATTTTTCGCTTTTGGAAGGCATAATTCACAAAAATATCCTGAGATGTAAAATACAATCAGTGCAGAAATAAGAACCTTTTTTGCATAATTCTTTTTACCACTTGGTTTAATATGCATAGCAAAGTCGATAAACATGTTTTAAGACTATTATTTACAAATGCAAGAAACACATTTTTAAAAGTTCATCAAAATCCGTTACCTTGTTTTCGAAATACAGACATGTTCAAATTGGGAAATTTTCCCGCCTATCCTGCTTCTTTCTGAGAAAATGACTATTTATTAAAATTAGTAATATCTATTTAACTAATTTTCAGTCCTAATTTTTAATTTTAAAACAATTTAAATTATTAAAAACACAATTTGGTAGAGTGTGACATTCGTCATCTCCCCCAAATGGTGTTCGAAGCGGACTGTTCTCCCGCCCTTATTTATAGTTAACCTAAAAAAGAGGGTTCGATGTATTTGGCCCTAAACTTCACTTGCTCAAACCTACATTACACATAACCGTCACTGGCGCTAACAGTCGAAATCCCGACACATTGGAATGCATGGAATTCGTCGTTGGCCTTAAACGTCGAAATACATAAACATGCACGCCAATGACGTAAGGAACTTCTGTCACTGTTGTCAAAGTGCATTATTGTTCAAATGAAGTACATATTTCCGACAATATTAGTAATATTGTTTTTTTATTTATTTTTGATAACATGTTATTAATATTCCTGAGTAATAAGTTTTAAATGTTCTCAAAGAATTACCTAGTTTATAAAAATATCAAATAGCTACGTATTAATTCTACTGCGACCGTATCAGTGTTAGGATACAATAAAATAAGTTTTACTAACATGATGAAAAATGCTTGTAAATTGTTAGTTGGTTCGGTTGTGAAACGTGCAGAAATAATATGCAAGCTTTTACTGTATTCCCGATAAGTCCTGAATTCTCAGTTTTTCGACCATTTAAATGCAATTTCAAGAACGAGATTACTAGAAAGTTAGATTCAGCAATTTAAAGGGACTATCAATATTAGGACAGCAGAAAGTATATTGTAATGTACAAATTTCATATTTGTAAGCCACCTAGATTCTTTTTTTGCGTATCTATTTTCTTAAATGTTCCTCTTCGGATTTTCTACAATCTATCGGTTTTTTAATGTATAGTGCACACTAAATGTTAGTAAAAGAAAAACCTCGATAAAACATTTGTATTCTGTTGATAACATGATTATGATATATAGTTGTGTTTGCATTTTTAGGAAAACCAAGTAAATTCATGGATGTATCATCCACAGTGGGCTCCATCTTGGCAAATCGGGGTATGAATCTCAGGCAACAATAAAAAATAAAAATCAGCTTTGCATATAAAATTATGAGTAGACAGACAAAGCAGTGGGGAATGGTTCCATGGTCTATCTGAGAATAAATATAGAACTGCTGAGGTAATTCATATGTCACAATAATTAGTTATTTTAATAATGAGGCATTTTTCCTTTTCAAAATATATTCTTCTTACAAAGATAACTTTTAGAAAAATTTGTTAAATAGGTAGCAAAATAAAGTGCTTTGAAGATTTATTTCACATGAAGAGATCCATATACTTATCATTTTTAAAAAGATAACTATTACAGGGCCGTGCTTACCCTAGACTTGGCTTGGGACAAATTTATTTGAGTCAGTATTTTCAAAAAAGGCAACCTATTTTGTTAATGTTTACAAAATTTTAAACACTTGTGTCTTCGATGTTGGAATACCCCTCGGAAACACTAAGGTATTTTGATGTTCTCTATTTCTTGAGTGATTTAAAATTCATTCATACTAGGCTCTACACATAAGCAGGAGGTAATCTGTATATAAAAGTTAACATAATCATCTGGGGAACATAATTCTCTTTCAATAAGGTATTTTTTGGTTTACTTTTATGCTTTGAATACATTTTATTTTTAATGGTAATATATATTTTATACATCCGACTAGAGGACCCTTATGAAATAAAGAAATTTGGTGAAGTGTCATAACCAAATCATTCCTACCCCTGTGTTGATATTATTGGAGATATCCCTATTTCTAGAAATTAAGTTTCCGTTGTTTAAAAAATACATTATTTATACGCTGAACGTAAGCATCTTGAAAAGAGTTGATACTGTTGAAGACTTGGGAGTGCTATTGAATTCCAAAATTACTTTTGCCAAACACATAGATAATATCACGAATAGGGCAATAAAACTATCAGGCTTTATGTTAAGATGTCTTTGACCTTTCAGCAATGTGTATGTTCTAATAGAGTATTTTGTATTGTGCCATCTTGACTTGTAATTTATTTAAAATTCTTAACAATTTTATTAGGTCACCTTCTCTCTTATATAAAATAAACTTTTATGTTTCTGTCAGATCAACAAGACAGGAGTCATTATTTCAGACTAAGTTCAACAGAATTTGATAGGTTGCACTTTGATTTTGTAATTTCTTAAGTCTAAAAATGTTAATGGCTATTTTCTGTTCATACATTTTTATTTATATGAAAAAAAAACAAACATTGTTTCTTGCAAAAACAGAAAAAAATACACAAACAAAAAGGAAGTGTTATGATAATTAAAATCATTTAAATTTTCCTCTACACTCTACAAGGTTTTCTATGAGAGATGCATAAGAA
This sequence comes from Kuschelorhynchus macadamiae, assembly GCA_030620095.1. Classification (NCBI taxonomy): domain Eukaryota; kingdom Metazoa; phylum Arthropoda; class Insecta; order Coleoptera; family Curculionidae; genus Kuschelorhynchus; species Kuschelorhynchus macadamiae. The sequence continues at coordinate 698,776 of JAUTXW010004474.1, read as the reverse complement.
TATATTTATGGCACCAATATAATTAAAATTTTAATGTAACTTAAATTCTTTATTGTCTAAGAATTCTATCTTATTGACAAATCTGATTTAGATATTGAATTAAATTTGCTTATATAAGTAAAAATATTGAGCTCAATTAAGATGTTAAATGAATGAAAAGAGCAATGGTGTGTGATTGTCTTGTATGACCAGTTTGGATGAAATACGGAATATTCAGGATGATACTGGAGTGGTCCCATAGCAAACATATTAAATATATCGGAATGATGCCATACACGTATACACGAGCGCGAAAGACAATCTATATGGCGTTCACCATATTGCCAGGAAAATGCATGTTAATATGGTGATTCTGGCAAAATTTCATATGCAATGGACTCAGGGAGTCTAAAATTTTAACCTAAGTTTAGGTCTTATACTATGAAACTTTGTATAAAGAAAACTAACAAGGATGAAATAAAAAAATAAAAATTACTAAATCAATATAATAAACAACAAAAAGTAAACAATAATATTTTATTCCCATATATGTAGGTACTCATTATATAAATGTCTGTTTATGATTAAGTTATTAAGAATTAGTTTGAAGATGACTTCATAAAGTCAAATTTTCAATGTGGTATAAAATATCAAATTTTTACTTTTTAGTGTTTTTTTTAAGTCCGTTGGGATAACAACGCTTTCTGAAGTAGATATTGTGAAGTAACTCCCCAGGAGCTAATCCCATACCCTGTGTCTGTGAAGTCAAAGCCAAACTTATTCTTAATTACCTAATCACAAAAATATATTTATGTAATGAGTGTTTTGTTTTTCTATCTCTATTCGTTTGGTGACTAAAATTTTCCAGATGGAATATAATATTATTTTCCAATTTTAGGTGCATTTTTTTGAAGTCGGTTTTATTTTTTTATACATTTTTTATTTCATCCTTTTTAGTTCTATTTATATGAGTTTTATTTTAAAAGTCATATTTAACAAATAACCATATATAATATCTATGTAAATTCCTGATAAAATGGTGAACGCTTTTTTACGATGAATAAATATTTAATATAGCGTCATACTTTTTTACAATATGCTAGCTGTGGGAACACTCGAGCAATATCCCGAATATTCCCTGAAAAGTTCATCGAAATTGTTGAAACCATAGTAGAGTAATCGTTGTACATATATAAAAAAATGCATAGGGTGAAATTGATAAGCTCCTTTTTTGAAGTCTGTTAAAAGTTGCATTAATATTTGTGACATGGCAAGCTAAACAAAATAAAGCAAATGCCTGTAGATCCACCATTTTTTGTCCAATTGTAAATATTTAAAAACTGACATTCATAGAATTTAAAGTTTTATCGGAATGTAAAAATGCATAGATGGCACAATTTCTGATATATTTATAACATGTGTAAGATAAAGCTGGAATATACTTCTACAATTAAGCATTTAGTTTGATCATTTTTTTTGAAATTATATGGGCTCTTTATTTAAATATAATATGTAGTTTTTTTTTCGTTTTCTTTTTAAAATTCAAATAGCATAAGTTCACCAGTCCTGTTCGAAGTAGTGCCATATCTATTTCATTCATTTCTTTTTCTTTAATAAGTGTAAATGTTTTTGAAAGTAATTAGGATTTTTCTCTATTTTTAGTATGCCCAAGAACGACCATTATGTAGTAAGATCACCAACAAGATGTAAGCTCTAGAAAGTAAGAAAATGATATCATCTTGGACTGTGTCATTGGTTAAAATCTGGCCTTCTTACCAACTACACCGATTCAGTTATTGCCAGGGGCAAGGCAAGTGAAAACAACTCCTTTGTGAGTTGAAAAAACTGATTACATCATAAGAAGATAATATTTGCTGTATTGTATTTTAAATAAAATTTATGTTTAATATAATCTTAGGTTTAGATTTGTTCTGAAAATAAGCTATATAAGGACTCATTCACCATTTTGTGAAGTAGGTTTTATTTATGCATTTACAATGTGTCGGACTTATTTATGAATAGACTTTTACTTCTTAAAACATTTTATTTCTTTAAACTTTTTATTGCTTTATTTCCTAGCCGTAATAGTACACTCAAATAATCTATGCTAATTTAATTAAAATTTGGATGATTAATTGATGTAATTGAATAAATTAGTTTTCTTTACATTAAGAGTCAGTTTAAAATTATCCAAAAACCATTTAACCTTATTTATGTTCTTAATTAATAAATCCTATACTTCTTCCCATGTATTACTGGGGAAAATCAAAATGAGTCATCAGCATAGGCAACCACTTTACCCCCTTGTGCCAAGATTACAAAGAGTGTTGATATATATGTTTAAAAGCACAGGACCCAGCACTGTACCTTATGGTACTCCAATTTTGATTTATTTAGGCTGACTCAAAGCTCTTACTTTAACATAATTAGATACATTTTGAAAACATTCAACATGGATCGTCCACATCATATAGCCATCCACAATGTCCAGTAGCATAGCCTGAGAGATTGTGTCAAATACCTCACCATAATTAGAAACGTACACAGATGTATAACTTCTACAAATATTTATGATTAAATCCACAAAATGATTTAAAATATATCATTTTTTAAAATATAGCTATTATTATTACATCCAGGGTTAGGCTAACTCCAGACTGGAAAAAAAATTCGTACAAACTCTTCATAAACTTAATTAAAGTTATCATAGCAAAAATACAGTTGTCTGTATTTTAAAAACAAGAAAATCTATCTTGTTCATCTTTTCAGAATTTGAAAAAACACCCAGTATACATAGAAAATAATGGATTAAAAATCTACAACTTCTGCGTTTACCAATTTTTTCTACCCGTTTCAACAAAAAAGTTAAATGGAGGTTTAATTTATGATCAATCAAAATTCGTATGCAATCATAAAACGATTACTTCATTTTGAAGTATTCAAGATTTTTGTATAATTATATAGTATGATTTGTTCTTAAATTCCAATGGGATTTGGTTATATATCCTTGGCACAATTTACTATGAGTTTATTTTGACCAATAATGGCATTACGCCAAAGTCAGTTAAATAAGATATTGTTTAAACTAGATTTGTCTCAATTAAAAATTATTTTACTTAGTTGGACATTAAACAAAGCACTACAGGTATTATAAGGGATAATGCTTTTAGTCAATGTCTATCCCTCTTGAAACACTGTCTCAACCTTAGGTATTATTAGCCTTATAATATGATACATTATATGTACAGCTGATAATTGTGATATGCCAGAATCTATATATAAAGCTATTGTAGGATACCTTTTTACTGGTTTGGAACTATTTATTTAGAAAACTTAACATTTACTTGAATAAAGATTCTAAAAGATACACCATAATTTTTTTTAACAATACGCAGTCTTATAAGTTTGGCGGCCAACATATGTTCCCAACATATGGTAAAGTCAAAACATGAAATTAATTGATAGTTTGTCATTTATAATTATATCATGGAACTTTTAAAATATGGGGAAAAATTATTCAAATTTCTTCTAAACTTTAGCTATATATCTTTAATCAATATACAAAATATGTGATACACTTTACAGCAATAAAAAAATTTATTCAACATAGAATTAAAAATAAAGTTGACACTACATTTATCATATGGTGCATCTTTTTTAATTCTGAAACTACACACTTTCTCAGCAACAGTAATTATAAATGAACCACTTTATGTGACAAGCATATTCATTAAATTTAAAGGTGCAGAATTTGACGCTTCTATATAATAAAGAGGTCCAATTATTACATTGATGGAATGGGCTATAATTGAGGCTATATGACATTCGGATCAATACACGTAACTAAACTCTTTTCTTTCTTCCTGTGCAAACAGGGCAGCAAAGATTACTGAAGTATGACTATAATATACACTTCACTAATATCTGCAATGCACATATAAGCAGAACTAACTTCCTAAGCTTTGTCTACGATACCTATATGAAACATCAAGAAGACTTGCAAGTCCTAAAAAAAATTACAATTAATAAAGTACCTGCATGAATAATAAGCTTAGGCAAAATTATTAACAATCTTATAAAACACTAATCAATATGTGACTGATAAAAACTGATTTTTAGATAGCTATTTGCTTAGGATCAGGATAAAAAATTAGACATTAAAAAAAGTTGAAATTGTGTGTCTCAAAAAGCTCACAAAACAAATTAGTTAAAAGATATATGTTCATGCTTCAAGGCTTTTGTAGATTTTTATATGATCTTTTGAGTAACACTTTATTTTATCTTTAGGTAGGGAACAACATCCACATTAATAACAGATGGGGACTCAATCCTATATACTAACAAATAAGATTATCTGACATACCCAGTTTAAAAGTAGAAGGTTTAAAATCATCTAAATGCAAACAAGTAATAACTTCTTCTTGGGCTTTCCAACAATTGTTTTTTCAATATTCAATCTCCATTATTCCATTAAATAGAAATTATCCTTTGATAAACAAATACTTTATAATAAACAAAAAAAAAACAGTCAACATATTTTCACTTCAAAGTTAGAATGCAGGCAAATACCCTAACATCATTTTTTCATGGTGTGGTTTTGATTAACAATGAATAAACAATATATTTATTTTTATCAATAAAACTTGACAACACAGCATGCCCATTTAAAGAATTTTTAGCCAGTAGCGTAGCTCTCCAATTCGCTTTTTAGAGTGTCGGGCTAGCGCCGCATTCCACACATTGCAATCTGTCGGAATTTCGACTGTTAGGGCCAGTGAAGTTTCGGTCGACTAGAAATTAACATAGTAATTTTAATTTGCTCCTTTTTTGAAGTTATTGTTATACTACAATCACAATCCTAGAAGCAGATTGTTGCCATATTTTGTGTCAACGAACACTAAACAACCTACTGATCAATAAATCAGTCTTTCGCTTGACATCTTTTTACAGCGTTGCCAATTCTGCTGCTTATCTTGTGAGTTTCATGATTTCCTCAATTTGCAGATTTTTCTATATAATATGCGAGTATCTTTTGCCTGGTGTGGCATAATAGCACCTTCAAATGTGCTGGTGCATCTCTTAAAGAGATAGACTAAGTCTTTTTTGTATTTTTCACCTTTTGGGCAAAATGATGGCCATAATGTGGAGAATTCGTTGATTCTCTTAAGCTAAGGTAAGCGAATTTTTTTTAACTTTTAAGGCCTTATTCTTTTTCTTGACCTTTTTTTATGAAAAGAAAATGCACAGTATTGCAGAAGTATCATATCCTGTTTTTTTTTTGCTAATCTTTCTACTTGGTCTGATTGAATAGACAATATATTTTTTTTCTGGTATAACCTTATGAAATTTAGGCCCTTCAGGCAAATTTTATGATTATTTTTTTTATTTAAATTTTCATAAAGATTGTTTTAAGTATGTAAATTTATATATCTGATTAGCTATTCGGGTAATCTTTTTTTAAAAAGCTTCAATGCCTAAAATTTAATTTATCAGAGTTGGCTGTAAAGTGTAACTGCTAATTATATTATTATATGATACTTATTTCTAAAATTGTAACTAAAATCTCATATCGATGGCATTATAAATCGAAAAAATAAAAAAAGGTAAAGTAAACAGTTTGGAACTTATTTCAAGTGTTTTTTACTGAAGCTGAATTTCTCAATTTAAAGGCTCTATAAACACTGTGATATTTAAATTAGGTTGCGCCCAAAATATAGTGTAAGTATTTCTAGCTCACTTTCCACTATTGCCATCTGACGAAGAGCTCCCGTTCGCACAACAACAGCTATTTTAAGAAAAATTTAATTTGCACAAATTACAAAATAGTGCCCACAGGCGTGAAGCCTCGATTGCTTTCTTTCATTTAAAATAAGTTTCTGTTGTAACACTTAAAAAACATGTTCGATTGCTTTTATTAGTAAAATATGATCCTTCGTAAGGAATATTTGGAAACCGTATTCACTTATCGAGTGGTTAAAATTGTGTTTTTTAGTTAACGAACACAAACATTTTGCTTGCTTACATAATTGCAGTTTGGCATATTGCATTTTAGAGTATTATACAGGTTGTAACAAAAGTTAAGTGCTATACCTTTTGAATGTAAATTTCTTATTCTGAGAAATCATATTTTAACTTTTATACTTTATCTTATGAAAATAAATCACAATTATCAGATACTATACTGGTTGTTTCAAAAATATTACTATTTTGGATAAATTTGTAAAAATTTTTAATTTTTTACTTAGACCTTAATATCTTTTATCATTAAGAAAATGGCTTAATTTTAATCGTTTACTAGATTATGAGCTTGATTAAATATTCGTTTTGTCTATACAAGCCGTACTGTAAATGAAAAAAGAAAAGTTTTAAAAAAATAAGCTAAACAACTAGTCTGACCTAGAGGATACAATTGTTAAATATAGCAATCCGACATCATTTCCTATAGTAAATGTAATACTGTTGTTACATGCTCGGCTAGTAAACAACCCATATCAACTTGGGGAATTAAGTTTAACGGTTACCGTAAGAATGTATTTGATTTTCTTGAAAGAGTTTCTGACCTTGCTCAGACTCGTAACATTTCTGAAGATGAACTTTTTAATTCTGAAGCAGAATTTTTATTTGGAGAAGCATCTGTATAGTACCATATCATTAAATCTATAGTTTCTGATTGGCCTTCTTTAGTATGTAAACTTAAAAAAGAGTTTTTTACCACTTTACGCAGATGATGTCTGGGAATAAATAAAACAGAGAAGAAATAAACAAATGATCTATTACTATACTCATTGCGCATTTAGAAAAACCTGTTCTTCTGTTCTCCCGCTTGTCATCTTCCCCAACGGAGATCACTAACGCTAAATATGCCTGTCAGAATTTGTTGTGTTTCAGATTTACTCATTTTCATTAATGAGTTCTGTCAGATAATTAAAGTTCTTGTTGTTCCTCCTGTAACACGTGCATTTATTTTTTGAATGGATGTTGCTAAAAGTTTTAAATTAATTGTGGATTCTAAATTGTTGCATCTCTGATGAATGGAAAATGTTCCTTTCGGTAGAGTAGAGGTCGGGCTGTAATTTATATTTTAGGATTTCGATGGTTTACCGATTAAATAAATCGGTACCGCGTGATTTTCAAGGGTGGTTTTGTTAAACTTGAGGGTAAACGGGCAAGTAGGAGCGGAAAGTTATAAATGGATGTCGAGTAAAGCAAATTTAATTTCAATGTACAAATAAAATATGAAAATATTTAATTATGATAAAAAGTAAATAAAAAATAATTATAATTTTCTGTAATCCAATTAAGTTTAAAATTAAGAAATATACATATGGCCGAAATATACCCCATGAAAATGCGCAGAGCATTTTCAGTAAACTAGCAAGTAGGCAGCGAAGATAGTTTTACTAAATGTCGTTTAAACTGACCTTTAGTTGTTTATACTATTGAAACTCTGGGAACCCTTATTGTCACTCAAATAACTTTTATTACACGTCCGAACATCCACTTTAATGGTTTTGAATTGTCATCTTTTGATGATAACCGTAATATCGATGTTAATATTAGGAGCAGGGTAATTCCCCTTTGATCTTTGTTGCAGGGTGTGAAGGTACTCGAAATCCCACCTGTTCTAAAAATCACCATGCATACGTTGCAGTAATTGCCGTCAGTCTGTTCAAACGTAAATTTGAAGTATCTGGATCAGGCAATATTGATAAAAGATGCAATTTGGGAAAATGACTTGGAGTAAGCGCAATTAAATTTGTAGGATCTGTGCCAACAGGACAAAGAGGTCGTGAACTAAGTTTAAGTACCGATTCAATTTATATGATAACAGGATTTAACTCTTCTCATGTAACTATTTGGTTTCCAAGAACTCGCTGTAAATGTATTTTAGAAGACTTAATGTTGGATTCCCAAATACCACCCATGTCGGGAGCCGAAGGCGGATTGAAATGCCGTTGTACCCAAATACCTTTTGGCACCAATAAAGTTTGTGCCGCAATCGGAGTATATATTTTGACATAAACCACGCCTAGAAATAAAGCCTCGGAGCCCTGCCAGAAAGGCTTCTGAAGACATATGCGAGACAAAGCCTAAGTGTACGACTTTAACAGCACAATATATAGCCAGGCAAGTGTATGATTTCGAAGTTTTAGCACCACGATAACTATTCACATCTACATTTTCAAAGACTTTAACCTGAGAAATACGATATTTAGGCAAATTTCCTATAGATGCTTGGCATGGTCTAGGATTAGATTTCCAACAAATTTGATATTTTAGAAACATTCGTGCATCATTACAGTAAACACTTTAGAATTTTAAAATTTAGTGATGCTACACAAGAAGTAGGCAGTAAAGGTAGACAGGGAAGAGAATTTTAAAAAAAAATATTCTGCAAAATTGAAAGAGAATGAGGCTTTCATAACTATATTTCTTTTCTCTTCTTCTCTCTCTTTCTCTCAAGTACCCCAGACAAATTTTCCTAAATTTGTAATCAAAATGCCAGGTGTCATCAGGATTTCCGAAGGAACATACCACGTGACCCACAATCTGCAGGATTATCTTTAGAAGGTTTATAATACCAAAATTGTGGCGCTATTTTTTCTTGTATGTACGGCACAGGGTTACTAACAAAAGTTTTTCATAGGTGAGGAGGACTCTTAAGCCATTTTAAAGCGACAGTAGTATAACGAAAATATCATGAAAATTGATTTAAGTAAAAGTATGCAACACAAAATGCATTAATTTGGCCAACAAGACTGCCGCACAAAGTTCTAGATGGAGGATGCTGATTCTTTTAAGAGGTGAAACCTTTGATTTTGCGCAGACAAAAAATTTTAAAATTATTCCCCTCAGAAACTGTTCTCAAAAATATTTCAGAACAATAAACCATTTCTGAAGCGTCGTAAAAGCCCTAAAGCTGAACTTTTGTAGCTTTATGAATGATTATCTGTCTAGGTTCAAATTCGATTTTAAATTTCTTCGAGATAGAAATAATTTCCGAAGGAGGACTTCCATCCCAACCCAATCCTAAACATTCTAAATTTTAAATAAATAATTTAGCAAGTAGTTGTTAAAAAAGGATCAAATATTCGGGCTAAATCGGATAAGATAGAATGTTTTGTACAAGCACTATGTAAGCTTTTAAAGAATTAAATAGATTATCAGAAGTTGGGCACCACTTTAAACCTAACATGGCAATATTTTGAATATTGTAGCAGAGAGATCACTAAGTAAATCTACACAGTTACTCGCCCAATTTCGAGTTTCAAAGCTGCCTCTCTTCAATAACTCGATTATTTGGTTTTTCATTTCTAATATTTCAAAAAGATCGTTATGGCTACATACAATATCTTCCACAAAGACCGACTTATTAAGAATTTTGAAAGCTAAAGGTAGATCAAAATTATCCTGTGACAATTGTAAAAGAGTTCTGATTGCGAGATACGAAGAACAAGATACTCCAAAAGTAACATTATATACCGTTGTAAGGTCTTCTTTAGAAAAATGCTATAGAATTCCCTTATACTTTCTAAGTTCCGGGTTAAGTAATATTATTCTATACATTTGACATATATCTCACATACAGACATAATTATGTTTTCTAAAATTAAGTAATATTTTGACAATATCTCTTTGCAATTTGGGGCTAGTGTAAAGAGCGTTATTTAAATATATTGTTTGTGAGGCATTTCTAGGAGCATCAAATACCACCCGCAAGGGTGTATTTGCGTCTCCTTTTTTATCACTGCATGGTGAGAAATATAAAAATAATTATTTTTTTATTATTAACAAAATTTTATTACATTTGAATATTTAAATTTAATTTTTTTATATATAAAGGTTGTTATCTTGTAAAAGACGTTTTTCTAAGGCAAGAAACATGCGCAGTGTAATAAAACGGGTATCACCACAATCTAGTGACAAAATTTTAGAGGTCAAGAGATAATTTTGGAGGCTGTCACAAGGATAATATAATTGTCCACTTTTTTTTCACTCTCGAGGGGTTGTTTAGGAATGTGCAGAGTGCTCAAACGTAGGCCTTCTGGTTAAAAAAAATGGCAAAAAAAACAAAAAGCAAAATTTTCCAAATTATCATAGATAAAGCAAAATTATGTAACTAAAAAATGTAGGGCAGATTATTACTTAAAAAAAAAGCTACCCTTGTTTTTTTTGCAATTCTCATAGTTTTTACGAAAATTGAGTTTGAAAAAAAATTTTATGGAGCCACGGATGCCTTCTTCCAAACGCTGAATTATAATTATAAAACAATTTTTACACGAGTTATGGCAAAATTTGTCTGCGCGCTTACTAACAAATTCAAGAATTTTTCTATTTTTCGGAAACGAGGGGAGAGCAAAATCAATGGCGACTTTAAATTAATTTTTCTCGGAAACTATTACATTTCCGAAAAAAAATCATTATAAATGTTTTTATAGGTAATGAGCCATCCCACATTTGTGTTCTATTTTTTTAATGATATTGGATGCTCTTGGACAGCTTTTTTCTTTTTGGTAATTTTTTTTGTCAACCAGACGGCCTACATGTAAGCACCCTGCACATTTGCAAAAAAAAATTTGCACAATAGTATTTTGCACGTCCCAAACCCCTTGATTTTTAGATTAAAAAGGTAGTTTTAGAAGGTAGAACTTCTTCAACCTTCCAAAACTCTTGAATACTTTAGTCCAAATTGCAAAGAGGTAATACAAAATGTGTTTACCTTTTGGTAGTCACAAGTATAAGTAGAGACCGCAATATTTCTCATAACTGCCCAACCAAACTAGTGTATTAATAAAAACTGGACTTCCTTACATAATCGGCGATTTGCCAAAATGTAAGGGTAAATATTATTCCCTAAATGCCAATCAATATGATAGCTTTTGTTAAAAGCAGGGTCAGGAAGCTGCGGATTATCATAATTTATATTTCCAGTAAAAAAAGGAAGGTAGGCAAGTGATCGCAAATTTTATCAAGCATAATAGCATCTAACTTCAAAGTAAAATTATTGATAAATTAATCATGGAGCTTATATAGAAACCTGAACTGCAGACTTTGCAGTAATACATATCTCTCCCAAAACATGTCCAATTTAATTTTTTCCAGATCAAGCCTATTTGCAGATTTGTGTCTAAAAAGGAGAAGTTTGCCCCATTGCATTGTTAAGTACGGGTCTAACTGTATGTTAGTTTTATTTTTAATAGAACGGTACAAAAGAGAACTTCGTGGCTACCCGTAGACGTTTTTGAAAGCAAAGTAAGATGTTCAGAATTACTCTGATTATTGTTATGATTGTTATTATGTAAAGCAGGAGTAGCTGAATTATTATTGGATTCAAAATGTAACAAAGTATACTGCTCTTTATTCAGAACGTTGTCAAATTATAATTACATTGCAGGAGGCATCTTCACGGATATTTACTCCACGAGATCTGAACACTAAATGAACTCGACGCGAAGGGCCCAATGGCCCAGAGGACCCACCATCCACCCGACCTCCCTCCTGGGAAGCCGCCTCTCGATGATAAGTACTACCGGTTTAACGGGCCTAGGGCCTTAATAAACCATAAGTCATCGCTATCTTAGGTGTGTCAGCTCGTACACATCCGGATGTGTACTCACATCGCACCTCTTCGATATTGTCGCGGTCAATATAGGAGGGTTGTCTGAAAACAGAGAGAAATGTGTATATTGTCAGTGTAATGGTGTGTGATCGCGGGGCCTACGGTAGTAGATCCGGTGTGCCCGCCGCTCCTCCTGAGGGTCATAGTCCACTAGCATCCTGAGTTCTTCAAATGGGTGTGCTGCTGTCCGCTTTTCCTTTCATGGCTTTCTTCCTGATTGTTGTCTGGAGAGGTTCCCAGTCGAGGTCTCGCTGGATCTGGGCATTTCTTACGTACCAAGGTGCGTCTACCGCACTCCTTAAGTACTTATTTTCTGTAGCTGCCAGTTGGTCTATGTAGGTGGGCGCTGCATACGCCCACGCTACTGCTCCATGTGTCAATTGTGATCTTGAGATCATTTTTATCATGGTCAGCTTTGTGCGAAGAGCCATGGGGCTTCTTCGGTTCAAAAGAGGGATAGCCTAGCCATAGCCTTATTTGTCTTTGCTCTTGTCGCATCTATATGGGGTTTCTATATTAACCCCTTATCCATTATCAGCCCTAGATATTTTATTGAGTTTGTCCATGGGATGTCATCTCCATCAATGCTTATAGCCTCTGGGGGTATCATCCTCCTCTTTTGGAAGAGGATGGCCTGGCTTTTTTGTGCATTTATTTTGATCTTCCAAGTGATACACCAGTCACTTATCAGATCCATTTCTTCCTGTAGTCTCCTACAAATGATACCTGCATTTCTATGCTTTGCCGCTATAGCACAGTCGTCGGAGTATAGGGCTATAGAAGTGGTGTGTGTCTTGGGGATGTCATGTGTATACACGTTATATAAGTGCGGTCCTAACACAGATCCCTGAGGCAGTCCTGCTTCTAGTCTTCTAGGTATCGATTTGGAGAGTTTGACTCTGACGCTTGCCGATCTATCATCTAGATAGTGGGCAATCAGTTTGGATGTCTTTGCTGCAAAACCTGCGTTTTGCATTTTGTATACAAGTCCTTTGTGCCATACTCTGTCAAAAGCTCTGGCTATGTCTAGGAAGACCGTGCCAGTAGCTTCTTTCAAGTTGAAAGCGCTGGTGACAGTTTCAACTATTCTCAGAGCCTGCATTCTGTTGAGTGGCCGCTTCTGAAGCCGAATTGCTCCTTAGGGATAATATCTAGGGTGTCTGTTTCGTCTTTGAGCCTGATGTTCAGGATTCTTTCGACGATTTTACTGAGTGCGGGCAGCAGACTTATCGGTCGATAGTTCTGAGGGAAAGTTAGGTCTTTCCCTGGTTTACCAATCATCACTACTTCAGCATGCTTCCACCTGTTGGGGAAGTAATCGAGTCTCATGACTGCATTTGTTATGCTGGTTAGTGCAGCAATTCTTTTTCTAGGAAGTTGCTTTATCATTTGATTGGTTATGCCATCTTTGCCTGGAGCTTTACGCTTCTTTAGACAGTTTATGACATTTTCAACCTCCTGTGGTGTAGCCAGGTGCTCCACCGTGGCAGGGGTTTCTGTGTTGTTTAGTCTTCTGCAGCCATTAATTACTTCTATTTCATGTTGATCATCTTCGAGCGGATGTTGGTTTAGTCGACACTCTCGTTCGAGAGTGTCTGCTAAGGCCTCTGCTTTCTCCTGGTCTGTGTATGCCATTCCTCCTGCCCCCTGCAGGGGAGGCATTGGTTTGTTTTCAGACCTTAACCTTTTCTGCATTTGCCATGCAGTATTGTCCTTTGTGTCTAATTCCCGTAGTTTATTAAACTGTGTACCCTTAATGCATCTCTCAACCTAGTTGAGTGCCTGTTTAGGGCTATTCTATCCTGCTCGAGATGTCTCCTTCCATAGGCACGTTTAAGCCTTCTATTCTCTCTTATGAGAAGTCTCAGCTCGCGAAGGAGGTCACTCCCGGGCTGAACGTGAGGAGTGTTCATAATTACTGTGCTTCCGTGGAATGCTTCCAGTATTTTGTTCTCTAGAGTCTCTACGGCTCTTTCCAGTTCTTGAGGGTTATTAATGGCTGCTATTTCGATTTTATCCTGGACTTTATCCTGATAAGTCCTCCAGTTAGTCTGTTTCCTGATTGAGGTTTCTTGAGCCCTGTTTTCTCTACCCAGTGTGAGTACTATCGGATTATGATCCGATGTACCTTCCTCGAGGGTTTCTAAGTCGAAGTCATGGACTATATTCTTTAGGATTGCTATGTCTGGCACCTGAGGATGGCCAAGGTTTCTTGGTAGAAACGTTGGCCTATCTGGTCCTATGACTATGCTCCCTTGGGCTTCCGAGAAGTCCAGGAGTCTTTGTCCATTTCTATCCTGTGTGGTGCTGTTCCACTGTGGATGTTTGCAGTTCAGGTCACCTATAATAACCCGGGGGTTTCTGCCCCTTAGCAAATCATCTACGTCTTCCTGTAGTAGGTCTACAGGAATACACAGAGGAGATTTTAATCTTCCCTCTGGTGGTGGACAGTTCAATCGATATGGCTTCTATTTCGACGTCTTCGATCCCAATGTATGCGTGTGGGATGGTCCTTTTTACAAGGATCGCTACCCCACCGCCATTGTTTACGACTCTGTCGTATCTATAGGTTTTATATCCGGGGATAGAGAATCTGTCTGCCCTGTTAATTCTGGTTTCCTGCAGTGCCAGAATATCAGGGGTCTGTTCAGAGATTAGCTGCATAATCTCTATTTTTCGTGTCCTTATGCCGCTTACATTTCTGGGTTTTAGGGCTGCCTCAATCAGCTTCCTTGTCTCACTCATGAGACTCTCAGCCATATCCTTCATGGCTTTATGGAAGATTTCCATTGTCATTTCGGTGGGGGAACTGGCAGCTGCAGGCTGCCTGGCCCCCTCATTCTCTCTCCTCTTTTGAGGAGCAGCGGGTTTTTTGTTTGTGACAGTGTTTGTTGTGGGTTTGTGTGTGTTCTTTTTCGGGCACTTCGTGCATCCCCGGTAGGATGCAGGGTGCCCTGTTTCCCCGCACAACGCACACACCGCGTTTCTAACTTCTTTGTCTATCGGCAGGGGACATGCCGTCGATCTGTGCCCCCCGGCACATTTAACACAGCCCTCTTGGAAGGTGCACTTCCACTGTGTATGTCCGTATCGTTGGCAGCGATAACATTGTTGCGGCTCTAGGTTCTTTTTCTGAAGCTCCACTTTGACCATAAGGTCATGGAGTCTATTGATCTCATAGATCCGTTTATTTTGGGTTTTGACCATGTACAATGGTATTGCCCTTTTAGTCCTTCTACTTGTCATCGCAAAAATTTCCGCATCCAAGATCCCCTGCATTTTCAATTCATCATTTATTGTCTTTAGGGGTACATTTAGAGGTAATCCTCTCAGGACTACATGTTCTCGTTTCTCCTCTGGGAGGAAGTACCCTTCTTTTTCCTCTTCTAAATGCTTTGTTAGCTTTCTGTAATCTTCAGTCGTCAAGAAACTTCAAAAATTTTACTACTTTTCCAATGCTAAACTGTCAATTATGAAGTTTTTGATAAAATACAGACTCTAAATTATATGCACTGTTGCCAAACTTACTTGGTTTTCTTCAAATATACAACAAATAGTATTCCTAAATTTAAACAAAACGGTTTAACGGTAGTTTTATTAATAAACCTGGTGCTAACCTAGTATGAATTACAGGACCCTAAATCGTTATCGTCAATCACGCTACTTTAGAGTGCGCGCATATTTCAGATATGATTTTAGCATGTGATTTTATGGCTTTAATGATGATTTTATCGATGAACGGGGGCTAACCTAACGCTAACGGAAAACATCCACCTAACAGTTTTGTTAAAAATAAACAATGTTTTAATGCAGACCCCCGAATTTTGTTGGTGCGTTACCGCGCGCTTTCTTTACAGCGGCCCTAACCAATCCTAACCTAACCTAAACCGCATTTTTTTTTAATTATAAGTCAAAAAATACTAAAATTATTAACGATAAAAAAACCAAATAAATGCCCAATTTCCCTTCCGACACAATATGCGGTTGCCTAATTAATGTGAAACTCACCCAAAATATTTTTGCTTTAATGATGGTGCCTCCGCGTTATCGCACTCCGCCGCCTAACCTGGTGCTAACCCGGTACCACTCCACCTAATTTCTTTCCACTATGACTTGCACCAACCCATCTATATAAAAAAAATATTACTGGCACATCAATCAATATAACAAAATTTACTTTGGCAATAGCGCTTACCGTCTGACTAAATGACATGCAGTTAAGTTAGCAGCGTTTAGTTACAAAACAAACTTCATTTGTTAGATATTCTGTTAGAGAACTATACAATTTCAAAAAAACAATTCTAATTTAATAAATATGTACTAGAAATAAACAAATCTTTCAAAATACACATGTATTAACTTACAAAAACAGTCACATGCAGAAAATATAACGGAATTTTAAATAAAATGTGTTAAAAGTGCCGTAGCGAGACTTGACAAATCAATTCTAATTTGTATTATTTTGTGAAGAATTGTAATGCATCCACGCTTTTTTTGCTTAAATGTAGTAAATTTGAGGTAAGGTTCCTAAGGAAACTCAAAAATTGAGATGTATTAAATCGTACCAGAACCAGTATTTTATATGGGAAAAATAGTAAATCTACTTTACTTAAAAGAGAAACGCATCATAAGTGCTAATCTAGACATTTCCCCGATTTAACTAAAAAAGCGGAAGGGCTAGAAAGACAAGATCTTAATTGCCATTGTAATAAAAACTTTAAGTTTACCATGTATGTTCTGCTATGTGATTTTGTAATTGTAACATTTAGAAAATATATTTATCTTCTGGCGTGTCATAATGACATAATTTTGATCGTCACTCGGATAGAAAGCAATCATTATAACATAGGCTATATTCACGGTTGGTCTCATAATGATTGTTATTTCTATCCTTATAACATAAATAATGATTGTTTCATAGCTGCATATATCATCTTAAACTTAGCTGTTATCCTAATACCTAAATTAATATTCTAAGATATTTATCACATTTATACAGGGTAGCACATTATTTGCTGCATATTATATTTTAATTTATTAAAATTATTATTCCATAAATTAAAACTTAATCTGCTATTTACTCTAGTTCGAAAATAGAATACAAACCCTATTTTAAAAATAAGTTATTATTCGCAGTTTATACAGGGTAACGAAAAAGTAACAATCAAAAATATAAAGATTATTAATACTACTTTTAATAACAAAAATAATAGATGTTAGACTTTTAAATTCCATATTAACTAGATACCACCTTTTAAAGATTGACCAAATATTGTACTTTAATATCTGAGCTACGAAATATATTTTCTTTAATTATTATCAGATACTAATTTATTAATTAAAACTAGTCAAATTTATGGATTTTTGCAATTCTTTTAATTTGACTATTACCCCTATTATAAAGAGCATAGTTTGTTTATTAATCTTAAAACTTATACTATTCTATAAATTAACTTAAGCAGAAAAGGCAATACATTTTATTTCGCCTTTATGTTTCAGTTGGAAAAACCGTGCTCGAAGGGTGGAGGAAAAAAAGGACATTTATTTAATCATCGCAATGGAAGTGATGGTAAGAACAGAACCATGTGATCAAGAGATCAATTTTTATATTAAATTTAACATACTCTTCCCCACAAAAAGACAAAATAATGATTTACAAAAAATAATATTTCTATTTTAACGAACGTTGAAGTGATATTTCCCGTTGGTCAGCAAAAAACTTGATGCCGTAAAAAATAGACACAAAGACAAAAATAAACTTTTCTGTTTTTGTGCCATTATACCAACTCTTTTAAGTTAATTTACATAGATGCGGGCCAAGCCACATTGGTTTTGATAAATAAATGTAGCCGTGTATTCCCATTAATTATTTCTTTTGTTAAACGGAATACATATCTGACATTACGAGTTCATTCATGGCCACTTATTATGTAACAATTACATTTTTTTTAACAAATTAAGTTTTTATGTTAATAAGAACACGGGGCTTTATTATAATAGGCGTCAGAGGATACTAAATATCTAAACACGAACAAATTGAAAGATTGTTTAGTTGTGTCTTTAGTTACTATATTATTTAGTTGATTTGGATTAACAAAGAGTATCATTATCTATATTAATAAAAGTAGTATTCACAATATATATAAACAGTGTCTAAATATATTTTCCATCTTTGAATAAAAAAAATCGTAATGTCTTTAGAATATTCTATTTTTGGCATACGATTTCTGACTCACCCTGTAGTTTGCGAAATACGATGCAATGGCAAAGTTTCCCTATAGTGGCCACAACAACATACTTAAATACGAGGGGGTCCCTCACTGTGGAAATTTTATGTTTAAGTGAATAGAGATCTCGTGTAGATCCGCTGAAATCCCCAGAGAACCGCGGATATATTGTAGATATTCGTGGATATCTTCTGGAGAACCGTGGAGATCCGTCGAGATTTTATGGAAACCCATGAAGATTTGAGCTGAGATCAAATAAATATATTGGAAATATAGAAAAATCCGCTCCTAAAAACAATCAGTAATGAAATTGTATAATAAAACATTAGTTTCATAAAACATGATTTTATAGTTCGAGCGAGTTTTCTAAATGGCGATTGAGATTAAATGTCTTATGAAACAAGTTATTTATACATTTTATTTCTATTTTGTGCATTATGTTTTAAAAACGCATTATGTTTGAAAAAATACTTACAGTTCAACATTTTCACGTTGGTGACAATGCATGCCAAAAGTCAAAAATGACATGCGCCCCATTTTTGCTTTCAATTTTGAGAAAAGTTATCACAATTTAGTATGCCCAGCTTTATAGAGAAAAAAGTAGTGTCAAAAAGAGGGCCAGTATGACACTGCTTTGGTTTTCGAAAAGACATCTTTATGATTGCAAAGTAAAATCAAACAAAAAATGTGTTTTGTCAAACATCAAATATAAACTTCCGCATACGTATGGTTTGAGATTTACATGATATAAAATAATATTATGTATTAAAATTTAGCATTATACACCTTTAAAAAAAACATAAAATTTTAATTTTCTTTTTAGGGATCTTTTTCTCCCCCTTAGAATAAACGTATTTTAAGGAAAAAATTGGTTACGTATGCAAAAAAAGA
Organism: Kuschelorhynchus macadamiae; assembly: GCA_030620095.1. Classification (NCBI taxonomy): domain Eukaryota; kingdom Metazoa; phylum Arthropoda; class Insecta; order Coleoptera; family Curculionidae; genus Kuschelorhynchus; species Kuschelorhynchus macadamiae. The sequence goes on along the minus strand of JAUTXW010004474.1, from coordinate 680,059 downwards.
AAATACATTTGCCCTGTTTTACCGCTTTTTCTTATAAAGGCCTCTTATATCGTGTAGAGCTAACCCGTATAGTAGAAGAGATATTTTATATACAAACAAGTAAAATAAATTTGACATGTTGCATTATTTGTTTCTTTTAACTAACCGATTTAAAATAGAAGATATTTTCGTTTTTTGGAGCTGCTTCATATCTCTAGGACTACCCTGTATGATGGAAAAAATCTATTTTTATCGAAAAAAAAAATAGAAGAAAATTGACGTGTTTCACCATTTGTTAAAAAAAAATCTAAACGGTCCTTAAATTTTTTTTTTCGTTTTGCTGGGTGGTTCATATTCCTAAAGCTACCTTGTATAATGCAAAAAAATGTTCTTATGTATAAAATTATAAAGCAATTTCCCTATTTTACTGTTTTCTAAGCAAGCTTAACGCTTCTGAATTATTTTTTTTATTTTTAAGCACTGAGTAAAAAAAATATTTTTTATATACAAAAAAATAAAAGACATTCAACATGATTCTCTGTTATCTAAGTAAGCTAGATGTTTTTGATTTTTTTTTGTTTTCAGGTGACCGTTTCATCCTCCTGGGATACTCTATATACAGATGAATAGAATGCATTTATATACAAAAAAATTTAGAAAATTGACACGATCCACCGTTTCTTAATTTTCTTTTTCGTTTTCAGATATATTATCGTAATTTTTAAAAAATATGAATAGTTGCTATTTTATTTCCAAATATTCTATCATTATTTTAGTTTCTGAATTTTAAAAATAATGTTAAGTACGGCTAAATAATAATTCTTTAATTTCCTAACCTTTGTTTAAAATTTTCCTAAACGGGTGTTCACCCTCCCCCCCTCACCCCGCTGCCAACCACTACCCTCCCCAGACCAGAGTTCTGGAAGCGCCACTGATTATAAAAAGAAAGTTTATGTTCACCTATAGCCAGACCCAAATTTTCAAAGTCGTATATTCTGTGTTTCTTCAGATACTTCAATAGGCCACTGTGTTTCAATTTTTCAATATCATAAGGTGTACCCAAACTATTTCTTTTTTCAGTTTGACTGTTGTTCGTTTGTACATCTTTTTACATTTTCATATCCCTTAACATTATCGAAGATCTAGGCCCTCGACGCACTGGCCTTGAATATTTTTTGTCCAAATTACGAAATAAGTTTCCCGTATTTTAGGGACCATAATATCTAACCTAGTTCAGGTCTGTTGATATTTTCAGTTTCTCCTAATAACATTGACTTTATATTAAAGCCAACGCTTATAAAGACCTCCGAAAAAAGTAAGCCACCCTCGCATTGTGTTAACCGATTGAATTTAATGAGACGCCAAAAGGCCGAAATTAAGACGTCTGTGTTTTGATTATATCCTCCCATTTTTCTCTATAATATAAATTTCTTATGCACCTCCAACTATTTGTAGCTATATTGTGTTCGGTGCTTGAACTTAGAAGCTCTGTATTTGATCATATTCTTAAAAGCAATAACTAAAAGTTTAAAAACAAAATGTATTTTTCGTGTATTTTTAGTCAAGAATATCCATGAAAATCCGGATATCCGTGGAGATCTAGAAATATTTGTGGAGATTTTTTATGATTTTCATTCAAGACCATTTACACCGCACTTTTAGTACTGACGGACTGTCGCTAAAATAATAAAGGAAGTTCTACTGAACCTAACATATATTTAATTTTGTCATGTCCTTTAAACCTTTTTAGTGAATCCGAATGTTTAAAAAGTATTCAAAAAATTTTACAGCCTCTAAATGATATATGCAATTTTATTCCAAAATTATAAGAATAAATAGGATAAATATCGGTAAAAATGATTAATACTGTAGGTAGCTTTTAACAAGTACATAATAACATAGAGCTTTAATAGTAATTATTATGCTGGTTTATTCAGAGATTGTACGATAACTTGTCTCTTACTATTTTAAAAAAGTACCCAAAGAATATCAGGATTAATTAGTTACTATAAAACATTTTTGTTTGCTAACTTCTAGATTTTCATTATTTTCAGACCTTCCTAGGAATTATTTTAATAAACAAAATTGGAAATCGGACCTTGACGTGAAACGGAAGGATTTTTCGCATTCCCAGAAAACAGAGTAAACAAAAAATGAGACAAAGCTCTCGGTTTTGCTTTGGCTCTTCCGGCTGTAGTGTGTACGCCATTATCCTTATTCATCCTTAGAGGTGCGAACACAAGCCCTAATCCGTTCACGGCATTATACGGGATTAGTAAGGGACATTGGCCGCACACAATCACTGTTTACCTAAGCCCCGATACATCGATAAACTGAATAAGTGATAACTGAGGGCTTTTTAACACTGTGTCAGCCGGCCGGCTGCTTCAGTAGCGTCCTATAGACGATATAATCTTTCTGTAAAAAAAAACGTACCTCATTAATAATATTTACTGGACGGTAAAATTTCAATAGGTAATAGAGTAAGCAACTTTTAATAATATTAGTAATTTTTTTTCTGAAATAAAAATGATTCATATGGTTGCAAATGCCGTTTTCTGAATAAAATTGACTATAGAAACTCATCAGATTACATCAGAAGGCTCTTTGAATTAGACTGGCTTAATGTGAATTGCATTTTACAAAAACTTAAAATGGATTAAAAACATTGATTCTTAATTGACATTTTCTAAAATATAAGCATACATTTTGTAATAAATCTGGACCTGATGGCTTAGACTTACCATTAGAATATCAGCAAAGTTGCATAGGTAAGTAAATATTTAAGTTCATATTTAAAAACAGATTCCGATAAGAATGTCTAAAATAAAAATATGGAAGATTTAAACAAAAATATGAGTCCAAAGGCTAAATTAGTTTTGGCAGAGTTGCAAAAATTACATTTTTCTGTAGCATGGACCCATTCATGATACAACACCGGGAACGGAGGATAAGTAAAAATACAATTACTTATAAACAAAATAGTTTTTTTAAAATCTTTTTGGTGAAACATGGTTGTCAAGGAGTTATTTAATATGTGCAAGATATTGTGTATGGCTAATTTGAGCTAATCATGCAATATATAGAATTGTATACAAAAAATACCTAGTCAAATTTCTCTTATTTTCTCATATGGAAAGATAAATAAGGCAGGTGCAAATTTGAAGTGAGACAGTCGTTTTTTTACGAAATGTTAACTCCGTGTTACATTGTTAATTCTAATCAAATTTTTAGAAACTTCTTTCCATTGATAAAAACATTTCTCTAGTTTTAAATTTATGTACGCTTAGGCTAAGATGGTTTGTTTATCACAAATTTAAGTCATAACCAAATTCTAAAAAACAGGGCACCCCCAACATCTCAAAAATTATTTTAGAAATTCCTCTCCAAAAACAGTTTCGGATGTTTCTGTTTATTCTAGCTAGTGAATGAATTATGAATTTTTACGGATTTTTTCATACCTAAAAAGAAATAAAAAAGGTAATAATATTTTCTACAAGTGAATACTGAATATGCGAAATTTACTTAAACTGATTAACGGAATTCACATTGCGTATTTCGTGTCGAAGCGTAAATGACAGGATTTTGCTGTTGTGGTGTTTCCCGGTTATTTATAAACATAGAGCCGGGTTTTGCACGATACTGCTATATTTTTCCCTACGACCACTTACGAAACTGACAAAAAACGCACTGTTGACTTGGCTAGAAAGTGTCATATATCACACGCGCGTTGGAAAATGCTTTTTCTACGAGTGTGTGGGAAATGGGTCTTCCCAAACTATTTTCTGGGCGGAAAATAATCACTGTAACGAATAATTATATTATTAATTCACCAAGTTATCTTTGATTTTTATAATGAAAAGGTTATATATTGACTATCAAAAATAATTTCACAGTGTCAAATTGTATCAAATATCAATATAAAATATATATTTATATACTTTTAGGAATTTGAAAGGATTAAAACGTTTTTGGGTTATGGCTGAAAATAAAAAGATAGACCAAATTTTAAAAATTATTACGGTTTTATATTGATACCTGGAAGTACTATGTTTAAATAACATTTTAAAACCATAATAATCACATAATTTATTTTCTCATCATATTAGTATTTTAGAAACTTATTACATTTTGACTAGTAATTTCTAGTCGTTATCAACCGCAAAAAAAAGACTACATACTTATATCTCAGATTTGGGCAGTGATGTGTGAGGCCTTGTCCACTATTCACGAAAAAATGCCGTAATGGTCTCCAAACATTGGGTATTTTACTACTTAGCTTAGTAAGAATGCTGATAACTGAATTGAATTTTCTCCAGTGCTGTTTCTACGCTTGCATTCTTGGCAACACTCAATCTTGATGCCTTTTCTCTCTGCGTGTTTTCGGTGTTCAAAAATTCAGAAATTTTTACATCGGTATGTCTCTATGTTTCACCTATATAGGATTCACCGCACTCACAAGGGATTTTACAAATACAGGTATTTTAATCCCTAAATTGTATTTGGATTTTGTCAGCAAACTCCTCAGGGTGTTTTAAACCTGTTTTGATAACCCTTGTTTCACCAAATCGTCTGACCTTTTCTGAATTTCCTCTTACATACGGAATTGTTATAAAAGAGCTTGTTAACTGGTCTTCGACTGGCCGCAAAACGTTCTATTCTATACATCTGAAATTTTTGTTAAGAATCAACTTTTCGGTATAAAGGTCTACTCAAACCAACGCGGGATTGCAGGAGCGGTTGCTGTGCGGGAACAAAATGATGTTGCTCTGCATTTCGTGTAACCTGCATGTTTAGGTGTTTGTTCGGATCATGTATAATTCATTAGGTTACGAGGTTTTTGTCAAATCGATAAAAATTGCTGTATCTGACTTCTTGTTTATGCTAACGAAGAACCTGAACCCATAAATTTTCCACCACTTTTTTTTTGACAAAACATGAATATCTAAAACTCATAAAAAAACGATATTCGAGGTCATCTTAAAGACAGTTGCTCAGAATTAATTCACTACTTAGATTTCTACACATTAAACACTCCAATTTTATTGATTTTACTATATTTTACTGTTAAATGGGTGAATTTTATTGTAGGCATATTTGAAGTGTATTGCATGCATTCCACAAATTAAATTAAAATCAGTTGAGTTGTTACTAGCATTCCGTTTGATGTTTGATTTGTTGTGAACCGACTAGTCAAGCAGAAGACTGCTTTTTTGTCATACCAAGATTAAAGAGTTATCAAAGAAAAGCAATCCTGTATAGAATATTTTAATGTCTTTCTGCAATTAGACCAGTACCACATGCACCTGAACTACCTATTCCCGATTTGTCTCCACAAGAATTTATTTCTCCTGTAGAAGAAAAAGACCGGGCAGAAGCATAGACGAACTGAATCTCATCTGTTTGAACAAAATTAATTAAACGACTTGATCAGGGACCTAACCACGCCAAACAGCAAAACGAGATTTTTGAATCTAGACTGCAAGAATTTTTTAGCACCAGATACCAAAATTTCTTTGTATCGAAAAAGGCATTACCAATTTTCAGAATACTTCACAATGCATGAATTGCTTTGTGCGTGTGCCCATATAGATGGAGTAATGAAAGGATTGGAGACTGTTAATTCATTTTTCTGAAGTAAGCCTTAAAGCAGTACTATTACACAATAGGAATACAAGACCTTCAATACCAGTAGCCTACTCCATCTGAACGTACTGTATGAATTTTTGGCTCCATTGTTAGAAATAATTTAGTATAAAATATATGGCTGGCAACTCTGTGGCAATTTAAAAAAGGTTGCTTTATTAACTGGTCTTCAGGGCGAATTTGCCAGATTCTGATTTCTCTGTTTATGGGACAGTATAGAAACTGGCTTTCACTATATTTCGAAAAATTGGCAACTTAGAGAAACCTACACTTCAGGACAACTTAAGACCAAATATATACCTTTAGTGCAACTAAACAAAGTTCTCGTGCCCCTATTACATAATAAGCTGAGTCTTATGAAAATTTTTTTAAAACTCTGGATAAGACGGAAGGTGAGTTTATGTACCTTAGAAGTTAGTTCCCACAACTGAGTGATGCAAAAATAAAAGAAAGAATATTTATTGGACCCCCGAACAGAAAACTTTTGAAGGAAGGAACAAAATCAAATATACTGGAATTAGCGCCCTGGAAGCCTTGAAATCTGTTGTCGTGAGTTTTTTAGGTAATCATACAGCTGACGACGTACATAAGACCTGTTAAAATTAGTTACCAGAAGTTAGGATTTCGTACGTTCCTAACAATTCACGTCTTACATTCACATTTAAGTTTTTTTATCAAACTTGGGAGGTGTTAGTGATGAACAGGCAGAAAGGTTCTACCAAGACAAAGTGCATTGAAAAAAGGTACCAAGGGATTGTAATATGATGTGTGATTGTTGTTGGTTTTTGTAATTCAAATATCACCACGTAATTTGTAGGTATTTGAGCAAAACATGCATTAGCTTTAGGGGGTAGATAAACATCGTCATATCGAGCAATATGTTAGTCGTTTGAGATCTCCCTGGGTACAAGCCTGCCTGATAAGGGTAAACCCAGAAATCATGATCGTAGGAGGGTACCCTGTGGCATAATCGAAAGCAATCCTTCTCGTAGGCTGTTTTGCACCTAGCTTTTGCTGTTCTAGATATATATCTTTTCCGGCCGAGAATTTTTGATAAAGAAGTGTGGAAAACCAAACTGCATCTGTAACAAAAAAAACCTTACGTGTTCCCAGGTCATTTTTATAATTGCAGGATCATTTTAGATTAAATAACCAACTTTTATTCGTGTGACAAGAAATCCGTTAAAATTTGTGATTATTAACTAGTGATTCATTAAAGGAAGCTCTTTTGTTATTAGCAGAAGTAGTAAGTAGAGTTGATTTAAAACTGTCATCTTGAGCGTAGAATTGTTATTCTATTTGAAAGTAAGGACTGCGAATGCAACACTCCAACAGTTCCTCTAGAAGTTTTGTTTTGATGATTGACAGCGACTTTTTCAAGATGACATTTGTGTATAGTCGGTCAGTATGTTCTAATCCCAAATGTAAGATATTCTTTAGAAAATAGTACATATTTTTAACACAAAACAGATATTTTCAAAAGGCTATTGTTTTCACAGAGTTAGTTATCGTTCTAAGTGACTGTTGGTTCTGTAATTTTAGTAGTCCATATAGGTGAGGTGATTTTCTATGATATAGGGCAATTACTGTTTGATGTAAAGTGATTACTGTTTGCTTTTGTCCGGTATGTGGTCTTTATTATCCTGTATAGGAAATCACTTGTAAGAAGCTTCGTGATGACTTGTAAGAAGTCTCTAATTACCTTTTCTGATAATCTCCTTTATTTTATGTGGAAAAAATAAATATTCATTCTTAAAATTTCAAGAAATTATTTTCGATATCAGAAAACTGTTGAGATGCGTCATGACAACATGGAAAACAAAATCTATCCTGCATATTAATTACATAGTAGGTAGATTCAAAAGGCAAAACTGCTCAGTTCCGTATTTAGGTAAAAGGGGCAAATGCTCCCCAGAGTTACTAACCGAAGCAAAATATTTGAATATAAAAACTATTTTATACTAGATTACCATGACTTTACAAGTGACAACCACTTTTTTTTTAGTGTTGCCGCTGATTTTCATGGCAGTGGTGCTCACATCGTCATCTTGGAAAATAGTGCCATATATTTGGTTTTTGGATTTAAGTAATAATAATTTATTATATAGTCTCTAGTAAAACCACTTTATTTTATTTTATCTAGTAAAAAATCTACTTACCCTGTACTGATTTGCGGCCGATAAATCGAATATTACATTATCTAATACCGTTTTGGTTATAAGTCATTCGGATTCGGATTATTTGAATTTTCCTTTGCTTTTTAAAACTCAGTTCTTATTTTCTACTAGAAATTCATCCGACCCTGGTCCTTCTAAATTGAGTTAACAATGTTAACTATAGGACTCTTCTTTCATGAAACTGGAAAGCAATTGTATAAATTAATTGTAATAAATATGTAGATTTAGCCGGCTTAAGAGTTTTGCATTTATCGTTGGACTTATCGACGCACTCTTTTTGAATATATACTTGCTTCTATTATACTGTTATTAATTTTATTTATTATATTAATTTCATAACATAACAAAACCCGAGTTAAGATAACAGTTTTGTTACTTTAGTAAGGAACTAAAGTATATCTTAATATCGGCTATGTTTAACTAAGACACTTAATAATATTAAATTAAGAAGTTTATTAGGCTAAAAAATACTAAATTTAACTAACCAAAAATATATTAAATTTATTTTATTTTAATTTTCTTCTGCAATCATCATACAAAAGTAAAGTACAAAACTTTACTTTTTATTATTTTGTACGTATTAAAAACTTGTATTTTCATTTTTTCTTAATTTTAAAAGACGCAACTTGGAAAACTGGAAATTTTAAAAGAAAACAGCTAATATTATATTTCGTCAAAAAATGTTTAATCTGATATGTTTAAGAAAATTTTAATTTTATTAATTTATAATTTAGCTGCCTGCATACAATCATGTTACAAAGTAAATCAATAGCCAATTCTCATTTTTTCTTAATTTTAAAAGACGCGACTTGGAAAACTGGAAATTTTAAAAGAAAACAGCTAATATTATATTTCGTCAAAAAATGTTTAATCTGATATGTTTAAGAAAATTTTAAATTTATTAATTTATAATTTAGCTGCCTGCATACAATCATGTTACAAAGTAAATCAATAGCCTTTCAAGCCTCCCAAATCCCTATTTTCCTAAAAAATTTCTGTTTTTCGAATTGGTCCCTAAAAATCCGTTTTAAGAAAAGGTCTTGCTTGTTAATGCAATGGTGGTCTCTTTTCTGGTTCTTAAGTTTTTAGATTTAGTCCGTACTATTTTTATCCTGAATTGGACTTTGTTTATGTATTATTTATCACCACTATAACGAAAGTTAGCAAAAGTTTTCAATTGAGTAAACATCGATAGCAGTTCCAAAATACTAATAAACTTCCCGGTAATACAATACCAAGCTTCTACTGCACTGACTCGACAAACTGTAATATTTAGTATTCTTTCCTAAATGTGAGATACACATAGGCACGCCCCTGTGTCGTAACAGCTTTCTATGAAGTATCGATTTGAGATAGAATTGTCTGAATGAAGGCACCCGTTTCCATTATGGACCAGGACCACATACATTTTTGATGAAGTGTTTTCGTACAGGTATAATGTTTAGTTAGTTACGCCATGGTTTTCAGCAATGTCTGCAGTTAATCTCTTTCTATAATCCGTCTCTATAGTTGGTAACATATGATTCAAACAAAAAGGTTTTGGTTTCATTTACATTCTCTTTTTACTGAAAACAGCTTTTATGTGGAAAAAAATAAATATTAATTCTTAAAATTTCAAGAAATTATTTTCGATATCGGAAACCTGTTGAGATCATGACAACATGGAAAACAAAATCTATCTTGCATATTAATTACATAGTAGGTAGTTTCAAAGGGGCAATGCTATCTTATGTGGCATGCAAGGGAGAAAACTGCTCAGTTGCGTATTTAGGCAAACGGGGCAAATGCCCCCCATAGTTACTAACCGAAGCAAAATGTTTTATTTTGTATTTGTATATTTGTATGTATTTATTAAACTATTTTATAGTAGATTACCATGACTTTACAAGTGGCAACCACTTTTTTTTAGTGTCGTCGCTGATTTTCATGGGAGTGGTGTTCACATTGTCATCTTGGAAAATAGTGCCATATATTTGGTTTTTCGATTTTTTTAACTAGTCCACTTTCAAAATAAAAATAAACAAAAGTAATAATAATTTATTTTATAGTGTCTAGTAAATCCACTTCATTTCATACTATCTAGTAAAAAAACTGTCTGTACTGATTTGCGGCCTATAAATCGAATATTACATTATCTAATACCGTAATGTGACATTACAGTGTCTGACACCGTATTGTGTGGCTTGGCCACACTGCCGTGTTATTGTTATTAGGAAGCAATTATTTGTCAGATTTTTACTATAACATTTTCTCACTTGCGCTTGGCGCTTGCCCACCCATTGGTGCTTCTTAGCCTAAAGAAGGCGCTCTAGGCTATATTATGGCTATTTTTGTAAAATAAGCTAATTGATGACTTAGGTGAAAATTCATATTTTCAGAGATGATTTAGAAGGGACGCAGTGGAGCCTAGGTTACGTCTTTTTTTATTCTCTGTATTGGCATAAATCGCAATGTTTTACAAATTAACAAATTATGTTTGAGTATATTTTATTTAGCTGTAGTTTTATGTAATTTCTATTTTATTTAAATTGGGTTTTATTCTAACGTAATTGCTTCAAAGTAATTATTTTATTATTGCTATATCTTTGGCATGTACTTCTATATAAACATAATATACGTTGTTTTTTAAGATGTATAAATAAGTGTAAAATTACGCATATTTTGTTCATTTTGTTAAGCGGATATTCAATGTAAGTTAATTTAGCGAGTAGTTTAGCCTTTAAGCAGGATTTTGAATATAAAATGCTGTATTTAATTAATAATTCATATTTTGGTTTTGCATCCTCCTCACTTAATATACTGCATTTATTTTATAAGTTAAATATTTGGCCCAGTTACATACTCTCTTGCTGCGTTTAACTATTACTTTCGGATTTATTTTCTACTTTTTTTTTCTCTTTTCCTCTTCTTTGTCTATGATTTCTTTTGCGCATCTGAATGCGAGATCGCTTGTTAATAATTTTAACTTATTTTTTGTTGGTAGTGGCTAAATATGATCTTGAGGTGTTTCTGAGAATTGGTGAAATAATCGAGTAATTGATGAAATTTTTTATATCGCTGGATATAATCTTGTTAGGCAGGATCTCGTAACAAGGTGAGGCGGTATAGGCCTCTACGTAAAAAAACAGTTAATATTTTAAAGTAATGCTATAAAAGAATTTTTAGAACATATATGGATTTAAATCCAAATCTAAAAAAAGTATTTTACTAGTAAATTTGTATAGGCCAGCTAATTCAGATTTTTGACAATTTATTAGCTATTTTGAAGATTTGTTTACACAAAGTATGGTATCAAGTCGAACAATATCACACTTAGTTGAAACATTGATCTTAGACAAAATCTAGATTTTCCAATCAGAGTTACTAATGTGGGTCATTCATTTATTGATTTGATATTTTCTATATCGGAGGATTTATCCAATACAGATATGTTCAGGTGGTGAAAACTTTTTTTTCTGCGAGTGCAAAATTAAATTTTGTCTGCACTAGTGCGCAAAATATATTATTGAATATTTTTATCTGTTTTCCGGAGGTCCCTCCATAAATATTCAGAAAAAAATTGAAAATGGTAGACATTCCTTAATAAATAATTTAATGTCTCATTATTTATTACTATAAGAGTTTACGCTTGTAAAAAAAGTACTGTTTCTACTGCAGCCTGCAGCCAGCGTCCAAATAAGACTTACTTTGCCCGCTAGTTAGGAAATATACTATTCCAATAAGCGTGTGATATATGGCACTTTCTAACCTGGTTAACAATGTGTTTTTTTTAGTTTCGTAAGTTTAAATTTTATTTATGACTAATAATATTCTGCAACTTTTTGATTACTAGAAGTATTTTATCAGTTAACTGTGAAATATTTTTTTCGAAATATTTGATCAAATGTAAAAGTTATGGTACGAGCGAGGATTGAACTCGCACCTCTGGATCTCTAGCCCATTACTCTAACCAACTGCGTTGTCGTACGAATGATAAGCAATTCGTCAGAACTTTTACATATTCAAACCCACCAGTATCATAACCATTGTTGATCCTGCTAAATATTCTAACCTTATGGCTCAGTGTTCCTAACTGGACGCTAAATCTGACATCGCTTTTGGGTTCTCTGCATATTAGTTAATTTATAATTTTTACGTTATGCCCGTATAAGCCACATTATTAATAAAAGTATTTTATCAGTTTTTTGACCTGTGAAATATTTTTTTGAAATATTTCATCAACAATAGAGGTTATGGTACGAGCGGGTAAGATAGTTATGATACTGGTGGGTTTGAATATGTACCTACAAGTTCTAACGAATTGCTTATCAGTGGTACGATAGCGCATTTGGTTTAATCCCCGCTCGTACCATAACTTTTACTGTTGATCAAATATTTCCAAAAAAACTTTTTGATTACCAATTCTCTTACAGTTACGGATAGTATCCGACTGATGCAAATACTGAGGAAACTAAATCGTTTTCGGCCAACCAAGAACTTGGGGACACAAAGAATATTGTAAGAATGGTAATTTAGTAAATAATGCAGTTCGGGTCGAAAAAAAAATAAATTTAAAACTTCAAAATGCGAGGAGCAAGAAAAATGGTGTGAATTAGAAAAACTTTATAAAGCAATAAAAATATTAATATGCCTTCCGCGTTTATGATTCTGACATAATTAAAATTATTAAAAATATCAGGTCAAAAGCTTTTGGACTTGGCCTATTACCTTGCTTCTTAGATGCTATCCATGTTTAACCCAGGGGTTCGCGAGACCACGAGACTAGTCTCGGTCTCGGTCTCAGAACGAGACCGAGACCGAGACCGAGACTTGAAAAAGTATTTCGAGACCGAGACCGCGACTTGGTGTTCGAGACCGAGACCGACACCGAGACTTACCTATCGAGACACTCGGTCTCGATCTCAAAGTGAAGTAGCAAAATAGCTAATATTCGTAAATTATTTGTTTTGACAAAATAATTCAAAAAATATATGTTTGGGGGCAAATTAATGGATGCAAAAAATAATTTTTCTATAATCAATTATATATAAACTAGCATTGTATATATTCTTATAACAATGATACTAGTAAAATAGGCATTTAAAAAACGATATCAATAACCATAAAAAGAGAATTTCCCAAATTTAGAAATTCTAGTAGCAAAATTCCACTTTACATGTCGAAAACCGTAAATTGCTACCCTGTTCTCAAAGGGAGACACTTTATCACAACTATACTATATAGGATTTTGATATTGTGATCTTTATACATTATAATTGGTTTTTATGTTTAATTACTGAAAGTAACTGAAAACGTTTAGTTTTTTGGTTCAATAATTAATAGCTAATAGACTGTAACAACTAAAAACATCGCATTATCATATTCTTATATAGTATAGATACGGTAAAGACTCCAACAGACGAAGTAATTGTGGTGATTTTGGTTTAAAAAAATTTTTTTAACATTTTCTTCTTTAATCGCTTCGATTGCTTGCTAATTAAAGAAGGTACGTGTTTTATAGAACAATATTTTTGTGTTGACTTTGTTTGTATTTGCAAATAATGGACGATATAAAATTTTTAACTATATGCGTATAATAAAAATAATACATATACATATGGACAAGATTTTCAACAAACAAAACACAAAGTAGAATTTGGCTATAACGCTTAAAAAATAACGAACCCTGCTTGTGAAAATTAACGCTCTACTGCTAAGGAGGTCGCCTGTATAGACAAAAGATCTTTTGCCATTTTGGCTAAATTTGGAAATTATTTATCCTGTGCTTTCCACCATTCTAAAATATCTGTACCCTTTGGAGTGCGCTTTAATTGTAAATATTCTATTATTTCTTTTCTCCAATTTTCTCGAAGCATCGAGACCGATACCGTAAACATTTTCCAAAACCGAGACCGAGACTGATTCAGTCTCGGTCTCGGTCTCGATCTCGCGAACTCCTAGTATAACCCCATATATTTCACAAATAGTTGTTCTTGTTAACCAATAATATTATTCCTTCAAAAACAGTCGGGATTTTCCAGAGGCTACAGTTGAACTACAGTTCTTAGCAATGTAATAGATGAAATATTTTGGGAAATAGATAAGAATAATGCCACGGTTTTGATTAGGTATGTTAGATTACACCAAAGCAATATTACATTATTATAGTTTCTCAGATAACGCTATAGGTGTTCTAAAATCATACCTAACAGACAGATTTCAGTAGGTTGATCTTAATGGTAGTGTCTCGTCTAGGCTGAGACTGAATTCTGGTGTATACTAGGACCACTTCTATACTCGCTATATACTTCAAACTCCGCGAAGGAACTAAAACATTGTAACTACCATCTTTATGCTGATGATATGCAAACTTACTATACTTTCAATCCACATCCTCTTCAGTCTTCCAATAAAGACATAACAGCTATATATATTTAAAAAAAAAAACATGTTTTAAACATGAATCTAGAAGCTGCATTGCCATTTTGTAGTGAAGCATTAAGAGCCGACATTAACAGTGGATTAAATATATTAATTATTAACAGTCCGGTACCATTTTAGTAAAATGACAGAAATCTAGGTCTTATATTATCAACAATAACCTGAAGTTTAAAGAGCATAATATAACTTCAAAATTTAAAATAGCCTACGGAACCCTTAAAATTATTTTTAACCACACACATTTTTAAATTAAAAAAAATTTTGCTTTGTGACTCTCTAATACTCTCTCTACTTAATTTTTGTGTTTGTGTATATGGTTCGTGCTTGGATAGTCTAGTTATAAGGAGAGTGCAAAAGCTTCAAAATTCTTACATTCGTTTTATTTTTGGGATGAGTCGATGACGAAGTGTTACATATAAACTTGAAAAGCTTTGTTGTCCCAGTATGCCTGATCGGCGATTACTTCACCCCACATGTGTTATCTACATAATAATTAAAGGTAAATCTTCAGCGTCCTTATTTGAGAAATTATCATTTAGGATTGATGTTCATAATTTTAATAATCGACGCAAAAAATTAATTATAATAACCTACCACCTCATAGAAAGAAATTTCCATATTAATTTGCTGCACTTAACGATAAGTTTAAAATTAATTGTTTGGTATCCACTTTCGATTGTTTGTAGCACTTACACCCTTCTTCTATTACTTACTCTCACTTTTTCCTCTCTCTTCTTTTTTAACTCTTACTTTTGTTCTTTCTTTTTATGTATATATATATATATATGAAATATATATATATATATATATATATATATATATATATATATATATTTCATGTAAGATTTTCAACAAACAAAACACAAAGTAGAATTTGGCTATAACGCTTAAAAAATAACGAACCCTGCTTGTGAAAATTAACGCTCTACTGCTAAGGAGGTCGCCTGTATAAACAAAAGATCTTTTGCCATTTTGGCTAAATTTGGAAATTGTTTATCGTGTGCTTTCCACCATTCTAAAATATATGTACCCTTTGGAGCGCGCTTTAATTGTAAATATTCTATTATTTCTTTTCTCCAATTTTCTCGAAGCATCGAGACCAATACCGTAAACATTTTCCGAGACCGAGACTAATTCAGTCTCGGTCTCGGTCTCGGTCTCGCGAACCCCTAGTATAACCCCATATATTTCACAAATAGTTGTTCTTATTAACCAATAATATTATTCCTTCAAAAATAGTCGGGATTTCCCAGAGGCTACAGTTGAACTACAGTTCTTAGCAATGTAATAGATGAAATATTTTGGGAAATAGATAAGAATAATGCCACGGTTTTGATTAGGTATGTTAGATTACACCAAAGCAATATTACATTATTATAGTTTCTCAGATAACGCTATGGGTGTTCTAAAATCATTCCTAACAGACAGATTTCAGCAGGATGATCTTAATGGTAGTGTCTCGTCTAGGCTGAGACTGAATTCTGGTGTATACTAGGACCACTTCTATACTCGCTATGTACTTCACACTCCGCGAAGGAACTAAAACATTGTAACTACCATCTTTATGCTGATGATATGCAAACTTACTATACTTTCAGTCAACATCCTCTTCAGTCTTCCAATAAAGACATAAAAGCTATATAGGTATATTTAAAAAAAAAACATGTTTTAAACATGAATCTAGAAAAGAGTGCTGCATTGCCATTTTGTAGTGAAGCATTAAGAGCCGACATTAACAGTGGATTAAATATATTAATTAATAACAGTCCGGTACCATTTTAGTAAAATGACAGAAATCTAGGTCTTATATTATCAACAATAACCTGAGGTTTAAAGAACATAATATAACTTCAAAATTTAAAATAGCCTACGGAACCCTTAAAATTATTTTTAACCACACACATTTTTAAATTAAAAAAAATTTTGCTTTGTGACTCTCTAATACTCTCTCTACTTAATTTTTGTGTTTGTGTATATGGTTCGTGCTTGGATAGTCTAGTTATAAGGAGAGGCAAAAGCTTCAAAATTCTTACATTCGTTTTATTTTTGGGATGAGTCGATGACGAAGTGTTTCATATAAACTTAAAGAGCTTTGTTGTCCCAGTATGCCTGATCGGCGATTACTTCACCCCACATGTGTTATCTACATAATAATTAAAGGTAAATCTTCAGCGTCCTTATTTGAGAAATTATCATTTAGGATTGATGTTCATAATTTTAATAATCGACGCAAAAACTTAATTATAATAACCTACCACCTCATAGAAAGAAATTTCCATATTAATTTGCTGCACTTAACGATAAGTATAAAATTAATTGTTTGGTATCCACTTTCGATTGTTTTTAGCACTTACACCCTTCTTCTATTACTTACTCTCACTTTTCCTCTCTCTTCTTTTTTAACTCTTACTTTTGTTCTTTCTTTTTATGTATATATATATATATATATATATATATATATATATATATATATATATATATATATATATATATATATATATATATATATATATATATATATATATATATATATACATATAGGGGAAAGTATTCTAAATTGTACCAGTTTAATATATATTTAAGAAATCTTTTGTGTATGGAGCCATCTATCTATTGAATTGGAAAGTTATATCTAGAAATAGTCAGAGTGTAAGAAATCACAGGTGTAGTAAAGTTACCGGCAGTGAAAAACCGAGTTGTTTGTTTACTTAAAGTTTGATGTAAGTTTCATATGTTTTTGCATAAGCTTTAAGACAAAATGTAATGTTATTTCCTAATTTGTATCACTCACAAGTTTTCATTTCAATTTTTTTAGAGAATGGTACGAAAAGGCCTTAAATATGGCCAGTGGTCAGAGACGGACATAAAAGAAGCCATTAAAAAATAAAGGACAGGAAAATATGGGTTAAATGAGATATGTGAAATGTATAATGTTCCAAAATCCACATTTAAAAGACATTTAACGTCATCAAATGTTAGAGCTAATCAAGGTGTAAAGGCGTCAGGTCGCTGTACCGTCTTTAGTGCTAAAATTGAACAGCAGCTCGAGGATCAAATTTTAAAACTGGAAGAATGTTTTTTTGGTTTAACAATAAGGGATATTCGTAAGGCAGATTTTGAGTTTGCTAAACAAAACGGCATCAAAAACAATTTTAACAAAAATAATCAAATGGCGGGCAAAAAATGGATTTACCGGTTTATGAAAAGGCATCTAAATATTTCTTTAATGCAACCAGAAGCCACTTCTTTGGCTCGATGTAAGAGCTTTAATAAAGAAAATATTAATGGATTTTTTATTCTACTAGAAAAACTGGTTGACGAGATTAATCTGGATGCTACTAAAATGTTTAATGTCGACGAAAGTAGCTTTTCCGCTGTTCAAAAAAAATGTCAAAAGATTCTTGCCAAAAAAGGAAAGCACCAGGTAGGAACGATAGCCAGCGGGGAAAGGGGTGTAAACACAATCATGTTTGTGTGTACTAGTGCGTCTGGACAGTATGTAGCATCAATGATATTTAAAAGAAAAATAATGATGCCCGAACTCGGTATGGGCGCTCCACTAGGCTGTTTGGTGGAAATTTCGGATACAGGTTATATTCATTCGGACTTATTTGTACTGTGGCTGTAGCCATTTTTTGACGTAGTTAAACCTACAGTTGAAAATAAAGTGTTGTTAGTTCTAATGAGCACACTACTCTCTCAAAAAATCTCAAAGCTGTGCGGTTAGCTAGGAAAAGTGGGGTGATCATGCTACAATTGCCTGGGCATACGACACATCAGCTGCAACCTCTTGACGTTGCGGTTTTTAGGCCATTAGAGGGGTACTACAATCAAGCTGTCGAAAAGTGGATGAGACAACATTCTGGGTTAGCTGTTACTCAGTTGCAAAGTGCACAAATTCTTGGTGAAGCCTATGGATATGCAGCAACAATAGGTAATGCAGTAAATGGTTTCAGAAAATGCGGGATACGGCCTGTTGATAGAAACGTCTTCTCAGATTTAGATTTCGCGCCATCATTTGTGTTACAAACAAATTAATTTCAAATACGACTGAAAAAGCAAACGGTAATATTACACCAATGCAGAATTCCGACACATCTGACAGCGATAGCGACATTTCATTTTCTGAAATTCTAAAGAAGATGCAAACGCCTCGTTTAAGTGTTTCTTTTAAAGCAATATTTCCGATGCCACCTACAAAAGATTTTGAAAACAGGCGGATGACTAAAGGTGCTCAAAAATCACAGCTGTTAACCTCAACACCATATAAAGAGGAACTGGAAGCCCGGAAATCTGCTGTAGAGCAAACTAAACGATTATAAATAAAAGGAAAAATTGGTTCATCTTCTCCGATACCAACCACATCAGAAACGTGTTCAAAAATAACATCATCAGTTCTAAATAACGCCAATCTGGTAATAGAAATTAACGAAAATGATTGATACTGTCAAGTATGCGATGAGTGTAGAGTTGAAGATATGATTCAATGTACAAAATGTAAATACTGGTCTCACGAAGCATGTGTGGCAGAGGTTACCAAAAATTATGTTTATGAATTTTTTCCATAATTTATTAATATTTCACGATTTTGTAGTACTTGCCATTATTTTTTTATTTTATTTTAATTGGTACAAATTAGGAAACCACGTGTTGCCTAAATTGTACCAATTACAAAGATTTTAAAAAATGTACCTATATATTATTGATTTTACAAAACATATGACATGTAGGAAAACTATTTTTGAAAAGAAATATAATAAACATTTTAAATTATAAGTTTTCACGCTCCAAAATCCAGCTCAATTTCTAAAAGCAGTATTGTGAAAAGTGGTTCAATATAGGTGGCTTTACTCTATATATATATATATATATATATATATATATATATATATATATATATATATATATATATATATATATATATATATATATATATATATATATATATATATATATATATATATATATATATATATATATTAACTTAATTATAATATAATGTAAACATAGTTTGATAATTATAGTTTTCGTGCTACAGTGGGCAAGCTCTAGAAAGAAATATTCAACCTTTATATGTATGCTTCTTTTATCACTCAAAAAAAAAGTTTTTTCTGCAGTGAAGTGGGATCATTGTGCTGTATCATAAATTACCCAAATACCCATCAATCTGTCTAGCACCGATGAAATAACAGAACATGCCTCGATGACAAACAGGGGCGTAACGTAGCCAACAAACGGAGCCAATCAGCTTGCTTTTCTAGCGCCCAATGAAACTGATACCCCAGTTGGCCTTCGTTGGCCCGCGACGTTTGCCGCGATGCTCCAGACCCAGCCGCCTTTGCAGGAAAAATAATGCATTTTAACAGTTTTTAAACATCGGCGTTGATCAACGATTAATACAAGGCAGGATTGCCTACTTCCTTAAATTCTTCTGCCAACGAGCTGATGTCATATGTATGCTGGGATACATGCAGTGGCATTGGAAAGTAAAAAGATAAATAGCTTTCATTTATATTTCTGAATGTTTAGTGAATATTACGTCTGTTTCGTGTTAGGAAACAATATTTTCTAAACAAAAATTGAGGAAGAAAAAAAATTCTAAACAGCTTTTAGAAATTCACTTAAATAGTATTTTTAGGCTTAAAAATTGAGCCAATTTCCACAGTACATATCTAACGAAGTATGAAACACCGATATAAAATAAATCCCTTTGAATAGAAAAACTGATTATTCAAAGATAAATCCAGTCTCGTTTTAACCTAAATCATCTAGATTGAGGCTTGGGTGCAGATTTTATAATAAACGATAGATTGCAGGTTTTAAAATACGATTTTTTTAGAAAACTGTTTTATCGGAGACTTCAGAAATTACTGACATTCATTTGAGACAAAATTTCTTCCGAAAAATAAAAACGATGACTGGCTGACCGTAGATGGAGAACGCGAGCAGCGGCATCGTACGGATTTACTTTACTTAAAAATTAATATAAATCTTTTTATTTCTTCTTAGTTAACTCCATAAAAATTCTGAAAATGGGTGACGGTCGTGTCGTTATTTGTGGTCAAAGCAATATCACTTGCGGTCGGTGCAGATTATTTTTTGTATATTTTGTATAATATGAGCCAGATAAGAGGGTGCCGTATTCCACATCGAATACTGAATTTTCTCAGCTACCTCTGTGTTAACGTCACCATCACATTTAGCAAACATATGCGTGGGGTGTGCACAATTGACAGCGTGCAACAATTTTTCTTTTTGAAGTACCGACATGCCAGAGAACCTGTCCGCAAGAATTTGTCATCCATACCTTTATGCGTTCCTCAGAGTATTCGTACGCTAAGCGAATAGGCGACTTAAAAATTCATTACGTTTATGTTTTTTTTTATATGAAAGGCATATAGCATTCTGTAATTTTCTAATAATGGTCTCTATTTGTTCTTAATTAACAACATTCCTAAGGGTATATGTTCCTATCCTTTATATCTTTCGTAGCATGTGGGCGATTTGAAATTGCGCGGCAACAGAAGTAAAACCGTTGATATATACCGAACTGTACGTTGGTATATACGACACTGTATTAGGGTTGCCAAGTGTCCCACTTTTAGCGGGATGTCCTGCTTTGGAGCCTATTTGTCCCGTGTTCTGCTCTGTGCTTGAGCAAGATGCAACATGTCCCGCTTTTTAATGTAAATAATAAATATATTTAATTATTGCAATACATTTAGAGTACATTTCAAAACATCTATCGTTATGCAGAAAGGAACTAAAAGCAATTAAAAATAGTTGAAAGTTCAATAAGTTTTCCGTTTTTAAAGTACGCGTATTTTTAGATAATCTGGAGCAATTTACTTGCATACGTTAAGATATAAGTTATGTAGCTTGGTTGTTTAAAGACATTATAAATAAATATACGTTTTAAATTTTAGATTATATATTTTATTTATGTAGGTACCGGGTGTCTTTTTATCTTTGATGTCATTTAACTGAGCTGTAGCTTTTTTGTTTTTAAAGATTTGGCATTTTTAAAGATAAATGGCATCCAAGGATACGTGTCATGATGAAAGAAATTTGATATATCCCTTTCAAAATATTTTGACATATTACATTTTTAATCGTTTATGATTTTCGCTTGTAATTATTTAGTATTCAAAAATGATACGATTTAGTAATCGAGAAAGGAGTGATAAGCTTTCCATATACTTACTTAACCAAAAAAGACCAATGGCAACGCGAAGAGAACATGCTAGACGTTATCCAGAGCGTCGAATCCCTTCATAACAAATATTCGCAAGATTATTTGCAAAAATGCAAGAAAGAGGAAGCCCTAGACCTCGTAGAGTTTTAGATGAAGAAACGGAACCCAACATACACGGGTTTTATGAAGCATATCCATTAACATCACTCTCGGGAAACACCGGTCCCCGCAGTTCAGTTAAAAAAGTTTTGAAAACTACAATAATAAACCCTTAAATTTCGGAAAACCCAGAAATTTACCGACCAGGCACTACTGGTAAGAGTTCTATTTTGTCAGGACTTCCTAAATAGATGTCGGCAAAATCCTGATTTTTTAACATACATTTCTTGATCTGATGAAAGTTCTTTTGCAACCAAACATATGTAGTTGTGATCGTCAGAACACCCGCCACTGGTCTACAAATAACCCTCATATAATCCAAAAAATAAAAAGTCAAGGATATCAGTCAATTGACGTTTGGAGTAGTGAGATAGACGGAAATATATTAGGTCCCATATTTATTGATCAAAAATTGACTGGGGAATATTATTTGCATTTGTTACAAAACGGTGAACATTTCAGCTAGGATAATGTGGCAGCAATATGGTGCTCTACCTCAGCGTAATTCAAGTTAAAAACTTAATCTTAATTTGGAATATCCAAATGGCTGGATTGGAAAGGAATGAACAATTGCTTGGCCCCCAAACAGTTCGGACTTGACTGTAACGGACTTTTTCTTTTACAAGCACATTAAGAATAAATACAAAAAATGTTTGGAGAAAAATGAGAGACACGTAGAGCCATTTTTAGGATAATTTAATATTTGTAAACGTGTTTTTAAATAATGTGTTAATTTGTTAATCCATAGACTTCTGTTTTATTTTTAAAAAAGAAAAACTTCCTAAATAACTATGCAAAATGATTTTGTGTTTCATTTCGATATCCTTAAAAATAGAAAAGTTACGGATGATCAAAATGTGTCTTTGTTGCATGTTTTGACGCCATTTTCTCGCAAGCAGTTGAAGATAGGTATAGAGTATGCTTTATAAAATATACTTGAAACTTTATGTAGAATCAAAATATCCGAAACTATTTAGGGCTTTCCATTAAAAAAAAATAAGTTAGGTTAATATCTTGAAAAAACGTCAGTGTTTTATTTTATTTTAACAGAAAAAAAACCTGCTAGATAACTGCAAAATGATTTTTGTTTCATTTTGATATCTTTAAAAACAAAAAAGTTACAGCTCATCAAAACGTGGCGCAATTAGCTGCCTTCTCCGTTAGATGACGCCATGAATTTCCAATGGAATTATAAGAATATGTGGCGCATTTACCACATGGTCGAGAAATGTTATTGAAGAAAAACATATCGGTTTTATAGAAAAAATTCGCAATGAAACAATACAAAAAATAGTGTTGAACCGTCTCGGTAACCAGATGATCATTTAAAAAAAAAACATGTAAATTGGTGCAGTGCAGCTCTCTAAGGAACTTGCTGAAAAAGCTGGCTTAGTGTTTTAAAAATATAGATAACCACTTCAGTGATACCTATATTAAGAAAAATGTCCCGCTATTTTCTTTAATGTCCCGCTGTCTTTTTAAGCAAATCTCGCAAGGCGCCGATCTGGACTTGGCAACCCTACACGTATGTCAGCGGTAAAATGCTTTCCTGGATTTCCGTACACGTAAATTAGTATGTAATCGTGTTTTATAAATATCAGACTGCCTTTTTGGTTAGTTTAGGTTAAGCCCTTTTTTTGGAATTGTTATAAAACGAGTTCCACACATTTGGTGCCTTTACCGCATCAAGTCCAAGTCCAAAAATACAAAATTATGTGTACGGAAAATCAGGAAAGCGTAGTAACCGCTAAGATCTATAAAAATTGATTCCTTCTGTATGGTATTACTCAAAGTAAGAAAAAAGTTATTATTTGAATAAAAATTATATAGGGGTGCAAATAAAATTCACTTAAGATTAAAACATAATTTACCATAAGGGGTTATAATTAATTTCACATTTGAAAATTAAGTATACGTTTCATTTAATCTCACTTGACAGGCAAGTATTCTTTAAATAAAACTAAAGTTATTAAAAGCAAGTCCCTATCGAGACAGGATCTGCCAATAATACCAGTCACACCTGGCGCCGCTACAACAGCTGTATATTTTCACTAAAAATGTTTTTGTAAGTAAATGTATTTTATCTGCGGTGTTTATCTAACACCTCAGACCACTTTAAATCCCCAACAGCTCGTGTATAACAGGTCTGCGAGTTGATGGGAGTAGCGTTCGAAAATAAATCAATTAGCATATTTGTCCCATTAACCTTTTGGATAATGAATGTCGTGATTTATTTGTATTGGTGTTTTATAACACAATGGTTTCGTGATAACGATTTTTACAACACTCTTCCCATTTTAATGTATCCCTTTTTCTTATATTTAACTCAGTTTTTTTGTAATGATATTCTACTTATTTTCAAATAACTCCTCAACATATAAATAAACAAACGATTCCTTTTTGTAAAAACATGGAAGAATTAATTTTGTCACCCCCATATTTCTTTTAAATACGGTGCTCATATTATTACAATATTTTTGATCTATTTATGTCTGCTGTCATTTCAATCCTAGATAAAAGAAACTAAAACGAAGGATTAGATAAAAACTGCATTTTTAAATAAAATTTTGGAGAATTTCATTTGATAATCTTAATACTGCAAGACGGGAAGTTCAGTTTGTCGTTTAAGAAACCAAAACCAGAATAAATAATAAATTCTAGACACTGAAAAGTGGAAAAAGTTTGCCTTCGAGTGGGAGTCGAACCCACAGCCTCTATCTTACCGGGACATCGCTATAACCAAATGACTTATTAAGGCACCGATAGTAAAGCGAGATTATGTAACTCTTCCCCACTCATCATCAGTCCTTCGTATGAACACTCTCGTCACATTATGCAGGTTTCGTTCAGGTGTTTTAAAATTTCTATGTACGTTAGGTAACTTAAGCTATAAAAATGCAGGAAGAAAAGGTTAAAAGAAAAAATAGTAAATTCAAAAATTAAAGACAATAAAAGTGGAAAAAGTCGACCTTCTAGTCGGAGTCGAACTCTCAGTGGCGGAACTGCCATGCCGCGGGGAGGCCCAGGAGCTCAGGGTGCCTTAAGGGTACCCGTCTTTTTTTAGTCATTAGTTATTTTCCAGCCTATTTTTCTGTTGTACTTGAATATACGGGACACTTTGACAAAACCTGCATTGCAAAACAAACATTTGTAGTTTCGCCAGTGCGAACTCACAACCATTGTCTTACCGGACATCTCTCTGATCAAATGAACTATCGAGGAACCGACCAGAGTGTTCGAACGAAGCAGGACCGATACCGATTAGTCGGTCGTTTAAAAGGGGAGCATGTCATCGGCGGGTGGAAAGGTACCATATGGTCTCACTGCCATTTTGCCACCCTTTCCTCGATTGCTCATTTGGTTAGAGCGATATTCTGATAAGACAGAAGTTGTGGGTTCGACTCCTGGTTGAAGGCAGACGTTTTCCGCTTTTTATTGTCTTTAATTTTGCTAATTTTCTGGTTTCCGTTTTCTAACCGACAAACTAAGTTTCCCATCTTGGATTTTCATAGCTTAGGTTGACTGACGTATATAGAAATTTCTACACACACGGACAAAACCTGTATATTGTGACAAGAGTGTTTGTATAAAGCAGGACCGTTGCCAATTAGTGCCTCTTTAAAAACTGGAATATGTCTGTGATGCGGGGTGGGAAAGAATTATATGACCTCGCTTGGCCAGTTTGCTATCGGTTCCTCGTTCGTTAGTTCATAGTGAGTTTAACTTCCACTTCAAGGTATATTTTCTCCACTTTACATTGTTATAATTTTAAATTTTTAAATTTACTATTCATAATATTATTAAAAATGCTCAATAGATAATATGGTTTTTCTGATAATATACTTATTAGTTAGGCAAGATTGTGGAAAAAAATGATTGGCTCTTTCTATTTTACTTTCTTTTTTATATATGCTTACCAAATACGTTAAATAATATTTTCTGCACAAGTGTATCAAAAAGTGTACACTTCGGTTTTCCTTCTTCTTCCCGAGTCACATACATTGTAGTCACATTAACCCAGTCCTGACTAAAAATTAAAGTTATACAAACCTGGCAACTGCACTTAAGAAATGGATAAATGTAAATAAATTCAAATTAAACAGCTTTGTTTCGCAACTTCTATAATAAGTACCTATTACTTCTAAAATCTGTAAAAACTCTTTACTCATTTATAGAACAGCAATGCTTGAATGTCCCAGTAACAAAATACAACATTGTAATTTACGACCCGTATATAAGTAGGTAATTTGCGGTTTTTTGATTACCTTAATACGTTCATCAGTACACTTCCACTTTTAATAATAAGAAAAAATTTAAATAATCCGTTTATATTCTATTATAACGTAATAACTAATCGCCCTCATACTATTAAAGGCAGAAATAGTTATATGAATAATTTTACTAAAACTGTATAGAAACGGGTTACAAAAAACACTTAAATTAAAATTATTGCCGGTTTCTAAGACATTAAAATAAAAACGTTTTTTTGAGGGTGAATAACTAATTATATGAAAACTATTATTGCTAATTGTTCCTACTTTTTGTTGTGAGCAAATAATTGTGGGTAATATCTTATATGTCTACTATTTTTATTCACATTTTTAATCATAACTACTTAAGCATATATAGGTGAATTTTTTGAATCTCTCGGTCTGGTGAAGGGTAATTACCACCCTTTACACCCCCACCCCATAGGGCCGCTTTTGTAGTTTTTTACGATCTAATGAGCAAGCAATTCGGTATATTCAATTCAGGTCAAAAACTTTAAAACATGTGACATATCTGCAGTAAAACTACATGTTCATCCTAGTGGCCGGCTCTAAACAGCCTAATTAATGGTACCAAGAAGTAGGATTACAACGGCACTTCCCTCGTCATGAATATTTCATTTTATTCGGAGTAGAGAAGTGTGACCCGATTTAAAAATTTTACAATTTTCTATTTATGCGACACTTGATTTTTGGGCAGTTTGAAATAAATTGAATAAATAGTTTTTACAGTGTCACTCATCGTCATTTTGTTCCGACATGTCGAATTCGTACCAGTTTATCCCTAGATCACATTTAATTTTTCTGTAAAACTTAAAAGTCGATTGAATAAGAAGTTTTTTTACGTTAATTTTTTAAACATTTTATTTGGCCGCTATCTTGTTTCGCCATCTTGAATCCGTTCCACAACTTCACGAGTTGAATCTCTATATGACACTTAATGCTTGCTCAAAAAATTGAAATTAAGCTTATAAATAGTTTTTCAGGCTGATTTCTTAAGAATTTTATTATGCCGCCCTTTTGTTTTGCTATTTTGGATTCAAATCAAATTATTACCAGTTCTTTCCTACGTAATCCTTGATTTTTGTAAAACATTTGAGATAAATTGGATAATTAGCTTTTTAGTAATATTTTTTTTTTAACTTTTCACTAAGCCGCCATCTTGTTGCCCCATATTGGATTTTTACCAAAATATTACAAGGTCATCATAATATAAGCCTTAATTTTTGACCAAAATTTGAAGTCGATCGTGTAAGTAGTATTTAAGCTAAGCCATGAACATAATATTTGACATTTAGGGACGCTAAAATATGAAGATATGTAAGAGAGCGATTTTTTTCACGATTACAAACATTTTATTTCGCCGCCCTTTTCTTCCGCCATCTTGAATTCGGTCCACAGTTATAACAGATCATCTCTATAACGCATTTATTAATTATTGCAAACAATATGAAATCAATCCAAGGAGTAGTTTGATAGAATTTTTAAATATTTTATTACGCCGCCATTTTGTTTCACACTCTTGGATGTTACTAAAATTTTACCAGTTAATTCCCACTAAGGAGGATTTGTAATTTTTTTTTGCCAAAATGTTACCAGGTCATTCTATATAACCCTTAATTTTTGACCAAAATTTGAAGTCAATCAGGTAAGTAATTTTTTAGCTATGCAGACCGACAGAATTAAGAAAACATGATTTTCGGCATCTAGAGACCTTTATTACAGTACTTCTCTTTTTCGAGGGAAGTAAAAATAGCGTCTCAACCACTTATTAAAAATATCTATATTATTAAGAAAATATTTTTTAGCTGAGAGAATTAGTATATGTTCTTTCATTTGGTCTTCTAAAAATATTTTAATTTACGCTAATTCTGCCTTACGCATTCTATTAAAAACAATGAATTTAGACAAATACAACAGCAGGAACAACTTATCATAATATAATACTTTTTTCTACTCAAAATGGTCATATGGGACTAAAATCAGCTGGTAACGTTATTTTCTACCGGCCGTTCTAAATGACGAACGAAAAGTTCACGACTCCTACCGGATAATATTATGGCCATGCTCCGGCATTTTACAAACTGAGAAGCAAAGTTAACTGAACTAGCAAAACGCGAGTTGCTTTACTACATTGTGATTTTGAACTGTTCTATGATGAAAATTTAATAAAATATTCAAAAGTATTTTTTTTATTTATCTTTTTCTGGTGTATTTATATATGATTCAGAGTGGATGGAACATTAATGTTTCTGATGCACTAATTAACGGATGGTCTTCAAATTTTGGCTGCGAATGTAACCGACGACGGTCTATAGATCTATAATAATTAATAAAACTAAAATTTGGGTTACGGTACAACAATACCTTCGTATGTAGTGTGTTGGTCATATCTTAGTTGAAGCATACAGAGTGATCCAGAAATGAATGTTTGTATGTAACTTATAAAAGTATCTGAAAATCGATTTTTTTTAAATTAGATACCCTGTATATCAATACTGATTTAAAAAGCTGATAAAAGTACCTTGTTGGCAATGTTATATTTTTCCTCTACCTAACTCTTCAAGTTTTCGATTTATAAGCATTTATTTTTTAAATTTTATTAAACATGTACTTTTCAACGACTTTGGTAATGGCCATGAAAACAATTATTAGACGCCATGAAAATTTATTTGACAAAAATTTCATTTTTCCATTTGTGATTTTGAATTAATATTGCAATGGCAAAGAATAATAATTACTCAAATACGGCTATAACGGATTTATTTATCCTGCATGGATCGTGTGATACGATTAGCAGCAGGATGTGCAGAAAATTTAATAAAACGTATCCAGGTGTATCACAAATGAATATAAAGAAATTTAGTCGAATTCAAAACAATTTCAGAGGTTATGGTTCAGCTTTAAAGGCACCAACAAATATACCCAGATCGGTGACTTCTAATGAATAAAACGAAATTAACGTTTTATCATATTTTCCTGTATATCCCCACTCTTTCATACATAGCGAAGATGTGGACATAATATTTTCATTTCTACAAAGAACTTTGGAAAAACATAATATACACCACTACAAGTTTACCAGGGTTCAAGCTCTTTAACCTCAAAATAGTACAAAAAGAGTACAACTTTGCGAAATGCTACTAACACGTACACAGGACGATCTAATTTTTTTTACGCAAAATTATATGGGTTTTTAATCGACATTATCACCACTGATGGCTAATGAAAATCCCACTGTAAATAAAGAAAAAGGATTTATAGAAAAATTCTGTTTTAATGTTTTTGTTTGCTAATGAAATGAAAAACTCATTTCCAGAAAGTACTTAGACATTCAAACAAGAGTGGTCGAAGAGTTCACAAATTGCCTATCACTTGAAGATTACCGAAGCATATTAATAGCACTACTTGATGGGGCTCCAGCACATTGCACTGCAGAGCTGAATCGAATGTTCGATTATCGTTGGTTCAGACGTTTAGGATCGTGAAAGTGTGTACCCCATACTAAAGGAAAAAGTTTTTCAGACTGTAGTAAATACTAAAGAAGAATTAGAGCATCGGTTTCGTCAGCCTTTTCAAGATATCCATGGTATTAGAGAAGTGCTACATGTGTCAATATGCATTTATTAAAGTGGTTAGGGGTTAATGGACAACATTTTGTACATTTCTTAAAAAAATCTAAGTAGTGACCTGTTGAAATTTATATTTTTGTAAATCTTCACAGCATCTGATCATTATTTTTACCTCTCCCACTCTTTGAGTAAAAAAGAAAAGAGTACGCTGTTATGATTATTTTAAGAGCCAAGTTTACTTCACATTATTAACGCCGAGGCACCCACATTGTCAGATTTGTTTATTCTCAAGTGTTGCTGTAGTAAACAATAATGAAAATAAATTAGACATAACTAAAACAACATATTATATCGCATATCTTTCCTCTATAGTAATTTTATTTCTCAAGAAACTAAAATAGAAAAACAATAATATTTCAAAACATAAGTACCCACTTACTTGAAAATCCTCATAAGAGATTTATACAAGCGAAGTGCGACAACGCCGCTCACACTGGTGTAAAGTAATTACCTTACTACACAGGTAGTAAAGGAATATATTTGGCATTTGTTATGTGACTAGAAGTGGTGTTTTAGTGCGTTTCAAGAGTTTTTTTGTATTATTATTAATAAAAAGTGTGAAAAACCTATTTTAATGACCGGTAATTTGATAAGCAGCAAAAAAGAAAAAATTTCTGTAGATTTTAAAAATCCTAAAACTACAAAATTGGCTCAAATCTTTATTAGAGCCAGCAAGCCCAGATTGAGGCAATTCCCTCTTGCCAGTTTTCATAAATAGTGGATGACTAGGGATTTAAAGTCCTCCTAAAGTTTCCAAAATTCGCTCAAATCTTGAATAAAGCATACAGCATAAAACTACCCAGTATCAACTTTCTAGCCCCACAGGTTGAGACACTTCCCTCTTGCAATGTTTCATAAAAAGTGAGTGACCGGGGGTTCAAAGTTTTCCTAAAGCTACCAAAAATTATGATTCAAATCTTCACTAAAGCAAACAGCTTAAAATGGACCAGTAGCAGCTTTCTAGCCCCACAGATTGGGGTACTTCCCTGTTGCAATTTTTCATGACCGGAGGTTTAAAGTCATCCTAAAGTTACCAAAATTGGCTTTAATTTATTGACTTTAAACCCCCGGTCACTTACTTTATATACAAAATTGCAAAAGGGAAGTGTCTCAATCTGTGGGGCTAGAAGTTGATACTGGACCATTTTATGCTGAATGCTTCAGTTAAGATTCTAGTCAATTTTAGTAGCTCTAGGGTGACTTTAAAACCCGGTCGTTTACTTTTGATAAAAAATATCAAGACCGAAGTGTTTCAATGTGAGGGGCTAGAAAGTTGATACTCGACTATTTATGCTGCTTGCCTTAGTGTATATTTGAGTGAATTTTATTAACTTTAGGTTGAAATTAAATCTTCGGCCATTTACTTATTACTAAAACATTGTTTGAATCTCAGTCATTTTATGCTAATTGCTTTAGTGAAGATCTAAGTCAATTTTGATAGCTTTACGATAACTTTAAACTCCTGGTCACTAACTTTTTACAAAAAAGACTGAAGGGAAGTGCCTCAGTCTGAGGAGTTTGAAAGTTCATACTAAGCAATTTTATGTTGCTTACCTTAGTATAGATTTGAATCAATTTTGGTATTATTAGGATGACTTTAAACCCGCGGTCTTTTACTTTAATTGAAAAATTGCAAGCGGGAAGTGCCTCAATCTGCGGAAAAGTGTTACTAAGCCCTCTTATGCTGCTTGTCTTAGTAAAGATTTTAATGAAATTTGGTAATGTTAAGATAACTTTAAACCCCCGGTCATTCAGTTTTTATATAAAATAGCAAGAGGGAAGTACCTCAATCTATGGGGCTAGAAAGTTGATAGTAA
This sequence comes from Kuschelorhynchus macadamiae, assembly GCA_030620095.1. Taxonomy (NCBI): domain Eukaryota; kingdom Metazoa; phylum Arthropoda; class Insecta; order Coleoptera; family Curculionidae; genus Kuschelorhynchus; species Kuschelorhynchus macadamiae. The sequence continues at coordinate 648,766 of JAUTXW010004474.1, read as the reverse complement.
GCCATTTTATACTAATTACTTTAGTGAAGATTTAAGTTAATATTGATAGCTTTAGGATAACTTAAAACCCTCCGTCATTCACTTTTTATAAAAAAATGCTGAAGGGAAGTGTCTCAATCTGAGGGGCTAGAAATTTGTACTAAGCCATTTTATGTTGCTTACCTTAGTCCAGATTCGAGTCAATTCTGGTAGCTTTAAGATGACCTTAAACCACGAATCATTCACATTATATGAAAAATTGCGAGAGGGAAATGCCTCAATTTGAAAGGCTAGAAAGCAGATACTAACCCATTTTATGCTTCTTGTCTTAGTAAAGATCTGACTCAAATTTAAACCCCCGGTCATTCACTTTTTATAAAAAACTGCAAGAGGGAAATATCTAAATCTATGGGGCTAGACAGTTGATACTGGGCATTTTTATGCTGTTTACTTTAGTGAAGATTTGGCCATTACTACTCAAAAAACTCGATTAGCTATTCACATTAAAAATAATCTTAGGGTAGAGCTGCACAGCTGGTTAGTTCTAGAAATCCATGCTTATATTTAGAAATAAAAGAACTGCTTAACCTATACTTTGGAGATTCTCGAGATTTATCCGACAAGACCTGCAACGACTTAGGCAATTATCAAATGAATCACCCCTTACCTTCTTTAACCGTCTTCAAGTGCTAAAGGCAAATATTCAAAAATAAATTAGCCTTAGTACTGACCAAAAAACAGTTTAAAGTGCTCTCATAGAGACTATGGCCTTAAACACTTTATTAACAGGGCTCGAACCGAGATCAGGTCAACTCATTCGTGCAGGAAATCCAGTCAAATTTTTAAAAGCTCATTCACGAATTAAAAGAGAACTTCAGTTGTCATATTTTAAAACCCAAAAACAAGATAGAACTCCCCCTTCAAGACCCACTTTACCTATAAGAAAGCCAGAGCCACAACCCATGAGAGGTTATAATTGCGGACGTACAGGTAATTCTGCTAGTGAGTGCCGCAGTCCCCCATCGAATCGCCAAAATTTCCAACCTAATTTCAGGGTTTCCAAGACCATATCAACGCCATACACCAAATACATCTCAACAGTCTAGCAATTATAACCAAAATCAATCTAGACCTCAATAAGCCAGCGGTTTCTCGCAGTGAACAGAAACCCCAACAATATAATAATCCACCACAGTATCGATCTCCAATAAATAACAAAAACTCAAGTTTTTGTCCTAATCAACAAACGACATACCATGTCAACGCTAGCGACTATTTGCATAGTGAAGCTTCTAATTCTAATGAAATCTACTATAACGATTATGAATATCAAAACTATGATTGTCAACAAGATTATCCTAGCCAAGATTACAATTACGATCAGTACCCAATAGAGTCAAGAGACTATACAAATCATCAGGATTTTCTTCCTCTCCTAGTGAACCATCACCCACGTGACCAAAATTACCCTGCAATATACCCTTTAGTAAAAATCCAAACTCAAATGCAAACAATGAACCTAAACGATATGATCTGTACTTTCCCGAACAGACATTAATTTAAGCTCCTTTCTCGCAGTTAATTCTAAAAACACCAAAGATGCTACTGAAAGATATAAGTTATTTATAGATTCCGGCGCGGGAATTTTCATTTTTTCGACCAAAAAATCTGTTAAGAACCGAACATTTAAATGAAGAAGAAAAAGAACTTTAAACCTCTGGTCACTCACTTTTTACAAAAAATACTGAAGGGAAGTGCCTCAGTCTGAGGGGTTAGAAAGTTGATACTAAGTCCATTTAAATGAGGAAGAAAAAGAACTTGTGACAAACGTTTGCCTGGACTTCGCGGACATTTTCTACCTTCCTTTTACTTTCCTTACAAACGAAATAAAACATTCGATAGAAACAAACAACGCTCTCCCTGTTTTTACCAAATCGTACAGGTATCCCCAAATACACAAGAAAGAAGTAAAAACTTAGATCAACAAAATGTTAGACAAAGGTATCATCCGTCCCTCTGTCTCACTATGGTCTTCGCCAGTCTGATTCGTCTTAAAGAAACTCAATGCTTCTGGGAAACAAAAATGGCGTGTAGTTATCGACTACAACAAGCTTAATAAGCTTACTGTTAATGATAAGTATCCTTTACTCAATATTTCTGACCTCCTTGACCAACTAGGGAAGTGCGAATAGTTTACAGCCCTAGATCTCGACTCCCGATTCCAATAAATCAAAATCGACCCTAAAGACTATTTGTATGCCCTTTGGCTTTAAGAATGCCCCGTCTACCTTTCAACGGGTAGTGGGCAACATCCTTCTTGGTATTTATGAGAGAGAATGAGCTTTGTCTGGTATATATGGGCGGTATAATTATTTATGCTCCCACAATCCACGAGCACATTTCTCGCATAACTGAGGTATTTAAACGTTTAAGATAAGCGAACCTAAAAACTCAGCCCAATAAATACGAGTTTCTAAGAAGGTAAGTCGCATACCTTGGACATCTGATAACCCAAAATGGCGTTAAACCAAACCCATCAAAAGTAGACTGTATCGTTAATTTTCCCGAACCAAAAATCACTCAATCGTTGTTGGGACTGGCTAGCTACTATCGACGATTTATTCCCAATTTCGCAAAACTCTCAAAACTCTTGACCAAACTTCATAATACACTCTTCTCTTTTGACTCTTTGACTGTAAATCAATCTTCGAAGAGTTGAAGAAGGCCCTCATCTCTAACAATTGTCTGAGCTGTGAAACACTTCCAACCATATCTTTTTGAAACGAAATTCGTCCTCATCACAGACCATCGACCTTTAACATGGATTTTCTCAATAAAAGATCTAAGAAGTCGTTTAGCTCTTTGGCGTCTGAAACTTGAGGAGTATGACTACAAAATTGAATATAAATCCAGGGAAATTAATGAAAACACAGGGGACATACATAACACACCATCAACCAGCAAAGAACCACCCCAATCGGAAGACTAAACAGACAGAGAGCAAATAACGGAAGAATATAACCGTTTTGTACACCTATACAAAACAAAATCAATTATAGATTATTCTAAAATTAAAACCTGAACTCCCAACTCTTAGACAAATGTCACAAAAATTTAGTGACCTTCTTTCGTTAAGCAAAAATACTTTAAAATCATAGAAGACATTTTTGAAGAAAATTATCATTTTGTAAATAACGAAATAAATGTTGTTTCTAGCAAAAGTATTTTATAATCCCTTTGCCATTTAACAACGGTACCGTAGTCCAACATCTCTTTTATGACTTATCTAAAGCAACGACAAATTTGACTTAACCCACACTTACTGTGTCGAAACTAATTTACAACTCCGAATTTTGGATATTATCTGATTTATCCTCTCTAATAAAGACGTTAAACTCAAAATATGCCAGAATATCGTAAAAACTCCCGCTGAAGACCAAATTCTCATTATATTAAATCAATATCATTCTGGGAAAAATAATCTTCACCTTGGAATAAGCGAAACAATTAAACATATAAAGGAAAGATACAGTTGGCATGGTCTAACCAAAGGCGTTGAGAATTTCATAAAAAAGTGTGTGATATGCCAAAACAGAGATGATCCGAGTACATAAAGCCAAAAAATCACAATGAACACCCATTTAATATTGTTCCTTACGCCGTGATTTGCTATAACAATAGAAAACATAAAACCCATGGTTTTACCCCATACGAGCTTATCTTCGGCCATACACACAGTCGACCCCCACAAACCTTATATAACCAACAACAATTCATTTGAAAGTCCATAAGAGATCTAAAATGGAAAGTTATTACACAATCACACGAACGAGAACTATTATTCAAAATGAAAAAAACCAAAATCAGATTTGATAAATTCGTTTCCGAAAAACAACCTAGTTATAAAGTGACAAGATAAATGTCAAAAAATTTCAAATCAACGACAACAAAAGTCAAAATAAATTCAATGGCCCCTTCCAAATTGTCTTACTTTTCCAAACCTCCGCGAAAGTAAGAAACCTTTCCAAAATAAATTTTGATAGACTAAAACCTTTCTACGACTAGTCTATTCTTATTCAGACTCTTCGGGATACTGTCAGCAATGACATCCCAGTTCACTATCACGTCAATAAACAACACCGTAGGACTATTCTTCCATGAAGAAAGTATAATCAAAATATCAAATGAAAATGGACGCTCCTAGTTTATAAAGAATTGCAACCCTTGAAAGAAGCTATTTCGAACGACACAATTCTTTCTGAATTAATAGACACATTTGACATACAAACACACATTAGTCTTCTAAATCAACTCGCCAACGCCGTAAATCGAAAGTACAAAGGAATAATCTCGGACACTAAACCATACGGGCTTAGAACAAAACGCGGTATATTCAACGGCATTGGTACTGTCTGGAAATCGATTACAGGTAACCTAGACGGAGAATACTTTTATAACTGTATAGAAAAAGTAACACGCGACGAACATCACATCGAAAACCTACTAAAGAATCAAATTTCCGTAACTACATATCTAATTAAAACTTTCAACTCCACCATTCGCAAATTACAAATGGACGAGGAAACTTTTAACAGTAATATTAAACACATTCAAAAATCGATTAACAATATATCAAGCACGTTCGAGTTTTACGAAGGACAGATAAAAACTATTAGCTTGTGTGAATCGCTAATGTAAAGTTATGCCTTTTTAGAAGACTCGGATTGGATGCAATCACTTTCGCCCGTTTAAAAATACTTCATAGCTCAATTATCACCCGATAAGGTCTGATCTCATTACAAGAAATCTCTCGATTTTTAGCAAAAAATAATTTACCTTTACCGACCTATTCATCAAATGTAGCCGAATATCATGATTTAACGAATTAGGAGCATATCAGTCTGATCAAAAAATAATCTTTGTACTAAGAATTTCCAGAATCGAACTTGAAACCTATACCCCTATACCCACTGTTACTTGTACCCTATCCCAATTTTAGACAATACAACAGGCTTCCACCACATATTACCAACTACTAAAAAATTCGTTGCGCGTGACGATGATTCATTATTGTACGTATTATTTCGAAACCTGGAAAACTGCAAACAGCTGAAGACCAATACGAGGATCTGCTCCGAGGTCCTTCCGGAACCCATTGATGGCGATTCCATCTGGGAGGCTCAGCTATTAAGACAACAGACACAGCTACCAGCAAATTGCTAGACTTCTGTGCTGCTTGCCAAGGAATGCAATGTGCAAGAACTCAACCAAAACTATTGGCTTATAACAGTTTCTGACCCCTTGCCAGTCACAGTGAAATGTGGAAGCAAAAACATCGTTACCAACGTAATTAATACTAACTAATTATTAAGTTTACAACCGGAATGCAATGCCTTCATTGGAAGTATAGACAAATACACCAAAACCACCCAGTAAAAATACCCTTCGAATGTTGACATCATCTTCCTAAAAAATCTAAAATCCTCGATCTAAAGCCTCTCGAACTCAACAAAATCGACATTAAAGACCTAAATATCACCCAACATTATTTATCAATAAACCTTTTGTGACCAATCATGTTCACTGGTTCACAATTTTCATCATTACCCTTATTGTTGCACTTGTAACATTATACATCCTCTGCAAATGTAGACACAAAACACACCCCAGGATTGGCATAGCAATTACAAACGACGATAATCTACCAGCACCAGTTCCCAAGTCAGTCAGAGATTACGGAATCTGATGCCCAAAAGAAGGCCAAGTGCATCCCGATGAGGCCATAGAAGAAGCTGTCGAATTCCAATTCAACCAAGGACTTTAAAAGTTGCTGCAAGGTAAAAAATTTTCTTTTAAAAGGGGAGTTGATACATACTCTAATAACCACGTGCAGGCACACCTCCGAGAATGCACCGTAAGCAGTTGCAGTTCTCAGGGATGGAAGACGCTGCATCAGCATTCAGATTAATATAAATAGATCCAAATTGTAATTAGTTACTTAATTGATATTTCAGAACGTTATTACGTTAGTCTAATTATTGAAGTATTTTTATTAGTGTAAATAAATGTTTTAAAAACGTGAAATTTGGAAAAGTGATTATAACATGTGTACTTCTTTGACAATTTATATGTTTTGCTTGATTTTGAAATGTAAAATTAAAGTTTAGAATAGTGTCTCGAAACGTTTATGCAATTTATTTAATTGCAGCCTCCTAACCAAAGAAAAAACATTTTTAATATAAAATTTGTTCATTTAGCCAAGTGTATGCCTTGGATAAACTTGGCTATATTAACAAATTTATAAGGTGATGCCGAAAAAGTACTTTTTTTTTAGTTAGGAGGCAGCGATTAAAAAATGTCAAAAATGTCCAGAGATATTAGCCTAAACTTTAACATTGCATCCTAAAATAACGCGGAAAATATTAACTGTCAAAATATTGCACCCTAATTTCTTAAATTTTTACAGCAGTTCCTTTAATACAGTGTATATCATAAAGAACTGAAAATAACATAAAATTTTGAAAAGCAAGTTGAAATCCTTTTGTTCCGCCCTCTTGAATATGTATCACAGTTTTACTAGTTTATCTCTATATCACAAATAATGCTTGCAAAAAATTTGAAACTTCTCTATAGTAGTTTTTTATGACTGATTTTTTAAACATTTTATTGGCCGCCATAATGGAGTACCAACATGTTAATTTCTATATAACCTTAATTTTTATGCAAAGTGGTGTTATGCAAAGTTGGTGAATAATTAGTTATTTAGTTACAATTTTTTTTATCATTTTACCAGGCCGCCATTTCGATCCGCCATATTGGATTTTCACCAAAATATTGCCAGAATACAACCCTTAACGAGTCCCTTAATTTTTGACTAAAATTTTAAGTCAATCGCGAACTGCCGGACAGGCAGACTGAGGAAATTAAGAAAACATGTTTTGTTTGCATCCAGGGACGCTAAAATTAAAGAACTTTAAAACCTTGAAGGGTAATTTTTAAACGAGTACACACCTGTTATTTGGCCGCCATTTAATTCTTGATCAAAATTTAAAATCAATCTTATAAGTAGTTTTTTAATGAATGTCCGCTATACCGCGTTCAGGCAGAATAACGGACTGTCGAAAATGGGAGAATATGTTTTTTAGGGACTAAAGAACCTGAAATGCAAAGATGTGCAAAAATCTTATATATTATTATATATAAAAAAAATTAACAAAAATAGAACCGACTTAAAAAGCCCTGAAAAAGAAAGAACAGTTTAAACGATAATAAAAATTCGATTTCCTAAAGTTAAACTGTCTGATTATTAGATACTACGCGTTTGATATTTTGTTTTTTTTTAAAATTCATATCTCTAAAAGAATATATACATATTTCTAAAAGAAGTATATATATATATATATATATATATATATATATATATATATATATTTTTTAATATTCAGTGCTTTTTTGAAGTCGGTTCTATTCTTGTCAATTTTTTTTTATTTTCATAATTTTCACATTTTTTTAATTTACTATTACTATATTCATTAATTTTACTATATATATATATATATATATATTTGTCATAAATCTGTTTAATTTTTGTTTAATAATTTTTATTTTCATTATTTTTACCGTTTTCATTATTTTATATATTTTTCCATTTTATTTTTTGTAATTTTTTATACTTATTTTTATTTATTACTATTATAAATAATTATGTAAATTCTGTAAAATTTGTTAGATATATAAAGGCAGCTTAGAGTCAGATATGCAAATTCTACAATTCTTAAAATTATATTTATTAATTTTTAAATTTCAGAAGGGTCTTGGGTGCAGTTTACATGACGGTACTTGGTGTACCAAAAACCCCGCGATCTGTTTGATGGTAAGAAAAATATTAAATTTTTTCGAAACTTAGTTTTTTTTCAATTACGGATAAAAAAAATAACAAAAATAGAACCGACTTGAGAAGTTCTGAAAAAAAGAGAACATTGTAAACGATAATAAAAATTCGATTTCCTAAAGTTAAACTGTCTGATTATTAGATACTACGCATTTGATATTTTGTTTTTTTTTTAAATTCGTATTTCTAAAAGAATATATACATATTTCTAAAAGAAGTATATATATATATATATATATATATATATATATATATATATATATATATATATATATATATATATATATATATATATATATATATATATATATATATATATATATATATATATATATATATATATATATATATATATATATATATATATATATATATATATATATATATATTTTTTTTTTTTAATTTTATTTATTGTTATTTTTTATACTTAGTATTATTTATTTTTATTATAAATAATTATGTAAATTCTGGAAAATTTGTTAGAAATATAAAGGCAGCTTAGAGTCAGATATGCAAATTCTACAATTTTTAAAATTATATTTATTAATTTTTAAATTTCAAAAGGGTCTTGGGTGCAGTTTACATGACCGTACTTGCTGTACCAAAAACCCCGCGATCTGGTTGATGGTAAGAAAAATGTTAAATTAAACCTAGTTTTTTTCAATTACGGGTAAAAAAAAACACGCCTTTCCTTGAAAGTTTTGCCATATTAAGTCTTTGACGAATTTTTGCTACAAACTTAATACCGCCATTGAAAATGATGACTTTTAGATTGTTATTACAGTTTGACAATAATACAAGATATTATTAAAATGCAGGGTTTTCCACAGTATTTTAACAAATTTTACCAGTTCCGATTTCCTATTGTTGACTAATTGTGTGAGTTGACAAATTCACCTGTCAGTTTAAAACTTGTAACGGATCGATGCCTGAAACCCTGTACCCCATGGAAATGATTTTCCTTATGTGTGTTTACTCTAGGACGGCCTTGTCCTAGTCTTCTTTTATTTTTGAGACATTTTCTCTGTACCTTTTAAGAACCTTTGAAATAACTCTCTAAATTTTGCCAAAAATTTGAACACTATGAAATTGGTAACAGGTAGAAGCTTATCACTTTTGTTTGCCTTCCTGTACCTTAAGTCACCTGTACCTACTTATTGTTACAGTTAAGTATTCAACCTGCAAGTTTGATGTATGTCAGTTTTTACATAGTGATTTTAGTGAGAACTTAATAAGTTATTAATTACGTTACTCGATATTGTGTTTTTGTAAAAATAAAAAACAAAAAATGAACCCCAACAGAAACTTGACACGCGAGGATTGCGCTTACGCAAAAGAAAATTCTCTTGTATTGCACAAATTTTGGGCAAAACTCAGAGAGCAATTTCAAAGGTTCTTAAAAGATACAGGGAAACTGGATCGAATTAAAGAAGACCAGGACAAAGCCGTCCTAGAGTAAGCACGCCCAACGAAGAGATCGCTTCCTGAGGGTGCAATGCTTTAAAAAGCGATTTGTTACGAGTTCAAAGCTAAAAGCTGAATTTCTTGTTGTACATGGAAGCCAAATTAATCTACAAATATTACGGAATAGCTTACGTGATGCTAATATACGACCCTATGAAGCAGTATCGGGTCCCAAGTTGGAAGCGAATCTCCACAGGGCACGCTTAGCATTCGCGAGAAATCATTTCCCGTGGGGTGAAGATCAGTGGAGAAATATTCTTTTCAGTGAGGAGTCCCGTTTTTGCTTCTACACCATCGACAGAAGAATGAAAGTTTACAGGCGACCAGGGGAGCGATATACCCAGTATAATTTTAAGGAAACTGTAAGCTACGGAGTTGGGTCTGTAATTGTTTGAGGTGAAATTTCGTTGGAGGCAAAAACGGACTTTGTATTTGTAGAACATTTGGATGCTGACCGATACATTACGGAAATTTTAGAGCCTTACGTTGGGCTTTTTGCTAGCGCCATTGGAGATAGATTTATTTTCATGCATGACAACACACGGCACAAGTTGTAAGGGAGTATCTGACAGACTCTGAAATTTCAGTAGCGGTTTGACCAGCCCGAAGCCCTGATATTATATTAGCATATATATATATTGAAAGACATATCAGGAAGCAGTGAAGCCATATATAAAATCTATATATACTATATTGTCACTCCACCGAATTTGACAAAACATAGACCAGCAACTTATCCACAATTTAACTTTAAGCGTGCCCAATAGATGTCAAGCCACTATTACTGCTAAAAGTGGGAATACCAGGTACTAAAAATCTTAATCATGTATTGTACTTATTTATGTTACTAATTTTTTAAATTATCCTAAAAAACAATAGGCTATGAACCGTCTAAGAAAAAAGCTAGAAACGGATGAAATTTGTCAAAATACCATGGGTTACCCTGTATTTTAGTAATACCCTATGTTATTGTCGACCTAAAAGGCATTAGGAAATTTAAATTGAATACACCAAAATAACAATCTTTAAAGTCATAATTTTCATGAGAGGTATTAGGTTTATAAAAATTTTGAATCACCCTGTGAAATTCGGCAAAATATGCGATAATTTTCATTAAAGCAAAATTTCCAAGACTTAACGTTGCAAAATTTTCAAGGAAAGGCGTGTTTTTTACCCGTGTTTGAAAACAAAATTAATTTTCGATAAAATTTCATCTTTTTTTGTTATCATCAATCAGATGGCAGGGTTTTTGATACAGCAAGTACCTCCTCCGAAAATTTCATCTCCTCTACAACAAAGCCTATATATATATATATATATATATATATATATATATAAACGGATATATATATGTATATATATATATATATATATATATATATATATATATATATATATATATATATATTTATATATATATATATATATATATATATATATATATATATATATATATATATATATATATCCGTTTATAGCCACGTGTAAGCAATGGCCTTCGTTTACACGGTATCGGATATAGCAATTTCAACATTTCAAGGAATGCATTGTAAGCAGTACCTTCGAATTGCAATTCCCACAGCTGGAAGGTGCCGCATCAGCATTTTAAAACATGTAAAACGCTTAAATTTAACAGATATATATATATATATATAATTTATACTGAATTGTATATATATATATATATATATATATATATCCGTTTATAGCCACGTGTAAGCAATGGCCTTCGTTTAAATATTAGTTAGTTCATATTATATACCGTTTTTATGCCAGTTTAATTTTCGATATCGTATAAAGTAATTTCAAAGTTAAATAATAAATTTTCTAAAAAGTGAATTTTTGAATTAATAGGGTAACAAATTGGCGCAGTCGGTAGGATTCGTCTAACGTCGGCAGAACAAAGAAGACCTAACTGTTGACGGCAGATTCAATCCCTTCGCGAAGAAAAGAACCACATTTAAGGCGTCCTAACTCAAAGATATCTGCGGAAGGAACACCTGGTGAAACCACTGGCAGCCTTGAGAGAAAAAGACGACTAATGCTCCTGCTAACGTAAGTGACATTGAATTATCCCGTTTAAGTGTTGTAGTTAATTTTGATTCTCTTTCTATTCGATTTTCTATACGTGATTTTCTACATACGCCCTGATTTTAGTTTTATGAATTTAAAAGAAACGTGCATTTTATATGCTAATTTTCTTTATCCAAAACTTGCCTAATATTTTGTGTTTTCCTCCAATTTATATTTTAAAAATTAAAAACAAATCGTATTTAGCAAAATGCCTGAGACACGTTCCCAGCAATAACAGGCTTTCCGAAATATTTTCTGTAGTGCCTGATTCTAAAGGCGATCAAATCTCCTTGGGTACGTTTAAACGCGTGCGATTGTGCTAATCAAATGGCAACAACTTACCACAACCTGTTATTAACGATTTACATTAAAAACAAACTTAAAGGTAGAGCCGCGCAATTAGTAAATTCAAGAAACCCTGCAACATATAGCGAGACTAAACAACTCTTAAACCTTCATTTTAGCGACTCGAGGGACCTATCGTCTCTTATACAATACCTTCAAAGACTTCGTCAAGTACCTGGCAATCGCTTATAGGTTTTGAATGCAAAAATCGTTTCAAGCATTCTTTTAACTGGACTAGAACTTCGTCTAGGCCAAATTGTTCGTGCAGGTAATCCAAGAGATCTTTTAGAAGCTCACTCCCGCATTAGGCGTGAACTACAGCTCTCATATTTCGAAACTCAAAAAATAAATAAACAAATTTCTCCGAAACCTCCCCAACCAATTAGTAAACCGTTAGTTAAACAAGTTATAAAATGTCTGAAATGTGGACGCAACGGCCACATGGCGGCAGAATGCCGTTCCCAATCAATATCTCATCCTAGTTATTCTCAAAATAATGGTAACATAAATTATCAAAGGCAGTTTCCTTCTAGCCAAGTGCCTCATTTTTCACAACAAAATAGACCTAACATATTTTCGTCTCAATATAGACCACCTGCAGCTACCCAACAAAGGCATGCTGCATCTCGTCCATCTCTAATGCAAAGAAATTCGAATTTCTCTCCAAATGAACAAACAGCTCACCATGTAAATTAAAATTACCAATCTTACGAAGAACCACAATGTTACGACAAATATTCTCAAGATGATAGGAACTTGGAATACCAAGAATAATATACTGAAAACGACCAAACACAATTCGAACATTTTGACAATTCAGATTTCCAACCATCCTGCAGAGTCAGATTCAGACAATGAATTTAGACGATTTGGACCCCAATGTGAATTTTCCGGAACAAGCGTTCCTTTAAACCCGTTTCTTACTGTCAACCCCAAGAACCTGTACTATATTAACGATGCCTCAAATACATTCAAACTTTTAATTGACACCGGAGCAGGGATATCTATTTTTAAAGAAAATACGGTAAAAATGTTTCCCTTTAGGTCACCAGAAAACGTAACTATTCAGGGAATAACAAATCAGAAATTGTCCGTATTTGAATCGACCCTTGTCCCTTTCGAAATAGGTAACCCACACAAGGTATACATTTATAACTTCGATATCGATTTTAATGGAATTTTAGGACTTGATTACCTCGAACATTATGATTGTATAATTGATCTTAAATCAAAAAATTTAATACCGAACTTTAAAACGATTCCGTTGCATAAAGTCGGGGCTATTACAACACCAAAAAATGTCAATAAAAACGAGATAAACAAAATTTCTACACCCAAGATAATTATGAAGCCGATCAAATCGACAGAATACAGATAATTCGAAACGAGTTAAGAACCGAACACCTTAATTCTGAAGAAAGGGAAATGATCACAAATCTCTCTCTAGAATACTCTGACGTATTTTACATCGAAGGTGATAAACTAACTTTCCCCAATGAAATCTAGCATGTTATAGAAACTAATAATGCAAAGCCCGTTTTCACAAAATCTTATAGGTATAGAAACTAAAACTCAGACAATAAATTCTTTCTGGGATTAGCGGGTTATTACCGCCGATTCATTCCAAATTTTGCAAAAGTTTCCAAGCCACTAACTAAACTCTTAAAAAAGGACATCATATTCTTCTTTGATTCTAAATGTAAAAGCGCATTTGAAGAATTAAAGAAAGCCCTAATTTCAGATCCCATTCTAATCTACCCCAATTTTGAAGAAACTTTACTCATTACCACAGACGCAAGCGCATTTGCAATAGGCGCTGTGCTGTCCGAGGGACCAGTCGGAAAAGATCTCCCAATATGCAGAAACTAAATATTCCACCATCGAAAGGGAGCTACTAGCTATTATATGGGCAGTAAAGCATTTCCGCCCTTATCTTTTTGGACGAAAGTTTACGCTTATTACGGACCACAGGGCATTAACATGATTGTTTTCAATTAAAGATCTCGGAAGCAGACTTGCGCGATGGCGTCTAAAATTAGAATTATACAAATATAAAATAGAACATAAACCGGGCAAAATATACAAAAATGCAAATGCTCTATCGCTAATAAAACTTAATTATTTCCAAGAATGCGCAAATTTTCGATCAAAATTCCCCACTTTTGCAGCTAATGAAAATAATAACGATAACAAAAATCAAAACCAGCCAGAGTTCAATGATGTCGAGATAGACAACGAGTACATTACACAGGAATACAACAAGTTTGTAGACCTGTACCAAACCAAATCAATAATTGACTATTCCAAGGTCGAATTTTCAAATTCACAACTTTTAGATAAACCATATAAACTAATTATTACTTTTTCTGGCAAAATAAATTGGAAGAAATGCATTATAAAATAATCGAAGATATCTTCGAAGAAAGCGTTCATTTTGAAAACATAAGCGTTAACATTGTCTCTAGCAAAATCGTGAAAAATAGAAAATACTTTATTATCCCTATACCATTCGATTCGGAAATTGTAGCCCAACACTTGAAAATGAATTCGACCCCTCCAAAACGTATTACGTGGAAAATAACCTAGCACTGCCTATCCTCAAAATTTTCTCATTCATTTCCGCCGACAAAGAAATGAAACTTAAAATCTGCCAAAATGTTGTAAAAACCCCAGAAAAAATACCCCAAATTTTAGAATACTACCATTCGGGCAAAACTAATTTGCATAAGAGAAAAGTACAATTGGCCGAACTAAACAAAAGATGTCGAAAAATTAATAAAAGGGTGCGAAATATGCCAAAAGGTGAAAATATGCCGAAAAAACCTAAGTACGCCCCACGTCATAACGGAAACTCCGAAAACCCCATTTAAAAGGATAAACATTGACATCTTCGAATATCCAACCAGATATTACGCACTCACGATTCGAGACGAACTTACAAAATTCACACAGGCTTACGCAGTAGAGGACAAAAAAGCGTCGACAATTGTGAATACCTTATTAATATTTTTCCAACACTTGGGTACACCACACCTCATTATTCAAAGATCTTTGTGAACTATTTAACATAAAATTATTTTTCTCTAGTGTCAATCATCCCTAGTCTAACTGGTCCATTGAAAGGTTCCATGCAACCTTATCAGAAATGATTAGAGCAAATATAGCCGAAAACTCAAAAGAATATCCCTTTAATGTTTTACCCTACGCGGTGATCTGCTACAACAATACGAAAAATAAAACACATGGGTTTACGCCGTTTGAACTTATTTTTGGTAACACGTCAAGTAGACCACCCGAAACTTTATACAACTAGGACAAATTAATATCAAAATACGTAAGAGACCTTAACCGTATGGAATACTTTTACAAAATCGCTAGGGCAAAAACAGAACGACAAAAAGAAAAAGCAAAAGTCAGGTTTGACGAACACGTAACTAGTATCCCTGAATACTAAGTCGGAAATACAGTGTATGTTAAAGAGTCACAAATAAAATCTAAAGCCGAAAACAAATTTAATCGCCCTTTTGAAATTACAGAAGTTTTCCAATATTCCGCCATCCTTCTTAATCCTCGAACAAATCAATCAACTAAAGTCAACTTTGACCGGCTAAAACCTAATTTTGAATAAGTATTCTTCTTCTTTACAGATTCCTTGTGCTCCTCTTGGTAGGCCTGACCCAATTTTCGATTACACCTATCAATAACACACTCGGAACATTCTTCCACGAAGAAGATTCTGTCAAAGTGTCAAACGAAAAATGGACAATCCTCGTGTATAAAGATCTTTCTTACATAAAAGAAGCTATCACGAATAATGATAAGATCCTAGAAGGATTATTATATGGCTTTGTGGATGTTGACTCGCCCAGAATGTTATCTTTCAAATCCGAAATACAAATTCATGTCAGCCTGCTTAATCAAATATCCGAAACTGTCAATTTAAAATACAAAGAAATAATCACGGATATGAAAAAATATAGTTACAGGGAGAAGCGCGGAATATTCAACGGTATAGGCACTGTCTGGAAATCCATAACTGGAAACCTCGATGCTTCCGACGGTGAATACTTCAACGAATGCATTGATAAAGTCACTCAACACGAAAGACATATCAAAAAATCTCCTCAAAAATCGGTTACTACCTCAGTAATAAAAAGCTTTAAGGCGTCAATACACAAACTTCAAGTAGACGAAGAAATATTTAACCGGGACATAAACGAAATCCACAAATCGATAATGGACATTTCCGACGACCTCGCATTTTACCATGCGCAGATAAGAACTCTAGATTTATATGAATCATTAATGGAGAGTTATTCTTTTATAAAAAATTTTCATAACGACGCTCTGAGCGCGATATCATTCGCTAGGCTAAATATCTTACACAGTTCAATAATAACCCCAGGAGATCTGATTAGTTCCCTTCAAGAAATTTTACAATCTATCAGTAAAAATAATCTTCCTCTACCTGTATACTCTTCAACACTTGCCCAGTACGTTGAGTCCTAACACTACGTACAAGTACGTTGAGATTATCGAACTTGAAGCATATCAATCAGATACTAAAGTAGTGTTTATTCTAAAAATACCATTAGTAAACCCTGAAAGCTATACTCTGTATCATCCCTATCCAATACCCGTATTAGATAATCGAACAGAATTTCATTATATAATTCCAACAACACAAAACTATATTGCGCGGGACGATGATTCAATGTTATACTTTCATTTCAAAACCTGGAAATCTGTAAATCACTAGTACGAGGCCAAAAGATCTGCTCAGATGTTCTACCCTACCCGATAGACAGTGAAGCGATTTGCGAAGCTCAGCTACTTAGAGGACCAAACCATTTACCAAAGACGTGCCAGGTATCTCTTCTTCTTGCAAAGGGATACAACGTTAAGGACATCGACCAAAACTTCTGGTTAATTACAGTGTCAGATCCACTACAAGTTTCAATAAAGTGTGAAGGAAAAGAGGTCGGGACAAGTATCATCAATGTCAATTCCCTTCTTAGACTTCAACTATATTGTAATGCCTTTATAGGAAGCACAAGAGTTCACGCCAAAGCACTCATTAATAAGTATCAAAATGTTACTTATAAAAGCCACTCAGTGATAATCCCATATAAGTGCTGCCAACATATTTCATCGAAGCTTCACATTACAGATCTTAAACCTCTAAAACTGAACAAGATAGACGTAGAAGATCTCAATATTGCCCAGCACAAATTGGACCAATACTCCGAAGAAATAGACAAGTTAATCAATCAATCGTCACGATAGTTCTTCTAGTCAGTCTGCTCGTCCTGTACATAATATGTAAGTGTCGCCGTAAATACTACCCAGCATCACCATGGCTCCATGGGATGCTGGTTCATGGTTCACCACCTCCGCCTAGACCCCAACAGCGAAAGACAGTTAAACTCAGACTAAGCAGCATCCTTGCGAGATGACGGTCAGCCATCCACCCTCAAGCTCAAGAAGAAGAAGACGAAGACGAATAATAATAATCTTACAAAAGTTAACACAGGGTGAAAAGTGAATTTTTGAATTAATAGTGTAACATATATATATATATATATATATATATATATATATATATATGTATATATATATGTATATATATATATATATATATATATATATATACATATTACTTCTGCAATATGAGAGTGTCAATAGGCTTTTATGGTTTATGATGCGCTACAACTCTTGGCACAGATGTATTTTTTAAAATATACTTTAACTTTTGTTGGCTACTTCTTAATGTTTTAGTTTTGAATTCGTATGGTTTAAAATTAATTTTTTTCATATGTAGTATGTAGAAATCAGTGTTTTGAGATTTTGGTACCTTGATGGATCAGCATGGAAGTTCACCTTTAAATACAAACATGCTCTAAAAAAATCTTGTGTTATGTACTTTTTCAAGACATTCTATTTAATTTACCGGTCGACTAGAGCTAACCGCAAATTTTGCCTTGTTAATCCGACTTAGTATTGTATACATATATAAATGATGTTATGTTTTACTTTATTTGAACAAATATGAGGGAATTTTCGTTTAATTAGCTACAAATCGATCTGCAAAGAACTTTAACCTCAACTACCTTTGTAATGAATCCTGTGAGAAATAATACAATTAGTATATACAAATTACTAAATAGCTATATGTTAAGCTAAACTTTGTCATGTCTTACTTTTATGATGAAGGGAAGGATTCAGAATGACGAAAAACAACTTTAACATTTTTTTGTACTGTAAATAAATGAGAAATACCGACGTCTAAGAAAGTGCAAACAGAATTGAAAAATGAATAAATAAATTAATAAAATGTAAGGAACGCCAGTAAAATTATTTTGTTTTTATTTACTTTTTAAATGTTTAGTCTTTATACCTAATTTTTTTTGACCCCATGATTTTTTTACACCAGGTGCAATTCCTAGCTAGGTTGTAACTTTTTTATAACAACAGCTACCAGTAACTACTCGGTAAAATAAGTAAAACAGAAAATATACAACAGATATGTTTTAAATGCTGACACATTTACACTGAAGAAGTGCAGTGCACATTATTATAGGCTGTGAGAAAAACAAAATTTTAACGCAAGAACATTGTTAATAATTTGCAGACAAATACGTAAATATTGTTTATAACAAACAAAAAAATATTAATATCGGGAAATAAAAGATTAACATTTTTTGTAGTATTTTCATGAATTGTTTAATCTTTTAGGGCAGCTATTATATTAGAAAAGTTTTCATTTAGTAAGTCTTTAAGATATATTTCTTGTGCAAACTATATAACTGGCCACAACGATTTCTGCAGTTTTTAATAAGTTTTAGTAAGTATATGAGCAGCATGTAGAGTTGGGGTGATAATGTTACTGCTGGTTATTTTACGCCTTAGTTTTTTTTTATAAATTTACTTATTTTTATTTTATCTTCACTATCCAATACTTGCAATAAGTACATTTTGAATCTTGTGTCCCCTGTTTACTATATCTCCATTTAATTTACTATGTTTAGAAAAGTTTTCAATTCATGTTTGTTTTGATTTTATTAATTTTTTGTTTGATTTTAAATTAAATAAGAATGAAAGGATTATTATCAAGTACATTCCAGGTAAAAGTATGCCTGCCTATACTCTAAGGTGACAAATTAAATCAATATAAGATGTAGGTTTTATCTTGACATGTACAGTCCTCATAGGGACTACCTGGCGAGTCGTGGTGAGAAAGCGTTCTAGCAAAATGAGTTAATTATTATTCATTTAATAGTATTGTTAAAGTTACAGAGATAGCTTTTAAAACTATATTATAATGATTTAAAAATAAATGCACTGTATATTTGTTAATTTATTACCTAACAGCTTAGAAAACTGAAGCGCACTTATCAACGAAGTATCTAAATATTAATTTTTCTTTGAACTTATGAGTGGGTCCCCCAATACAAGTAGTTTTTATTGAAATATCAACTCAACTAAGTACCACTGTGTATCTGTGACTGGAAGAAAAACCTATATTACTATTAGGTATCTCCAATCGTGCAGTTTTTCCTAACTAAAACTGAAATCAGCTGTAAAATTGCAACCAATCACCTTTACCTATCCGTTACAAGACTTTTCAAATTATAATCTAAGAGATTTGAAATCCTGTTGCTCAAACTCGTTTTTGAAACTCCCATTAATTTGATTCGTTGTATCTACCGCTTTTTCTCAGAAAATTCATATAACGTTCTTTTCGGCTTTCTTTCTGCTAAGGTTGATTTCTTTTTAACTGAATTTCTCTGAAATAATTATCCTTGGAGACTTTAACGGTCCTACCAAAGATCTGTAAGGATCCATTAAAACCGAACCCCAAGGTAAAGCAGCAGAGGCACTTTAATAAGCGTCATAAAAATGCTATTTATTTCCCAACCAATGTGATTAACAGTTAGTTCAAACCATTGTATATTAATATTAGTTTGTACATTGTGGATACATAAGAAAATTAATGATGGTGGGCAAGTCCAAATTATATTAACTCGACGTCTATCTAGCCAACTTGTCAGACTCTCTATTGCCTTGCAACGCAACTGTCTTTTTGCCCAGCAAATGGAAACTATATATTTCTTTAGAAGCTATCGCCTACTGCTTCATCTTATTTCCATACATACCCCATTTTATTTTGTAAGCTTTTACAGCAAGTGACATTAATCTGTTATCTGTGTAGATCATAACATAATTACTAGAAGTAATTTATCAGTTTTTTTAAATTGTGAAATATTTTTTTAGAAATATTTTATCAACAGTAAACGTTATAGTACGAGCGGGATCGAACCCGTATTTGTAAAAATTAACCTACAAAAACTAAACTTATAAAGGAAGTACACATTTGTGGTCCAAAAATGGGTGACAATTTTGACTTGGAACTAAATATAACCGTTTATAAATTATATTTCAAAAAGAGTGTCTAACAAAACACCGAAAAATACATAAAGGAAAGTGAAGTTTGACGTAAATAGGCGAAAACGAATGACGTAATTTTCTTTTTCTACGACTGCTATGAAAACTGTCTAAAAACGCAAGCCAAACAAGATCTGAAAATTACTAATTTTACATGATATGTGAAAACTGCTGTGTGAAATTTTTGCACACAGTTTTGCTTAGGCCTTTTGCCGGAAACTTCCAGATACAAATATGAGACCGCGTACATGAAATTTCAGCAGTGGAAAGCAAGAAGCAATGTAAAGTCATGTTCGGAAAATGTGATGCTTGTATATTTTGAAGAACTATCGAAGAAATACAAAGCATCCACATTGTGGTCGATATTCTCTATGCTTAAAGCTACCTTAAGAGTAAAGCGCAATATTAATATTTCCGATTATATGAAACTACAGTCGTTCCTAAAACGAAAATCAGAAAAATATACACCAAAGAAGTCCAAAATTGTAACGGAGGAGGATTTTTCAAAATTTTTAAATTCAGCACCGGATGAGCAATACTTGTTAATAAAAGTACATACTAAAAATTTTATGGCATATATTTTTTTAATCGTAAACATTGCAAAAATGTATTAAATATTATACGTTTAAACTTTCAGGCCGCAGTTGCTATCGGCCTAGCAGGAGCTTGTAGACGTGACGAATTGCATAAATTATCAGTCAATGGCATCAAAGATTTAAATTCGGCTATGCTGATCAAATTAATAAACACAAAAAATAAAATACCTAGATCATTTACTCTGATTGGAAACTTCTACAATATATGTAAAAAGTTTGCCAATCTCAGACCCAGTAATATATCCGAAAACAGATTTTTCTTGAATTATCAAAATGGAAAATGCACTAGACAAGCTGTAGGCATCAATAAATTTGGACGCATGGCTACAGAAATAGCCAATTTTTTGAAACTGCCCAACCCGAGTGAATATACAGGCCATTGCTTTCGGCGTTCATCGGCAACAATACTCGTTAATGCTGGTGAGGATTTACTAACTCTTAAACGCCATGGGGGATGGCGTTCTAGTGCAGTGGCTGAAGGATACATAGACGATTCAATTGGGAATAAATTAAAAATTGCAAACAAAATTGCAGAATCTGTAGACCAAACTTCGATGTCCTGGTCCTCACATGAATTGCAAGAATCTGAAACTTCCCCGCTGGAGCCGGTTCCTTCATGTTCACGAAACAAAACGGAGAACATAACATATACGAATTCTATCAATAAACAAGATATGCCAGCACACAGTTTCCAAAACTGTACAAATGTAACCATAAATTATAACTTCAAATAGAGCTACTTTACTTTATATTTTGCGCTATTAACGTTAGATAATTTATTAGATTTTGTTGTGATTGAATAAACTATCTGATGTACTTAATTGTTTAAATCTAGCCTAATCGTGAATTGTACTTTTGTTGTTAAAATTAACCTCTTGCCATTTTCGCTTATAATCTCCCTAGTGCTTCAATTATTTCCAGAAATTTTTCGAGTACAGATTTTTCGAAAATTATTCCGAGTCGACGTGAGGGATAATTTTCAAAGGAAAATTGTGTACGGGAAAATATCGGATTATTAATTCAAGTGCGTTGGAGATTGGGTAAGAAAATTTCACACGAATTCAAACTAAAATTTAAATAATAGGTAATAAAAATGTCTACAAAGAATAAAGTTTTCTAATTATGTATTTTCCTTGGATCTTAGTAAAATAAAACATTTCATATCGCTTTAGAAACATGTTGAGTTAATGTTCTTAAATGAATTTGTGCTACTAAAGTAATAGGAAATTTCACTTTTATATGAAATTTGATGTAACATGTGAGTTACGTAAAATCATATCGTTTCTATCCTTTATCAAATTAAACTTCAAAATATATATATTCCTTGGATTTTAGTAAAATAAAACATTCCATATTGGATTAGAAACATGTTAAATTAGTGATCTTAAATTAATTTGTGTTACTAAAATAGTATGAAATTGTATTTTCATATGAAATTTGATGAAAAGGACGTAAAAGCATATCGTTTTTATCCTTTATCAAATTAGTCTTAAAAAATATCTATATTGTTGGTGAATAGATAGGACTCGGCACTTCGCTAGTACTGATCATAAAATGTCGATGTTTGAGAACGTATAAATAGTATTTTGACACTACTTTATTTCTTTTTGTATTCCCCAAACGGTTCAACGATGGTTGGTTATCAAAAAGGGTTTCTTGTATCTTTTTAAACAGGTTCTCCTCCAATAGTTCTATACCAGCTTCCTTTACTAAATATTTTAAAAGTGGTAATTTACGGTGTTGTTTCTCTATTTCTTCGACACTTTCGCAAAATTTACAAAAGCCGTACTTATTAATTATTGGTTTGACAGCTTGCTTATGGGAAATATTTGCTGCGCTAGCCTTCTAAGATTTGTGAATAGAATTTTGGTTCAAGCTCATATTATTAGTCATTTCATTTTGACATAAGCGTGTGAAAAGTTTTCACACGGTGTTTGAAAAAATTTCTCACAGTCTTGTCAAAGTTGAATAGTATATTGTGCAACTCGTGTGACTTGTAGCACTCGCCTACGACTGCAGAAAATAAAAATAAAAATTCAATTCTGATTATTTTTATTCATTCAACTTTGACAAGACTGTGAGAAATTTTTTTAAACACCGTGTGAAAACTTTTCACACGCTTATGTCAAAATGAATAGACGAATAATATGAGCTTGAACCGAAATTCTATTCACAAATCTTAGAAGGCTATGGCAGCAAATATTTACCATATGTCAAACAATAATTGTTGCAGAAGGTTTACACAATTTCTTATATTTAAAATGGAAAAAATTAATAAGTACGGCTTTTGTAAATTTTGCGAAAGTGTCGAAGAAATAGAGAAACAACACCGTAAATTGCCACTGTTAAAATATTTAGTAAAGGTAGCTGGTATAGAACTATTGGAGGAGTACCTGTTTAAGAAGATACAAGAAACCCTTCTTGATAACCAACCATCGTTGAACCGTTTGGGGAATACAAAAAGAAATAAAGTAGTGTCAAAATACTATTTATACGTTCTCAAACATCGAAATTTTATGATCAGTAGCGAAGTGCCGAGTCCTGTCTATTCACCTATGCGACGAGAAGATGTGTATCAAGAATACCATGAAATATTACATAATTTATTAAAAATATAATTAGTAATATATCTGCTGTTATTTTTCAATTGTGTGTTGGATTTATTTGAGAACATTGAGAAATTCAAATTCACACTCAACACTTTGAAATTGATGATGCATATGTTCCCCGATAAGGTAAAAATGAAACAGGACTCGTTAGCTCGGTTGGTTAATACGTTGTCCCGGTAAGTCCTGGGTTCAAATTTCAGTTAAGGCGAATTATTTTTCATAAAATTTTAAAAATATTGCCTGCACGGCGCCAAACCTGTTTTATATTTCAAAAACAGTAACATATTTTTTGCAATTTTTTATGTGTTAGTGTTTCAAAAATGTATTAAAACTACATTTCCTAAAATTGTAGTAACTCGTGGCGGTTATAGGGAGTATATAATGTTATAAAATTTGCTATTTATTTAGTAACTCAAATTTATTCAAGATTCAAAATTCAGCATTTTTCCAATCTAACATGAAACGTTTTATTTTACTAAAAGTTGAAAGAAAATAAAATTTCCTATTACTTTAGTAACATAAAGTTATTCAAGATCACTAATTCAACATGTTTCTAATTCGACATGGAATGTTTTATTTTACTAAAATCCAAGCTTAATACATTTTTAATATTAATTTGATAAAGGATAAAAGAAGATGTGCAAATTTCATATGAAAATAAAATGCCCTATTAATTTAGTAACACAAATTTATTCAAGATCACTAATTCAACATTTTTGTAATCCGATAAAGAATGTTTTATTTTACTAAAATCCAAGGAAAATATATTTTTTAAAATACAATTGATAAAGGATAAAAACGATATGCTTTTACGTACGTCACATCAAATTTTATATGAAAATCCAATTTCCTATTATTTTAGTAAGACAAATGTATTTAAGATAACTAATTTAACATATTTTTAATCCGATATGGAATGTTTTATTTAGCGAAAATCCAAGGAATATATATTTTTTTAAGAACAATTTGATAAAGGATATAGAAAGACATGCTTTTACCAACGTCACCTCAAATTACATATTAAAATGAATCCTATCATTTTAGTAACACAAATTTATTTAAAATCACTAATTTAACTTGTTTCTAATCCTATATGGAATGTTTTATTTTACTAAAATTTAAGGAATTTATATTATTTTTCAGATTAATTTTATAAAGGATAAAAACAACATTCTTCTACGTACGTCGTATCAAATTTCATATGAAAATTAAATTTCCTATTATTTTTATAACAAAAATTTATTTAGGATCGCTAATTTAACTTGTTTCTAATCCGATATGGAATGTTTTATTTTACTAAAATCCAAACAATATATATATATTTTTTTAAGACTAATTTGATAAAGGATAAAAACGATATGCTTTTACGTCCTTTTCATCAAAGTTCGTATGAAAATACAATTTCATACTATTTTAGTAACACAAATTAATTTAAGATCACTAATTTAACATGTTTCTAATTCAATATGGAATGTTTTATTTTACTAAAATCCAAGGAATATATATATTTTTTAAGTTTAATTTGATAAAGGATAGAAACGATATGATTTTACGTACCTCACATGTTACATCAAATTTCATATAAAAGTGAAATTTCCTATTACTTTAGTAGCACAAATTCATTCAAGATCATTAACTCAACATGTTTCTAAAGCGATATGAAATGTTTTATTTTACTAAGATCCAAGGAAAATACATAATTAGAAAACTTTATTCTTTGTAGACATTTTTATTACCTATTATTTAAATTTTAGTTTGAATTCGTGTGAAATTTTCTTACCCAATCTCCCACGCGCTTGAATTAATAATCCGATATTTTCCCGTACATAATTTTCCTTTGAAAATTATCCCTCAGTTCGAGTCAGAATAATTTTCGAAAAATCTGTACTCGAAAAATTTCTGGAAATAATTGAAGCACTAGGGAGATTATAAGCGAAAATGGCAAGAGGTTAATTTTAACAACAAAAGTACAATTCACGATTAGGCTAGATTTAAACAATTAAGTACATCACATAGTTTATTCAATCACAACAAAATCTAATAAATTATCTAACGTTAATAGCGCAAAATATAAAGTAAAGTAGCTCTATTTGAAGCTATAATTTATGGTTACATTTGTACAGTTTTGGAAACTGTGTGCTGGCATATCTTGTTTATTGATAGAATTCGTATATGTTATGTTTCGTGAACATGAAGGAACCGGCTTCAGCGGGGAAGTTTCAGATTCTTGCAATTCATGTGAGGACCAGGACGTCGAAGTTTGGTCTACAGATTCTGCAATTTTGTTTGCAATTTTTAATTTATTCCCAATTGAATTGTCTATGTATCCTTCAGCCACTGCACTAGAACGCCATCCCCCATGGCGGATCTGGTGCTGAATTTAAACATTTTGAAAAATCCTCCTCCGTTAGAATTTTGGACTTCTTTGGTGTATATTTTTTTGATTTTCGTTTTAGGAACGACTGTAGTTTCATATAATCGGAAATATTAATATTGCGCTTTACTTTTAAGGTAGCTTTAAGCATAGAGAATATCGACCACAATGTGGATGCTTTGTATTTCTTCGATAGTTCTTCAAAATATACTAGCATCACATTTTCCGAACATGACTTTACATTGCTTCTTGCTTTCCACTGCTGAAATTTCATGTACTCATGCGGTCTCATATTTGTATCTGGAAGTTTCCGGCAAAAGGTTTAGCGAGACGCTTGTAGCTTTTTCCTTTATTTCTGGTGGCGTACATTCAAATTCACTTTCACTCTCCATTTTTACACAACAAAAGGTGATTTTGGCAAAAAAATAAAATATTTTTGACAGATTGAAATTAAAATGAAAGTAACCAGGCAATCGAAAACCACGACCTACTTGATTCAAGCTTTAGTGACATTTGTGCTAGTCATCCATCATTGAGGTCAAACCTAAGCAAAACTGTGTGCAAAAATTTCACACAGCAGTTTTCACACATCATGTGAAATTAGTAATTTTCAGATGTTGTTTGGGGTGCGTTTTTAGACAGTTTTTATAGCAGTAGTAGAAAAAGAATACAAATAATCAAAATGGTATTTTTATTTTTATTTTCTGCAGTCGTAGAAAAAGTATCGTGTGCAACACGTTTGAAAATGACTCTTTGCACACGAGTACAAGTCACACGAGTCACAGTTTCTAAACTTGTTGCACAATATACTATTGTGTTCCGAGCTTTACAACTTGTACATATTCAAACCCACCAGTATCATACCTGATCTTATCAAATATTTTAACCTTATGGTGTGGCGTTCCTGGCTGGACGTCAAATTTGCAATCGTTATTAGGCTCCGACCATATTAGGAAATTTATAAATTTACGTTATGCCAAATTTTTAATAGAAGTATTCACCAAAATCCATTATTTAAAAACAAAAAAAATCCTGACAAAAACAAAAAAAATCTGACCATTTTGATATAGTTTTGAGTCAATTGAAGTGTGCGCTATTTATATAACATCCACTAAACTATAACGCCCGTATTCACTAAAAAGGTTTAAATGTTAGAACATGGCTAGTTGCCATGGTACTTAAAACTCTTAGTTCGCCTGTTATGTTTCGCTTATGTCACTGTCAATTGGTAATGCTGACATTTAGAAAAATTATTTGTTCTGTTGTTGAAAATGTCATCTTAAACCTGTAGCTGTCAAGTTAGACCTGGTCTAAATTTAAACCTCTTTAGTGAATACGGGTGTTTATGTTTAAACCGACTAGACTTTCAAAGGATGGGTAAATACGAATGAAAATTTGGTAATATTTAAAACGGTTTTTAAAATGTTGTGTCACTGAATTACTCAGAACTAAGAAGTTAAACTAGAGCCACAATGACCCCTCATGGCTAAGCAATTATATTAATATATAATAAAAATTAAAGAATAATCCACCGTGTACTTTTAATATTAACAAATTAAAAAAAAAATCTGATTTTTGATTCATAGAACAGAAGCTTCCCGAAGAACTTGTTCCTGGAATGGGGGAGTAAGTTTCACTCTTTCTGATATTTAGTTAAAGCACCAATTTTCCATCTAAAAGTTAAATTTTCCCAATTAAAATTAAATTCTTATACAACTCGCATATGGGGGTCATAATAAACAAAACAGGTTTCTTATAAAGCCACATTTTAGCGGAATGTAAACCAGTCAAATAAATGAAAAGCAAAATCAATGCAATAAACTGATTTCAATTATGACGAATTTATTTGACAAAGCCTAATTTGTAAACAATTATACAATCACTCTCAGAGACAATGTGTTAGTCTCGAGGTCTGTAAAACCATGTAAAAAATATAATAAAGACAGTATATTGAAACGTCAAAAGTAGGTATTTGCATAATCGAGTGCGATTTCTTGAATAGTAGACAAAGATCCGACTTTTATATCTTACGATAATGTCGTAGAGCAGAGCTTGCATACTGACAATTGAGTCCCCTAGAATGAGACAATTGAGTCCCCTAGAATGAAAACCCGACAAATCCATTTTTGATGAAAATTAAGTTTTATACGGCACTGGATTTCATTTGTCAATCTCTATAGCATAGTAAAACGCTTATATTGCAAAACGCAGTATTTCCATAGGATATTTATGTTTAAAGTCGCGGTTGCTTTCAAAAGCTGGCAAATCCAAGCGACGTTAAAATCAAACACCGACAAATCCAAATCATCCAATCACAACACTCCGTTGAAAATCACACCATCGAATTTGTAGCATGCTTTGTTTACTAGCGCCAATCGTTATTCGATTGTGTCATTGCTACAATATAGTCGCACTTTTAGCAGTTATTATTATAAAGAAATATATAATAATAATCATATTAACCATTAAATAATTCGTTGGTTATTAATATAAATATGGCAGAGTGTAGTGGTGAGTTCCCGAAACCAGTGACCCCGGATTTGGCGCGTAAACGTATATCCAGACGAGAAACTTGGAAACGTGAACTAGAAAAGAAGAAAAGGCTAGAACATATTTTGCTTTAATGTCTTTTATATATTATATCCATTTTCACGTGTTTTAGATACAAAGCCAAAGAATTACCTTCATACCCAAGTTGCCATCATTGTACAAAATCTTTCAAATGCCGTACGCTATCGATGAATGATGTAAGAGTAGGTAGGCCAAGATAATTTTATTATTAAATTTTGCCAAAGCAATGACGTCTAACGTCCAGGTCGTACGGGAAATCACAACTTTAGAAAACACTTTTCTGTGAAGTATTATGTTGGCCTTGCTAATTCAACAGTAAGGAAAGTTCCTGTTTGTTAAAAAGCATTTATTGATATTCTTAAGATAAAGAAAGATCGAGTGCTGAGTACTCTTAAGCGATTTTATGAAAAATGACAGATGGCTTGTGAGAATAGAGGAGGCGATCGAAAGACTGTTCATTTTGCAGAGAGAAAAAAAAGCCTCTGTAATGAGATTTATTAGTAAATTTAGAACCTCCGATTTAATTATATTAAAAATGTATAGATACTATTGTAAGGAATTTGATAATTCGTATTACGGTAAAAAAAAGTTATTTTCGTCATATTTTTAACACTAACTTAGTTAATAAACTGCTAGAATATTGGCTTCGGTTCTCGTAGAACAGACGTTTGTTCAACTTGCCTTCAGCTTAGTAGAAAAGATGAAAAACTAAAAAATACGCTGAAGATTGAGCACCGTATACATAGATTACGAGCAAATGCATTTTTCGATTCTCTTGGGGAAGAAAGACTAGGCCTTAAGACAATATCATTTGACTGTCAAAAAAATCAGGCCATGCCAAAAATTCTAGATCAGTCAGTATATTATAGTCGACAGCTATATACTTATAATTTTGCAGCCGTAACTGGGACTTCCCATGCACCATTGTCCAAGGAAAACGTATTTTTATATTCATGGACAGAAGCTCAACATTTCAAAGGCGCCAATGAAATTGCAAGTGCAATTTTTCACAAACTTTGCAACACCAACCTAGATACCATAGATACTGTTTGTCAAAACAAAAATTCTATTATAATTACAATGTGCATTAAATGGCTTAGTGTTAATGCACCCTCATGTGTTAAAAATATGGAGCTCATATTCCCCGTGGCTGGACACTCTTTTATTACGCCTGGGGTTTTTGCTCGTATCGAGAAAATTATTAAGAAAAAAGATACCATCGTATCTCCAGAGGAATTTCATGAAATATTTCAAGACCATGGAACTGTTTTCAAATTAGGTAGTGACCTGGAGGTCTATGACTGGAAAAAAGACTCGCAGAATATAATTAAACTGCCTGCCCAATGGCACTTTAAGTTTAATATTTGCAAAAGATTTTTACTCAGAAAAGGAAGAAACAATATAGTCACTATTCGAGGTGAACAATCTTACAAGTCAGATCTTGGGGAATACAAGTCGGTGTTTAAAAAAGGAAAGTCAGTAAGCGACATTATGCAATGTCGACTTTCTGGTGGTGTTTGTCCGAGTCAACCAAAACTTAAAGATGTTAAAATTTTACTCAGCAAACATTTTGGTGAAGAGTGGCATCAAAGGGAAAACTTGAAGTATTACCATGAAGTTTTAAAGAAATATTATAAAGTCCAGGATGATGTAGTTAGTGAAGAACTTGAAAATGTCTAATGTGCGGAACTTGCTAAGTTACTTTCATACAAAACCTAATAAATATGTAAAAGTTTATTTTGAATAATATAAATTTAAAGTAATAACACCGTATTATTATTTTTTTAACAACGATTTGAGGCCAAGTTCGATTAAGTGAGTTACAAAATCCGACAAATCCAAAGTTTAATATCAAAATCCGGCAAATCCATTTTATTTATTTAAATTTTAGGTTGTTTAATGAGTTTTCGAAAGAAACAGTGCCGTTTTCCAAATCATAAACCCAATATAAGTAATCACTACAACATATTTAAGCATTGGAGAACACAAACATATTTTAACAGTTTTTGGCGATTTCCCAAAAATTTACCTAAATGGATTTGTCGGGTTTTGATTCTATAGATCATTTTCACCAGAACAGATGACTGATTTAATAGTTTTCTTTACCATATTTATACCAAATCATATTAGTTAAATAGTGCGTTGATATTTTTCCTCCAAACTTTTTAACACATTTTTGCCCAACAAACTCGTAGCCGTGAATCATTTGCATATGATCAGTTATCGCATAACTAAATTCATACCCAGTAACAGAGTAAATTGAATAATTACTTTAATTAAACTCGTTAATCATATCATATACTTAAGTTTGGCTCCAGTCATATTACAGTATATAAATTGCTAGTTGAAAGGACCAAATGACTTCATTAATATTAATTATCGTAATTTTGGTACGAGTAAACAGAATTTCTAAAGATGTTAATTGAAAAAAGAACCATCTTCTAAATAGATCGAATCTGGCGTTTAATTAAAAGAATTAACAGACAATACGTGCAGACGATATTTTAAGAAATACACTTTATTAATTAACGCACAGCTTGATTTAAAGAATAAAATAAAAGTACTAAACGTCTTAATTAACTGTAACCATTGCTGACTTTATTAATAACAGTCCAAAACAAAGACTCATGTTTTTAACTGAACTCTTGACATTTGTACCCACCCACTTGTGTTGTTGATTACTACTATAGTTGATTAAGTCGACTATTTAACTCAAACTCGCCAATTTCAATTTGCGTAATTTTACTTGAATGTGC
Source organism: Kuschelorhynchus macadamiae (assembly GCA_030620095.1). NCBI lineage: Eukaryota > Metazoa > Arthropoda > Insecta > Coleoptera > Curculionidae > Kuschelorhynchus > Kuschelorhynchus macadamiae. The sequence continues at coordinate 617,663 of JAUTXW010004474.1, read as the reverse complement.
CTTTGTAAGTTGAAGACTGTACCTTACAGTCTGTTATATTGAACGTTATTAAACGCTGGGCTTATATATACCAGTCAAGTACTCTTTTGATTGATTATGTTGGAGTTAAAAACGATCGAATTTCAACTTTTGTCTCTCTTACTATATACCTGTATAGTTTTTTCCGTAACTTCAACTTCTTGTCATAGTTTTTCAGCTAAGGGACTCTTGATTTTGTGTTAGAAACTAACTTTGATGCACTAATGAAAACTTTACTTGCATTTTTTATCATATTTTGTGATATTTATTCGGTAGAACGTTTGGTTTATATTTACCTTGATTTTTCTTTATTGTTGAAATATTTGCATTTTCAGTCGTTAATTTTTTTATGCAACAAATATATTCTTCCTTGATAGATTTTTTTGGATAGTCTCCATCTCCTTAAATGCTATAACATAAATTATTGATTTGTTCAAGACAATTCTCTGCGAAAAAACGCATACAGCCTAAGAAATAAGAATGGATTTATAAACCGTTGTGATGTTGGTATGTAATTCGTGAATTTTTAGACTGTGATTTTGATTTTGCATTATATATATATATATATATATATATATATATATATATATATATATATATATATATATATATATATATATATACTTAAAGTAGAGTTTCTTGGGTATTTGGTTCTTTAATGGAAGGTATTTAAGACACCATATAAGTGTAGAGATTCTTATATATTACCAAAGTTTCGACTAGAATCTAGTCTTCATTAGTGCTACGACAATTTATTAGTTAAGTTTTTTTTTTTAAAAAGTTTAAAATATGTGTTTAGTTCGACTCACCTAATGAAGTAATTACTTAAAAATCCTAGTGGTTTCATCGTTGTGTTCTATTGAAATAATAAACTAACATTTAACACAACATGTATATAGTTTTAAAACAAAGACGGGCACAGTATTTATAACATAGAACGGACACAGTGCTCATATGTATTTTAAAATATAAACTGACTAGTCGAATCTCATATTATTCTTATTTCTACCTCAGCCTTTTTGTTTCCTATTAAATATTGATAACGATAACATATACTGGTGGAATAATATATATATTTATTTTGATTTTAGTAGGTGGGGTTTAATTAATAACGCTGTAATAAATTTTACTTAAGTTTTTTATGTCAGATTTGTCATTTATAGAATTCCCTCTTTCGCTGATTTGGCTCAGTTTTTAAGATTTTTGTTTCTTTAAAATTAAATTTATGGGAGGTTTGGGTCTCGTGATTTGTTAGGGCTGTTTTATTGTTCTTGTCATACTTGTGGCCATTTATGCGATTTTGTAGGTATTGTGTTGTTTGTCCAATGTATACAGTAAGCATACATAGCAGTAAGAGCATGGTATTTCATATATGGTGTGGGTTTTTCGGTGTTTTACTTTTAACTGAACTAAAATATTTTTTGAGAAGTCTCAAAATTCTACGATCCGACAAATCAAATAAAACCGTCATCATGGAAGCAGGCGACTATGAAAATAAAATGGAAACCCCTCTAAATGATCAAAACACCTATAAAGAAATAAACCATGATCCAACTTTAATTTTTCAAAAACGAAATAACGAAATAATAAAAAAATGGGAAAATAAATACTACATTTCAAGTAATACCGCTAAAGACTTAAAGCTTCATAACGCACAACCACCCAAGATATACGGGCTGCCAAAACTACATAAAGAGGCATACCCCATGCGCCCAATAGTCTCATGTGTGCAATCACCTCTACACAATCTTGCGAAATTTCTAACAAATATTCTGCAAAACATTGTTAACAAAACTAGCACGTATATTAAAGACTCGTGGGATTTAAAAAAAAAATTAATAAAATAACATTACCAGATGACTATATTCTAGTCTCCCTAGACGTAGTATCGTTATATACAAACGTCCCAATCGAAATGGCACTTAACCTAATAAAAAAGAAATGGGACCAAATAAAAAAATATACAGATATCCCCCTGGAAGAATTCTTAAAAGCAATAGAGCTAACGCTTAACTCTACCTATTTTATGTACATGGAAAAATTTTATAGACAGATTGAGGGTTGTGCTATGGGTTCCCCCATTTCTAGTGTCATAGCTCAAATGGCATTAGAAGAATTGGAATCAGCAATAATCCCTAGTCTTGAAATTAAACTCCCCTTCTTTCTACGTTACGCTGATGATTGCCTAAGTGCAATTCCGAAAAATAAATGCGAGTATCTCTTAAACTCATTCAATTCATTTCACCAAAAAATACGATTTACCATCGAAATAGAGGACAACCATAAGATCAATTTTTTAGACATGACACTTCATAACCAAAATAATAAAGTACAAACAGAACGGTATACCAAAAAAACTTGGTCTGGTCGTTATTTAAATTACTTCTCCCAACACCCCATATCTCAAAAAAAGTCATTTATAATCGGATTAGCAGACAGAGCAATAAAATTAAGCGAAAATTTTAAAATAATGCTATAAAGAAAGCAAAAGAAACTTTAGTTAAAAACAGTTATCCCATAAAATTAATTAACACTTTATTTAACTCCCGGCTAAAAATTCTTAAAAACGATTCAAATAAAAAAAAACGGAAAATTATTTATCAATTCCATATATACAGGGATTGTGCAAATATTTTAGTTCAGTTAAAAGTAAAACAAAATACCATATATAACTGCTCGTATACATTGGACAAACAACACAATAAAAATCGCATAAATGGCCATTAAAACAGCCCTAACAAATCACGAGACCCAAGCCTCCCACAAATTTAATTTTAAAGAAACAAAAATCTTAAAAACTGACCAAATCAAAAGAGGGAATTCTATAAATGACAAATCTGACATAAAAAACTTAAGTCAAAAATTAAACCCCACCTACTAAAATCAAAATAAATATATATATTATTCCACCAGTATATGTTATCGTTATCAATATTTAATAGGAAACAAAAAGGCTGAGGTAGAAATAAGAATAATATGAGATTCAAGTCAGTTTATATTTTAAAATACATATGAGCACTGTGTCCGTTCTATGTTATAAATACTGTGCCCGTCTTTGTTTTGAAACTATATACATGTTGTGTTAAATGTTAGTTTATTATTTCAATAGAACACAACGATGAAACCACTAGGATTTTTAAGTAATTACTTCATTAGGTGAGTCGAACTAAACACATATTTTAAACTTTTCAAAAAAAAAACTTAACTAATAAATTGTCGTAGCACTAATGAAGACTAGATTCTAGTCGAAACGTTTGGTAATATATAAGAATCTCAACACTTATATGATGTCTTAAATACCTTCCATTAAAGAACCAAATACCCAAGAAACTACTTTAAGTTTATATATATATATATATATATATATATATATATATATATATATATATATATATATATATATATATATATATATATATAAATAAATATATATATATATATATATATATATATAAATATATATATACATATATATATATATATATATATATATATATATATATATATATATATATATATATATATATATATATATATATATATATATATATATATATATATATATATATATATATATATATATATATATATATATATATATATATATATATATATATATATATATATATATATATATATATATATATATATATATATATATATATATATATATATATATATATATATATATAGAAATATATATATATATATAGAATATATATATATATATATATATATATATATATATGTTTATTAGCTTCATCAGGAGCAACTACAAAAATTATCAAGAATAGGTCCAATTAGAATTATAACATTAAAATGACAATCAAAAGAATAAAATTTTGTCTAGATATACACAGTCAATACATACTTAAAAATTACTTACAAGATGGTAGAGTCAATAATTTTTAAATTTTAACATTTTTACGTTACAACAGCTCAAATAAAGTGGCGTTTTTAATGATAATATTCATGTCCCAGCAGTTGAATTGCAAAAAAAGAGAACAAAACATATTACATACACAAGCCTTATCTAGATGTTATTAAATTGTACGAGGTAAACTATTCTACGGTGTGCATTTAAAAAGTATTGTTACATAAAATTTAAAAGATTGCAATAAATATTGCTCAGCTGACTGGTATCTGATTTATAATTAATGGAATTTTTGTTCTTTTTTATGTGGTACATTTCTAAGAATAACCTTTTTTTGTAACTTGATTCCATCTCTAAAATTTTAACATTGGAAAAGTCAAAATTGTGGCCTGTTTTTTGATTGTGTTCAGCCAATGCACAAGAGATTTTCCCTAAACGGCAATCACTTTTGTGGCCAGTTATTCTTTGCCTAAGCCACTGAGATGTTTGCCCGATATACTGTCCATCACACTCCAAGCAGGACAACTGATACACAACGTTACTATTAAATAATAAGGGTGTTTGATCCTTGACCCTAGAAAATAGATTAAAGTTTTTTATTGTATTATATTTTGCTATTTTTATGTGTGGGAAATCTTTGAATAATTTTGCAATATTATTAGTTAGGCTACTTATAAATGGTAGTTTTCTATATTTAACTTCAAGCGGTTGAACCTCTTCTGTAGGGCCATCATATGTATTTGAATTATAAATCAGTTTTTTTAGAATTTGTTTCGGATACCCATTATTTAAAAATATCTCTAATAGTTTTTTTAAGTTGTCTTGTAAAAATGAATCATCGGAAATATGCATTACTCTGTTTTTCATGGCTATTACTGTATTATATTTTTGATTTGATATATCCTATAGATTCCATAGATCCAGCCTTAACAGCAATAATTGAAAATCAGAATGACAGGCGATACGTTGAGGCTAAGTTGATGTTCCAACAGGACGGTGCCCCGTTACATTATGCAATATTTGTTCGACAATATTTAGATCAGACGATTCCAGGTCGATGGATTGGAAGAAGAGGTTCTATTGAATAGCCCCCAAGATCGCCAGATTTATCACCTCTCTTTTATTTCTCGGGTCACTTAAAAAGCAAAATCTATGCGACGCAATCGACTTCATTACAAGATTTGCAAATTACGATTTAAATATTGCAGAATGTGCGGCAACATTTTGTACAAAACCTCTATTACTGCATGGAGAGTGAAGGTGGCTATTTTCATAATTTACTTGGGTGACGCGTAAGTAAATTCTCGTTATTTATTATTATGCAGTTTATTTAGACTGAAGTTTTTAAAACTCTAAAATTAAAGAACTCCGTATGCTTGCGTAAGTGACGCAAGAGTTAAAAATGCATCAAATAATAACATCAGTATCCTCATTAGTTATTTTTACACCACCTGCTGGCAAATTTCTTGCTTTAATTGATCTCCACTAATCTGATGTACTAGAGTCTACTTTAAGCTTTAAATCAATAAATCTCTTACACTACTATACTAAAGTACATGATATTTTAATCGTTATGAAGGGAATCGAATACTTTTAAAATGAGGTATCATTCGATTCCTCTTTCCATTTAAGATTTTAGGGGTGGTGGCACCCCCCCGCCTAGGGGGTTGCAGGTATGAACGTTATTTTATGATAATTTACTGTCGTCCCCCTCAAAAACAAAATCGACGAGTCCAAGCGTTTTTCATGGGTCACGCGAAACATTACTTCCTCCAGTTTGCAATGAAAAATTATTAGAAATAATTAAATCAATAATTCTCTTGGAAGTATGAGTAATTCTCGTATAATTTGTGATTAATTGTTTAATTCCATTTAAATTAATAATAGTTGAAGTTTCTTTAGATAAGTATTTTTATTTCAAATGTGTGTGTTAAAATCTCCCATATGGTATTTTGATTTTTCCCATCTTTCTTCAAAATAAGTTGTAATTCTATACAATCAATATCGGTAGTTACACGTATTTCCGAAAAGCATGCTATTAGAGTTTTTAAATAATGTTCATCTTCATCTTTAGATTTCCTGAATATTTAAGTGGGAAATTTTTCTAACTGAATTGTACTTGCTTTCATTCAGAATTGTTTTTTTTTTATCTAATTGCTATATGTCATAATTTATATTTAATTTTGTTCTTTGAGTTTGCAATTTGTCTGATATTCAAGTGAAAATGGATTATGATTAATTTGGTATCCCATTTTGAATTTTTCGTTTATTTCATTACAATTTGGATATAATATATTTCATTTTTTCATTTCCACATTTCAAACAATTTTGAACTTTTGTATAGTTTTTAATTATGTGGTTTGAAACTTCTTACAATATCAAAATGTTCAAAAACTGTACATACTGCAAAATCAACAAAAACCATACGTTTATCCATTATTTCTTTGAAGCGTTAGCATCTACTTCAACTATTGCTACATATTTTGTTTTCATTTTGCTTATTAGTATTATAAACACTCATTGCTACTAATTAAACTTTTTTTAAAACCAGAACAGGTGACCTTCTTTACCATATTAATACCAAATCATATTAGTTAAATAGTTTTAGTTAAAATTGTTCACATAAAATTCCGAACATCAGTTCATAATAGGCATTTTCTTCACTAGCTTTGAATGCGACACAACGACGCCTCGGACATAAGAACTAACTGGAGATATTTTTAAAATATTTTTAATTAAGCTTTAAGTGAAAAAGCTAATACATATCTCTTTTAATCAAAAGTAATATTTTTTCTCCAAACTTTTTAACACATTTTTGCACAACAAATTCGTAGTCAAGAAATCGTAGCCTTGGATAATTTGCATTTGGTTAGTTATCGCACAACTACATTCATACCTAGTAACAGGGTTAATTAAATAATTACTTTAATTAAACTCGTTCATCATATCATATACTTAAACTAGGGCCCAGTCGTATTACAGCATATAAATTGTTAGCTGAAAGGACCCAATTAATATTAATTATCGTAAGTTCAGTACTAGTAAACAAAATTTCTAAAGATGTTATAGACACACATTTGAAATAATGATACTTATCTAAAGAAACCTCAACTATTATTAATTTAAATGGATTTAAACAATTAATCACACATTATACGAGAATTACTCATACTTCCAAAAGAATTATTGATTTAATTATTTCTAATAATTTTTCATTGTAAACTGGAGTAAGTAATGTTTCGCGTGGCGCATCGAAAACAAAACAAAGGCAGTTACGGGCAGCTCATAATTTTTTTTGAAAAACGCGCGGACTCGTCGATTTGGTTTTTGAGGGGGACGACAGTAAATTATCATAAAATAACGTTCATACCTGCAGCCCCCTAGGCGGGGGTGGCAGCACCCCTAAAATCTTAAATAGAAAGGGGAATCGAGTCATACCTCATTTTAAAACTATTCGATTCCCTTCATAACGATTAAAATATCATGTACTTTAGTGTAGTAGTTTAAGAGATTTATTGATTTAAAGCTTAAAGTAGACTTTAGTACATCAGATTAGTGGAGATCAATTAAAGCAAGAAATTTGCCAGCAAGTGGTGTAAAAATAACTAATTAGGATACTGATGTTATTATTTTATGCATTTTTAACTCTTGCGTCACTTACGCAAGCATACGGAGTTCTTTAATTTTAGAGTTTTAAAAATTTCAGTCTAAATAAACTGCATATTAATAAATAACGAGAATTTACTTACGCGTCACCCAAGTAAATTTTGAAAATAGCCACCTTCACTCTCCATGCAGTAATAGAGTTTTTGTTCAAAACGTTGCCGCACATTCTGCAATATTTCAATCGTAATTTGCAAATCTTGTAATGAAGTCGATTGCGTCTCATAGATTTTGCTTTTTAAGTGACCCGATGGAAAGAAAAGAGAGGTGATAAATCTGGCGATCTTGGGGGCATTCAATAGAACCTCTTCTTCCAATCTATCGACCTGGAATCGTCTGATCTAAATATTGTCGAACAAATATTGCATAATGTGGCGGGGCGCCGTCCTGTTTGAACATCAACTTAACCTCAATGTATCGCCCGTCATTCTGAATTTCAACTATTGCTGTTAACGCTGGATCTATGGAATCTTGTAATAATTGTAAATACACTTCAGCTGTCAAATTTCCAGGCCAGAAAAAAGGACAACCTATATGATCACCAAAAATACCAGGCCAAACATTTAATTTTTGTGGCTGTTGGGTGTGTATCTTATGATACATTCTGGGATTAGAATCGGACCAATATCGGCAATTATGACGATTGATCATGCCGTTTAAGAACAAAGAGCATTCATCAGGGAAACAAGTGTTGAGTAGAAGGTTTTCATCGTTTATAATTCGTCCACTCATAACTTCACAATGTTGTAATAGCCGATCAAAATCGTCTTCATTAAGTTCTTGCACAAGGTGTATTTTAAACGGATGGAAACCATCGGCTTTAAGAATCCTTTGGATACTACGTCGACTAACACCAGACATAGTTTCCAATTGGCGGGTACTTAACTTGGGATCTAGATAAACTTGCCCTAAAACCATCGCTTCTGTTCCTTCGTTCCTTATAGGATTTTGAATGTTGCGTTTTTTATTGGTCACTGATCCAGTTTTCCGAAATTTAGCCACAAGTTCCAGAACATATTTTGGATGCACGGTGCTGTTCTCAAGTCTTTCATTAAATATTTGTGATGTTCTATTAGCGCACTGATTATTCCCGAAAAATATTTCGATCATTTCAATTATTTCTGCCGTGCTGTGTACCATGCTTATTTTAAAAAGCGTTAAAAGGTATTTTAGCAATAAAGTTTGGTCGTATCAATCGCGAACTATGTACTAAATTCTTATTTAAAATCAGTAAGAAGTTTTCCTTATCTTGTTCCAAGAAAGAATTTAAAACAATAGCAACTTTGCCACAACAACGCTCAAACGCTATTTTCAACAGTAAAATGATAAACAAATTAGTTTGTATATAAATAATTTACCGTCAATACATATTAACAAAAATGCCTTGAGGATGTCTCACAGATAATTAAACCAATCAAGTTTTATTTATTTTTAGGCTTTACAATTGGCATCCTTAAATAGTCGTAAGAGATAAAAATAAGAAATAAGAAAATAAAACTCTTCAGTGTATTTTTATGACACTTGCTGGCAAATGTCATGCTTTAATTGATCTCCACTAATCCGATGTGTAAAAGTCTACTTTAAGTTTTAAATCAATAAAACTACTGAACTAAAGTTCATGCATTTTAGTATCATTTTGAAGGGAATTGAAAGACCTTTAAAATGAGGTTTCACTCGACTTCCCAATCCATTTAAGATTTTAGGGGTGATGCCACCCACGTCTAGGGAGCTGCAGGTATGAACGTGATTTTATAATAATTTAGTGTCCCCGTCAATAACACGGGTCCGAGCGTTTTTAAAAAAAATAATGAGCTGCCCGTAAATGCCTCTGTTTCATTTTCGATGCGCCACTCTATATATTGTATATATACACATATACATTGTATACATATTTCACAAATAATAATTATGCTACAATCATATCCATGTATAGAATTTATTTATTTTTGATATTCAACAAATAATCTTTTAGTTTCATTTTGAATTTTTAAAAGTAATTTGATTTTTAATAAAATTTGATAAATTATTAAAGCTCTTATAAAAAATAGATTTATAATATATGTATTATCTATTATTCGAGAAAATGCGCAAATACCTAATTTTGGTTTAGCGTTTCAATATTCTGTTTTTTATAAGATTTTTTACATGGTAAAATTACCTATAGCAGACCTCGAAACTACTCCATAAAATCAGTTTATTGTCTTTATTTTGCTTTTGGTTTATTTCATTGGCTTAAATTTCGCTAAAATGTTGCTTTATAAGAAGCCTGTTTTGATTATTAGGAGAGTATGTGCGAGATGTATAAGAATTTAATTTTAATTGGGAAAGATTAACACCTAGACGGAAAAATGGGGGCTAGATCTTTTTATAACTAAATATCAGTTAGAAGGAGTATATCGTACTCTCTCATCCCAGGCATAACACCTTCGCGAAACTCCTGTTCTGTGAATCAAAAAACAGATTTTAATAAATTTATTAATATTAAAAGTACACGGTGGATTATCCATTAATTTTTGCCGTATATTAATATAATTGCTTGGCCAGGAGGGGTCAAATTTTCGTTCGTATCTGCACATCCTTTGAATCTCCAATTTGTTTAAGCATCTTTGGTTAGTAGATGCCATGAAAATGTTGACTCAAAATTATATCAAAATCGTCAGATGCCAAGATTTTTTTTGTTTTCAGAAGGATTTTGGCCATTGATTTATTTTTATTATTGCTATGATATTTTCTCTCAATCTGTGTTTTTCTTTTTGTACAAAAGGGACTATCAAAAACATTGGAGAAATCTCTTTTTAGGAACATTCAGACCCCAGAAGCTTGATAGACTACACTCCTGGTCTCAAAACTTGAAATATAAATTTTTCGGTGTGCATACATTCCAAGCTATTCTGCCATGATCGTACAAAAAAAATTAGTTCGAGAAAACTCGTCATGTAGTTGCTGGAACAATACGAAGCTCGAATTCTAGACACAACTCCTTCATACACTACGTAAAACAACACACATTCTAAACTTAATGGGGTGCCAGGGAAATACTTAAATTATATATTACTTAAAAAAATATGTCATGTAACGTAGCTTATCGAAATACATACACAGGCGCAATTCATGCCATTAAAATGGAAAAAGAAAAATTAGAAGAATTTAAAATATTTTATAGCTACCCGTTAGAACAATATATTTTCTGTCATAGTAGGTTTACAATAAAATAAAAGAGACTGACTAAGAGTATAGAAATAAGTAGGAAAAGACCGACGCTACAGGCAGGAATGCACTCATAGCCGCCGTGTGTAAGGAATCCGAATGGGGGAAAATTAGGAAGACTAATTATCCTAACTAACTTGCCAATACAATATTTATTTAGTGGTATAAAATAATTTATATAAAGAAAATATATAAAAAAAGTTTTGAATTTCACACTTTTCTTCTTTTAAGAGTATGATGAGCACTGACCAAAACCTCTTTAAAATCAAATATTTTGTAGCTTTTAACTTACGATTTTCAAGTTTGGCCTATGCCCCTACAATTTTTGTCAACATATGTTCGCTTCCTATTTGAAAACACAAAATATTTTTCCCAAATTTTATTTATTAGAACTAATACACTCAAATGGTGTCATAAGGGCCAGATCGATGAAACAATTCCGGACGCCTTTTCTCTCTGGTTCTATCTGTGTTTTGAGGTGCTGAATTCGAATTTAATGTTTTCCACCTAGGAAAAGGTCGGCTTCACTAAAAATTTACCATTTTTTAAATTTTTTCACTTATATGTCAAAAATTATGCGTTCTATAGAATAGATAATTCTATACAAAATTAAAGTAGACAAAATTTCCTACAAAATAAACATATCAACTTAAGATGATAACGGCTTAAGACGCTAAAGTGTGCTGGAAAAACGCGACGTTCTGGACCTCTGAGCGAAATGGCGACAACGCTCTAGTTTCACTCTATGATATCTGCAAATAGCTATTTTAAATGAATTCTTTTAATAGATGAAGGGTTAATAAAAAATATAACCTATTACTTAGTTAGAATGTTGTAGTTTATTTTTTTATTCCGAAAGTACATCGGGCTTGATAGGGGAGTAGTAGCGATACACAATTTTATTTATAAGGGAAATTTTATAATAAAATACAAATAACAAAATGTTCATTTTGTCTTATAGTTCATCAAATTTAAAAAGACCGGGTTGAAAGTCACATCGATTCTTTTCCAAACCCTTCCTCAACTGGATGTTCCAAGACCTTGGAAAAAAATTATATAGTATGAGAAGATAGAGAGTAGTGGAGAACGAAATGAAAGAATACATAACAGATAAGTTGTAAAAAAAACTGGAAGACATTGTTATAATGAAAATGTGAATAATGTTATAATTATGAAGTAAAAGATTACATGAATTACTACCTTCTGTCACCTCACCCGCCTAAGACGGTGGTATTGTAACTGGAGTTCGTCTTAATCGCCCTCGTCTTCCAGGTCGATTCTGTCATCGATGTTTAAATATATCCCTTTGCACTAAAGGCAAAATTTCATTCAGTTGTGGATGTAGACGGGCAAGTCTCGTTTGCATCATGCTTTGTCTTCAATGCGAAGGGACATGTTCAACCATCGATGACAAATTCGACCTGGAAGATGAAGGCGGCCAGGATGAATCCCCTAATGCAATACTATCGTTTGAAGCGGATGGAGTAACAGAAAGTACTAATTTATACAATATTTCACATACCTAATATTAAGTTATATCTTCATTGTTCATAGTTTCACTATAACAATGTCTCTTCCAGTTGAGGAACCACCATCCATTCTACCCCTAGTTGCAAAGCCGGACCTTCTACTGCCTGAGACGACTCCAACCAGTATGTACCATCTAGATCTAGTCCCAAACAAAGAAGATTTAAATAACTATATCATTGGCAGTAGACATTACTTCATTGACACTAATTCAAAATACAACTTATTTGGTATAACTTCTTTCGTTTCGTACTCCACTACTGAAAAAACACGTATTTTTATTAGCCTCCCACCTATTCAGTTAGTTTATTTAAAATAGTGGTTTTTTAGGCATGAAATCCAAACACTCATTTTTTTTAGTGCGCTCTAGCCCCTAAACCTTTTATCAGAAATTTAAAGTTGTTATATTTAACATTTTGTATAGATTAACTTTTCGATCCAAGGCATAGTTCTTGAGATATAAGCGAAAAACTGAAAAAAAAATAGAATTTTTTAAGTTTTTTTTTGCGATTTTCTCTGTGACGCCGACCTTTCTCGAAGTTGCAAACATAAAATTGTGCAAGGCATTCCCGTAGCATAAGATGTTACTGTAGCTACAGGTACAATGATATAACCTAATTTTTAATTTTAAGGGCAATATATTTTCTTTTTCAAAGAGGCAAGAAACAGTTTAATTAATGGTTTAAGATTATCAACATTTATCTATGTAAATACTGTCAAAATATCCAGAACTGTTTTAAAGAAATATTTGTTAAAAGTCAAAGAATCCCTGCCTGTCTGTTTGTGCATCTGTAGGTATCTCTGACTGTTTGCTTGTCTGACTGTCTATTCGTGGCAGTCAAAAAACTACTTTTTCAGTTTCCCTCAAAGTTGGCATAAAAATGAAGTATGTGAATCAACTGATAAAATTTTGGTACGAATCCAGGATGGCGTCCTAATGAAATGTTTAAAAAATCAGTCCGAGAGAACTACTCATTCAATTGAGTTAAAAGTTTGCGCAAGGATTAGATGTGATATAGTGAACTGATAAAATGATGGTATGTATTCAGTATGGTGCAACAAAATGGCAGTCAAATAAAATCTTTAAAAAAATGGCGCAAAAAACCTTCTCATTCAATTGACTTCAAATTTTGCACAAAAATTAAATGTGCTCCAGGGATAAACTGATAAAATTTTTGTACAAATTCAACATGCCGCAACAAAATAGCCAACTAATAAAATTTCGAAATCACTATGTAAAACTTCTTCAATTGATTTTAAATTTTGCCCAAAAATGAACTGTGATATAGATAGAGGTTGCTACAATATATGCCTATAATTTTTGTTTCCAAAAAAAAAGGAACTCAACTGCGCCCAAATTGTTTCCTTTCAATAATACATTTGCTATATTCTTGTTTTGTGCCTAAAATTGACCACTTTTTTGTCTATGGTCGCAAAATTGAAACACATCAATCCAAATTGCGTTAAGAATTATATTTAGGTGTCTGTTGTGTACTGAACCAAATCCAAATTATATTTTCTACTGGAAACATTCTGGCCACAAAATTATTTAACTGTTTTACTGTGATATTCTAACTGTTTGTGATCTTTGTTTGTACTGCGCATTCAAATGTTCTCATAATAATGGACAAACTACCTTTAAAAACAGATGCGCTTTAAAATTTTTCTAAAAATAACTTTTTTTCGGATTTCATAGAACATTTTATGTTTTTAATAAAAAACGGTGCCAGTGGGTTCATTATGGTTCCAAGTCCTACACTTGGCACTTTTTTTCCCAAGAATTGTAATTTAAAAAAGATTTATTTTTTCCGCAATCTCTTTTTTGTAGAGTGTCATGGCTTTTGCCAACTAAACAAGGCATATTTATTTTGTCCAACTAAAAACATGTTTCCAATTTTTAAACGAATTTGTTTCAAAAATTCCCTATAATATCACATAAAAATCGGAAGGTAACCATTGTGATGCGTGCCCAATAGTCAACCAAGATTTTACATAAATATGACTTAATGCCACGCTAATGTACTTTGGCAGTTTTTAAATGCTTAAAATGTAACTATTGTCAATTTAGTATGAAATGGGCCAAAATTCTGCTTTTGAAGGGTTACTTATCGCAAGACTGTCGATTTTCAAACTTAATGTAAGATATACTGATTAGGGCTTCACGAGACCACAAGACTAATCATATTCTTCGTATCAAGACTAAGACCAAGACCAAGACCTGTAAATCCCCTCAAGACCAATACCATTACTTGACTCTGGAGACTTTGTCTAAAGATTCTTGTCTTGGGCTTGGTCTGAAACTAAATAAATAAGGTTTATCTAGTCTTACTTCAACCAACATCAACTATTAAAGAGTGCCAAACGATTGTCAGCGACCGAGCGACGCACAGTGTAAAATCATGTATATGGTGGTTGGCCATAAGTGAAAATCACAAAATACTTAGTTAACGTCTCTAGATAATTTGGAAGTAAAATCTGGTAGACTGGTTACCTCCTGCCATGTTTGTTTTAGCTTTTTATTCATTTCTTTCTAAATGAGCCCACGAGTTGTGATATTGTCCACTTAATTTCAGTATTTTAATTGGTTCATTGTAAAAATTCACGTCTTTTGGGTGAAAGTGATGCAGCCTCCTGAACGTCAGTTAGCCGTCATGTGCTACCTGAGAAGTAATAATACTAGTATAAGAACCTGCATATAATTTCCGGTGAAAATTCGAAATTTTCTACAACAATACAACAATTTTAAAAAATGTGTAAAAATCCCCAAATCTTTGAAGTAGAAAGCTGTGTGTTTCTGCCAATTTTCACATTTACTTAAACGTTTTAAATTTATAATTATTTAGTATTTTGGCGTATATCAGTATAGATTATCTTTAAAGTATTCATATCGTAGTTTTGGCGATTCCCTGTATAATTTAAAATTATTGTTATTTACAAATATTCTAAATAATTAATATTTTTCACCAGTGCAACGGTATCTTAACGTGTAAATTTGCTTTGAGATATCAGTTGCGGCTCTTCAATAGGGTCATTTGGTCAATGACCCCCCAAAAGTATTTCAGAAAATAAATTATTCGTTTGAACGTCCCTCCTAATAATTGTAATAAAACGCGAACCTTGGGAAAAGTCAAATACGCTACACTATTAGCCGCATCGGGGGTTCGAATGGTCTCGTTGCGTTCCTTAGGCATAATGAAATACACTATACTAAGCTAGGCTGGGCAGTCCGAATTGCCCTCATTGCCTTAAAGCTTGACGAAAGTACCCGAAGATTTCACAGCTACCGAGCGGCAGCCGAACGTGAAAGCAAATGGAATTTGAAATCGCGATTTGGGTCATCAGCCGATCCCTTCTCATAATTCGATCGATCGGTCGGGGCATCACGTCGGCATTCGGCAGTGATAAGTTCAATTGTTTAGAGGTCACGCTGTCGAGATTCTAACTTGATATTGTTTCGGACGTTTTTAATCGATTAAAATTGATTTATATACTGTTTTGTAATATATATTTTTTTTATTTTTATGATCCATGTGTGAATTGGGAATATACAGGAAATAAAATGTTGGTGATTAGTGCAAAAAAAAATAAATAATTAAAAAGTGCTTACGAACTTAATTTTGCAAAAACAACCAATTTCAAGGTGGTCTGTTTGAGTTGTGAATGTAGAGGAAATAAAATGTCGGTAGTGCAAAAAATTAAACAACTAAACAGTGCTAACGAACTTAATTTTGAGAAAATAATCGAATTCAAGGTAAGTGGTCGCCCTTTGCCACTACTTAGTATACAACAAACTAGTAAAGATGAAAATGAAAAGGTTCATTGAAACTTTCGCAAAAGTATGTACGATTTAGTTAACTATAAATGTGGTTGTGAAGTCTCTAACTCATTTTACTGTTATGCTGTTTTCTAAGGACTCGTCGGACTCATTATGGTGCAAAACCGGTGTTAAAGACTTAAAAACATTTTTCGAAGAACGAAGAGTGGACCTGAAGTTCAAAATAATTTAAAGCTCACTTTAAAGGTAAGATATTTATTTTTATTTTAAGTATGCCTATTTTTAAATTTGTTATTGACCTCCCAATATAATTCACCACGAGCCGCCACTGTGAAATATACGTTTAAATTATCAGTTTAGGTTTAGATAGGTGTCAGAAATATAATTTTAATTTTTAATTTGCTGTCTCAAGACAAATTTGGGCAGATTCAGGCAAAAAATAGTTTTGGCCAACGACTCCATATACCACCTAACACTGTGTGACGTCCAGATTAGAAACAAAGGCGGTCTTTTCGGCGACGCCTTCAAAAGGGATAAGCTGCTCGCGTTCCAGCTGCATCTCGGTAAAATTCTTTGGTATTTTTTCTCCTACTTTATTTTTGTTTATTCAAGCAAGATTAGAACGTTTTTACAAGTAGTTTTTTATGGCCGGTTTATTATATCGCTGAATGCAAACCACTGGCCTTAGTGTCTTAATGGCACATACAGGGAGTTTCAAATTCGACCCCGCCATTGGGATCTCGGAAACCATAGGAGATACGTGGATGGCTAAATTAGGACAAAATTGTGCATTTATGTGTCTAAAATCCCGAGTAGTTCTCTTCAGTTTCCAATAAAAACCGAAAATTGAAAATTTCGAATTTATTTTTTTCTGGCGTTATTTGATAAGAAAGCCCAAAACTAAAAGCACCTTTTTATTGCCACTTTTTTCCAGCTACACAACGGCTTGTGGCGTCGAATTAGACTATTACGTTTTTAAATAAAAAAAAATTGCCTTTTCACAAGTTATTTCAAGTACTTTTCATAAAAGCACCATGAGATAAATAGAGATGGGTATATCATTATAATGAAAAACCTAAGTACTTGCTTGAAATGCAAGTGTGATATATCTTTAAAAAGTTAAATGGCCAAAAGACGGAACGACGGATAGCCACTCTGAAAACGCCGTTGGGTAGCTGGAAAAAAGTGGCAATGAAAAGTGCTTTTAGTTTTGGGCTACCTTGTCAAATAACGCCCGAAATTTTTTTAAATTTTATTTTAAAAGATTTTAAACGGCATATTGGTAGGCACATAAAAGCACAACTTTGTCCTAATTTAACCATCCTCGTATCTCCTATAGTTTCCGATATCCCAGTGGTGGGGGTTGAATTTCAAACACCCTATATTAATATAAACAAATACTTGCAACAAAATTTCTTAACAAGGGAAAAAGCCAACATATTATATTCTTTAAAATAGCAATAGAAAAGTTTTGGTGGCTTTTAGCCCTAGAACTGATATTAGAAACCTCTTGTGCCATCGTGGCCAAAAGTATCTGGGACAAAAATTATTCATCAAAAGTTTAAAATCAGAATGGTAAATTTGTCCCAGTCAACCTAAAATGCCTAGTTTAACAAATATTTGACATTAAAAATTATATACAAGGTGTCCCAAAAGGTCCTACCAATAATTTAGGAATACAAAGATTCGATTAAAATATCGCGATTTAGCCATATTTGCCTTAGTCCAAAAGTTAATATTACAGAAGATTCAGGGTGATCAATTTAAAATTTTTGATTTTTTTAAATAATATCCCTAGTTTTTAAGATATTAAAGTGATTGTTGGCGATAGCTGACTTTTTATAGCCAGTAATAATAATACCCCTTCAATTTTGATGTAACTGGTAGAGGGTGCTGCGAGAACGTAAAATTAAGAAGTTTTGTATAGAAAAAATATTTTCTATTAAAAGTATTTTCTTCACAAAAAAACTATACCTTGTAAATCTACCTAAATTTTACCGTTTTCGAGATATATGCTATTTTATTGCTTGAAACAGCCCCGTCGCCATTTAGGATATTCGAGTTTCATCATTTTTATAAAGTAGGCTTTTATCAAACAAAAAACAATTGGAATTAACGCATCTGTCGCAAAGAAACATATTAGCTTTATTTCTGAACGGTTTATTAAAAAAACTAATCCTAAATATCCTAAATGTTCAACACATGAGGCTGCATCAAGTAATAAAACCGCAAATATCTCGTAAACGGTGAACTTTAGATAGGTTTATAACTATAGCTTTTTTTAGGAGAAAAAACGGTAGAATCTATTTTTTCTATACAAAGTTCCATAATTCTGTATATAACAAAGTTACAACATTTATAAGAGCTAAAAGTAGCGCTCGTAGCGCCCTCTACAAGTTACATCAAAATTGAAGGTGTATTATTATT
The DNA here is from genome assembly GCA_030620095.1 of Kuschelorhynchus macadamiae. NCBI lineage: Eukaryota > Metazoa > Arthropoda > Insecta > Coleoptera > Curculionidae > Kuschelorhynchus > Kuschelorhynchus macadamiae. The sequence goes on along the minus strand of JAUTXW010004474.1, from coordinate 599,172 downwards.
ACTGGCTATAAAAAATCCGTTATCACCAATTTTCACTTTAATATGTCGAAAACCAGGGCTATTATTTTAGAAAATCGAAAATAGAATTTTAACTTAATCACCCTGTATCTTTCTTAATATTTACTTTTGGACTAAAGCAAATATGGCTAAATCGCGATATTTTAATCAAGTCTATGTATTCCTAAATTATTGGTAGGACCTTTTGGGACACCCTGTATATTACTCCAAGAGCAATTATAATGCTGTCCCATTTACTTTTGGTGACGATGATACCTGTACTAAAAATCATATAAAAAATACTCACAAATAATAGGTATAATTTCGTATATTTGTGTGAATCCCGGAAATATACTTGCGAAACCCACTGTTGCTTGGGAACTGCACCAGGCCAAGATATTCTTTAAGCATTAACAATGAAACTACTAAAATCAGGAATGAAGACGAATATGAGATTTTTTTATGATCAAGAGCAAGACCAAGACCAAGACTGAGCTAAGTCTTGTCTTGATCTTGACCCACAAGAATAAGACCAAGACCAAACTTATTTTTTCTTGACTTAGGTTTGATCTTGCGAAGTAGACTGGTTTGTCCAAAAAGTTAAACTATGAAATAAACAAGTTTTTAGATTATTATACCATCACCTACTAGTTCAACTTCATTAGAATGGTATTTACATTTAAGGGTGTTTTAAGTAATGTTCTTCTGTCCTTAAGCAAAAAATTATGAGTAGATTGTAATATTAATAGGTGTTGTATCTCCTTTAGTGTATAATGTGTGACTTTATTAATTCTTAAGGACCTAAAGCTTTAGATTCACAATAAACAGTAAGTTTGTTTCTAGTGCACCATCGGATGCATCTTCCATTTCACATTATTGTAAACATCACAATAAACTTTCTCATCAATACAAACTGTACTTTGAAAACTGGACTCAAATATTATTTCAGGTTTACTCATGAATATTGGCTCATTTATTAGATCTAAATTATTTATTTTACCTTCCTGTTCACCTAATAGATTATCTATTTTCCGGTATTAACAAAGCTGATAGCTTTTGGCAACGATGGCACCTGCTTTTTGACTTCCTTTATTAACTATTCATCCAGATTTCTTTCCGTCTTGCTTACTTTATTCTGTACACTGCGATAGTAAGTTACATTTTGACCCGAAGTTCCTTTTTAAGTTTAGGCATTTTATAGAATAGTTCCTTAACATATTTCTATTTAAGCACGTAAGTTAAGCTTTATATTTCAGTAACAAATTATATATTGCGTGTTTAAAATAAATCCATATGGAACTTACTGCACCCATCGTACACATTTAGAAAACAATGCAATGCTCTATGTGAAAAAAAAGTTAATATATAAATTGTGTTATCCTTCATTTTTTCTAGAAAAGCATTCCTTTCAGGGAAAGAAAACACCATTTATAGATGTGTTCCTTTTGTATTTTGTAAGAATTTTAAAAGTTTACTATTAGCAAAATTTAAAATAAACATTTTTGTAATTTTCTTTTCATTAAGAATCTTAACACTGAATTTCAATGTTCAGATCTCGTGGAGTAAAGATCCCTGAAGATGCCTCGTGCAATCGAAAGCGAAACGTCGGATAGAAATTCCAATTTGACACGGTCTAATCCCAAGAACCATGATTTCTTAATTGACCAAAGTCGTGAAAGCTTCCGTTCTATGTTAATCATATGTATTATTATTTAGAAAGTCAAAGTACACTCAGGCCGAGGATAGAGCCCGTCAGACAACAGACCCTATGTCCGCGCCTATCTTGCTTATTGTATAAGTAGAGTCTGACATGCATGAGAAATAGGTTTTTCATAAAGAGGGGACACTAAAACATGAGGACCAAAAAACATCAAAGTGTGTCACACTTGATTTGGTTGGTAGTTAAATTCTTAGTAAAATCCATGGTTTCTCTTTCTGGCTGGCAATTAATTATGTCATACGCGTCATTGCTCCTGGTGCCTACAATTTCCGCATAAATTAGTTAAGCAGATATATTACTCATGCGAATGTTAAAACTATCTCACCAGTGAACAAATGGCAATGTTTTTTCTACAGGCGTAATTCTTTTATATATTTAATTTATATTTTGTATTGTTTTAATGAGTTGTAAAAAGTTATTATAACAATTGTGTACCCCAGATTCACATAGACCCAGTACACCTATGAAATTGCCAATAGATGGGGCAAAGATAAACCCGTTTAAGCCATTGAGAATGAAAAATCGGTATATCCGGTTTTTACCCAACTGTCATTCTGTGAAATGTTAAGTTGTGAAATGGCAATATTTTTAATCAGTTAAATGATGTTTGCTAGTGGCAGTGATATTGAGGTTATGAGCGGCGATTTAGACCCAGATTATAGTGACAATAGTAATGATACTGAACTTGACAAGAATAAAACAAGATAAAGAAAAAAAAATAAACATCTCTGGAAAAGTGTTCAGAGGAAAGATAACCTCAATAAATGACTGGTGTACACTTGCAAAACCGGAAAGAATGTCCCTGCAAGGCAGGATTATGAATATAACTCCACAAATCTAGGTTTTAAGTCAAATTTCAATCAAAGAAAATATAAGCAAATTTAACGGCTAGGCTGATAAAAATTTTCTAGATTCTTACTTGTTTGGGTTAGTAACAGTAAAATCTGTTGGAAGGCACGTACCTAGGTATTTAATGTAAAGTATAAGTATTTATTATGAATAAAATAAATTACAGAAAAACAAACAAATGAAGTAAAGTTTTTAAATTGTTCTTTTTATTCAGAAACGTCCAGACATTATGAAACTAAGGCTCCTTAGAAAAAGAATTCCGATTGCAAATACTCTGACCAATCGAAGAAATTGTCCATATTTCTCAAAGAGGCCTAGTTTTAATAACAAATATAGAAAAAGACTCCATGTCTCGGTTTCATTAAATTATTTTACATGTTACAACAAACGTGACACGTGTTTCGCCTTTTCGAGCTTCATCAGACCTACAAACAACAGAGAGAACCTTAGTAAATAATCACACTCACAAATCCTAAAACAATAACTTACAAATAGAATAAAACACACTAAAGCACAACAAAACAAACAACTACTTATACATATTTGTTTGACTTACAAAATACAAAATTATTAAAGAAAGTGATTCATGTCTCTAGCCGGGAACGAACCCAGACCGCATGAGTGGGAGGCCGAAGTAATCACCCCCAGACCACTTGACTAGTCAAAGAAAGTAACCAAAAACTCTCACTCTATGAATTAATTAATGAAATGAAGGTTGCCTACAATTACACAGGCCGACAAAAAAAAAATTTGTTTGTTGTAACACAAATCAGAATAGCATAATCTAATAGAATGGACCTATCCAAATACGAAAATGACAAATAGAAAGTTGTAGCACGTAGGGTTTTCTTGTTAGAGTTGTAGAACCATATCGAATGTTACGATACTTAATATCTATAGAAAAAACGATTTCAGAAAGTTCTTAACCCTGTTTATTGACTATGTTTACAGTTTTCGCCTATTAAACATACCATACATCTAAGACAAAAGCAAACGAGAAAAATATTAACTTAAAACACTAATTAAACTTTATTTTTTCCGTTTATGAGGTGTCCTATCTTCTCTCTTCAAAAACCAACAGTAGTCACCCATCATGGCTGCATCCCATCGTCCTTGGTACCGAATTTCCATTGTTCTGATATCTTGGTGAAACCTTTCACCCTGCTCGTCACTAACAGCTTCCAAATTTTTAGGAAAAAATGACAGATGGGAATGGAGGAAGTGAATTTTAATGATATTCTGGCACCATGCTTTATAGACTTTAACTAATTGTTCATAATTTTCATCCATATTGTTGCCTAAAAATCCTTTTACTACATTAAGTAATGAATTCCATGCTCTGAGTTCCTGCCTGGTAAGCTTTTCCGTAAAATTGACATCGTCCAGCAATTTTCTGATTTGTGGCCTTGATTGAAATGCCTTCTTTTAATGTGGCATCACTTAACTGGGGAAAGACTTGTCTTAGGTATTTAATCCATCACCATCTTTATTCAAAGCCTTCACAAAGTTTTTCATCAGCCCAAGTTTAATGTGAAGAGGTGGCAAAAGGACATTTTTGGGATCAACAAGAGGTATAAATTTAACATTTTGAGATCCCGGTTGAAATTCCCTTCTTTCTGGCCAAATTTTTGTTACATAATGCTGATTTATTGCACGACTGTCCCATAAACAAAGAAAACAGGAATATTTTGTAAATCCCCCCTAAGTCCCACTAAGATCGCTATAACTTTTAAGTCCCCACATATCTGCCATTTATACCTATTGTAATTTATTTTATCCAAAATCGTGCGCATATTTTCATAATTTCCTTTAATTGCAACTGAATGGGAAAATGGTATAGAGGGTTTTAAATTTCCATTATGCAATAACACAATGGGATCTGTACACTGTTCTTCTGAGCTGCCTGATGATGCGTTATCTTCATTATCTCCCAAATCAATAGCTTGCCATTTTAAAGGCGTAATCGGCACTAGCAAATTTGCATTATGAGGAACAGGTCGTATGGCAGATTGCAAATTTGGATATTCTATATTGTGCTTTCCCTTTTTGGAATAACCTTCAATATTTATCAGGCAAAAATAACAATCGTCAGAATGATTGGTGGGTTCTTGCCACACCATTGGAACTGCAAAAGGCATACTTTTCCTCTTTCCCTTCATCCACTGCACCAATGATACACTACAACTAACACGGCACACATGGCTCCCCACCGCTTATCTTGATCTCCAATTAACACACCAAAATATTTAAAGTAGGCTTTTTTTACATTTTCGAAAAATGGCCTGGCTTGTGATTTCACCAGAAATTCTCCACAAATATAACAAAATTTCTCAGGAGAAATTTTGCAACTTCGGCGCGTTTGACTCGACATTCTCGTCTTCACATACACTTGCTTATCGATACACAGAGAACCACTGAATTCGAAACTCAACAGTAATATTTCCGTTGTAAAATGGACCCATTTTAGCTGCCCCACAATAAAATTGTTTACCTGACAATATAAAAGGTTCGAATTAGGCTATTAAAAAATGGTACGTATTAGGGCTTTCCGAATATTTTTTTTATTATTGGCAGGGTATTTTTACTGTGAAAATAAAGAGCTGGCCTGTGTTAAAAAAATCTTGCCGGCCAGTGTTATTATTACATTAAATTGTTAAATATTAGGGTTGGTTCGAAATTAAAAACATCGTTAACACAAGTGAGAATAGGACTTTTTATAGCTTTGGTTATTTCCATTTTTTCTAGAAGGTCAAGCTTTATAACCTTCGGACACTCATGTAAAACAGCAACGTCAGAAATAGAAAATTCATGACCTGACATGACGGTCTGTTACATCCGTATTTCTGAATTTGTTGACAAGGCTTAAATGTTCTCTCACCCTTGTGGAAATTTTTCGACGTGTTTGTCCCACATAGGTCGTGGAACATTCGCCACAATTTAGTGCATAAACCCCAGATCAGTGGCCATTCGCGAGTGAAAAATTAAGTGAAGTGCAAATGAAGCAAGAAAATACCGCAATAATTTTTTTAATTTGTGGAAGGGGTAGAATATTTTTTTACGACTTACCTAAATTTTGTATACTAAATCAATTATCCTATCCTTCATAGCAGCAAATTTATTTATAACGTCCTCATAAAATGGATGAGTTGCCCTAATCTCCTCCAGACATTCTTTTTGAATTGAAATATTGTCTAGAGAAATAGGTCTTTTTTGAGATATTGCATTTCTTAAATAAGTTTTTACACGTTTGAGGCAAGAAAAACTTCTTTCCACTGAAGCACTTGTCGACGATATTGTCAAAATAAGAGAAAACACTTTATATGCTTTGGTTAAAATATCTTTATTTTCATTAATTTTTTTCACTTGCTCTTTCAGCGATATATTCCAATTACTTTCATTGGCAAAAATAAGACCAAGCTCATTTTTAAGTCGTTGTATTTTTGAAAATATTTCCCCATATAACTGTAACAAATTTTCAAACGGGCCAGTCGGAAAATTTAAACTATATTCGGAAAATTTAGCAGAATGTGCCAATCATAAAAATGTAAGTTTTTCAGAGTCTTGAAAGCTCAGTGTTATTTCCATTAAAATATGGTCCAATATTTCATAAAACAAGGTTCTATACTTAGCTCTAATTTCTTCAGATGAAAGCTTAGCAAGCTCACGTTTTGATTTATTTCTGTAATAGAATTTGCTTTATCAAACATGATAATAAAAAAAATGTTCATTTCTTTGTTTACAGAGAGCCTCACTATAGCGTCTTATATTGGATATGCAAAAATGAACGTCAAACGATTTTTTTTTGAAGAACGCAACTTGAACAATCACATTTACTAACTTCGAATTTGAAGACCAACGAGTTTCGGTAATTGTTGGTATACGCCTCGTAGATGCAGATGTAAGAGCATACGTTCGTTTGGCTAAGTGATGAAAAAATGAGGGAATACCACTAAAGCTTGCAAAAAAATTCGACATTTAGAAATATTTTTAAACTTTGCTGCATCAGGACAAATACAGTCTGCGGCGCTATTAAGGTCATTTAGATGGCCAGACATCGCACTTGCGCCATCGTAACATTGCCCTATTAATTTATAGTCAAATTGGTCCAAAATTTGATCCAATAGAGAATATAAATTCTCCGACGTTCTATCGGAGCTGACATTATAAAATCCTAAGAATCTCTCGACTACTGAACCTTCTGAATTAACGTATCTTACAATTATGGAGCACTGGGAGGTTTGTGTAATATCATCCACTTCCCCAGAAAAAAACTGTATGTTGATTATTTCATTTTTTACATGATCATTTAAATAATCAGAAATGCATTCAATTAAATTCAATTAATAATTAATTATTTCGTTTTGAATGGTTTTCGAGTCACCACCAGTAAAAACATTTTTAATTTTTTTGTGATGATCTTTTAGTTCTTGGGAACTTCTCGATATTATTAAACCTAAAAGCTTTTTAAAATTTCCCCTATTTATTGACTAGCTGCTCTCAACATGTCCGCAAAAGACTAACTCTTGTTTTGCAAGGTACAAAACTGCGTCAGTTACCAAGTACATAAATAGTCTATTTAATCGGACGTTTTCATTAAGATTGATTTTATATAGTTTAGCATTTTCTTTTAAAGTGTCAGCTATAGTGCTTTGGTTATTTACAAATGTTTTTATCATTAATTCGCATTTTAAATGCTCCGTCGAGTCTTTATGTTTATGTAAAGACCTTCATATATTTAACATACCTGCAAATCCTTCCTTATTCCACACTGAATATTTACTGGAAACCAGTAAACAAGGACAGCAAAACCATTTTTGTAATATTTGTTTACTACATAACCATTTGTACGCCGAAAACCAGGATGACGATTAAAACTCTGATCTTGTTCCTTCCATCAATTAAATGGAGTTTCCAACAAAATGCAAACTACATCTGTGATCGGATTCATCAATAATGTAAATTAATAAAACCGACACCAAATAAAGTTGTAACAACACCATAAATAAATTTCTTCAGGTGAAAACTGAGCTGGCTAAGCTCACGTTTGTAATGATTTATTTCTGTAATAGAATTTGCTTTATCAAACATGGTATTCTTTTATTCTTTTAATGTTCATTTCTTTTTTTACAGAGCGCCTCACGCCAGCGTTTTATACTGGATATGCACAAATGAATGTCTAGCGACTTTTTTTTGAAGAACGTCAAATAGTATGTCCATGATTGAGAAAAAGTCATTAGAAAGTAATGCCAGAAACGTGAATTCAAAATCGTTCATCTCACCCAAAAATCCTTTCGCAAGGCGGATTGTCACAGTTTGTGATAAATTCAAAGACATCTTTTAATTTATTCCAGTCTTGAACAAACACATTTACTTACTTCGAATTTGAAATTGTAACAACACCATAAATAAATATAACACAAAACAGTCAAGTAAACTGCAACTGGTTGCTGTGAAATCCGCGAAAATAAAAGTAAACAACCACCCCAAACTGAACGACACGTGGGTACTGCGTTAGCAATTCACCAAGAGCGTTGTATGGCGCTGGTTAACATTAATCTTCCATGCGGTCATCGCAAACGCGTTGTCATGGCAACGTAGTAGGAAAATCGTAAACTAAACATAGCACCTCCAGCAAAGTCGAAACAGTTTGCGCCACTGTTATAGTTGTTATAATAAAGTTCGATTAAAAGATTTAAAAAGACATGCCGCCAACGGTCAAGTAAAATATTTATACCAGATGTACAGTTTATTTTTTGCCAATTACGTGAATAAATGAATGTAAAAACTTAAATTTTAAGAGATATATAATAAATATAGTTAGATGTTTGCTTGTTTATTTTTCCTGGTGAATTAGCACTTCACCTACTTCACCTGAATAGCCGCCACTGCCCCAGATCTGGACAATTTATCGGTTGTGTCCTTTGTCCTTACTAAATGCCTCTTGAGAGTATTTACTGTTTTGAATGAAATATTGATATTATTAAAAAATTTAGCCAATTGGAGAGAAATACTTCCCAAAAAAGCAATGCACTTGAAAAAAGTGTGTAATGGTTGTGTAATTTACCATTGTCAAGGGAAGCGTTTAATCAGGAGCGTGATATTATAATGCAGATTGCTATGGTTTTTCTTTGGAGTCCATCATCAAATTATATTATAAATTTATATAAATTTATAATATAATTTAATAATTATTAATTAATAATATTTATAAAGTACAAAATGTCTTATATTGTCATACACTCAAAATTTAGGGATGAGACAAATTTTTTCAAGTGCATTCGGTTGTTTTATTTGACTAGTCCAGTGGTCTGTGGGTAATTACTTCGGACTCCCACCCAGGCAGTCCGGGATTGATCCCGGCTAGAGACATGAATCCCTTTTTTAATACTTTTTTAATATTTTATTTTGTTTATTCAGGTCAGACTTAACCTCATTTTAGGGTCAATCAAATATGTATAAGTAGTTGTTTGTTTTGTTGCGCCTTAGTGTGTTTTATTCTATTTGTAAGTTATTGTTTTTGAGTGTGATTATTTACTAAGGTTCTCTCTGCTGTTTGTAGGTTTGATGATGAAACACGTGTCATGTTTGTTGTAAAATGTAAAATTATAATTTAATGAGACCGAGGCTTGGAGTCTTTTTCTATATTTGTTACTCTGACTAATGCTGAGTTGATTCAAACATCAAAACGGAGCTCATATTTTCATTATAAGTATTAACTGACACTATGTTATAACATTATTTTATATTGTAGGTTATATTAGCATCAAGACGTGAATGAATGACTTGCAAAAAAGATTTTGCTGAGCTTCATGGCATAAAGTTTGGTATAATTGATCGAATTAGGCTAACAAAAAAAGATATTCCACTCCTCCAATTGACAGAGGAACTTTCTCAGGAGGATCTAGGATGCTAAAAAAACACCAGAAGTAAGTATCAAAAAAGGTTTCTTTCGCCTGAATTGAGTGTCATGAAAATGCATGAGCTGTATGCTGAAAAGTACATACCTGAGAAATATATACTGTGGAAAGCAAAATTTGAAATTAACTATGAATTTTATCTTCTTCAAATTTAATGTTTCATTTGGAAGACCTAAAACAGATGTCTGCAATACATGTGACAAATTCACGAATCAAATAGATACGGCGGAAAATCCTGAAGAAATATATAGATTACAACGAGAACACTCGCTACGTTTTGCCAAATCGCTTAACTTTTATGACGATTTTAAACGGTTAAGTAAAAAAGCTAAAACGGTCGAAACAGTGGAATGATAGAGGACTTCCGTTCATATTTTCAACTTTTTTTTTTAACATAAAGAACTTTACAGTCCCAAATACAAAAGTTTTAAATATGAAGATAAAAAATCACCATTTCTGCATTGCACAATATTGAAAATCTAAGCCAAACTTTCATTGCCTTTAAATCTAACGCAGATATGGTTGCGTTGAAACAATGGAATGTATCCCAACTCTACATTACGAACTTTCTGAAAATCTTAAAAATCTAAGGGAACTTCTAGGTTTCATTCCTGCCATATATCATCCAATTTATATTCGTTTGGAAACAGAACAACAACAGGACGAAAGTGAAACAGATGCATCCGATAGCAGTGATTAATGAACAAAATATAGTGTAAGTTATTTTAATATTTTGATGTTTTATGAACAAAGAATGAGAACTAATAGATATACCCATCTCCTATTTATTGACTTTTTAGAATATAAATTATGTTAAACAAAAGTATGAGCTCAAAGAACGTTTCAAAATAATTTTATAAATGCATTTGAATAACAATTCGTAGGTAGGATTACAACCAGTTTCGTTAAATCGTTTTTCGTTCTTCTCCTGTAAAATTATTTTTTTGGTTTTTACCGAGTTATCTTTCTCATGTACTCAATTATTTTTCACTAAAATAACGAGCAAGATAAATTATATTAAAAATATCCACGTAACCGTGAAATGTTAAGGTTTATTTGCCTTAAAAGAAAGAAATAAAAAGTTCGTATAACAAGCAAATAAATACAAGATCGATTTTCCTGCATTAATGTGGATTGCCTATATAAGTAATTTTACGCCTTTCACTACATATTAGACGAAATGATGAAATTATGCACTATGACACATTAATGTTAATGCAAATATATTTGAATAACGTGTCCAAATATATTCCAAATATTTCAATTTGCAATTCAATCTTGTTATGTTAGTAATATTATACTGTATAATTTTTAATAGTGTTCCATAACATTCCAGTAAGCGATCGGTAGTTCGCAAAATAATACTAAATTTTTTTATATTTTTTGGATCTATTTAAAAAACTCATAGTAATTGGGTTTTTCCATACACATATTAAGTTACTTACAAAAAAGAAACAATGTATTTTGTTTTTTGTTTTTTTTTTCTACGAGGGGGAGGGTGGAAGAAATTATACTTTCCCGCACTAGTTTGTATTTGCTTGAGTGCCGAAAGTGTATATTTTCTCACTTGTGTGGTAAAGCTACTTTTCCGCACGATATGACAAAAGTTACTTTTCCTATTTTTTTTAATTGTGGCCATTTTGTAATAACATAACTATAAGTATTCTCAGCTATCAGAAGCGGTTTTAGTCCCAATACCACCAGAGACTTATCTGTATATATATAGTATACAGTAAGGTCATAATTTTTGTTGTTGACTAAAAAAAATTAACACCGGGGACTGATAGTTTTATGGGAATGAAACGGTTACATTTTGGTAAACATCCAACAACATTAAGAAACTACTTATCGAATAAACAGTGTGATATAAGGATCAACTGGTAAAATGTTTGTATAAATCATTATGGCGGAACAGAATGGAGGCTTAATCAAATGTTTAAAAATTCAGTACCAATTTCAATTGACTTGAAATTTTGTACAAAAATCATGTTAAACAGGGTTAGGCTTTTAAAGTTTTAATGCAAATTCAATATGGCGCCCTAATAAACTGTTTAAATATTCGGAAAAATTCCAGTTCCTGGAATAAAACCGTTTTTGGAAGAAAATAACAATAATTAGGTTAGGTTAGGTTAGGTTATAATTTAGTTAATACTTTTGTAGACAATCTAAATAATGTTATAAAAAATTAATTAATAATAATAACAATAATAAATTAAAAACTTGAATAGACAAAATGGAAATTACTGATAAGTTTGCGAAGCTTAAAATGAATAATTTCAAATACGAGGTATTTTTTACTTTGAACACTAAAATTTACTGATTTTTGAATGATAAGCTAATACTTTAGCAAGTTGAAAATCCATTAAACTTAATAGTTCCTTTAGTTTAAATTAAAAAGGTATAAGTTGGCGGATCTGGGCAGTGTGTAAAAGTGTCACCTTAAGAACTTTGCCTAAATTGTTCTAAATGAGTTAAAAATTCCAAACTGTGGAGTTACTTTTGTTTAAAACAAAATGTTATAGATATGCAGAGTTACATAAGAAAATTGTATTTCACTTTGACACTTGTCAATTCAGTAGTTTATAAAAGATTGTCTGATTTTCAACTTTTTAAAATTTAGGACCAAAAATATTCTACATTTTGGTGCTGAATAAGTGTAAATAAATGTCCCTGCAAGACAAAGTTATGAATGTAACTGCAAACATCTATGTACAAGTAAAATTATAAACTAAGAAAATGCAAGGATTCGGCTGATACGAATTTGCTAGATTCTTACTTATTTGAATTAATAACTGTTGTAAGGTACGTACTTAGGTATTTAATGTAAGGTATAAGTATTTATTATAAATAAAATAAATTATAGAAAAACAAACAAGTAATATTTTTAAACTCTTCTTTTTATTCAGAAGACCACTAGGCATTATGAAACAGAGGGTCATTAGAAGAGCTATTCCGATTACAATGACTGATGTTAAGTTGATTTAGACATCAAAACGGAACTCATCTTTTCATTATGAGAAAAGTATATTTAGTAGCTAGTAACTGATATTATGTTATAACTTTATTTTATGTTGTAACGAACGTAACCGAATAGTTTGCAAAAAGCTTTACGGCACAAAGTTTGGTAAAATCAATCGAATTGGTCTAGCAACGAAAAAAGTAATTCCACTCCTCCGATTGACATAAGAGATTTCTCAGAAGGATCCAGGATGCTAAAAAATCAGAAAAGCAGATCCGACAAATTGAATCACATAAAAATTCATTTCTCGTTCGCATCTCTCACTACGCCAGAATTAAGTCTCAAAGAAAGTTTCTTTCGCCTGAATTTTATGACAATCTTAAACGGTTAAGTAACGATGCTAAAAAGGACGAACCAATGGATGTTACTATCTTTGACTACCAACAAAACTTGCCAGTACCAGTATTACCAGTAGGTGATTTCTTTTTATAAAAGGCGGCTCTGGGCTTTTAACCAATGTTTTTACTCCGCAAAAACTGTATGTACAGGGTAGTCCAATAATAAAGGACGTCCGCCGTAGCTCAGGAACCATTAATAGCAGAACTTAAGGAAAAAATATATAATAAGTAAATCGGTCAAGAGAAATCGCTGTAAATTATTTAAGTTCGAAAGTTGGCCACTTGGGGAGTAACAGCAACACAAATATGTAAATGCCAATTTTCTCGTCAAATTCCATAATTAGGGTATTTTGAAAATATAAGCATTGTATTAATCAATCAATTACGCACTTTTTGCTTCAAACCATTTTTGTCTATTTTCAAAAATAAAGTGGTGGGGAAAGGTCAAGCATTTTTACATTTAAATATAGATATCTCTGTTTTGGATGAACCGATTTTTATTCAACTTGGTGTCATAAAAAGTGCTTTTTTGCTCTACTAGTGGAGCCATAAACTGTACCATATTGACTTTGTTAGTGGTCACTAGAGGGCGTTGTTTCGAAATTCTCCAAATAATGCTGATTTTCTCAAAAACATCAAACGGTACGGTATGACTTTTATATCACAATTTATTTCGTAATTATGAAGGGGATTGATTAGTAAAATAAAAGATCCAGGTCTGCATTTAAATTAAGAAAGTTGATGATGGTCTCTCGAACTCGAAAGGTCGGATTAGATAATTAATCTTGTCGTTTTATTGAGGAGAAAAAGTGATAATGGCAAAGTGGAAATTATTTTCATCTCTCATTTCAATTAATCCTAAAATTTTAAGATAACCAGAAAACCTGAAGGAAAAAAAGAACGCTTTAATAGAAACTTTAATAATCTCGCATAGCTGTAAAGAAGAAAAGTTAACAATGGAACAAAACAAAAAATACTAAAACTCAGTCTTACAGTCACATAAGCTTCGCAATAAAATAGCCAAAATTAGGACGAGATAGGGCATGATTCGGTTTGGGCTAAAATATTAAACCGAGTTCTAACTTGCTTCAGTGAAACAACAAAAGAAAACCGACGAAATGAACTAACAATTAACAATAAACTAGCAACAAATATATTTAAAATCACTGAAAACTACTTTCGCAAATGCGCAAAATGCCGGCCGTCATTGTCAATATGAAGTTGCAGTCATTTCTGCCGATGCCGATTGGACTGCAGCCTCCACTTCTGTTATATAGATACTATGGACGGCATTCCGAATATAGTCCACCATATCGTTAATCAACGTAAAAAAAATCTTGTTCAACTGACTTTTTGCCGAAAAATTAAATGTGAAATAAGATAAACTGTTACGAATTCAATATGACGTAACAAAATGGCGGTATGTGTCAATGTAAAAACTGCTTATTGAATTTATTTTAAATTATGCTCAAAAGTCAAGTGTGGCATAGGTAGAAATGAACTGGTAAAACATTGGTAGGAATCCAATGAATGATGAAACAAAATGGCGCCCAACAAAAATTATTGAAAAAGCAGTATATGTAACACATATATACTGTGACTATGTATTGAATTAAACGACGGAAGTTCCAGGTGAAGGAAATTTACCGATTTTTTAAAAAATATATTGTGACAGTCAATACTTTAATATGTGTATGGGCAAACACAATCGCTATGAATTTTTCAAATAGAACCAAACAATATACCTAAACAAGTTAGTATTATTTTGCGAATTACCCATCGCTTACTGGAATGTAATAAAACACTATTATAAATTATACAGAATAATATTACTAACACAACAAGATTGAATTGCAAATTGAAATACTTGAAATATATTTGGACACGTTATTCAAATAAATTTGCATTAAGCTTAATGTGTCATAGTGCATAATTTCGTCATAAAGAATTTTGTCGTCTAATATGTAGTGAAAGGCAAATACTTATATAGGCAATCCACATAAATGCAAGAAAATGGATCAAGTATTTGTCTGTTTGTTTTACGAACTTTTTATTTCATTCAAGTAAACCAAATAAATATTAACATTTCACGGATACGTGGATATTTTTAATAATTTGTCTTTCTCGTTATTTTAGCTGTATTTGACGGAAAATAACTGAGCACATTAGAATGATAACTCGCTAAAAACCAAAAAGATAATTTTACAGGAGAACCAGAAAACGATTTAACGAAACTGGTTGTAATTGTACTTACGAATTGTTATTCAAACGCATTTTTAAATTATTTTGAAATGTTCTTTGTGCTCATACTTTTGTTTAGCATTATTTAAATTATATAAAGTCAATAAACAGAAAATGAATATAACTAGTTCTCATTCTTTATTCACAAAACTTCTAAATATTGGAATAACTTACATTATATATTTGGTCATTCGTCACTGCTATCGGAGGCGTCTGTTTCACTTTCCTCTTGCTCTCTACCATCCTCTGTTTTTAAAGAAACATAAAATGAATGATATATATGGCAGAAACGAAATCTAGAAGTTGCGTTAGGTTTATTGGCTTTAACGAAAGTTTCGTAGTTTAGAGTTGGCCTACATTCCATTATTTTAAAGAAACTATATTTGCATTAGGTTATGTTAGGTTAGGTGTATATTGTGAAATGCAGAAACGTTGATTTTTTTATCTTCATATTTAAAACTTTTGTATTTCGAGACTGTAAAGTTCTTTATGATTTTTTAAAATAAAAACGTTGAAAATATGAACGAAAGTGCTCAATTATTCTTAAAAGGACTTTAACAACACAAGACGTTCTTGCCACTTTTGAAAACCATTCTCCCGGCAAGTAAAAGTATGTGATTTTGCGTTTTTGCTTTTTAATAAGAGCAAATTTGCGATCGCAAGGCAGGAAAGAATGTCTACTTTCAGGAAATCGATGGTATATTACTTTAAACCTTGAACCTGAAATACAACAATGTTCTTGTTCTTCTAACAGAGTTAACGGTGAATATGTAAAGTGTCTTAACAGGAAAACCAACATGATTGCCACCATAGTCCTTTAAAGAAGATATTGTGTCGTTCGCGTCCGTTTTTCCTTCCACTTCATTGTACACCATGTTCTACATAAAAGTACCCACTACTCTTTCTGGAAATCCGTAGTAGATACAAAAAAAGTTGCTTTAAATTTGAAGTTCTTTTAAAATAAAGTTTTTCCATGTAAATAAGGTGTCCCAATTTTGCTGGTACGATATCAACTATAAAATGTTAATTGGGACACCCTGTATTTTTGTCCATTATTTAATTCCCTGTCAAGAATAAACACAAGTTACCAATTTAAACTATAGTCGATTTCTGCGTACTTTCCGAGATATTTAAGGCTATATGTGATTATTTAAAAATTGGAGCTATTTTTCAAATCACTATAAAAAATAGCAATAATCTAAAATTGAGCATTTGGGTGGTAATTTCCGGTTTATAAAGCATCAATGTATATACGGAATAGAAAATTTTTGTATTCCCTATATCAGTTTTGCACTTTTTTATAAAGAGAAAAAAGTCGATTTTTTTAAATAGAACAGCCACTATGTATTTTATTTATGCAAATGATCATACAAATACGTATTTTTTCATATATATATATATATATATATATATATATATATATATATATATATATATATATATATATATATATATATATATCCTGAGGATACAACAATAAAGTTGCGAAACGTCTACTGTTTTAAAATAAACTTTGTTTTTTTTTACTGGATCCTAGCCCCAAATAATACACCACTGTAACAGAATTTTAACATTGTTCTGCAATATTGAATGGTTACCAATATATTACCAGGTCATCCCAATATGACCCTTTATTTTTTATCAAAATTTGGTATCGGGTAAGTAGTATTTAAGCTATGCCGCGAACTGACAGATAGACAGACAGACCGACAGATGGACCGACGGAATTGATAAACATGTTTTTTGGCATATAAGGACGCTAAAAGGTGAAGATATGTAAAACCCGAGAGGGTGATTTTTCACAATTACAAACATTTTATTTAGCCGCCATTTTGTTCCACCATCTTGAAACAATTTTGCTAGTTGATACCTATACCACAATTAGCTATGGCACACAATTTGAAATCAATCCATTAAGTATTTTGTCAGGCTGAATTTTTAAATATTTTATTAGGCCGCCATTTTATTCCCAAATTTAAAAAAATATTACCAGGGTAAGTAGGCTCTAAGCCATGCTGTAAACTGAGAGACCGACAGACCGACCGACGGAATTGATAAAACGTATTTATTGGAATCTAGGGACGGTAAAAGGTAAAGATCTGTAAAACCTGAAAGGGTGATATTTTGACGATTTTGTTCGGCCATCTTGAATTAGTACTACAATTTTATTAGTTGATCCCTATATCACAAGTAGTTATGACGCACAATTTGAAATCAAACCATTAAGCTGTTTTTTCAACCTGAATGTTTAAATATTTTATTAAGCCGCCATTTTGTTCCGCCATCTTGCTTTGGTAGCAAAAGGTTGATTCCAACAGAATACTTGGTGTTTTTGCAAAATTTGAAATAAATTAGATAAGTAGTTTTTAAATAATAATTTTTGTAACATTTCACTAGGCCGCCATTTTGTTTCGTCATATTGGATTTTTACCAAAATGTTACCAGGTCATCCCCATATGACCATTAATGTTTGACCAAAATTTGAAGTCAATCGGGTAAGTCGTTTTTTAGCTACGCCGCGAAAGGGCAGACAGACAGAGTGACGGATGTGAGAAAACATATTTTTCGTCATCTGGGCATTCTGAAACGTGAAGATCTGAAAATTTGAAAATTTTGGAGAGTGATTTTTTCTCGATTACAATACTTGGAAATAATGAATGGAAGTAAAAACGCAGTTTAAATAAGTTTTGAAATTTTGCCCATTCTCAAAATATGAATGTTTTTCTACGAGGAGGAGCGAGGAGTAAAGTATACTTCCCGGCACTAGTTTGAATTTGTTTTGGTGCGGAAAGTATATCCGCACTAGTGTAGTAAAATTATTTTTCCGCACGATATAACAAAAATTACTTTTCCCATTTTTTACTTCCCTCGTAAAGGGAAGTATTGTAATCGTGAAAATATCACCCTCCGAGATTTTTTCAGATCTTCATGTTTCGGGGTCCCTAGATGCTGAAAAACATGTTTTCTCAATTTTGTCGGTCGGTCTGTCTGTCTGTGTGTTTGCGGCATGGCTAAAAACTACTTTCACGATTAACTTCAAATTTCGGGTTATGTGAGTATGACCCAGTAATATTTTGGTAAAAATCCAATATGGCGAAACAAAATGGCGGCCTACGGAAATGTTGAAAAATCTAGTATGGCGAAACAAAATGGCGGCCTAGTGAAATGTTAAAAAAATTATTATTAAAAACACTTCTTATCTAATTTATATCAAATTTTGCGCGTGTGTGGGTGCCCTAACTAATTGTGGTACAAGGATCAACTAGTAAAACTGTGTTATTCAAGATGGCTGAACAAAATGGTGGCCAAATAAAATGTTTGTAGTCGTGAAAAAATCACTCTCTCAGGTTGTACATATCTTCACGCTTTAGCGTCCCTAGATGCCGAAAAATAAGTTTTATAAATTCCGTCGCTTCGTCAGTCGGTCTATCTGTCTGCCAGCTTAAAAATGACTTACCAGATTGACTTCAAATTTTAGTCAAAATTTAAGGTTCATAGCCTGGTAATATTTTGGTAAAAATCCAATATGGCGGAACAATTTTAAAAAAATATTACTAAAATAACTAATTATCCAATTTACCTCAAATCTTGCACAAAAATCAAGTGTTAAATATGAATGAACTGGTAACATTTTGATATGAATATAAGGTAAATAACATTAGTGGCCTAGCAAAATATTTAAGAAATCAGCCTGAAAATACCAGTTATTAGGTATATTAATTTCAGTTTTTGTGGAAGAATTATGTGTGATATAGAGATAAACTGGTAAATTTGTGATAAAAATTTAAGATGGCGAAACAAAATGGCGGCCAAATAAATTTTTAAAAAATCAACGTAAAAAAACTTGTTCAATATTGACTTTAAATTTTGCAGAAGAATTAAATGTGAAAATAAAATAAACTGGTACAAATTCAGCTTGACGTAAAAAAATGGCGGTATGTGTCAATGTAAAAACTACTTATTGAATTTCTTTTAAATTATGTCCAAAAATCAAGTGTGGCATGGATAGAAGGAAACTCGAAAAATATTGGCAAGAATCCAATACGATGGCGTTCAATAAATAGTCAGTCAGTTTTTTTACTGATTTAAAAATATATATTATTCAGTCATTTCGTTTCTCAATATGATATCCTTAGCAAATAATTACTAGTTGATCCAAATGCCATAATTTTTTTAACATTTCGGTTGGCCGCCATTGTATGGATTTTTTACCAAAATGTCATCCCTATATCACATTTCATTTTTGTCCAAAATTTGAAGCCAAACGTTCAAGTAGTTTTTAGAAGAGAACAGACACACCGACGGAAATGGGAAAACACATCTAGGGAGTCTAAAACGTGAAGACCTGCGAAAACCTGGAAAGGTAACTTTTTTGCGATTACAATACTTCTTCCTTACGAGGAAAGAAAGAGTCTGAAATAAAATAACGTCGATACTACGAAGTACCTGTTCAACACTAAATAAACTAAGGTAGAATTACTAATTTTAAATCTTCAGTGCAATAGTCATTCCCTCTGAGACCTTCGGTCCGATACCGTTATTGTGTCGGTTAAGATTGTCAAGTTGTAAAAGTATTTTTAAAGTTATTAATAATTTTTCCAAAAGTGAATTTTTGTTCAGTGAATATAACAAATTGACACAGTCGGTAGGATAAGGAGAACCTAACTGTTGGCTGCGGATCTTAAATCCCTTAACGAAGAAAATAACTATGGTCAAGGCATCTCCACGCGAAGATAGCTGCGGAACAAACACCCTGTGAAGCCCTGAGAGTCCTTAGGAAACAAGTCGACCATTGCTCCTGTTAACGAAAGTGACAGAGAATTATCTCGTTTAAGTGATGTATTTTATTTTTATTTACTAGACGCATTTCCATTACCTTGAATTTAATTTTACTAATTTTAAGGAAAGGTGAATTTTGCAACAAACTCAGCCATATACACAGCATACAAAACAAAGTGCTGATGTAGAAATCGAGCTGTAAAGACTTTACACGCTTAAGGGTAGAGCAGAGCAATTATTAAATTCAAGAAACCTTTCATCATACAGCGAAATTAAACACAACTCTCGCACGAGGAACTTTCGTCTCTTATACGGAACCCTCAAAGACTTAGTTTTAAATGTAAGTATTCAGAAAGCATCTTAGTAACGATCAAAAAGCCGCTAAAAGCAGATTAATTGAAACAATGGGCCTCAATACACTTTTAACTGGACTTGAACCGCGCAAGCTCACTTCCATATTAGAAGAGAGTTGCAGTTACAATTTTAAAACGCAAAAAATG
Source organism: Kuschelorhynchus macadamiae (assembly GCA_030620095.1). Taxonomy (NCBI): domain Eukaryota; kingdom Metazoa; phylum Arthropoda; class Insecta; order Coleoptera; family Curculionidae; genus Kuschelorhynchus; species Kuschelorhynchus macadamiae. The sequence goes on along the minus strand of JAUTXW010004474.1, from coordinate 578,812 downwards.
AATAAATCAAATGCCACGAATCCTCTTTAACCAATTAGGAAACATTCACTTCAAATTTTAAACTGCCTGAAATGTGGATGCATCGAGCACAGTGTGAATGTCATTGACAATAAATGTCTCAACCTGCTTATTCCTAAAATAATGGCAAGTCAAGCTAACAAAGGCAGGTCTCAACAAAATAGGCGCAGTAAATTTTAATCTCAATATAGACCACATGCAGATACCAAATAAATTCATGCTGCATCTCGCCCACGTTCTTACCCTTTTTACCCAGACAAACAGAGAGATCATTATATAAATTATGATGGCCCATTATACGAAGAACCACAATACTATGACGAATAATCTCAGGATGATAATAACTTGGGATACCAGGAATATTATACCAAAAATGACCAACGAAAAACTGTTATCAAAATGATAACACAGACTTCCAAAATTTTCCATCTTCCTTTTGCAAGAATCACCTTCCGGACAACACTACCCAATCGACGGACTCGGTGTCGGAATTGCAGAGTCAGATTCAAAGAATGTAGATGGACCCCAATGTAAGTTTTCCAGAACAAGCATTCTTTTAAATCCGTTTCTTACTGTCTACCCTGAAAAAGACCTTTAAACTTCTAATCGACACCGGAGCAAGGAAATCTATTTTTAAAAATACCGTGGAAAATTTTCACTGTAGGTCACCAGAAAATGTAACCATTTAGGTAATAACAAATAAAAAATTGTCAATATTTGAATCTACCTTTATCTTTTTTCATACAGATAACCCATATATGTTATACATTGATAATCAAGATATTGATGTTAGGGCTTGATTTTCTCAAATACTATGAGGGCATTATTGATCTCAAATCAAGAAAATTAACAACAATCGTTAAAACAATAAAAAATTTAAACAACGTTTATTCTATTACATAAAGTTGGCTCTAATACAACACCAAATAAAATAAATAAAACTAAGATAAATAATAACATTTTGATCAATACCCAAACCGAAAAAAAAAATCAAATTACCCGGTGACCTAAAAAATACTGCGACCTATTAACATCCCCAGAAAAAGAAAAAGTTCGGTTACCAACTTTACTGCTATAGTATGTGCATGTTGAAGAAAACGGCCAATTTATATCCTTTATTTTAAATGCAAACGCCATCCTAAAAGCTATCGACTTTTCTCATTTATTAGTTGAATCATTTATACCTAATGATGTTGTCCTAGCTCTAAATACCCAACAAAATGACGAACCCGATCAAATAGACAGAGTACAGATATGAGCCAAGAACGCAACATATCCTCAGATACATAAAGAGGAGGCCCTCCATTTCACTATGATACACACCCGTATAGTGGTATCCAAAGAGCTAAATACGTCCAGGAAGCAAAAATGGCACGTTTTCATCGACTATGGCCTCAAATGTCAATATTTTTCCACACTTAATCTCGCATCAGGCTTTCACCAAATTAAATTTAATCCTGAATGACATACCAAAGAGTGCATTTTTAGTCGAAAATGGACACTAGGTATTCGGCCATTCGATTTCAAGAACGTCCCGAGCGTTGCCTTGTATACATGGAAGACATAATTGTTTACTCGCCCACCATACGTGAGCATATAGATGGAATAAATGAAATGTTCAAGCGTCACCGAAACGCAAATCTCAATTAAATTTATACCAGATAAGTAAGTGCTCTTAACGAAAGTTGCTTATTTTAACCCCTCAAAACTTTCCAGAACGAAAAAACGCGAACCCAGGGACATTTAATCCTTCCTGAGATTATTGAGATGTTATCCATTTATCCCAAATTTCGACAAAGTGTCCAAGTCATCAGCTAAGCTCCTAAAAAAGGAATGCATCCATGCATTTGAAGAACTAAACACAGCCATAATCTCAGGCCCTATTCTAATTTAACCTAATTTTGAAGGAAGTTTTTCCTTACCACATATCTCATTTGCGATAGGTGCTCTGCTGACACAAGGACCAGTCGGAAAAGATCTACCGTTAGCGTTTACATCCAGAACATGCGGTAGTGCAGAAACTAAGTATTCGACGATTAAAAGGACGCTACAGGTGATTGTATAGGCAGTAAAGTATTTCCACTTTTATCTTTTTGGACGAGAGTTTACACTTACTACGGATCACCGACCATTAACATGGCTATTTTCGATTAAAGACTCCAGACGCAGATTTGCGCGATGGCGTCTGAAATGAGAAAAATACAAATATAAAATAACTAATCTTTATGCGCCCTATTCCGCATAAAGATTAATTACTTCCAAGAATGCGCTATTTTCCGTTCAAAATTCCCCATTTTTGCTTCTAATGAAAAAAAAAATAGCAAAAATGAATGAATATGGGCAGTAAAGTATTTCCACTTTTATCTTTTTGGACGAAAGTTTACACTTACTACGGGCTACCGATCATAAACATGGCTATTTTCGATTAAAGACCTTAGACGCAGATTTGCGCGATGGCGTCTAAAATGAGAAGAATACAAATATAAACGAACTAATCTTTATGCGCCCTATTCCGCATAAAGATTAATTACTTCCAAGAATGCGCATATTTCCGATCAAAATTCCCCATTTTTGCATTTTTTCTAAACGGATTCCAATATAATGATTCTATTAGCAATGTTGCTAAGTTTACCGGTTTCGCAAAAAAATTGTAACTTCATTTTTATATAACATCACATAATATATAATTCCATACCTATTTTTATTGCTTTCAATTGCAGCTGTTTTGTTTCGGAAAATAAGTGAAATAAAACACGTTTTTATATATTTTCTAATATTTATTTATACGCTTGACGATATAAATATTATAATATAATCATTTAGAATTTTTTTAGAACAAATCTACTCGGAATTAAATACAATCTACATTAAAATATAAAATATATGCACTTTAAACACTTTTAGTAACCAGACAATAACTAACGTATTAAAAGACAAATATCATTTGACTAAATTCCAAATGTAAACAGATTGAAATTTTTAATAGACCTTGTATATCGGGGTAGTTCAAATTAGAAATGTATATAGTTTTGCTCCTACTATTTTTTTTTCAAATTAAACACGCTGTTTTCAGAGAAAGAGCGCCTATCAGTGGAATATTATTTACAACACAAATTTTCAAAAATTTTCGATATTGTTTTCATTAAAACCAACTATAGGCAGAAGACCAATAATAGGTACAGAATAGCAAAGAATGTGGCATAGTTTATTTAAGTGTTTGTTAATAATATATATATATATATATATATATATATATATATATATATATATATATATATATATATATATATATATATATATATATATATATATATATATATATATATATAAAAACATATTATTCTATATATATATATATATATATATATATATATATATATATATATATATATATATATATATATATATATATATATATATATATATATATATATATATATATATATATATATATATATATAAATTACATTTATTTTATCATTAAAATGATTAGGTTATAGTGCAAACAGATTTTGTATTTATTATATTTATCTTTTTTCTATAACAGCTAATTTTTTGTAGCAAAACTGTAAATCCGAGAAATTATATATTTGCAGTAATTTGCGAAATATCTCACAAAATGAGGTAACCACCCTCAAACTCAATTGGTTTTAATACACCAACTTAGGATTTAACTGCTCACATCTTTATTCTATTTTTATTGCCGTAGCTTATAAAATGAGTCCATTAACTTTACAATTTAAATATTTGAAGTTGCTTAAAATGTTTAATTCGAATGCAAAAGTTCAAAGTTATAATTCTACTTTAAACTTTAATAGAAATTGGACATTTATAATGCTTTTAATAATTATTTTTAAAGTCCAAGAACGAAAACTAATTTAGGGTAATTTAATTTATCGGAATTCTATTATATTATTTTATTATTACTGAAGTAACCATTTCAGGAGTGGAATTACGAACATACGTTTTTGGTACAACAATAATTAAAGGACGATTCATTCGAGTGCTTATGCAAAAATAAAATATTTCGGTTCTTCTATAATAGGAAGATGAAAAATTTTCATTTTAAATGTAGACATAATAATATGAAACATACATACGTCAATGGTTTTTCAAGCTGAGTTTTATAGCAAAAGCAATATACTAAATTTTACGTGTTTGGCTGTTTTCTAAAAATAATAACAGTTTCTGAAACAAAAAATATTTTCTCTCTCAAATAGCTGTTTTATCCTTGTAGTCGAAGAACAATTTATATACAAAAATGAAACAAATTTGTTATCTAAAAATGCAATTTTAATATTATTTTTAGGTAGTAGTTTCGCCCGCTTAGAGTAAGCATATACAAATGAAAAAAAAATTATATACAAGAAATGATTAATTTTTTAAAAATTTCATCTAATTCACCTTTTTTTTTTAATCAACCGGTTTAAAATTTAAAAGAATCGTGTCAAAGGGACTGTTTCATTCCTCTATAGTTACCTCAGATAGTTTAAAAAATATTTTATATACAAAATGATAGAAGAAATTCGAGGTCGTTTACCATTTATTTCTCTTTGAAAGCAACCATGTATAATTTATATAAAAAAAAGATTGACGTGATTCGTCGTTTTTCAAAGCGCTATGTTATTATATATATTATATATATATATATATATATATATATATATATATATATATATATATATATATATATATATATATATATATATATATATATATATATATATATATATATATATATATATATATATATATATATATATATATATATATATATATATATATATATATATATATATATATATACATTGTTACAAGTCAAAATGAGAAACATCTTTATTTATGTCATATTATAACGCACGATTACATGCTTTATATATTTCAGCATTGAAAGCTTACCTATATACCTATTATCTCCTCGTTTAAAAATAAAATATTTTATTTCTTTTCATAAATTATAGTGATGTTATTAGCACAAAAACATTTCTAAGATGAACTACAACTATATCGACATATCAAACTTAATTTTTAAAATTGTCAGTCGCAATTTCACCCGTAAGTTAAATATTGGTATTTAGTTATAATGCATATTCAGGGCATGTCATAACTAAAAAAAAATATACATTCAAAACTCGTTACAGGTTCCGCGAATGTGAGATCATAGAAAACGCTTACCGCTTTAATACTGAACGCCTTTTGAAACATTTCACGCAAAATTTGATATAATTTCAGAGCTATTTTTCTTGTTAGCGAATCGAGATATTTAAATGTTTTTATTTTTAGATTGCACATCAATTGTTCGATAAAGATATTTACCTGACATTTCATATTCGTTGATATATTTTTATTATATACAGAATAAAATATGAAGTTATGTTTTTATTCATAGTTTGACCATTTGATAGGGTTCCCAAATAGTAAGTGTAAATTAGCTGTAAAATGTAGCTGCTTTTGTAGGCTGAAGCGTCCTCTATGTCTGTTTTTTTCATCATGCTTTTTGGAAGTTACAGGGTCTGACATAAAGTTCCATGTTTCGATGCAGAATAAACAATTAAGTGAACGTAAATTGGATTTTTGTTGAACATTATGTTTTGTGTCAGTTTGTTGGGATACCTCTTGACCGAACCAATGCCAGGCCACGATCGATCGCGATGTGGCATACTTACCTCGTTAGAAATTTCGTCAGTTTTCAGGTTTCTAATGCCGTTTTTAGTAGATGTTGTCCAAGCACATCCCAACGATATTCTATTGGATTCATATCCACAACTGCACTGTAAAATATTACAATTTCTTTAAAACAATTTTCAGACCCCGTAATTTCTAATAGACACAATCTGTAATATGAAATAAAAAGCCACTTATAGCCCAGAAAAGCAGGTATATTTTCACTTACTTTCTGGGAAATCTTATGTAATTTCTCAAACTTTGAAGTAACTTTATATTTTACTCTGTACATATTAATAGGACACCGAAGAACCTAAGACGTCAGATAAGTTTCTTTGCCGAAGAATGAGTGGGTAACATAAAAATAAAAACATCTAAACATCTGGATTTGTTAATATAAAAAACATCTTAGAAATTGAATCAAATTTTGCATAAAACGTTTCAAAAAGCGTTTACTATCTACATTTATTGTACTGGATTGCCAAAGCCGGGATCGTTATTATTGTGACTAAAACAAAATTCCAATATTTTACTTGACTTATATTTAGTTGAAATACGAATTTAGAAATCTAAATGGTAATTCCTTAGGTCAAAGGAGTATTATTGCTTATCATAATCAACAGATCAAAACATAAATATTGGCCTAAGAAAATAACGTTTAGACAAATTAATATGTTTATTTAAAGCATGGTTTATTTACACTTAATTTTCAAGAAGCATGTGTACATAATATTGCAACAAGGTTAATATAAGGTTTGCTCGTCAATACACGAAAGACAAATATTCATGATTTTTATATCTCAGCAAATTTTCATTAATATGGCTTTCCATTTTACATTATCAGGGAATACTGGCAATTTTTGTGCTTATCAAAAAAATGTAAATTATTCACGATTAAAAAAATACTTTTATTTCTTATTGGACCGTAATGTAATTCATTACATATTTTAATAATGTTGAAATGCCTTCGCTCCAACGATGTGTCAAACCGAGCCTGTTCTATGTTACGAGAGGTATAAACGGTAAATTTGAAATAAATTAGTATTTAGCAAAAATCAGTTTAATGGAATAAAAATACGCAAAAACTGCTTAAAATCAAATCTTGCCACTTTCGCGTTGGAAATGTATTTTAGGGCGGTCATCTGCTCCCTCCATGCCTTTATTGATAACAGAATACAGCCATGGAAGAAAATATGATTCCTCCTCATTCATTTAAGGAACAATTGTTTATACTCTTTTTTTATTTGTTTCGGAAATACATATTTAATAAGCTAAATTTGTAAAAAGGTATCCTAATTCCCTAGTGTTTTTGCAGTAACATACAAGATACTTTTAGTTTGCTAGTTTTAATCACAAAGTTTTCATGAAGATATATTTGGACGATAAATGGTTATGACAAGACCAAATCCTACAAAATTAATTACAATTTTGTATTCATATTTGCTGTGATATACCGCGCAATTAATATTTTCTGCATTACTTCACGACGCTCAGTCAAATAAATTCACCTTTATAAATTGACGACATACCTATTCACATATTGTCCTCCCACTCAAAGGCTGGATATCACGTTAGCCTTGGTGGGGAATAGGGTCTATGTAACACTGGACCATTATTTTGGTGATTTTGTGGTGCTATTCGCACTATTCCTGAATGGTGGTTTAGTAAATGAGTATGAGGGGAAGCCGCTGCCATCATTCGATTTGAGTGCGAATTAATTTGCACTCTTAGGGGTGACGTTACTTGTGGTGTTGACATATGGTTCGTCGACGTCAACCGTAGGGCCAAAGGTGCTTCTATTTTTAGATTTTCCGAGAGAGGCGGTCCCCTTAAACCGCTAAGGTTAATGGGAGGCGAATGATCCAAAGTTGTTTGCGGTGGGGTTTTGTCCAGTCGGACTGGACTATTTCCATTGTGGTTATCCTAAAACAAATATCGTGCATTTGTACTAGAACAGTATTATAAAGTAAAAAAACTTTTTTGGAATTTGAAACTTTCGTAATGTGACAAAAGTTGTATAATAGCATATTTTAAAGCATATTTATAAATACAAAAAGTTGCGTAAGTTCTACTCTCTTAGTCTTTATTTGGTTTATAATATGCTTTCTGGAGGAAGAATTGCCGAAAAAAATCATCCTGCCGTAATTTGCAGCCATAAAAATTTAATTATAGTAGTTGGTACGTACTCTTGTACGACTTCCTTAAAAGAAAGTGTTACTTACGTCGATGATTTGAGGTAATCAAGTCTTGCTTGAATTACTTACCTTTGAATTAACCATTTAATTGCAGGCATCATTAATAACTTTAATTGAATGCGATATGAATAATGATCATAGACTGATCAGGGAATATAAAAAGTAACCATAACAATCAAACACGAAATATATAAGATAGTTGTTCGCAAAGCTTCCCAACACTTGACACATTAAAACAAAACAATGACAAACGCCAAGATGAACTTAACAAAAAGATAATACTAACAAATAAAGTATAGACATTATCGCCGGAGTGACGCTGAGAGTATGACATGGGTCATAAGATACACAAACGAAATGAAAAGTTGGTTTTTAGGTAGACAAACAAAATTGCTATAATGAAAATTGTTGTTAGGACAACATTAACAGGGGTCTTAAAATACACAAAAAAAGTTGTCAGTAACGCCATTTAAAAACATACAATATATGCGATATAAAATGAATGTCAATTGTGTAATCTCTCAGAAAATTGTAGATTTTTTAAAATCCCAGATAGTGATATAACTGAGTTTCAAGGCAAATGTCACCAGACCCACGATTCTTTTTAATGATAGCATAGGCTATAACATAAATCTAAGTAGGACAAGAGCCTTACTGTTACGATATTTGAAAAAATTAATTTTTCGGTGCCGGCTGTATGTGATCAATACAATCGAGACGCTTATGAAACGCATCCTAGTAGCTCCATTTTTAACCGACTTCAACAAAGGAGGAGGTTCTCAATTCGACCTGCATGTATTTTTTTATGTTTGTTCGCGGATATTGACTAAACGGCTTGGCCGATTTTGATGAGACCAAATCGTAGAGGATATTTCTCTGGTGATCCCATATATTTTGATTTGAAATCCGTTCACCCCTTTTTTTGTAACAATAAAATAAAAAAAACAGGTATAAGGCCGATAAAGGCAGCGAGTTTTTAAATTAATTTTACATTTTTTTGAATACCCTTTTCAAATAATGCAATGAGGTGTGTAATAAATATACAACCCCATTTGTTAAAAGGTATCTCTTTTGCTATCCTGTTATGTAATTTTATTAATTTGAAAGTCGTAAATTTTCAAATTAATAAATTACTATTTGAAGAGTACGAGTTAAATTAGTTTTAGGTACATATATATTATTATAATTATCATAATAATTATTGAAAACTAAAATATCTCGAAAGCATTAAATATGTTTATAAATTTGAATTTACTTTTATTTATTTTTCTTAAGTATTTATTATAAAATCTAATTTTAATAGTGTCGTTTACTTCTCTATTAGTCACATTTTGTATTATGTTATATTCAATTGGATATACATATTCTACAAATTATAATATTCTTAAAAACGTAACTTGTAAAAAATCACTAAAAAGTGAGAAATAAGATATTTATAAAAATAAAACCGATTTATTTAAAATATAGACATTTTGAAGTCGGCGACTAAATAATGACTAATCTGTAGTAATATAAATTAAAAAGTATATACATGTCGGATATTAACGTACGCAATTATAACATGGCAGGTACATTATTAAATAATTAAATCTAAGCTCTTAATAGGAATCTTACATATCTGCTATCCTATAGTTATCCCTATTGTCTTCCGTCGCCTTTTCCTATCAAGAATCGTTCACTGGTTATTTTATCACATACCATCAGAACTTATTTTCCAGCATTTATTTTCTGTGTCAGTATTTAAAAAGATACTATGATTACAATTTAATTAAGATGCAATACAAATATACAGGGTGTTACAAATTCTAAGTTCATTATTGGCATCTCAGAAACGGTAAGATATACAGCGAGACCTAAATTAGAGCAAAGTTGTACAATCCAGTGTTTAACAAAATACCTTTTTAAAATTTAACATATTCCGAATACTTCCAAAGATTTTTAGAAAAAACTGAATTTTCACGATTTTATTTTTATTTTTTTCTGCTTCTATTGGTTGAGTTACGTCAAAATAAATCTCACATTCTCATTGGCACTTTTCATGCTCTACGGGGTGCTATTAAGGTTTTTGATTCGACGTTTCAGGTTGTTTCAACAATTTTCAACTTTGTTATTTTAAATAGTTGAAAAATTCTATTTTATGCTTAATAATTTGTACGTTTTATTCGGAATTGAAAACTCGTCATCAATACAAACAAGTGCTTTCTTTACAAAATTATACATTTTTCCACATGGGTTTCAAATCTAGTAAGTTTAAAAACACATTTTGCTTAAAGAAAATTTCTAGTTTACAATAGTCCACTTTTGTGTAGCCCGAATATTTTATTAAGAAAATACAAACAAATAGTAATTAAAAATACCAAATACAATACCATTGTTACATTAGAATCCTAAATGTAACAGAAAAATCCATATTATTTAGTTATATCGGCGTTCAAAAACATTGCCATTGTGATCTATGAATCTTTAAATTTTTGCGTGAACTTTTCTAGTAGCCCTTTGTACTGACCTTCTTCTAATTGTTTGAAATGCATTTATGCAACTAGCTCTGAGCTGTTCTGGCGTGTTAATTGTGTTCTTTATAAAGCTTGTTCTTCAGAGCCTCTCATAAAGGAAATCCATAGAATTCCATCTGCCTGGAAAATCATTATTCAACATCTCCTGTACCATGAGCAAGTGCCCCATCTTGCTGGAACCTAACATGAGGTAGCCGGACAAGCGGGATGTCAGCTAGAAAATCTTGTGGCTCATTATTTAGAAAAACAGGGAGTAGTCCCAGTTAATTTATTCTACAGCCCAAACGTGCTCGTTATTGCTATTAGAAATACCACAGTTTTTAAAGGTAACCTTGTCACTCCAAATAATAGTAGTAAGAAGGTCTCGGGTAATTTGGTTTTGAAGCCAATAACAAATATTTAATCTTCTTTGGAAATCTCCCTCTTGCCAGGCATGGTGCACGTGAATTTTGAATGGCTTAAAAGATAAGCCCAAAGGTCGGTTTCTCACCTGTTGGTGACACTGGTGTGGTTTTGTGTATTCATTTTGGCGCTAGTTGTGCTTGTCTTTCAACTAGTTGACTGTATTGATAAAGACCTTAAGCCAGAAACAGCTGTTTATAGTTGTAAATTACATTGCTTTAGCGGTCATCCCAAAAAAATCCTTTTTCTATTATATAATAATAATATAGTACTATAAAAAAATAAAAAGAAGTTCAGTAAACATAAATAAACTGGAAATTCTTCGTTTTGATGATTCCAGTTTTCATTTTTTATTTATTTTTTACACACCGTAAACATTTCTAGAGATAATTTATTGAAATTTGATACAGGATATACGGTTTCGTTGACATTGATCAACGTATATCTTGTGTCAAATTTAAATAATTTATCTCTAGAAATGTGAACTTAGGCACCCTGTATCTTGAAAACGAAGTATTTCGAGACCTACGTTCATAGAACTTTTTTTTATAGTACTATGTAATACGACCCTGAAATTTCGGACACGTATTTAGTGACACCCTGTATAAAAACTTACCATGGATATCCTGGGAATTGTTTAATGTTAGTGACAATAATTTTCAAATACATCTACAAACCTCGGCCAAAACAGCGTGAACTTCAGCATCTGTTAAACGGCTACCATACCTACATATTTTTGCCGTGGTCATTCGAATCTTCCACAATCGTGTAAATTTCTTTCCGGTTTTTGAAAAATATTTCGTTGAGGCTGCTGTCGTTCAGGATACTTTTTGAAATATCTTTGAGAAGCCGTTGTTTTCTTCACAAGAAAATTTCATTTTGGTATGTACAATTAAACCGACGACCCGTTACTAACATTTCAAATATTGTAAATAATTTTGTTTATCCATTCCATGGCATGCTTTGTTCCTCTTAAGTTTGGTCCTTGTAAGTAACAATTAAGAATTATACATTTATAGTAGTAGATGCGACTTTTAAGAGTAAATACATAGAATGCATTTGTCCCAATTTTTTACACTGACCAAAAATGTACTTTTAAAAAATGGTTATTATAGGATACTTTTAATTTTAATGATGAAATTTCATTCAATTGATATTTTTATTAGATCCGAACCTGAAATACGATTAAATTATTGTCGTGATAGATTTCAAACTCATGAGTAAAAATGTATAATTTTGTAAAGAAAGTACTTGTTCGTATTGAGCCGAAACATCGAATCAAAAATCTAATAATACCACCCCGATGAGAATGAAAAGTGCCAACAAAAATTTGAGATTTATTTTGACGTATCTCATCAAATAGAAGCAGAAAAAAATAAAAAACATCCTCGTGAAAATTAGGTATGTATTAAATTATACGACTGTAGTCAAAATATAAATTTGAAATTAAATATCGAGTTGAGGGTAGTGTCTAGTTTGACGGGAATTAAATAACTCCTTAATCTACTTTAAAAAAGGAGCAGGTTGCCAACGTTACCCTAAATATTTTTGTGTGTCCAGCGATTTCTCAGGGGTGGTTTAACCAAGTTGGATGAATTATTTTGGAAGTTTTCAGGGTAGTTCCAGAGGGATCTCATAACCAGTATATAAAGAAATCAAATAGCTGAATGGTGCGAGCAACTTTATCACGACTCTTGTGACATTATCTCACTAAGAATTACGATTTGTCGGCTCCTGATAATGGGATTTTAATACGTTGAAAAATGTCTGAGAAGTTACTCAATTACCTTTTATTTCATATTGCATACATTGTATGTTCTCAAAACGGCGCTCCTATATTTTTATATATCTTTGATCCTTGTTAATATTGTTCTACCTGTCAGGTAAATATCAAAATCGGGCCTAACAAGTAACAGCCATTTTCGTTCGAGCCATTTTGTTTGTCTACTTGGTCTACCTAAAAACCAACTTGTCATACCTATATCATCTGTATATCTTATGACCCCTATTATATTGTCGCCAACGGTTATTAGGAATTACTGAGTTACAGAGCAAAATTTCAACCTATATTAAAACTGTACCAAAAATCTCTATATCGGCGAAAAATGAAGGCATTCAAAATCAGCACTTAGCACTACCACTATATACCCGAAACGAAATATGCAATGAACTACTAAAGAAAAAGCATGAGAACATATTGAACTTATCAGGGAAGTTAAGAAGAAAGTCCGAAACTTCCGACATATTAATTAAAAAATGTAATGAAATCCACTACATCTACTCCTTGTTCATTATGTCCATAATCCAATGTTAACATTTGATTATGTTAAATTATGAGCTGTACTTAAAGAAGCGAAAAAACTAAAAATAGACCAGTTTTAGGCTGCCAAAATGAGATACTTCGTATTTTATAACCTGATCAATGATATTTTCAAAATCTGATAGGCTGAATCCAATAATTTTATAAAATGTTTTAAAATATTTTTTAGATGAATAAACTATGCGCGAGATTTTTAATTTTTAAGACGGAAAATGTGTGCTTTATTTGAAATAATCATTATTTAATTTTGGCAAATTTTTCCATAAAAACATACTAATCCAAATAGAAATTGTAGCAGACATTATGTCGCTGTTTAAAATGAAACATTTTAAACGTTTGATATATACTTATTTCGACATAAGATAACTTTTGTTGACCCAGAGAAGATTCAATTCCAAAAAGTTCTCTTATATTACACTCTACAATAGAAATGAAGACTTGATATATATTTTAGAATTCTAGAGCTGCCAACTCTTAATATACATATATATATATATATATATATATATATATATATATATATATATATATATATATATATATATATATATATATATATATATATATATATATATATATATATATATATATGTGTTTATATATATATATATATATATATATATATATCATAAACACTTCGTACAAAAAAGTTCAACTTTCAAATATTACTTTTAGTTTCAGCTTTCTGGCTTTTATCTTTTCTATGCCTATACGTATATTTCAATCCCGATCGGTCATTATTGACTCCTGGCTGCTGACGATTAAATTGAATCCAGTCTGGATTATGCTTTCAATTTCCTATATAAAACACTCACCCTGACTTCCGAGCCGAAGTCGTTGTTTGAGTCGACATCGATCGGACTCTCGTTGGCCGACAGCCTTAAATTTATGGCATCGGCGTAGTTTGACGATCCAGAATCGACAGTCATCGGCGGTGATTCGGAATCCAGCTTTGAATTTGTCCTATCTAGCCGGAAATTTGGAGGTGTGGGCGACTGTCGCTCAAGTCTGAAAGTAATTTTATTTTGGATATAGTGTACCTCTGTTAAAACATCATCAAATTTGATTAATAAAAGTCACGGTAATGCGGAGCAAAAAATTGGGTCTATTTTTAGGCAAAATAAGAGCTGATTTTTACTCGTTTTTACTACAGAAAAATCAAAAAATATTTAAAATAATTAATACAAAGAGTATTTTTTGTAATAATAAAAAAACGAAACACTGTTATTTTGCTAGCAGTTATTACATGGCCATTCCACGCGAATTCAAAATTTTACGTCCCGTTGGTAACACCAAATTATTTTAAATTTTTCTAGCACTGTTTATTTTTTTGACTTTCTCACTGATTTATATTTTATGATCTTGAGGATCTACCAAGGCATTTAGAAAACATGAACTACAGTATAATTAAATGTATAAAAATATTAAAAATTATTTGATGTTATCTAGTGGATATAGGGTAAATAATTATTAAATACCTGGTGCAATAAAATCTTAGAACTTGGGTCATAATATTTTGGAGAAATATTTTATTAACAAAAAAAACTTGACCTTAAAAACCGTAAAATAAATTGAACATAGTAAAAATTAGTGATATTCTATTCAAGAAGAACTGCTATGCATTTTCTTCCAATATCTGCAAAATTTAAATGGAACTAGTAAATTCTTTCGATAAAATCACTTAAATGAAATCAAAAGTACTTAGTATTTATTTCTGAAATCAAAGAAATTTCTTGTTGCTTCATATCTGAGGACTATAGTGATATATTTTTTAAAAATTTTAGCACTTACGTTTCAGAGAATACATTGTCGCTATAGCAATATAGTGGTTATGATTAGATAAAGGGACAAACCAAATTTACATTCATTTTACCAATCATTTACCTGTAGTTGGGTGAAGTATGTGAACTCCCAAACCTAAACTGCGCAGGCATTGGACCTGGTGAATGAGGACCAAACCTAAAGGATGTGAGGGGATTTGGACTTGAGGGTCCTAATCTTAACGGTCCCGGTGATCCAACCGGTGAATGTGCACCCAACGAAATATCAGAGTCGCTGTCAGATGGTGCAGGACTTAATGGTGCTCTTCTATCGCCACCATGGTGTGCTAGTTGAGCTGCCAGTTGCTGTTGCTGCATCCTGTAAAAAATGTAAAATAATTAAATATCTGTTATATCTAAACTATTATAATGTAAAGGGATTATTAAAAACATTTTCTGATTTTAACAGTAGTCAATAAAAATTAAAAATATTATTTCGAAGTCTGCCTTTATACCGGTGTGTAAATATAAAGCTTTTAAATGAAATTTATATTAGTTCCTCAAATCTTTAATAAATATTTCCCTGTTTCTTCATTTATGAATTTTTGAAACTTATGAGGTTACCGTTTCGTTCCATAATATTTGAATTTTGATCAAATTTTCATAAACGGTTTTTGAAATGGGGCATTTCCAGGGAAAATTGTATAAGACAAAATACTTATATAGACATTGTGTTCAAAATGGCCTAACCAAGTTATATTTTATTTTTACTTCCCTATTAGATATGTGTTTCAATGATTGAAAATCACCCTTATTTACAGATCCTTATGTTTTAGCATCTCTAGATGTCTAAAAACATATGTTCCCCATTTCCGTCGGTCCCTCTAGCTATCCGTAGTGCGACGAGTTGTTTTCAACTTTGCTCAAAAATGAAGATTCATATGAGAATGAACATGAACTTCCTAGAGGCCTATTAATATTTGGAACCATCCAAAGCCCGTCAATTTTTAGTGCCCTTCCCACACCCCTTAGGATGATGTATGCACACATTTTTAGCTGAAAAGACACACTAAAATTACGGAAAATGTTTAACATACTTACTAACCGACTTCAAAAAAGTGGAGGTTATCAATATTAATACCATAAAAAATTAGCTACTGGGTCCAATGCATATGAAATTTTCCCAGAATCACGGTATTAATATTATATGAAAAGCGTCATTTATACATGTTTACAGAAAATCAGCAATACACATTATCAAAAATTAAAATGATTAGTGCCATTCAAACCCTGGCCATATAAAGCACTTAGCAAATGGGATAAAAAGTCTGAAATCCTAAGAATAACAATACTATTTCTATATTCAATGGAACAAATTAAACCAATGATAAATGTTACATACTGGATTTAGGTGGATAGTTTTTCTAGATTTGTTGGCTCCAAATCCACTCTGATGCTAAGTTGCTTATCCAGTAAGGTCAAATAATGTTTAACACTTTTAAGGGTCCAAAACGATTTTTCTCCTGAGCAATTAGTGACCTCTTTTGAAACCAACATTCTTAACGCTACTTATAGATTTCGGAACATTCCAGCCGTCTGTTTTTGGCCTTGAAGGTTTTTAATACATTTTATTGAGACTAGTTTCATTTATTATTTAGATATAAAGGATACGTCTGATTTGGAGAATCACATTTTAAAGTTATAAATCAAGATAATTGTTATAGGTTTTAGCTAACCTCCGGATATCTTGTTAAACACTCTCGTTTAAGAACTGCGTCACTTTAAAGGAGATAATTTTGTAAGACCCATACCAAAATATCATCACATCAGTGCTAAATAAGCATTTCGTCATTTTGATAACTTAATTTTTAGTTTATCTACTACCACAGTCAAAACAAATTGTGCGTTTCTTTTTCTGAATATGTGAAATTGAAAGATTTATTTTGATACAGAGTAGATGTCTACAGAAAAGTGATATTACGTTATTTGTGCGTTATAGTTTACAATCATTTTGCCGCATTCCTGCGCTTCTTGAAATACGGATTTGCAGCCTTGTGCTATAATAGGCCTCTAGAACGGCTAATATTTTGGCAGGCATTATCTTCAAATTTTGCAAGTAGATCTAGCGCGGTATGGGGATAAACTGGTAAAATTTAGGTGGGAGCCCCCAAATAAATTATTTCAAAAATAGCGATCAAAAATTATTTTTAAATTTTGCAAAAAAATCGAGCTTTTATATTACGGTTGATTCAGAAATAAACTGATAAGATTTCCGTTCAACTTCATTATGACGTAACGTAACAGAATGGCGGCCTAATAAAATGACTAATATAACAATAACAGAAAACCACTTAACGATTTTATCATTTCTCTACGAAATTTAAGCGTACTTAATATAAGTATGAACCGATAAAACACTGGTGTGAATCCAATAAAAGGTTTTAACTTATTATGTAGTATTAACTGAACTGATAATATTTTGGTAAGAATTTAATATGGCGTAACCAAATGGCGGTATAATAAAATGTTTAAAAAATTACATATCCAATTGACCAAAAATTTCGCACAGAGATCAACTGTGAAATAAAGACAAACAGTTAAAACTTTTATACGAATCCAACATGGCAGAGTAATTAAATCTTCAAAAAAAAAATAGTCGGTACCGGGAACTTCTCTTGTAATAAATATTTCATTTTATGTGGGAAAGCGGAAGATATTACTCACTATCTATGTGCGGAACCAAACCGGATCTAATACTTTACTTTCCTTTGTAAAGGAAAGATTTAGCAACAAAATAAGTTCCAGGTACAATTTAAGTTTCTCTTTTAATTTTCTGCAATTTTAGTTGAAATTTGGTAGTATAAGTGCGATTTTATAGACTTTAAAATAATTTATAAAACAGGGTGTTTATCTTTTCCGGATCATGACCGTATTGACTCCAAAATATTTTTGTCTTACACATTTAACAATACTTGATTTTAGAATATTTCTCCCGAGTTTTGTTTTCAAATGTTTTTGGTTCCTGAATTTTTTGAATATTCTTCACCATTTAAAAAACATTTGATAAAATGCAACCACTTTGTGAATGTGTGCATTTTTGCTGTTAAACATGATGTCTAGTTATTAGTTGGCTTCCTAAAAAATGTGACACGTTCAATTTCTCCCATGATGGCTTTGTTTCGTTTCGCGTTGGTCACTGAGAAAGGGTGTGTGACAAAGTACAGGGTGTTTCATTATATTTTGACAACCACGTATAGGGTTTATTAAGAAAGATAGAGAAAAAGTATAAACATGAAAGGTTTAATCCTATTTGAAGGCATATACAGAAGAAACCCTAAATTTTCACATATTTAAACTTTTTCTTTATCTGTGTAAATAAACCTTGTAGATAGGTGTCAAAATATAATAAAAATATCATGAAATACCTATTGGTGATATTGGTGATACCACTTAATATAAGCAGTGGGACTATATTTAAACATTTACGATGAAATTATTTTGATAACTTGTTACAAAGTAAACTCCATATTACACCCAATGAAACTGGAGCTGTTATTATGAAAGCAGATAAAACCCACATATTTCTCAATAATTAAAATATTAATATCATTGACAGATCTACAGTAACAAGCACACATACACCTAGAAAACTTAGAGAACAAGAACGACCACACAAACGAGCACTTTTAACTATTAGATATGCTTCTCTTCGATGTACGTACATTCACATCCAGGAGTTATTTGATTTCTTGAATCTTAAAATTTATCAAAGGGTGTTTATACATCAGGAATTTAGGACGAAGAAAATGGTTGTTTTATTAAATTATTATTTTTTAATGGTTAAAATTATAGTAAAAGTAAGTCTCAGTCTCTTTCAGTTATAGTAGTAGTGAATCAGTTTACATATCTCACTCTTTCAGGTATCATCAGATTTAGGTAGTAGGTAGATGGTAGCTGTATGCTCGAAACTAGGCATTAGGCTAACGAGATTCTGTTTGCTCGCCCCAAAGAGAGAAATGGAAGAAAGAAGTCTGGAAAACACGGGTACCAGGAGAGACTGCGTAACTACGCCTTCAAATCGTATGGGACATCCAATCTCCGGAAGCTGGCGCACCTTCCCCTGTGCGAATGTTTAGCTTAAAATTCAAGATCCGAACCATTTATACGCAGGCCGAAAGCTTAAGTACTAGGTACCGTGGATGCTTTAAATAAAGACAGGGAAAGTTTATTGATGCGGGATTTAAAGACTTGCAGATTAGGAGAGACTAAAATAAGGCCTTCATACAATTCCTACTAATGGGAAAATAATGCAACAAAATGGTTTTTTAAGCAGAGGCATAAATCAGGAGTTTATCGTAATTATTACTCGTAATGGGTTTTCATATTTACTCATCTCGTAAAAGGGAAGTGCTGTAATAGTGAAAAAATCACCCACCCGAGTTTTTACAGATTTTTACGTTTTAGGGTCCCTAAATGCCAAAAAACATGTTTTCTTAATTCCCTTGGTCTGTCTGATCGCGGCTTACCCGATTGAATTCAAATTTTGAAAGAACAACTTATTAAATTTATTTCAAATGTTGTGCGAGAATTTAGTGTAATATAGAGATGAACTTAAATTGTGGTACGAATTCAAGTTGGCGGAACAAAATGGCGGGCATATAAAATGTTGGAAATCGTGCAAAAATTACTCTACCAAGTTGTTACAGATTTTCATGTTTTAGGGTACTTTATCGTTTGTGTTTCTGACTGATTAAAGATTATTTTTAATTTTTTGTTTTTCACTGAAATATCTTTTTTATTATTGCATGTTTCTACTCTTTGGGTAACACACACTTTGATCAATTTTTAAATAAAGATTTATGTTAACAATTTACTTAAATCACCTCAGGTTAAAGCGTGACATAATTCTAAATATACAAAATATAAGAAGTTAAATTTTTTGATATACTTAGTCTATTTTGTTATGAGATTTTAAAATAAAATGTTCTTGTGAGTGCGTGTTAAACGTGATATTTTTTTCTAGAAGAATGCAAGATTTTGCCCATATTCTAACTATATATTTTTATTTTAGAATAAGATCACGATAGGTTGAAAGACTTTAATAATATTTATTTGCTTTATTTTATAACCCCAAGGTATACGGATATATAAAGGATAGAGTTTTTAAATAGCGCAAATATGCTTCTATGCTGATCTCTTAGTATGGGTAAAATGTCCTACTCCAAGATTTATGAGAGCAGAGAAGGATAAAATCTCATAACACTAGATAATAACCACATTGTTAAGATTGGCAAGTTGGGAATACCCAAATCCATTTTTAAAAGAGATAATTATTACTATTATTTAACAAAGCATCCCACTGTGAGGGGTCGTCTTACTTGTCCGCAGTTGTAAAGAATGATTTTCATAATACCAATAATTATATTCAGATCTGACTCTGACTGACTTTATGAACCAAAATGATTTATTGCATTTGTGTTGAGCACGTATAAATTTGGAATAACTGTTGTTGATATTTTAAAAAAGAGTGCGGCTATTTGTGCATTATGAATCTAAGAAGAGTTATTTTTCTGCGACTCAATTTGGAACAAGGAAGTGTACTCCTAATTTTAACAATAAAAAAATGTTATGAAATTTGTACTTAGTCTAAATTTGCTATTTCTGCAATTTGCTATAGATTTCTTTCAAACTGTGTTGGCTTTACTGCGGTGACCATTGTTACATAATAATAAGGATATTGTTAGTTTAACAAAAAAGGTACTTCAGTGACCTACAAAATTGTTAAAGTTAACAAGAATCTTGTTAACAAGTTAGATTGCATAACAATGTATTTACAAGAACAAAATTCAAAATAACAAGCTCTATTAAGAGGTTAGAGATATTACGATTGATCTTCATTTTTTATTGATTCTAATTGCAATTGAGGCAGAAAAAGAAAAGTATGTATACTGAGCTATTAAGTAGAAGAGTCGACAATTAACATGTTTCTGCTGTAACTATTTTTATATTCATGCATTTGCTACCCACTGACGAAAATAAAATGTTTAACAAGCTTAAAATACCTAAGTGAATCGCTGATCCTTCAAAAGTTGGTAGATTTTTACAGACAAAAGTATGTCTATCCCTAATCTATAAAATAACTTTACAAAGAAAAAAGTTTTTTTTAGTACACTTCTTAATTTTTTTATATATATGGTTTTATTAAAAAGATAAATTCATTGAGTATTAAAAATAAGAATAAAAATTTAAAAGTGATGTTATACATAAAAAAAAACATTAATAACGGACAAGTCAAGAAGGAGACGTAGCCGAAAAAAAACTAATAAAACTTACGTACTAAACCGTGCCTGAACCAAACCTTCAAAAGATTTTATTTACTTTTTCTTCTAAATCTTTTTCGGTCCAGGCCTTCTAAAAAAAATCTGTCTGATTGAAAGTGGTGCAAACAATAAAAAAATGTTATGAAATTTGTACTTAGTCTAAATTTGCTATTTCTGCAATTTGCTATAGATTTCTTTCAAACTGTGTTGGCTTTACTGCGGTGACCATTGTTACATAATAATAAGGATATTGTTAGTTTAACAAAAAAGGTACTTCAGTGACCTACAAAATTGTTAAAGTTAACAAGAATCTTGTTAACAAGTTAGATTGCATAACAATGTATTTACAAGAACAAAATTCAAAATAACAAGCTCTATTAAGAGGTTAGAGATATTACGATTGATCTTCATTTTTTATTGATTCTAATTGCAATTGAGGCAGAAAAAGAAAAGTATGTATACTGAGCTATTAAGTAGAAGAGTCGACAATTAACATGTTTCTGCTGTAACTATTTTTATATTCATGCATTTGCTACCCACTGACGAAAATAAAATGTTTAACAAGCTTAAAATACCTAAGTGAATCGCTGATCCTTCAAAAGTTGGTAGATTTTTACAGACAAAAGTATGTCTATCCCTAATCTATAAAATAACTTTACAAAGAAAAAAGTTTTTTTTAGTACACTTCTTAATTTTTTTATATATATGGTTTTATTAAAAAGATAAATTCATTGAGTATTAAAAATAAGAATAAAAATTTAAAAGTGATGTTATACATAAAAAAAAACATTAATAACGGACAAGTCAAGAAGGAGACGTAGCCGAAAAAAAACTAATAAAACTTACGTACTAAACCGTGCCTGAACCAAACCTTCAAAAGATTTTATTTACTTTTTCTTCTAAATCTTTTTCGGTCCAGGCCTTCTAAAAAAAATCTGTCTGCTTGAAAGTGGTGCAAACAATAAAAAAATGTTATGAAATTTGTACTTAGTCTAAATTTGCTATTTCTGCAATTTGCTATAGATTTCTTTCAAACTGTGTTGGCTTTACTGCGGTGACCATTGTTACATAATAATAAGGATATTGTTAGTTTAACAAAAAAGGTACTTCAGTGACCTACAAAATTGTTAAAGTTAACAAGAATCTTGTTAACAAGTTAGATTGCATAACAATGTATTTACAAGAACAAAATTCAAAATAACAAGCTCTATTAAGAGGTTAGAGTTATTACGATTGATCTTCATTTTTTATTGATTCTAATTACAATTGAGGCAGAAAAAGAAAAGTATGTATACTGAGCTATTAAGTAGAAGAGTCGACAATTAACATGTTTCTGCTGTAACTATTTTTATATTCATGCATTTGCTACCCACTGACGAAAATAAAATGTTTAACAAGCTTAAAATACCTAAGTGAATCGCTGATCCTTCAAAAGTTGGTAGATTTTTACAGACAAAAGTATGTCTATCCCTAATCTATAAAATAACTTTACAAAGAAAAAAGTTTTTTTTAGTACACTTCTTAATTTTTTTATATATATGTTTTTATTAAAAAGATAAATTCATTGAGTATTAAAAATAAGAATAAAAATTTAAAAGTGATGTTATACATAAAAAAACATTAATAACGGACAAGTCAAGAAGGAGACGTAGCCGAAAAAAAACTAATAAAACTTACGTACTAAACCGTGCCTGAACCAAACCTTCAAAAGATTTTATTTACTTTTTCTTCTAAATCTTTTTCGGTCCAGGCCTTCTAAAAAAAATCTGTCTGCTTGAAAGTGGTGCAAAGAATAGAAAAGAAATATTTATGATATTTGGTTATTTCTTGTATTAGAAAATATACAATGTAGATTAGTGATTATGAAATGTTACTTAATGATGCTCATTACGTAATAGGTATATATAGAAAAAGGACTTTCCTTACTAGGCAATTTATTAATGACTACAAAACTGATAAGAAAAAGCTTATTACAGTTGATTGAGATAATGAACAAGAGAACATAGCGAGTAAGTACTTCGTAATCGGATGAGTCTGTAAGAAGCTTACCACCTAATACGGTCGATGTTGGTAGAACATGGTCGTAAAACGACAGTATGGCGGATTAGATTTTGTCAAATGTTTTAGTGAAAAATTAATAATTTAGAAGGTGTAATAACTTAATAAGAAATAATGAGTAAATCTTGAATTGCTACAGGGTTATTTATATTTGATGGGTTAGTTAGTTTTGAAAAATAGGTAGTTATGAATTATCTAAACTTCCACCCAATGATACCTGATGATTAGGTAAAGTTTTAAATTAGAATCATCATATGTAAAGATAGATTTACTTCTTTAATAATCAGATTAGATTTTGTAATACGGGTTATGAATGAAATACAAATGAGGAAAGGAACAAAATCTACAATCCTAACTCCAACACTTAATAAAAAGGAGTAAGAAACTGAAAAGAAGAACAAGTTAAAGAAATAAAGTAAAAAATAATCCAGAAGTTTGTGAATAAAAAAAGGTTTATCAGAACTGAACGATGAACGCAGTCAACCATCAGGGAAAGACCTTTTTTGTCCTGGATCTGAAAAAGAATATACAAGACTGGATTCAGTGTGCCAGATGTTCTTCTTAGAAGCAGGTTAATTTTTATGTAATGTCTGCGGATCATTTTGTTATTTCGTAAACTAATTGAAGGTTTTTTTTTTAATATGATTTTAGTTTGATACTTTCCAAATAACAAACTAAAGTAACATATTTCTTGATGTTTTTTTGGTAAATAGCTAACATACACGAAAATAAATACGTGTGGAATATTTTTTCTCATTATACGAATATTTGCCACGAATTATGCGGATTTTTATCCTGTATAGCGGGGCAAAAGTCCGATCTGACATTCCCAAAATTTTAAAATTTTTTACTCTATCATCTTTGAGAGAGAAACTTTGCAATTATGGAATTATGCTTAACAATGACCCTGCTGTTTTATAAGAAAATAAAGCCAAACTAATATAATGAAAATAACTTTTTAACGGTTCTTAGATAGTTAGGTATTTTACGCCACTTTACCCTACTGAAAGAGGCATAAATCAATTTGACAATTAAAACAGTTTTTACAAAGTATGAATAGCTTTTAAGTTTTACAATTTATTTCAGTTAAATGTTCCACCTCATATAAAAACAATGCAAATATTTTTAAACATACACATTATTAAGAAATATATTAAATGCCTAACAACTTGTGTTATTTTTGCTGATGATTTTAAAGAGACTAAGGCTTAAAAAATTGGGATTTCCCAAATCCGTATCTAAAAGAGAAGCTTTACTCGTATTTAGCAAACACCCCACTGTGAGGGGTGGTCTGTTTGTGCTCTTTCTCCAGCCAACAAGTTACCCTTAAAATCCCTGGCCTAATACTAAGACGTCAGGATATTTACCACAAGGGCATCGGCACTAACAACCGTTTAATACCTTCCTATTAGAAGCGACCCACAGAGTGGAATGCTGATGAGTTTTAACGTTCTATTTGATATATTATTGCTACAAATTATGAATCCGAAGGTAAACGCAGTACTATAAAATCCAAGTATACTCTAGCTAGACATGGCAATAACATAGTTTATCATTTTATATTTCCGGAAAACATATACAAGTTCAAACAACAATATGCTTTGCCCCTTTAAAAAAGTGAAAAATAGCCGAATGAGAAGGTTAGGAGCTTATATTCTAGTACGTTATAGTTCCATCTAAAGATATAGTAAATTGCAAACCTATTTGTGAAAATGAATATAAAGGGTATAACCAGATCGTCAAAAATTTAAATAACCTATATATAAAAGATTTTAAGCATTACCTAATTAGACATATACATATAATACAAAATTGAACAGTGGAGACCGATATGATGTCTAGAAGAACTAGGCACTGTCTGCCGTCACAAAACACATACAACTAATATTGATTTGTTCATAAAAAGAAGAAATATGATTTCTGAAAAAATGAGAATTTATAATATTATAAATAATGTTTTATATAATATATTATTAAAAAAATATATATACCATATGAAAATGAAGAATTTTATAAAGACAACTCGAGAAAACATTAGACTTGAGAGAAAAAAAACCAAAATAATTTAAATTATAGAAAACTTAAAATTGTCTCAATCGTTTAACAGATGTTTAATATAGGTCAATAAAATAGTAAGAATAACTATCTATTCTCACTCACACGTTACTGAGATATTTTTAACATAATTTAAGTTAGTTTTAGAGATATGTTTGAGTTAGAAAAATATAAAATTCATTCCTTAAATACTTTATCCAATGAGTACCATACTCCTTGGCTAGATATAAAAACAAATTACCTGCAGTCTAGAACTACATTTATAAAGATTACCTGGAGATTGATATAATCTATCTATGTGCCAGCTCGATAATTTTCGCTTCATTTGCTCTTTTTTGCGATCATAAGGTGTAGATTTACAGTAATCCGATAGTTGATGGTGCTTCAACGAAAGTATTATTTATTATGTCAAATTGATTAACTTTTGCAAACTGTCTGCTTAATTGAGTCGGCCAACATTCTTGCAGACGGGAAATAATACGTGTACGGCGCCTTTTTCTTTTTTGGTTATTTTTTACATAGTGATTTTAATTTCTTCCTTTAGGCTTATGCTTGCTTAGCGTTTTAAATAGAGGCTCCGAGGATTGCTGGAATGTAAGTTACTTGTAGTATATGCTTATAATTTTATATACACAGTTGGGTCGCCCAATGTTTACAACACGAAAATGACAAAGAATGCTTTTTAAACATCGTATTTATCTTATTCATTAGTAGTCCATAAATCAATAATAAAAGAAAAGAATGAAACATGAAATATTATCTTCCGAATATGAATGCATTCAAGAAATACGTTAAAAGATTAAATTACCAAAACCAGCTTGCTAGACAAAGACATCAACATAAGTATTCAAGTTTTTCACGTCAAAGCCTCAAATGACAAGAATTTGTTTAACGGTTATTATTTTCATTTTATTCTGTTCGTATTTTACATCCTTGGATTCGTACCAAAATATACCAGTTGTTTCCTGTATAATACTTGATTTTTTGCACAATTTTAGGTAAATTGCATAAGTAGATTTTTAGTTTTCATTTTTTTAACATATTACTAGGTCGCCATTTTGAATTTTTACATAAATGTTACCACGTCGTTACCATATAAACCTTATTTTTTTTACCAAAATCTGAAATCAATCGGTTAAGTAGCTTTTAGCTATGCGCCAAACAGACAGACCGACAGAATTTTGAAACCATGTTTTTGGCATCTGCCTAAAACATGGGAGGATGAGTTTTTCACTGTTCCAGTATTTCCCTTTCACGAGTTAAGTAAAAACGGTAAATTTACTTTTACGCATAACTTTCCTCGTACACAAATTCACAGCAGATGATATAAACAGTCATCTGCTGATGATGCTAACTTGGTTAGCGAAACGCGCGTCCAGAACGTAACAAGTTGTGGTGTAGTGTGGTTAGAACTCTTGTATTTTGGTCCAAATTTATGTTTTTGCATATAGCATGGATAAAAGCGGAAGCACAACCGTGTCAAATGAAATTCCGAAGGTTATTGCAGCAAAGGGAAAGCGCAGGGTTAATAAAATTCCTTCTGGGGAAAGAGGGCAACTGATCACCACAATGTGTTCCTTCAGTGCCATTGGAGATTATGTGCCACCTGTTTTGATATTTTCCAGAAGACGGACGAAACCTGGTCTTATGAATGGCGCATCACGTAAAAGCCACCACCCAGTGCTACTGTTCTTAGATAACCACTCCTCCCACTCCAGCCTTGAAGCTGTACAATTCTGCAGAGAAAACATTATTCATCTCTTAAATATTCCACCACATTCAAGTCGCAAAACACAAGCTCTGGATAGATGGTTTTTATAAATCTTTAAAGGATTATTATGGTGAATAGTGCGATCAGTGTCTTGTAAACTACCAAATCCGTGCCATTGCATAAGACAATGTAGTTGAAATGTTTGGGCAAGCAAATGCACAATTCAGAAAGTAGTTAACACTTTTAAGATTTGTGGAATCGTTCCTTTAAATAAATTCATTTTTACTAAGGGGAAATTTCTACCGGCAAGGGTAACAGATCAGACAGTAACCCCGAAAACAAAAGATGTGGCACAGCTAAAACTCTAGATGATATTATTCCATTAAAACATTTAACAAAAAGCCTAAATGAATACCCATGGTTTCCATAAGCTTCTTCAAATTACTAGTTCTAGCCCTCAAGCCTCTAC
Source organism: Kuschelorhynchus macadamiae (assembly GCA_030620095.1). NCBI lineage: Eukaryota > Metazoa > Arthropoda > Insecta > Coleoptera > Curculionidae > Kuschelorhynchus > Kuschelorhynchus macadamiae. Next base: position 551,327 of record JAUTXW010004474.1, on the reverse strand, counting down.
ATCAAATTTCTCCCATCGTTCCACTTCCTCAACCTATAAGTGTTCTACGGATCTTTTATCGTATCCTAAGATTTCGCAAGAACGAAAACGAACAAAGAAAGGAAAAAAATCTACAATCTAACATCAACACCTAACAAAGAAGAGTTAGAAATTGAATAGATGAAGAAGTTAGAGAAACAACGGAAAAAAGAAAACAGAAAGTTTTCGGATAAAGGAAAAAAGTTTAGCATAAATGAACAATGAAGGCACTAAACCATCAGGGAAAGACATTTTTTTGTCCTGGATGTGAAGAAGAATATGTCGCCAGCAGAAGACTGGATACAGTGTGCTAGATGTTTTTCTTAGTGGCATGAGATTTGCTCCAATTACGAAACAGGTCACATTCTATGTGTCTGCTGATTATTTTGTTATTTGGTAAACTAATTGAAAGTTTTGTCTTTTTTTAAATATGTTTCTAGTTTGATATGTTCTGAATAATAAACTAAATTAGCACATTTCTTGAATAAATTTGGTAGTAGCTAACATAAACGAAAATAAATACGTGTGGAACATTTTTGTTCATTTGTTCCTCGTTACGCGGATTTTAAAGCCATATAGCGAGGCTTAAGTCCATCTGACATTTCCAGAATTTTAAATATTTTATGCATATCAATTTCGAGAGAGAAATTATTTAATTATGTTTAACAGTGACCCTGCTATTTTATAAGAAGACAAAACACAATATAATAGAAATAACTTTTTTAGGGTTTTTAGATAGTTGGGTGCATAGTTTTAATCGACATTAATCTATGCGCTTAGTATAAAGATATAGATTTTTTTATTTTAAAAATAAACGAAACTTAATAATCGCTTCACATGGTCATTTGATTAAAAAATTAAAGGAATTAATGAAATTTCGCATAAACATTATAATCAACAAATTCGAATTAAATACAAATAATAAGAAAACTATACTTATTCCGAATTATATACTGTCGACTATATTTAAAATGAATAGTTTTAAAATTACAAACTAGTTAATTAGGATTTTTAGATACATAAATAAGCTAGTAAATAAGGATAACAAAACATTAACTGATTTTTCTTGCTTGATTGCCGATAACATGGCTGGATACTATATATTATATTAAACAGCTTTAATAAAAAGGAAACTTCTTATTTTATTTTAACCATTTTTTGTTGGTATTTTGAACTTTGCTAAGTTATTAATAGTTAGTATATTTATACATTATTTGATTTGTGTTTTTTTAATAAATAGTACTATACTATATATAAATATTTTAAATAATTAAAAATATTTAAATAAATAAGGTCTTTATTTCTAACAATCATTGACTACAAAAAAAAAATACAAATTTTGTGAAAAAAACAATGCTAGAAAATGCCGAGGGGGCAGCTGATCATGTGTATTCGAGAATACACCTGCCCTCTGTTCTTTACCCTAAGCATTAGAAAAAGAAAGCGAGAAAAACAGTGAGTAATAAGTAACAAATAAGTAATAAAAACTGGGGCACACCCGTCTGTTAATCAAGAATAAAATTAAAAATGTGATGCCTGTTATTGCTGGTCAAGCAAGAATCTTTTATAGGCTAATTTAAAAGGTATACTTTTACATCTTATAGAATCCGGAATAGCATTATAAATCTTTGAAATTTGATAAGAGAATGATCTCTTGAATAGTTCAGTCTTATGTATTGGAGACGTCCCTTAAACCTAATATTTAGATTATGCACATCCGACCTAAACACGTTTTTCTAATACAAATATGGAAGAGTTTTATTTAAAATAATCCTATGGAAAAGACAAGCAGCATGAAGTAAACGTCTATTACTCATATTGAACCAACCAAGGTCAGCAAGCTTATGAGAAATATGATTTCTTCTACGAATTCCGAATATCAAGTCTATTGAGTATCCATAAATAGAGTCACAAAAGTTCAATCGTGATAAAACCAACGCCTCGCCTAAAAGAGTTTTCAACTTCTGATTAAGGTAGTCTTTAGAATTATAAATCAATGCTAAGTTGAAATAAGCCTGACGAATCAACGTGCTAATGTGAGACCTATATTTTAGGTTAGGGCCCAAAAAAAGTCCCAAATTTCTGCAACTTTCAGTTATAGACAGATACTCATTATTTATTTTGATTTGTATTAAAGGTAAACATTCTTGACGGACCCTGGAAGCTCCAAAGAACATAACTGAACTTTTTTTTGAATTAATTGATAAAGAGTGATCAGTTGCTACTGAAAGTAAAGTTGTAAGGTCGTCATTTATCTCCTGAACACCCTGAATAATATTATCCGGTTTAAATGTGTGATAGACTTGCGTATCATCGGCGTATAAATGAATTTTACAATGCCTGACCTGATTTATAAACTGCGAAGTATATATTGAGAATAATAAAGGGCCCAAAATAGATCCCTGTGGGACTCCTCACAGGTTGAAAGTCTGACTGGACATCGGCAATGCGAACAGATTGGACTCTACCATCTAAAAAGCTATTTAACAGTCTCATGCTCCAATATCAAAGAAAGTAAGCTATGACTTATGGTGTCAAACGCTTTAGAAAAGTTGATTAGAGCCAAAACCACCACATACCCGCCATCCACAACCCTTATTATGTCATCCGTAACCTTTAATAGAGCAGTCTCACAACTATGTTTTGGTCTGAATCTAGACTGTATCTCAGGTAGGATTGAAAATTTAACCCTTTCCAAAACTGGTGGCAGAGTGCCGGCAGTATGCTCACCAGCCTTAAATCTCTAAATTCGAGTTGATTGGAAATTTTCGGTAAAGGAGTGACAATGGCTGCTTCCAACAATTGGGAAATGCACCTTTCTCTAGATATGATTATATGAGTGATAAAAGGAATTATGTAAGGACTTGCTAACAACAATAATTTAATGTTAATTCCATCACTACCAGTAGCTGTAGATTTCACAGAATATAAAATATTTTCAACCTCATTCTCAGTAACCAACTGGAAATTGAACTTTGCCACACCAGACTTCTTGTTGCTTCTGTACCAATCAATCTGAGCCAGACTGGGATTAAGTTTCGGAATAGCGTTAATGTAATAGTTATTCAATTGATTAGGGTTCGACAGCGAAGAAGAAATATCCACATTTTTCTTACCAATGTTTAGCAGCTCAAGGTCTTTCCAAATTTTGTTAATACCGACAGTATTTGCCCTCTGTTGAAAATATGCCTTCTTTTCGTTACGGCAAGCCAGGATAATATAGTTTTTAAGAGACTTGTAGTATTCAAAATCACCTGGATTCTTAGTTCGTCGCCATTTCGAGTGTGCTTTGTTCCTCGAGGTCATTAGGAAGCGACTATTATCCGTTAACCATGGCGCATATTTGTTAGTTATACGAATATGCTTAAGAGGTGCATGGAAGTTGAAAAGACTCAAAAGAATATTGTTTAAGTATTCAGGTTTCTTATTTACATCCTCCATCAAAAATATATTAACGAGAGGAGCCGCTCGCAAATCCGATTAAAAATTAAATTGGTTAAAATTTTTTAAATCCATAACCGTTTTAAAAGTTGGTGTTTTTGAAATACACTTCAAGTTTAAAGTGCATCTAATAAGATCATGATCCGATATATTGTAAACGGGCTCCACTTGAACATCAGTAACGATTTCTGTACTACTTGTTAATAATAAATCAATCAAGGTTGTACTTCTAAGAGTTACACCTGTAAGGCTGTTCAGAGGCTGCGAAATATTCGGAGAATCTGTCAAATTAAGAAACTGAGTGGTATGTACATTATGAGAGTTTACTAAGTCAATATTAAAATCGTCAAGGCATAAAAGTTCATCGCATGATGTTTTAAAAGCAGAAATATCAGCCTCGAAAATTTCTAAAAATGTCTAAAGATTTTGGTCTGGTGGTCGATAAATTACACCTACAGCAAACAGTATATTATTGATTATCTATCCATAGTTGCTCAATATTTTTACTCGACGGAATAACTTTAAAAGAAAATGTTTTTTTAATGTAAAAACTTACCCCTCCTCCTCTGATCCCTTCACGATCCCTCCTAAGTAAACTTCTTATACCCATGTATAAGAAGAGTCTGATCAGGTTTACTGTTATTTAACCAAGTTTCAGAAATACAAAAAATGTCATAATCCTCTAGCACTATAAGATCCCTTCCAACAGTAAATTTTGGCAAAAGTGAACGCACATTCAAGTGTGCCACAGGGACCTTCCTATCTTTAGGCATGTTATAACTAAACTTATCAGTATAAATATAAATTTATATAAAAAAAAAGAAAGGTAAACAAATCTAAGTAAGATTATATGATTATATTTCACAAAGAAAGAGAAAAAAGAAATATATTTATAATAAAAAAAAACACAACAGGCGGTGCTCTAGAGCCAACATATACCCAAACATAATACCCAAAAATAAGCCATCATAGGTTTGCCAAAATAAAAGTTTATAGACATAAAGACAAAATTACACTATGTTAACTAATCAGTAATCACTACTCATAATAGTAAAGTGAAATATACTACTATTTTGATAATATGGTAATAATTAATAAAAAAAATCGATGTTCAAAATAAACATACGAAAATAAATAAGTTCTTGTTGTTTGGGTGTGTACCAATAATAAAAGAAGAAGCCAAAGAAAAATAAAAATAAAGTCATGAGTCTTAATGTGAAAAGGTAAAAAAAAAAAAGAAATAGGTAATCGAGATACATTTACCACTATTGTAGGGTTAAATGATTTAAATCGCTTACATCATCAATACGATGAGTAACTTCTAGACACTTCACATAAATATGTCCATGTAAACACCACGCATTTTTAGCACTAAATGTAGTCACTGCTTCTTTAAAAAGAGCTAATCTGCTTCACGTTAAGTCCTCTTTAACTAAAACTTGTGAACCTTTTAATAAGTTACGCTGTTTAAGAACGGCCGACCGAATGTTGATATTTACGAATTCCACCAATACTACTGGCGGTTTACCGAGCACTGGATTTTTAGATCCTACGCGATAGAATTTATTGATATCGGATATATTTATATTGCTAACCTTCATCTTATCCTTGAATAATTTGAGAACAGATGATTTTAAAGTTACACTGTTTTCACCGGCCTCTTTATTAAGCCCAAATATGATGTAATATACATTACATCTTCTGGCATATTGCTCTTGATTGTCAACAGACTTTTTTAGGCGGGAATTTTCTTTACGTAACACATCAACATCGGACTTTAACTGATTTATTTGAGAGTCCAAATTTTTGAGCTTTGTCTCGAATTTGTCCTCAATTTTCTTGCAGATTGCATCCACAATTTTATTTTGAAGATCCCCTTTTGACATTTCAATTGAAAACAAGCTACGAATGTCCTCCAGGTCGTTCCTTGTCAAAACCATTATTGATTTTTATTTCTGCCAATCGATCCGATTACACAAAAATTGTACCAGAAAAACGTTTCTTGTATCATTAAACAATATCACAAACACTTTTCATAATTTTAACTGACTTTTTTTAACTTTAAAAAACTGAATTTTGGAGACAGAAACAGCGCACAATGTTACCTCTACAGCGCCATCTTTTTTAGTGAAGTGACCTAAGAATTTAAAATTGTATTATATAGCACCCTTATCAAGTAAAAAATTAAACAAAGTCTAAAATAAAGAAATAGAAAACTACAAAAAAGGATTTTAGCAAGGCCATACATCACACTTAGATGAAAAGTAATTTCTTTTATTCATATGTTTGCATAACTTAAAATATTGATGTCAGTTCTGGAACTATTTGATTGAAGAAGATAATATTTCCGGAATATTTATGTTGAGTTTAATAACTAAACCTAGTGCAACTTATTAATTTAGTTCTAGAAATTTTCGATTATTTCTTTGTGACTAATTTCTATTTGGTTTTGCACACAATCGTATCGGAAACATGCAGAAAAAGACCTGTAATCTGCATTTTATACCATTTTGTGGGTTATTATTTTCTGTACCATGTAATAAAACCCCTCTTAACTACCCAATTTAGTGAAATTGATATACCCGCTTATTGTATTCAATAACAATTATATGGACGGAACGTATGTATATACAAACAAAAGATCCTAAAGAATAGCATCAGAGATCAGTTTCATAGGTCCATTGTAGTTTAGAATTTCAGTCGTGTTTTTAAAAAAGTTTTATGGTTATTAAAGGGCCTTGCGTTTGAACCTCAATACAAGTTCACGATGTTCCAAACGATAAGGGTAGTGTATTATTGCCTTTTACAGCGTAATTTGAATGGTGTATATTACACTTTTATTCACTAGGCTACAAGATGATAAATATCAGGGTAATGTACGTTAAGTACATTTTTGTTGTCGATGTCGCTGTTTCATATCCGATACGATGCTAATTATCGCAAAATTAGTTTTATACACATAATGTCACTTCAAAAACTGTTAAAAATTCTTTGCCACAAAAATAAATATAGTGGGCAACAATACATTTCATGTTGTAATTTCCTTTACCTGTTTACTAAAATATTATGTAAATACTCCAGAAACATTTTAATTAATAGAAAAAAACATTCCGGTAGAGTGGAAACGCAGACAATAATTCAAAATGTTAATTATTAAAGGATTTGAAGTAATACGTCGAAAAATAAGTATATAGAATTATATGTTATTCTATCTATAATCAGAAATATTACTTTTGTTATCGAAACATCCATCCAATATGTGTTGAAACGTGGAAATATACATATAAATAAATTAGCTAGCAGTTACAAAAATAATTAAATGAGCACAAAAAATGAGTAGATTAGTTACATTTTGCTATAATCGATTTTGTGAATCTTAACTTACATCTTGTATCACGTCTTGCATAGTTATACCCGATATAATTAAAGTAAATATTGGACGTATCTAACCTTGATATTAAATCGTAACTTCTGTGTCGCCTTCCTTATCCGCTTAATTTTACCTTAAGATACAAAAAAGACCATGAATAACTTGTTAAACTTTATCAAGCAGAAAGAGTCATTCATTTGATGAACTTGCTATGCAAGTTAGTTGCATAGTAATAAAAACGGGAGAAATGGCATCAAAAGCTAATAGTTTTATTTTTAAACGATTTTTTAAAAAATGACAAGTAATGTTTCCGACCTAATTGAAAACGTTACATTAATAGAAGTATGTTTAAATACTAATATTATCATTGTAGGTGTATCTTATAAATGAATTTTTACTTATTTCGTAACTTATAATAAGGAAAGTAGTAGTCAGCAGATCTCATAGGATCTTATTAGTATAATATTTAACGAGAAGGAAATGATAGTCAGGGTCGGCGTATCAGGGTCCAAACCTGCATCTCTGGCCAGGATCTTAAATATGCTTAATTTTTACTTCTCAATAAAGAGAATAAATGAAACTTTAAAATCTCGTTTGGTACCGGATCTCTAAAATTATTTAAAGATCATAATTGATGCAAATGCATTTTTGAAGAAAATTGATACAAGTGGAATTACAAATAAACTGGCACAAACTAGGAGATAAGTGTCTGTTTACTACCTGTTGCAAAAAAGATAGAATTATAAATAAACTAGAAAAACTAGCACTTTAATTTCAGTTTTATAATAACTCTATATTTTTATTTTTGAAGATATTTAATTTCTATTTTCTTGCAATATTTTTTCGTGCGTTGCTGCTTTAAGCAAATATCTTTAGTAATAAGTGCTACTACAAAGAATATTTTTAATAGCATTTAACTTAATTTTACCGGGGTTTTTATTATTTTGTTCATAGAATCCTAAAATGCTGATGCATGTTATTTTCATACAATGCGCCTTTTTAATATGCCCCTTTATTTTTGAACATGTCAAAAAAAATTGACACTTCAAATTGACTTTGGATAGCGTATGTATATCTTAAGTTACCCATATATAATGAGTCATTAAGCATACAAATGTATAAAACGCCCTATTATTTTATTATTAGTGAAATATGATTCTAATATCGTATATATAAATGCATTATTACCTATATTAAAACAAAATAAATATCATGTTATATTAGCTGTATAGTTTGTCTACAATTTTATAAGACATACTATCTCACTTTATTTTTCCATTTTATTAACATTTCTATATTTACTGATATCATTCGCTCGATAATTAAAATGTTTAGATTTTTACTTCCCTCCCAAAAGGAAGTATCTTTACCTTTCAGGGCCCATAGATGCCGAAATTCTGTCGGTCTGTCTGTTTGCGGCATAGCTAAAAACTACTTATCCGATTGACTTCAAATTTTAGTTAAAAATTAAGGGTTATATGGGGACAACCTGGTAAAATTCCAATATGGCAAAACAAAATGGCGGCCTAGTGAAATGGTAAAAAATATATGACTAAAAAAGTACACATCCAATTTATCTCAAATTTGCAGAAAAATCAAGTATTATATAGGAATCAACTGGTAAAATTTTGGTACGAATCCAAGATGGCAGAACAAAGTAACGGCTTAATAAAAAGCCTGAAAAACTACTTAACGAATTGATTTCAAATTGTGTGCCATAACTAACTGTGGTATAGAGAAGACCTAGTAAAACTGTGGTACTAATTTAAGTATTGTATTCTAAAAAAGTCACCTTCTTTCTCAGGTTTTACATTTTTCTTTCAGCGTCCCTAGATTCCAAAAAACATGTTTTATCAATACGATCAGACCGTCTATCGGTTTGTCTCTCAGTTCGCATCATAGCTTAAAAGTACCCATCATATTGACTTCAAATTTTAGTCAAAAGTTAAGGATCATATGGGGATGACCTGGTAATATTTTGGTAAAAAGCCAATATGCCGAAATAAGATAGCGGCCTAGTGAAACGTTAAAAAAATTATTACTCAAAAGACTAGTTATCCAATTTATCTCACATTTAGCACAAAAATCAAGTGTTACATAAAAATGAACTGGTAACATTTTGGTCTGAATATAATTATAAAATCTTTGTGGAAGCATTAAGAGTGAAATAGAGATAAACTGATAAAGTTGTGCTACGAATTCAAGATGACGGAATAAAATGGAGACCAAATAAATTTTGCAGAAAAATTAAATGTGATATAGAGATAAACTGACACGAATTCAACATGACGTAACAAAATCGTGTCTGTCTGTGTTAATGTAAAAACCATTATAGCAAATTGACCAATGCATTATTTATGGTAAAAACTACTTATTGAATTTATTTTAAATTATGCCCAAAAATCTAGTGTGGCATAGTTAAAAACAAGTAAAATATTTTTTATTTCTATTTAATTTTGATAAACATATTACAAAATCAGCTAAATCTGAATGTTTGCTTTAGCGTAATAGAACTTTTAGTGCAAAATAAATTTTAGGTGATAGGTGATAAGAAAAAAAATAATGGTATTCTGGAATACAGCTACACCCAGTATGAGTTGTTTTTTACTATTACATACTTCAACTTTTAATCAAAGAGATTCTAAGCAATTAACTTATTTGAAAGCCTAGTAAGTTTTAACGTACATTTTGCATATATATCAAAAATCAGTCGCAAAACTGGGTTGTCGCCATGAAAAGATTTAATCAGAAGGTCGAAAACTACAACAGATTTTTAGAAAAATAGACAGAATTCTGAATTTTTCAGAAGCCCATGAGATGTAATAGAAAAAGAAATAAGAAATCGTGAGATAAAAAATAATTTGTTCAGTGCTGGTCAAGCCATCTGTTATTTTTCAAATCTTTAACATAGCCCGTAATATTATCTCAGTATAATTAATGCTGTATTTTAAGTTACAAATGTATTTACGCGAATAGCATTAACAATAATTGCACTCTATCAGTAATAATCCTTATTAATCTAGTATTTTATATTGTTCGATTCAATATTGTTTCGAATCACCTATAGTTCAGCTGTCGTTTGCTATTGTTTCTTGACTAATAGAGCTATCAACGACTGATGAACGCATTTATCCAACTTATGACGATAATCAGTGGAAACGGGCCGCTTCATTAGTCGGTTCAAGACCCCGCTGAGAAGGTCACTCATTCATTTGTCATATACACGCCACCTCGACAGACACAGCATGATCGATTTGTTTTCTCTTCTGATTCTCAAGAGCTTCATTTGCTGGTAAATGACCTTCCTAAGGCGGAAGTACAAAGGGTATAGTTATGTGGAATTTTTCATATATCCGTTTGAACATAATTACAACATTCACTAAAAATAACAACGAATAAGTGAAAGCCTCAAATAAAAAATAGGAAAATGCTTATTTCAGAATTTAAAGATTTGGGAGCGGTAAGTAGTACATTTAGGAGACTAATTGCACCAACTATAAATTAAATGGTAATTTAATAGTGTAGTAAAAATAAAGTTAAATAAATCATGGGCATTCCGCAAAAAGAGTATGGTAACCACTAGACATGTGTTTCTGTGTTATTGGACTTCATGGAGTAGCAGTCTAACCAAGTTAAAAGATCTAAGAAACTTGGAGAAAAATCATAAAAAAACAAACGTGGATTCACCTACAGCCACACATTTGTAAATTCGGCCAGAAAATTCCAAAATTTAGGGTCAACATCTGGCATCTCTACAGAGGTTGCTTTTGCCACCTAGCGTGATATCCAAGCCTAGAAGAATCAGTCAAAAAAAGACATAATTGCGCGGATGAACCCTTAAAAAGAAACATTTGCCGGAAAGCCCATGATTTATTTCTCTTTTTTAAGAATTCATCCGTACAATCATCTTTTTTTTGTAGTAAAAATGTAAAGATTGTAGACATTGAGGAGGCCTTTTGCATTGGCGATTCATTATCGACATGTCAAGGCAAACAATAGAACTCGGTGGTCTGACAACCAATAAAGGTAAAATAGAAGTTTATGCAGACATATCAAAACAGTTAAAGAAATAGGCTGCGGCGTTTATCTGCGAAACCTGTGAATTCACTATGAACGGTGAACTGACATATCTAGCGGCGAGTCAAATTTTCCCTCTAGCAGTGTCCACTGCGAAGCGAGATCAACAATAAAAGCAAAACTCTGACGAAATTTATTTAAATAAACGTAATCATATTCACTGGTCTTCAGTACACTTTCTAGGGATATATTTAGACAACTGGTTAAGCTAGAATTCGCATTAATTTTTACGTTATAAGACCTATAGGTGACTTATTACATTGCGAGGTGTACTGTAATAACAACTAGCGAACATGTAGAATATAATATTTTAATTCATACTGTTTTTTTTGTAAATTCTATATTTTATACATTATTTTTGAAATCATGATATATCGTTCTACATTTCAGTGGCGGCTCGCGGGTGAAAAAGTAAGTGAAGTGCAAATGAAGCAAGAAAATATCGCAAATATTTTTTTTATATGTGGGAAGGATAGAATATTTTTTTACGACTTACCTAAATTTTGTATACTAAATCAATTCTCCCATCCTTGAAATATTGCCTAGAGAAGTAAGTCTTTCTTGAGATATTGTATTTCTTCAATAAGTTTTTACACGTTTGAGGCACGAAAAACTTCTTTCCACTGAAGCACTTGTCGACGGTATTATCAAAATAAGGAAAAACACTTTATATGCTTTGGTTAAAATACCTTTATTTTCATTAATTTTTTTCACTTGCTCATGCAGCGAAATATTCCAATTACTGTCATTGGCAAAAATAAGACCAAGCTCATTTTTAAGTTGTTGACTTTTTGAAAATAATTCCCCATATAACTGTAACAAATTTTCAACCGGGCCAGTCGGAAAATTTAAACTATATTCGGAAAATTTAGCAGAATCTGCCAAACATAAAAATGTAAGTTTTTTACAGTGTTGAAAGCTTAGTGTCATTTCCATTAAAATACGGTCCAATAATTCATAAAAAAAGGTTCTATACTTACCCCTAATTTCTTCAGGTGAAAGCTTAGCAAGCTCACGTTTGTAATCATTTATTTCTGTAATAGAATTTGCTTTATCAAACATGGTTCATTTCTTTTTTTACAGAGCGGCTTTTATTGGATATGCAAAAATTAATGTCAAGCGATTTTTTTTGAAGAAAGCAAATAGTATGTCCGTGATTGAGAAAATGTCATTAAACACTAATGCCAGAAACGTGAATTCAAAATCGTTCATCTCACCTAAAAATCCTTTCGCAAGCCGGAATTGATTTTGATCAGATTTGTCACAGTTTGTAATAAATTCAAAGACGTCTTTTAATTTATTCAAGTCTTGAACAATCACATTTACTAACTTCGAATTTGAAGACCAACGAGTTTCTGTAATTGTTAGTATACGCCCTAAGATGCAGATGTAAGAGCATACGTTGGTTTGGCTGAGTGATGAAAAAATGAGGGAATACCACTAAAGCTCGCAAAAAAAATCGACATTTAGAAATATTTTTAAACTTTGCTGCATCACAAGGTTAAGACGATGCGCAAGACAATGCACAAATACAGCCTGCGGTGCTTTAACTTTTTTTTAAAGGGCATTTAGATGGCCAGACATCACACTTGCGTCATCGCGGCATCGCAACATTGCCCTATTATGTTTATAGTCAAATTGGTCCAAAATTTGATCCAATATCGGAGCTGACATTATAAAATTCTGAGATTCTAATTATTTAAGAATCCCTCGACTACTGAACCTTATGAATTAACGTATCTTAAAATTATGGAGCACTAGGAGGTTTGCGTAATATCAGTGGTGTCATCCACTTGAACAGAAAAAAAATATTTTTTTACATGATCATTGAAATACTCAGAAATGCATTCAATTATTTCATTTTGAGTAGTTTTCGAGTCACCAGTAAAAACATTTTTAATTTTTTTGTGATGATCTTTTAGTTCTTGGAAACTTCTCGTTATTAATAAACCTAAAAGCTTTTTAAAATTCCCCCTGTTTATTGACTCGCTGCTCTCATTATGGCCGCGAAAGACTAACTCTTGTTTTGCAAGGTACAAAACTGCGTCAATTAACAAGCACATAAATAGTCTATTTAATCGGAACTTTTCGTTAAAATGTATTTTATATAGTTTAGCATTTTCTTTTAAAGTGTCAGCTATAGTGCTTTGATTTTTTACAAATGTTTTTAGCATTAATTCGAATTTTAAATGCTCCGCCGGGTCTTTATGTTTATGTAAAGACCTTCATATATCTAATATACTTGCAAATCCTTCCTTATTCCACACTGAATATTTATTGGAAACTAGTAAACAAGGCCAGCAAAATAATTTTTGTAATATTTAACTACTACAAAACCATTTGTACGCCGAAAACCAGGATGCCTATCAAAACTCTGATCTTGTTTCTTCCATCGATTAAATGGAGTTTCCAACAAAACGCAAACCGCATCCGCGATCGGATTTATCAATGTAAATTAATAAACCCGACACCAAATAAAGCTGTAACACCACCATAAATAAATATAACACAAAACAGTGAAGCAAATTGCAAAGGAACTAACCGGTTGCAGCGAAATCCGCGAAAATAAAAGTAAACAACCAGCCCAAACTGAACGACACGTGGGTGTAGTGTACTGCGTTAGCAATTCACCGAGAGCGTTGTATGGCGCCTGTTAACATTATTCTTTTCGTTCGCTCGACGTCATCGCGCACGGGTTGTCATGGCAACTTAGTACGGAAATCGTAAACTAAACATAGCACCTCCAGCAAAGTCAAAGCGGTTTGCGCCACTGTTATAGTGGTTATAATAAAGTTCGATTCAAAGTTTTAAAAAGACATGCCGCCAATGGTCAAGTAAAATATTTATTCAAGATGTACAGTTTATTTTTTGCCAATTAGGTGAATAAATGAATGTAAAAACTTAAATTTTAAGAGATATATAATAAATATAGTTAGATGTTTGCTTGTTTATTTTTCCTGGGAAGTAGCACTTCACCTACTTTACCTGAATAGCCGCCACTGCTTCCTTTTTTGGTTACGGAATTGTCATACCATCACGCACGATCGCAGATGAGTCCGGTAAATAGTTATTTACCGAACAGTATGAAATAAACAGTGGCGGCTTGTTAGGGGAGGCACGGGAGGCAGTGCCTCTTCTGAAAATAGTGTAAGAAGAAGCCGATTTTTAAATCGATTGTTGACAAGCTATTAGCTAGGAACGCATAAATACAAAAAAGAAGTATTTAGTGCTGATTTAGTATACTGAAGTGTGCCAAAATTCAATTTTTAACTTGACTGGTACAAATAATAAAAGGGGGGACATTAACGAGCCGCACTGTATAGTATTCACTTCTGGGATTTTACTTGTATCCTAATTACCTCATTTAAGGAGTTGCGTCTTTTAAGTTTTAGTCAAGGGTTGCGAAATATTTGTTTTAATATGCATTTTCACTCAGTGTTTGAAATCTGGGTTGAAATAATATTTAGCCTTATTTACGTCTCGAGGTTTTTAGAATTTCAAATTATTTTGATTATATATATTAAGTGGATCTGACTAACATATAGACAACTTTTTTATTTGTGATTTTAGGAGAAAAAGTTATTCTTGAAAAAAAGTTTTGCTTATCTAAAAAAAAATATTATTAGGAGCGAAATAAATAAAAATTAGAAATTTGCAAAACACAAAAAAATTTAAATTGAAATTTTGAGAAAGCTAAATTAAACAGTTCGCATATGCAAGTCAAATAGATTTTAAAAATATGTAGGTAAATATGTAAAAAATGCGCCATTTGGAATTTTCGACTTATGGGCCGTTAAATTACCTAAAAACTACACCTCGTAGCGAAAAGGACCTTTCAGGCCAAGTTGCTGGGCTTGTCCCCCCCAATCTACTACTAATACTACACCTCGTACCAAAAAACTTTAAATTACTTTTTATCTCATATTGTTACGCTCTCCAATTTGGATACCTTAGAATATTTGAATTCCCATTTTTTTTGTTTTACCTTCTTGCTTTTGTGTTTTTTGCGCAACTTATTTCTTTACTATGGAAAACTTTTTGTTAAAATCAATAATAATCCACCCACACGCTGTATATAGTCGCGAATAGTTTATGACAAGCAACATCTGCACGAGAGTTTTTAAAAATCGGTGACAGAGATTTTGCTTATACTAAAGTCCGATTATACGCCGAATAGGCGTAATATGCAGCTTGCATACAACAATATTTGGCACGGTGATGCCAGAAGCGCTATTTAGATCTATATATACCCGAACTATGGTCGAACAGGGAAGTTGGAAGATGCCGCTGCAACCCTGGGCAGGATATAATCTTATTGGATTTTAAAAATTTTGGATTCTTTTAGGCAGTCTTTTATTTTGCTTTTGTTGGATTATCTATCCAAAGTATAATATGTCTCTATTATACTCAGAGCAAAAAATACTCACTTCGGAAATTATAACATCCTATTCCAAGACACCTTTTTAAATTCGAATAAACGATATCCTAAAAACACTTTTGTCCCTTATATATACCCCGAAAGAGAAGAAGCATACAAAGAAAATTTCAAGGGAACGTAAATAAAAAAAAAGTAAAAAGGTGCTTAGGAGAATCTAAACTAAGAGCCATGCTATTTTAACACGAACCCTCTAATTTTCGTTCATATGAATCTCCTTTCCAAAAATATTTAAAACAATATATAGCTTAGTTAAGTATAAGAAGCTCCTTTAGAAATTGTCAAGAAATAAAAGCCAATCATACGAAGATACTATTTTTAGCAGAGTACATGTACATGCAAATTTTTGGTAAATAGTGGTTTTGGACGACTCACAAATACATCAGTACATTTAACAGACGCATGTGTACGTTTCTCCAATTTATTAATATGAATAATTGCCTTCTATTCCTCTATTAGAGTAAATTATATCCATGAGTCAAAGACAGAAAAAAAGATTTGTATTATCGCTCTGGCGAAGTAACGTAGAATTATTTTCCGTGGGAACGTAAATACATGACAAAAAGTCTTTCTCTTTTACAAGCATTGTTTGGCAAAAAATATAGGTGGGTCAAATTTCCCAGCGTACTTACAGCTAAAACACTTGACGTTGAAAACTAGTAATTGTATTTCAAAAATCAAATTGTATTTCAGTCGCCAAAAACAAAAAGCTGTAAAAGTATAGCTCGAAAATGATACTCGGCAAGTCACATTGTTGACTTATAGCACATAAGGGGGTTCTATTTAGGGTCCTCGTTTTGAGTGTCTATTATTATTTTATAGTACAATGGGCCAATCGAGATGTGCATATTTAAACTAGAAGGGTTGGCCTCGAGAAGTTAATCGATGACAAAAATAAGACTAATCATTTAATGCTTGAAGTAATATATCGTGCGAATCTCTAATTTAGATCTAGGGAGAATGCTAATATGATTTGGAATAATAGTTCATAACGAGAACCAAGATATGCTAGGATTTCTTCATTTAGTTTGAGGGTTTAAAATGACAGAAGCAGTAAAAAATATGGTTTGATAATACCAACTAACTTAGGTTATGGGGTCATCAAAATACTACTTCTAAAGAGATTTTAAGTATAAAGTATTTCATTAAATATATGCAGTGCTTAACATAAACATAAACAAACAAATATTACGCTTACACGACTGAATTTTTGTTACTTGAAAATATAAATAATAATAATAATAATAATAACCACATACCACACCACCAACCAAACCCCTCCTAACCTTTGAAACCGCACGCAGCAACTAATCTCGGTTAAGTTGCTTGAGGAGTTACGCCCCCCTTTCGAACACCAGGGTCAAATGGTGGCACACCCATGAAAATGGGGATCGCCGGGCACCTTTGGAGCCATTGCTGAAGATGACAGCATGCGGGACGGTGGCGGCGAAAAGCTGAACAGGCAGACATTTGCCAAAAAAACTGCTACAGCCAAACCTATTCCCGAGAATTTCATCAGAGCTGACATTGTTAGAGACGGAAGTTGTATGTTTCGATCAGTCAGCTTGCACATGTACGGCCATCAAAACAATCACGCCAAACTTCGAGAAGACGCAAATACCTACGACAAAACTGGTCGGAACTTCAGATATTTTCGTTATTTCACGGCGACGACATAAAGGACTCCAAAAACTATTATAAGTTCATGAGCAAAACCACTACATACAGAACAAGCCTAGAAATATTTGCTCTCTCGAAAACCCAGAAGCACATCTTTCATATTTTCTCAAAACCAAAAACAACAAGAACAAAACAGATGTGCATTAAAGAGAGATCAACAATAATAGGCAAACAAACACACAATAAAATGATCTACCTTCTACTAATAGGCGATCCAATTTCGGGACACTTTGAGCTTCTAACACCACAAAACATCGACCCATCAAACAACAAAGCATCGGGCGAGCAGCGTAACAGTCGAGGACGCTGCGAGAAATAGCTCGACCGAAACGATCACGACCAAGCAAAGGAAAATATACCCACCAAAAGTATTTTGCCGGCTAAGCTGGCACAGACCAGGGCGGGAAAGGCAGGGCAACGCATGAGCCGCGTTACAGAATCGAGCGAACCTATCATGCGCTGCCCAAACACAACAACTTGAGCCCATTACAATAACGGATATATCGCAACGACTACCTGCAACTACCAAGGCAAGTAAACCAAGGAAGAGTTTAAAATAAACAGATGAAATGAATCGAACGGTGATGCATTCCTACTACACCGCTACCAAACTTGAGATAATTTCATCAGGATACGGACATAAACTGCATACACTTTTCATACCACAATATCTAGAATACAAATCACTTATGACAGAACAGAGAGTATTAGATCAAAAAAGAGTCATCACTAAGACCAGTAAGCTCACCCCACTCCCATTGCAAAACAATCAAAACTATGGTAGCTGCTGAACTAAGCATTCATCAACCAAAGATTGAGAACAGTGGGGCAGATGCCGAACCGATCTTAGATACAAAACAGCCCAACTTTGCTCAAGATGATCTGCAACCTCACTCAATGCTCAGTAGGGGCGAAGCTCCCAGCAACAATCCACGACAGATGACAAGCACCATACAACACACAGAACAAGCGAATCATTCGCCCAAAGCACCATACACACAGCTACACCTCGGACCGTCTCTCACACAAGCAATCAAAGTAGAAATGGAGTCACATCTAAGACCATCAACGAACACAATAATTCCCGAGTACATAACGAATTCGAGTACAATCGAGGACATTCATACAGTGATCTACGTAGCAGTCATAACCACGATAACACAAAACAGAAACTCCCTCCACGACACGGAAACACTAAAAGCATAAAACCAAAATTCAAATGGCAGATAAGGATCGGAAATAAAATTAACAAAATCAGAGCAGAATTGGGACATCTTACCCAATTCATGAACGCCAACAAGTCAAAACGTATCACACAAAGTGTAGCCAAATTCAAATCTGCATCTCCTGATCACACACTAACAGAAATCCTTGACACTCTGAAGCAAAAATTATCCGGTATGCCACAAATACAAAGAGTCAAATGGAAGAAAAGACGCTAACAACCTGTTTCGAAGAAGCGAAAAACAGTTCTAACAAAATATCACGAGCAATGAGGAGGCACGAGTAATAGAACCACCGACCAAACAAGAGATCACAAAATACTGGAAAAGCATTTGGTCACAACCGAAACTACACAATAATAACGCTTCATGGATTAAAGCGGAAGAAGACAGACACAAGTGATTGGAGGAACAAGAGGACTTTGCAATGACAACACAAGAAGTTGCAGAAACAATCAAATAAACGCATAACTGGAGGTGTACTGGAATAGATAACATTCATAACTTCTGGTACAAACAATTTACCTGCACAAATGAAGTTCTCACTCGCCAAATTAATGAAATTATTTTGAAACCTAGCACACTCCCCAGTTTTCTCACCCAAAGAATAACATACCTTAAACCCAGAAACTCAGACAATAAGGATCCGTTAAATTACCGACCTATTACGTGCGTTCCAACCCTATATAAGATCAACAAAGCCATAATTACTAGGAGAATAGAACAACATCTAGCACACAAAAACATTCTAACGGAAGAGCAAGAAGGGTGCAGGAAAAACAGCCGAGGATGCAAGGAGCAGTAATTATAGACAGCCTCATCATGGAAAAAACCAGGAAAAACTATAGAAACCTACATATTGGTTACATAGATTATAAAAAAGCCTTCGATTCAATATCTCACAGTTGGCTAACCAGAGTGCTAGAATTATATAAGTCAATAAAGACATCAGGCAATTTCCTACGCAAATCATGAATACGTGGAAAACTAAAATCAACCTGAGAACACAAAAAGAACACATCGAAACAGAAGAGATCTACATCAGACGAGGTATGTTCCAGAGAGATTTACTGAGCGCTTTGTGGTTCCGCCTCTGTCTCAATCCACTCTCAAGCAGACTGAATAACACAAAATTTACAAACTCAGAAAATTCTTCCACAACAAACAAACTAACCTCCACAAGGCAATAGTGAAGGCACACAGGAATTATACACCGCTCGACCTGGAATTATACTCCGCTCGACCTGTCTTAAACGAGCCACGGAGCACACGTACACAGACACATCCAATCACGACTAGAAAAGATGAACACCTGGTCTGAAAAAACACTTCACGGAATACACAGATGCCACATAAAGCAAAACCACATACATAAAAAGCTTTCATATACGTGGTTACAAGAAGGGCAGCTGTTCCTTGAAACAAAATGCTTCATGCTTGCAATCCAGGACAAAGTCATAGCAACCAGAAACTACCGAAAGCACATCATCAAGGACACAACCATTGAAGACGACAAGTGCAGTCATCGGCAGAGAAAAACGATCGATCACATAACGAGTGTATGTAGAATAATGGCCGGAACTGAATACACCGCGAGACATAACTCAGCAGCGAAGGTCGTTCATCAAGCATTAACCACAACATACAAACTAACAGAGAACACAGACCCTTACTACCATTATACACCAACAGCCATACTTGAAAACGAAGACCACAAGCTCTACTGGGACATTGACATCCACACAAATAAAACAGTCACCGCAAACAAACCCGATATCACCTTTCAATCCAACGACGAGAACATCCAAGCGAAATACAGTGAGAAGATCGCCAAGTACACCGACTTGGCAATGGAAGTAAAAAGGCTATGGAAACAGGAAAGAGTCATCACTGTTCCTCTCGTCATATCAGTAACATCCAGAAATCGGTCATTTTTAAAACATGTAGCATCATTAGATCATTTCTTAATACATAATAGTGGTTTTTTTCCATTTCCTTTCTTTTTATTATTATTTTATACTGACTTGGTATAATCCCGTCAGTATAAAATATAACCACAGGAATACTGTCAAGATAAAAATAACCACATACCATACCACCAACCATAATAATAGTAATAATATTAACTCCAAACTGTCAGGTAAAAATCAGGTTGAGGCCATCAACAGCGAAATTGAACCTCCGCTCCGTCCACATTTTGGCAAAAATCTAGTCTTGTAATAGTACCGGTCTTAAAATGTTTATTAGGATTAATTTATTTTTTGTAGAAATTTCTTTCTAAGTCTTCGGTACATCCATTTTTCCAAACCACTTTTTCCCAGTTATTATATATTTATTTTCATTTTTTAAATAAAAAAATAAACGTGAAAAATTTTTTACTTTTTAATGTAATAGTATATAAATAAAAGTTTCTTTTTAAAAAGATTATTTACGGTTATTTTAATTTGTACTTTTTAACATCAGAATTTGTTTACTCATCTGTCTTAAAAGGAAATAAGTTGTACAATCTGAACACCGGCATTCCACTAACTGAACATGTCATGAAGGTAAAAAAATACAAAATTGTTGCATCGGTTTTGAAATCTATATAGCTAAATCTCTCCGAACTTATTCAGTGTTTTGTTCTATTGAGAAAAAAATCCCCGAGATACCTCGTGCAATCAAAGGCGAAACGTCGGAAACTGATTCTACTTTGACACGGTCTAATCCAAAGCATCATGATTTTTTTATCTGAGTCCTTCCTGTACGGCTAGACCATTATTACAGGGAATATCTTCTAAGTCAAAGATTCCTGGTGCCTTCTACGCAATTATATTTTGCTGTCGACCTCAAGACTTCTTGAACAGAATCGCTATTTCTTCTATTTTACAACGACTAAGGGCACCTCGGGAAGGCATGCCGGTCACGGAAAAAGTGCATGCCACGTAAATTTCCAAAGGAAAACTTTCCCATCAATAGGCAAGCGTACTTAACATCATACTATTTTTTCCAGAGAGTTTTAATCTATGTAATCATACTGTCTTATAGATACAATGCCTCATATATAATACTCGAAGAATATAATACCTTAAATATTAATTTATTATATTGACATATTAATCAGTTTCCTAGCATATTGTATATTATGCCCGCAAATATGTTTAAATAAACCTTTTTTCTACCATACAAATTTATATTATTAGTTATACTGACATATACATTATTAATTAGCAGTTTTTTCAAATAATTACTAAATATTTACTATAATTACTAGGTTACCTGATTTTCTAAATCATTAAACAACTCTCCGATAATAAAACGATATCAAATAAATTGTATGCATATAATATAAACAGCTAAATGTGTTACGGTATTAGAACCACAAAAATCTTTCAAGTGCCACGTGTTTTTGCTTTTACTTATTTATGTGGGAAAATTCGTTAATACGTGACAATATCAGCCTATATTCAAAGGTAAATTTGAAACTTTATCCCTATAAACTCTGAACCTGTTGGACGAATATTGCTTTTCTAAGATTACTAATCACTAATCACAAATACAATTTGTCAAAATTTTAGTATATTATACATTCTGGTTTATAACAACTTTATCATATTATCCAATTAATTTTATTATGGAAATTATGCAAATATACCACTTCGTGTCAGATATTCTGTTTGTGATTGAATATCCCTCGAAAAAGTGCAAGCAATCCCTTCTATATATTACGTACCATTCTTTGCATTCTCTGGGGGATTAAAGTCGAGATTTTATCGGACCTGAGCGCCTCGTCAAGATGATAAAGCAATTTTGTGGCGTCCCGTAGTTAAAGGAAAACACACGATATTACTGGCGCCAAACTTCCGGCAGTGCTGCCAACATATGTGAAATGTCACTAAAGTTAGAGAAGGTAAAATAGGACTTACCCTTATTGAATTACTAAACACACAAAAATATGTACTCCTCTATTATTTAAATAAACAAACTCTCAAAGTGTTTTCAAATAGGTTTGAGAAAGTCTTGTTTTTCAGTCAATATTTTACTAGGCTGCTTAAACTGTGTAACATAATACTTGAGATACAAGAATGAAAACGAGGGAACGGTAAACAGTTGCCAATTCAGAATGCTGTATAGACAAACAAGCTTGACTTATTACACCCGACATTAGTTAAAATATCTGAATAATAAATATGTTATACATACCAACTTCTAGTTTATAGTTATTAATATATTAATAGTATATTAATTCAGTTTTTCTCAAAAACGTAACGGAAAAAGAAATGTTGCATTCGCAAGAAAAATTACATTTAATTCAAATGACGTATAAATGAATCCTGCAATCTAATATTTTATATAATGGTCGTGATTTAAAGATTTTTTCATTTGATTGATTTGATATTCTAAATAATCAGTAACGATTAAACATATAGTGAGTTTTTGCTAGAGCCGTCTTCGAATTTTTCATTGTTTGTAATAGTAGTTTTCCTATGACCAATTACGAAAGTGAGAAAAAACAAAAACGCGTATGGAAGCAAATTTTTCAACACGTGTTGAAATAGTAGTTTACCTACTTTTCCGCGCGCGATTGAAGTTGGCCGAACGACGCGTAGCCATCAATCGCGTTCGAAAAAGTCACTTTTTCTACAAGGCTCTGGAAAAACCAAAAAGTTAAAAAAAATCGTGTATTTGTTTCAAATACATAATCACAAACTAATTATTATTAACAACATGAATAGTAAACGTGCAGATTGTCGCATTTTGTAAATTAATTGCCGAGGGGGTATTTTTTTCGTTCGAAGAGGTCGATTTGGTAGACTGCACTGGTGAAAGTTGGTAACTAGTGGAAAGAATGGCATTGAAGTTCAATACTTTATTGGATAGATTATTTTAAAGACTTGTTGAGCTTTCTAAATAACCTTCTGCCACGGTTGAAGATTTCCAACCTCCGAAGTGGTTGATATTTGCCGTAAACTGTGGCCTGTATATAGTTCAGGATTTGGGAGCTTCAGATAATCTGCAATATTTGATGGCATTTTTCCAAAGGTGTTTATTCCGATGCATTATACTGTACAAGCTCCTTTCTTGTAGCTTACAAACAAACGCCTATGTGGGGTCTCTGGCTTTCTTAAAATCGCATATTTTCTGACCAATTTTAAATATTCTCCGCTTTCAGCTTCATCAAATAGTACAAAGCTTCTAGAACGGTAATTTTTTGTGTCTGGAATATGTATTAATAAAATATTTTCTTTGTCTTCAATATGATCCAATGACATTTTTATTAGTTCTTCTCGGCGACATGCGCTCGTTAAACGATATAGTAACTACTTTAATATGGAGATAAATTTCGTCAGGCGCTTATTTATAAATTTAGAAATTTCCTCTTTTGAAAACATTTTTGGTCTAAATCTAACATTTTGTTTTTTTAAATAGGCCGTGACATCGAAAAACTTGCTTTTATCCATGTTTTCATTGAGTTTGATCATACTTTTTAACACTGAGTATCTGGACCAAAGCGTGTTTGGCTTACATGTTTTGGAAAGTTCGGCGAAATATGCCAAAAAAAACGGGTTCTTTCAAAGTTTTGATGCCTTTAGTTTGACACCAGGTTACAGAATATATTCTTTCTCATACCTATGACGGCATTTTGATTGTAGCAGATTGAAGTTCAAGCAGTTCTAGCTGCTTCCAACAGTGACTCTGGCAAGTCTTTGTCTGAAGAATCCATTAAAAATTCTTTTACTCAGGTTATATTACGACAAAAATCAGCGACAGCAAAATTGGTTTTGATTGACAATGAATGACAGGCGTATTATTACTTTGAGTGTATGGTGATTCATACTGCCAAATAAAAAAAGCAGGTGTTTATTATTGCTTAACATTGATTTTATAAGGCACAATACGAATACGAGAGACATTAAACAATTTGTTAAAACACGTTTTACATATTTTTTACTATTTTGTTGAAAATTATAGCAGGATTCTAGCAAATGTATGTTCTTAAATCATTTTGCTAACTATCAGCGTATCAATATATTTTTAAATATTTAAAATCAGTAAGTATATTTCAAAAAATGGGGTTATTTACTTTTCCGCACTGTAGATTTTTTCCGCACTAGTACGGAAAAGTTAAATTTTCCGCACGCTTATAGAAAAAACGCTTTCCAACACGACAATCGTATGTCAATGTCACAGCTGACGAAACAGGTGACAACTAGTGTTAAAACATACAAAGTAAAAAATATAATAATTCTACTGTATTTTGAGTGGTGGTAGGAAAAATAGTGTACATTAGTCGTGTCAAAGTCATCGTTTTCACTTTCAACACTTGTTATGTAACATACTATTACGTTACAAGGTCGATATTGCAGTACCTACGAGTTGTTTTACAGAAATATAAACGAGTAATGTAATAACACCTAACGGAGGTGTATCGTGTGGTATTTTATTTCATACTTTGTCTGTAAACTGAGAAATATGTTTATATTTATATCTGTTATACATTATTTTTGAAATCATGATATGTACTACATTTTTGTTATGGAGTTGTCATACTGTCACTTCTTTAATATGGTATACATTGTATATGCCAAAATGACGTTCGACTTAAGAAAACTAGGGGCACCGTTAGGCAATGCTTTAGTACTATAATAAGCTATTTACCGGCCGCAAATGAGTCCAGTAAGTAATTACTTACCGGACAGTATGAAATAAATTATTTTAACGAACTAGAACTAATAAATATTCAATAATTTGGGTATTTGTTTGTAAGTATCATCTTCGTGTTTTCAACTTCTACCAAAGAAAAAGTTAAATTATGAAAGAGCCAATCAAGCTTTAGTTACGGAGATTGTTTATTTTCCGATAATTTATAATTAGATTTTCTATTACAAATCGCAGATTTTTCCTCTACATTGTCAGACAGGTTAGCTTCGCCTCGTTATTGAGGTAACTTAGGATATCCCGAGCAATTTCACAACTCTTCTTATTATCGTATAACTTCTGTCTTCCTTTACCATTGGTGCAACCGAAAACAGATCGGTGGGCTAGATCTAAAAATATGGCTACCGTCTTGGCCATTTGCAAGCTCATTAGTTACCTCCACTCTCGATTATCGTTTAACCTAACAAATGGAAACTCTATTTATTTGGAAGTGCTTTATGATATTCCAATACAGACCCTCTATCAATTTTATAGCTTTTTAACGCTTTAATAGTTTGATAATAAAGCATTGATAATTGTGTTATTAGTTATTAATATTGTATATAGATGTGTATCGTTATTCCAAAAATTTTAGAAATATAAAATTTGGAATATTTTGACCTCCCTAAAACACGAAAAAAACCCTTAATAAAAAATAAATGTGGAACATATGTAAATCTTTTTAACTCTTAATATACAAAAATGGTGAGCCTATATGTCTTACAAACAACCTTTGTTTACTTGTTCTTAAAATCATAATTTATCCAAATTTGCTTGTTTTATATCCCGCATTTTTAAATAAAGATAAGAGATGGCAGCATTCAACGTGTGATGAGAGCTTTTTCATAACCTATGAACTGGGCAAAGATGGTATAAAAAATCAGTCATGGCTTGACTTCTTCGATCGATGGCGTCAGCCTAATTACAACTAAAAAACGATCGTGCACGACTACAACAAGTTACGCTGTGTGTCTAACGAAAAAAAAAAGCAAATGAGGACACAAGTCGCAAGCAGCCAGTTACGCACGAAAAGTTGTGTGTTTGATCAACCAATTTTAAAAATGTCGTTGAAAATGGTGAAACTGTCAACCTATGTATGTATTATATAATATTGGTATTTTTTTGTTAGAATAATTTATAATCAACAGCAAACGTTATGGTACGAGCGAGGATCGAACCCGCATCTCTGGATCACTAGTCCATTACTCTAATCAATTACGCTATCGTACCACTGATAAGCAATTCGTTTGAACTTGTTTATATTCAAACCAACAGTATCATAACCATTGTTGACCCTTCCAAATATTCTAACTTTATGGCGCTATTAGGTACCGTCCATATTAGTAAATTTATATTTTTTACGTTATGCCCGTATATGCCAAATTCTGAATAGAGGTATTTTTTCAGTTTGTTTTTAAACTGTGAAATATTTTTTCTTCAATTATCTATAATCAATAGCAAAAGTTACGGTTCCCTCGCTCGTAACATAACTTTTGCTGTTGATTATAAATAATTATAAAAAAATATTACACAGTTTAAAAACAAACTGATAAAATGCTTCTATTTATAAAATTTGTATTTCGTCAGTCTGTCCATCTTCATTTTGCTTTTTGGATTTTCCTGTATCCGATAAAACAAGTTTATTAATCTTCTTGATTATTCGGTATATTCCTTCCCAGTTTTATGACAATTTTAGCCCTTTTTTTCTTGTGGGATTATACAACCAAACCAAGTCATTTTCATTGAATGAGTTGTTTGCCATGATGTCAATTCTGGTCTTCATTCGATCACTGGATAATTTTATGCAATCACATGTTATCTCGTGAGTTTGAAGAAGAGGTTCACAGATTTCATTGGCGTAATCTTGTATTTCTTTTCTTGCGTTATTGGGCAATCCAAACATTAAGTCATAGAGCAGCCGCAATTCTCTTCCCAAAATAATTCTGGCTAGATTCTGACCTGCGGAATCATGAACCATTGTCCTATAAGCCAATGAAAACAAAGGTAGGTGTTAGTCGCGCTGATTTCTGGCAACAATTTTGGAAAGTCATTAATCCTCTTGATTATTCGATATGATCTTTCCCAGTTTTATGACAATTTTAGAGATAACCCTTTTTTTCTTGTGGGATTATACAACCAAACCAAGGTATTTTCGTACAAACCATCTGGGTTGTTTGTTCGATCACTAGATGATTTAATGCGACCACATGTTATCTCGTGGGTTTGAAGATGTTCATGGATTTTATTAGCGTAATCTTGTATTTCTTTTCTTTCTTCATTAGTCAATCTAAACATTAAGTCTCAGGGACGCCGTAATTCTCTTCCAAAAATAATTCTAGCTGGATTCTGATCCGCGGAATCATGAATCGCTGTCCTATAAGCCAACAAAAACAAGGGTAAGTGTTAGTTTGATTTCTGGTAATAATTTTGGAAAGATGTTTTTCTATAGTCTTATTGAGTCGTTCGACCATGTCATCTGAAAAGTCATTGTAAGAGCAATATGCCTTGCAAAATTTGCTAAAAAATTGTATCATAAACGATCACCTTTATTTAAAGGCGTAATGCTCGCACAACCACCGTTGTTTACATGTACTGCATTTTGAATTGGAATAGAATTTAGCTGATCTGCTCGCCATTCTTCTGTCGACCATTCGTCGTCTGGCTTATTCGTCAATGCTTTGATTTCTTTATAAACAGAACCCTCCCGTTGTAGATCAAAGGTAGGGTTATTATTTTACAATTCTTATAGTCTTCTTTACATGGACGTCTTAAAAAGGCATCAGCGTTTTTATGTTGTCTGCAGGGTCGATATGTAATTTGGAAGTCATACTGATATAACTTTTTAGCCATCTGCCAGATCCGTTTTAATCATAAATTTTCGCCCATACAAATATTTCTGGAAATAGTCAACGGCTCTTACGATGGCAAGTAATTGTTTTCTTTTGACACAATAATTTTTTTCAGGTTTGAATAATACACGACTCTACTACTTTATACTATGTTCATCAGATTTTTGGACTTACGACAAAACAGCTCCATTACTCACATTGCTTGCTTTTGTATTCAAAATAAATATCTCATGTTGTCGAGGAAAAGCCAGATTTGGACTAGAACATAAAGCTGATTTCGGTCTTCTAAACGCAGTGCCACATTCTGAAGTTCAGTTGTAAGCATAGTTTTCTTGAGTCAATTTATGTAGTGGAACTGCAATTTTTCCAAAATTTTCTACAAAACATGAGCTCATGTTATGAATTCGATCTTTCTTTCGTCTGCCTGAATCTCCTCCTCAGAAACACATCCCAAGAATTTCTTTTGAAACATACAACATTTCTTTGGGTTGGGTTTGAAGTTTAAATCCAAGGTGGAAAACCATTTGGTTCCTGACAAAGTGGTTAGAGTATCGTTAATCCTTGGTAATGGGTAGCTGTTCTGCTAACGTCTTCTTGAAGTCCAAAACAGAATGGTAAAGTCAAAACTTTGAATCGTGTTTGACTTCCAAATTAATTCTGTAGAAGCTCTTCGAAAAATCACAATGTATTCACAATCAAGTAAATAGTCACGTCCGGGAATAATTCTTAACTGCTACTTTTATTTAAACATAAATACAGCTTTAACGTCTTTTGCCCCTTTAAACATTGTTTCCTAAAATATTTAATTATTATCCTTCATGGCTGATAATAATGGGGACTTATTTTTATATTTACATTACGAAAGAACTTAAATATTTTAGTTAGTTGACAAGTACTACAATAATGTATGTGACTCTTATGGTCGGAAATTGGTAAATGTCGGAAATTAATACACCCAAGAAACAAAATGCACTGTCACAACAATAATAATTATATACCACCCTAGAACGAATAAGTGGTTACGTGAAGCAGAATAATTGGAAATAAATTACCAAAAGACTGGTTTGGCTTTGTCTGATCCAAAGTCTCTGTTAACAGCCTGCTCTATAAACAAACTAAGTTAGCATCAGCTAGGTCTCGTTTTGCGCCCCCTGGCGTTTGTTTCAATATCTAATAAAGTTAGTTCGGTATTAAGAGATCTGATAGCGTTGTTTCAAAGATGCAGTAGAAAATCGGTTATATCAAGTTAAGGGTAACCGCATGGATCGTGAATTGTCTTATTACTTTATAATTTACCCAGACTATGTATATTTTACTTCCCCTTCATTTTGGTATGAATAAGTTATAACGTAGTTACGTTGGTATTATGTACACGAAGCTCATTGTTTCAAAATTGAATTTTCCCTTTTTAAACTAATGTTATGTAGAGTTTACTACTTTATAACAATTTGTAATATACCAATTATGTTAAAGGTTTTATGTGCAAATGCTAAAAAACATGGTATTACAAGAAGTTTTTGTCATGTAATCTGTAAAACAATTAATTCAGTAACTTTGAATTTGTTACGAAAATGATAAGTATCTATTCGAAGTAATATAGTTTTAACGAAATGTTGTTAAATCTTTGATTTAACGGGCATGAGAGGATAAACTGGTAAAATTTTGGTATAAATGGTGGTCTAATGAAACATTAAAGTTAAACAACAAATCAATATACAAATATGTCTTGTCAAATTAAAAAGTTATTAAATTAAAGAACTGGTAAAATGCGATTTTAGTATAGCGCCCTAGTAAACTATTTCAAAAGTAAGTGTTAAAAGCTACTTAGCCAGTTGACTTGAAATTTTGCACAAAAAACAAGTGTGATATATATAGGTTTGAACTGATAACATTTTGCTGTCTTTCCAATACGATGAAATAAAATGGCAACATTATAAATTGCTTGAAAAATTAGTATCAAAAAACCCTTTACACAAAGAGTAACTGTAACGTGGGAAGGAACTACTAAAATTTAGACACGAATCCAAAAATAGTCGTGCAATAAAATGTAATAGCATCTTTTACTGACATTTGAGAAACTTAAAAAATATTAATCATCACATAAAATAATGATAAAAACAAAAGAAAAAATTGTTCTCTGTATTACTTTTCTTGTTTTATTTTCTTTAATTTCTTTTCCTATTATTTGATGAATATATTTTGAAAGTGATAAAGTTCATTTAAAATTAGTTTGTTAACTTAGTTATTTTGTAAAGTATAGGTTTGGCATTTCCTGATAAAACTCATACCTATAAAGAAATCAGTAAATTGGCTTTACCCAAGACTTCTTGCCGTATGAATCCTTTCTTTTATCAAGGAAACTGAATGATGACTCTATTTAGTTTCATACAGAATTATTTAGTAACATAAACATATATAAATTGTGCTTTTTTTTTCTTAATAAAAGAAGAAATTCGTCAGCAGGAAAGTGCTTTCCTGACCTGTATTACAAAATTACATAGAAGGTTCCATAATAATGAAGCCTTCTTGTGAAAATTAATACTATATGTATAAGTATATGTTACAATATTTAAGAGCGCGGGGAACAAGGTCGTACATCACTTTCTCTGATAAAAAGGCAGGATTCTGAGGGAAGCCAATTTTTTTAATCTATTATGAACAGTGGATTATTGGATTGAGATAATCTCCAGCATTACGCATTTTCAGTTTCTGGGGTCTACATGGATCCTGCAGCCCTGTCTCTGCGACAAACAAAGCTATAGCGATAAGGTGCTTCTATGGGAGCTAGCAACCCATAGTCATAGTGTAAATTTTAGTGATCTCCACTTGGCAGAGACAGACAATTAAATATCATTTACATCTACCTATCTTGTGACTGTATTCATTTTCGAAAAATTATGGCCCAGCATCTTTAACTTAATTGACTTGCTTAGCGATATCATGCATTGTTTTTTTTTAACCGGCTTGCTGATGATCTAGGTTGAGCCAAAATTCCGAGAAACTCAATAGGACCTAGATGCTATGGGTGTAATGAACCACTCTGAAAAATTATTGATTACCGATATGACAGAATACTGAACATGGCATCCACTATGCAAAATTTACATGTTAGGATACTCTTGCGGGGTGCGCTTTTGCAAATATTCATTCATTCATTCATCTCAGCAAAAGCGCTGATTCGTTTTATACGTGAATTTATGACAATTAACCATAATCCTCCATTTACACATTTTACTGCATACTCAAAACGGAATACGCGTCATACCACATCTATCGAAATCTATAGAAAATCAATACATTATTGCATGATGCATCGAGATTTGAAGAATATTGGACTTATTCCATCGATAAATGGATATTTAGAAAATCCACTGTTTTTCATTCCTCTGTTTCTATGTATTTACGTATATCTGGTTCGAATTTTGTATTTTTTATCTACTTCCACTTACCTTCAAATTTGTCATGTGTATAGAGTTCGGGTGAGGGTCCAAGTTGACACTTTCAGATATAAAAAAATCAAGATGACGGCTCCAATATGGCGGACAAGTTAGTATTGTTTATTGACCCTTGAATTTAACAGGCCAACTTTGAATTTTAAATACTTGCTGACAATAGAGTTCGCGTGAGAGTCCAAGTTGACACTTTCAGATATAAAAAAATCAAGATGGCGGCTCCAATATGGCGGACAAGTTGGTATTGTTTTTTGACCCTTGAATTTGACAGGCCAACTTTAACACCACATAAAAAATAAAAGTTTGAAACCTGGTATAACTATAAATCACCAAGAAGAGCCACATTTAATATAATGATAATATATAGAGTCTTCCATAAAAAAAATAAATGACACTATCATCAGTGCTACCACGATTTTTTCTTTGACAAAACACTATAAGAAAAAGTCATGGAGAGTCAAATCTGGGGATCGAGCAGGCCAGTTCAACCCCCCCCCTCCACGTCCGATACATCTGTTAGGGTAAATTTCATCAAGAATATTATGTGCATCTCGACAGTCATGTTGTGGCCCTCTGGTAATACTCTGGGTAAGTCATTCCTAAGGAAATCACAGTCTCAATGCCCATTTAGTGTTCCGTCAAAAAATCAAATTTCAGTATCAATATCAATTCAAATCAGTTCTCCGATAAATAGCGATAATATTTCCACTTCTCCCACATTTGTTTGTTATTAATACAGTTCTTTCGTATTTTCAACTGCTAAAACTCATACCTGGACAAAATTCTCCCTACTTGAACAAAGTCAACAAGATGATTTTTCAGGGACAAAATTTTGTTGGGTTAAAGTAAAAAATTAATTTTGTCATTTTGACAAGTGTCACCTAGGTCAAATATCCTTGGTTACCAATTTAATTACCCTATTTATTACAATACAAACAAATACGCTTTTGACACTTATTTCTTTTGATTTAACTGTTTTATTTGATATTATATATGGTAAGACTTTGTTCTCGTGAAATAGTCATGTCGAATACAACGCGAAAAAAGTTTTGAAGGTGAAATTTTTCTCTTGTATATTCAAGTTTGTTGCTTTTTGGTAATTTAGCTCATGACATTTTTTAAAACTTTATTACAAATAATGTCATCGCGAAATTACTAAGCGACAAAATTTCATAAACAATCGGAAAATTTTGCCGACAAAATTTTTTCTCTTTTGGTATTATATATTAAAAAATCATAATTTTCTCTAAAGTAACAACACAAGGATTAGTGCAAATATCTCAGACAGCACAAAATGAACTTGCCTATTGAAGTGAATAATGTCTAGTTAAGATTTCCAGTATTTCTAGGTTATTATACCCAGTATCATTAAATTCTAGTTTATTAGGTCTCTTATCTCTTTAATAGGCAAAGGAATAATAATCATGGGAAATAATATTTTTTCAAGCAAACAAGATTCTTTCCTAACGCGGATAGCGGAAATGTATGTAGGTACTCATACTTCTGTTGGACAGGGATTTAAGACTTATTTTGCTTAAAATTACGTCAACTTTTTGCTTGCATTTTTAAACATAAGCGGCGCGCATCGGTAGTTTTTATAATGGGAGGAAGCATTAATTATTTCTTTGGGTACCGTGTTAATAAATCAAGTAAAATGTAATCTTGAGAAACTAAACGATCACATGATGAATTTATGTCAACATGTTTTTATTGGTTTAAACCATGGGAATTTATTATGCTTATAAACATTGATATAATAAAATTCACGATACATGATTTTGACCGAATGTCTGCAATAAAGCTATCGGGGTATCATAAAGTAAGTTCCACTTACCATAGTCTTAAATTGGATCGGGAGATAAACCCGAGGGTAAACCACTGGAAGTAGAAGAAAAAACCGAGTGTACTTGCTGTACCGTCTACTAGTACTAGTCAGTCTAAATAATATATAACAAAATTATTTGTACATTTCTAGTGTACATTTTAAGACTATGGTAAGTAGAACTTACTTTATTATATGTATATAATTAAAAAAACATTAAATTATAAACATATGGCAAAATTAAATTATATTTTAAGGAGTACAGAATAGAGTCTGTGGAATTTTTAAGATACCTTGATTAGAGTAAGGATTAGAGTAAGGCGAATGTTGCTGAGAAGTATTGTAATTTGTGGTCCGATCATCTGACGGAAAATAAGTCTCTTGGAATATTTGTTACAATACAAAATTTGTAGATTTTAACATGAGAATCTTTATAACAAAAACCCAAAAAGCATCCACAAAACTCCGAAAATTATACAATTTATTTCCTTTAAATGGTACAGGGTTGTCCAACGAAGGGTAAACACCTTTATAATTTCTTTATTTTACAAGATATTGAAAAATGGTAAAAACAAAAGTTGTAGGGATTTTAGAGAGGAATAAGGATAATTTATGATAAAAACAATTGAACATCAAATAGTTACTACTACTCGTTCAGTTATTGCAGATATGTTGCCACTTCGTTATTCCTAAATTCATATGTTTTTAAGCTAAAAACAAGTAAAAATCGGCCTCTTGACCACTTTAATTAATAGTGGTGCTTACTATGGTACAAGCTGAAGTACCAACATTCGTATACTCATGGTACCTATTTCATTAGATAGGTTTTACAATAATGCAAATTAGCCAAAATACTGATTTTCAACTGTTCATAGCTCCGAAACTATTAGGTTTAAAGGTGTAATATTTTATATAAAAAGTGTTTAGAATTTTCGGGAGAATCCAAAAATGAATAATATACAGGGTGTTCCATTTAAAATAAGCAAAATAACCATAATTTTTTCGCGTAATTTTTTTATTTGATGTTCAATTGTTTTTATCATAAATTATCCTTATTCCTCTCTAAAATCCCTACAACTTTTGTTTTTACCATTTTTCAATATCTTGTAAAATAAAGAAATTATAAAGGTGTTTACCCTTCGTTGGACAACCCTGTACATATTATATATAAGAGGATATTTGCTTTTCTTTAAATAAAAAGCCTTAAAAATGTTAAAAAAAATAAAACTCGAAGCAGCCATGGTTGACTTCAAGGAACCAAAATAAGTCTGTTTTGCCACCGAATAAATTCCATATGTCAAAATTTATTTATTTTGTTTCTTTTATCATTATTCGTCTCTAATTCTATTTTCATTTTACTTTTTTCTACCAATTGTTACAAGTTAGTATTCCAAAAACGGTTACAGCAAATGTCTCCGTATTATATATTTTTGAAAGCAGGAAGAAAAAAATGCAATTTTCCAACTCTTCGACGCTTTTTTCATATCATTTATTAGAAGATACATCACGACAAAAATTTCAAGTTTTGTTAGATTTTTTTATATCATTTATATCAACATTAAAGTGGCAAACGCCGTCAAAATACTAAAACCTGCCTGTACTGAGTTTCGTGTCTTAAATATTTGTTGTGTATTTGTATGTAAATTACTAATACAAAACTAAGTACCTATTTATTTAAGTAAATTTTTTTATCACAGTTTTTTTATATCTACTCTTTTACTAAAAAAAAAAAGAAATACTTAGGTACTTCATTTTAAATTATAAATAAACATATTGCATTCCTATAATGCCAGATGTATTTTTTCATAAAACAACATTTTAAGATAAGAGAAACGTACGAAAAAATTAAGGGAATCGATTTAAAGCATGGGTATTACGAGGTATTCTTAGGGAATTCACGGGTATTTTTAGAAAATTAGAGGTATTTTTTTCAGAAAAATGGGTAGTTTTTGTTATAAAGGTGTTCTAGTGTACAAATTTTAAGCAGCGG
This sequence comes from Kuschelorhynchus macadamiae, assembly GCA_030620095.1. NCBI lineage: Eukaryota > Metazoa > Arthropoda > Insecta > Coleoptera > Curculionidae > Kuschelorhynchus > Kuschelorhynchus macadamiae. The sequence continues at coordinate 516,292 of JAUTXW010004474.1, read as the reverse complement.
TTTACCTTATAAATGTTACTTAAGTTTTAATCTGACCTATTCCTACAACATTACAAAGCTATTATATTACAGTACTACATAAGTTACAACTTTTAAAGTCTACACTTTAACTTGTTCTTGCGAAAACTGATTCAGGTAAAAATAGGTGAAATATTGCCTGTTACTCTATTTGATGAAAATCCCCTAGTCATTCTTAAACGCAATTAGTATTCAAATATAGAGATGATATCAAATGACTGGTGCGCCGCCCTAATAACGGTGTATCGAAGTAATGCCCTTTGTGAATGCCCTGTGAATATAGAAACAAACGCAACACATCCATTATGTAACATGGCTGCTTTTGTTGGCGCTTTTTTCGAGACACGCCTTTTGCAATAATACTGGTCTACGATTATGTGCCAACTGTGCCCTGTAGGTACAAGGTTGCCATATAATTGTGTAGTAGTTTCTAGTCAAACTTGGAAGATATTACATTTACCTGTAAAAATATTTATGTGAAAACGAAACATATATTCCAAAAAGTTATACATGTTAAAATATATGTAAATATAATATGTAAAAATATACAATAAAGTGTAATTTGATGCATAGAAAAATTGAAATGGATAAATAAAGAAAATTGGGGATTCTTTCATATTTAAGAATATTAGATCCACAAACTAGACAGCAAAAGCTACAAATGACGAAAACATTTTTTTCATGGTTAGTAAACCTTGCTCATTATAGATTATTATACCTTTATCTTTAAAGACACCCGTGAAATTTCAGAACAACCCGGCTATAAGGAGCAATATATTCCCATTGACTCCAACATGTGGAGGAACGTTATCCGTCTCTCTCTAAAACATTGCCTCTTATGGCAGGGTTTTTGTCAAAATTCTCGGGTGTCTTTAAAGATAAAGGTATATTTAGAATCAGCAAGAAGAGATCCAGTTTATAAGTGGTAGTTTGTTGGATTAGATCAACAACAAAGTCATAAACTTTGAAGATCTAAATCTGTTTATTTCTCTACGGTTCGGTCTATATTAGACCATCTTCAGGAGACTTAAAATACATAGGATCATACGCAAATAACATTACATGTGCGTATTCAGAATTCACAAGTACAACAATTAACTAATTAATAACAACACACCAGTTGAAATATCCTAAAATTTTCTTTTTTATGAGTATTAATACTTACAAAACAAGAGAGAAACTATATATTAACTGTGTTACTGTTAACTTTAAAATCATAGAACATAGAGAAATAAACCGATTTAGATCTTTAAAGTTTATGACTTTGTTGTCGACCTAACCCAACCAACCCTACCACTCATTATAATCGAGGTCACTAAAAACAAGAATTCAATCCATTTTTTAGACTTTTAATATATAGGATGTTACGTTCAAGAAACCGAAGTTGATGTTGATTTCAGAAAAACTAAACACCCTGTATATCCGCGAACTACATTAGAAAAAAAATCATACAATTTGAAGAAACTTTTATATTTAACTTTGTTGATTAAAGAAATACGATCGTTAATGAGGGAGAGCATTTATAACCAAAAACCCAGTACCTAATTGCTAAAATTATTATTTATTTATATAGGACGTATTATTTTAACGTACTGCTCCATTTGTTCTGTTTTCTCTTTAAATCAATTTCAAATTCAACGAGAAAAGCAAATATTGCAAGATTAATTTTCCACGAACAAAAAGACATTTTATTCTATTACGCAAACAATTTTCCAAAGTTCTTCTCATAATTTATTCACATAAAGCAATTACAAAACGAGTTGATCCCGAAAGAGCATTCATTAAAAATTTGACGATTGCGATCCGACAACTTAAGCCAATTGCGAAGCGATACAATAGACGCAGCAGGCCGGGAACAATGAAACATTCACTTGTTTGCGTTTGAACTGCGCGCCAAATCGAATTTAAAATTTATACTCAGCACTCTTTGATATACTTCAAATCCTTTGTGCAGTTGGCAACGGATTGGAGCAGGATTTTTGTTTGGACGAGGGATGATTGCTTTTGCAAATATTCTTTTTCGGGGACCGTAAATGAGATATAAGCGAATCCGAATACTTGGAGGCGAAGTGTGTGTTAAGATGGAATTGCATCGTCTGAATTGTATCGAGCGTATATTACTTAATATTCTTTTTGGAAATGTAAGATCTATAGAACAATAATAACATCATAATAACATTTTGCAAGTTAACTACATTTGTAACTAAATAAGAAAATTAAAAACGCAGTTCTCCTAAATCATTGTAATATAAATTAGTGCTAAGGGATAATTTTAAATTGTTAATGAATGTAAAATAAACGGACATATTATTTTAAGAAAAAGCTTAAGATTTATTTTTTCTCCCATTAAATACTGCATTTCACAATTTTCGACGTACTTATGTAGATGCAAGAGTCGACCGCGACGTTACTACCTATGTCCAGTAACTGCCCTTGTCGGTGATCCGTAGGCATATAACATAAACGGATATAAAAAGAAGGTTACTTAAAAATATACAAAAGGTAGATATCTGGGTAATTTACCTAAAAAAATATTAAAATAAATAAAGTTTAAGTCTGAGGCTGATGATGTTTAATTAAATTCCACATTAATCGATAATTAAATAAGAAAAACAATCATCTTTATTAATTTTCTAGCCCCTACTTATTTGCCTTAAAATGGCGACAAGTGCGAATCACACAATGTTTAGTGTTACTGATGTTTTATTATTATCTGAAAGCTAATTTACTTTGATGTCTTCTTTATGTTGCTTGAAACCTCTGACAAAGGTTATGTCTTTTGTAATAAACAGTTTTCTGAGTCAATTTTATATTGCGTCCATTGTTTAATTAAAATGACGGACTTATGTTTTATGTGACCATTTTAAACGTAATGTTTTAAAATGTATTTTAGTTAACTTATTTGGCATTCCACTCAGTCACTCTCGAGCTTCATTTGGCAGTTAAATTACCTGAAAAGTACCTCGACCGCAAATAATTACAAAGTGCGGTTTAAAATATTCCATATTCATTTCATCTGAGTAATTTGAGCTGCTAAACAAGGGTCGTGTATTCGACGATGTCGTTTATACGGTAGATTTGCTCAGCTTTTCTTTAATTTTCGACATGGGCCTGGTTCGTATTACCGTCTCTTTTAAACGCGACGATATATAATACTAGGGGTACGCTGTGCATTAAACCCATCATTTGTTGAAGGTCATATACCTTGAACAAATGTTAATATAACTAAGTTAATGCCGTTAATGAGATATTTAAGCATGAGCTAAATTATATTTTATAAATTGAAGCGACTTTGATGTTTAGAAGTTATCCTATAATATTTTTTGCCTATTTCACGTTCATAACGATTTTACAAATTTCAAAAACAGTTCATAATAACAGTGAAATTATAAATCACGTATTTTTTTTGTCTCAATTTGAATCAATGCTTCAAATGCTTGAGAGGATTCATAGTATTGTACATACATTGTGCGTTTTTTGGTTCATCTCGGTCGATTGCCTTTGGCTAACGCCACTCCCTCGATAAAAGTCAGCATGCGCAATTCTATATTTTGTGCCATTATTCGCAGCAAACTAACATGACAGTAAAGTAAATAACATATTCCAAATTCGTATGAATATCAACGGCTAGCGTTCATGTTTTGAGATAAAAAATAAAACTAAAAATAAAAGAATAAAAGTTTATGGACACTCTTCTGGTATAAAATATTTGTTACTTCGTGTCCAGTTCTTTGTAACATTGCGCGTGCAATAAATCTATGTTTTATGAAAGTTCGTAATATTTCAACTACTATTATTAATCAGTTTATTCAGCAGAATGTGTCGTGTGTAATACGGTTTTTTATTCACTCACTAGATAATAAATATTAATTCGACTACATATTACCAATGACAGATATTATTTTGAAGACCATTCATCTAATGTTAAATAAACTAACCCCTAAATGGATTCTAACACAAAGCCGACGCTGCTGTTGGCCTGGTCCAATGAAAAATCCACGACGTAAGGCATCCTATCGGTTGGTTAAATTGGTCTATAGCATAATTTTTGCATTGCATTTCTAAAGAAGTAGGTGCTTCTGGCAACATCAAAGCACTTATTGGTCAGCGCATTCTAATTGAACTGCGACACGAGTAGTTAATGTGATAAATTAATTTGTATCTGATGGACTGTCAAAGCGAAGTATGATCGTTATATTACGCATCTCATACAATTTCATAAGACATTCGTGGATTGCTTTATGTATTTCCTTTCCTTCTTTTCCGAAAATAATTCTGTAAAATTATAAACAGCTAGTTAAAACACCAAGATATGTGTTGGTCCCAGTCACGTTAATTTTTAGTAGCTTAACGGAGACGTGAACTTTTTTTATCGGTCTACTTACAAATTCGGCTACATTCGACTTACAAATTGCTTATCAGAAATGTCTTCATTGATCTGAATAAACCTCCAATAAACTTCAACCAACACTTGGGCGATTGATCTATCTTCTTGGTTCTTGAAGCAAATACTTCGGGCTACTTACAAAGCTTATTCATGGCAACTAGGATTTATTTATTGCCGAACTCAACTGTGGAAATGACGAAAGTGAAAATTTTGACCTACCGGTTTCACTGAAAGTAGTCAGGTTATAGATATTTAAAAACTAAAATAGAAATGTGCAAACCGTTTTGTCATAAATCGAACCGCTTACATTTTACGGTACTGGTTAAAGTCCCCAAAATGTCAAATTTCATGTGTCAATGAATATCACGAAAACAAACGAATTTAAAATAACGAAGTTTATAGTCACTTAAGGAAAATGATTCACGCTGTATATTTAAAGAAACTATAATATAAAACTTTGTTTTAAAATAATAAAATTTTTTTACTTTTTCCACAACTCATTGTAATGGCCGGGTTTCATTTTGCATTGTGCAACTGTTCCAGATAAGGTACTAGGTTATCTTACGTGATCCATCCTTCATAAAATGCGATTTATATATATATATATATATATATATATATATATATATATATATATATATATATATATATATATATCTTAAAATACACGAATGTCACAAAATCTTCCTTTTATTCGCATCTTCATTCTAGTCAGCCATAGTAATAATAAAGACTTATCAAAATTCCCATTCTGCATCCATTCATACATATTCCTCTACGGGCCAATATTACCGACAATTTAAAATTGTCCGGTCATTACATCTTTTGTGTAACCCAACGACAGAAATTGAATTTTATGCCATTCAAAGCGGTAATTCGTATGCGGTGGTTTTGACGTGTCCGTCGGCCCTCTAGGGGGCGCGCGCGTCGCCACAATGCCTACAAACTTCACCGGCCTTGTAATCTAACGTGACGTTTATATTTGGACGTTTATTCCACACTTCAATTTGCTTTCCTGCATTTTGAAATGTTTCACACCCTCTGCGTTATTGGATTTCACAATATCGTTATAATAATGTCAATATAAATTGCGTTTGCTATAATATAATTTTATACCAAACGTGTTAATATTTTCTAATTAAATTTTGAGACTGAACAATTCGCATCTTGAATATTATCGCATTTCATTTCTATTACTATTCCCTGGTTCTATATAATACTACTTAGCTGAGTCCGTGCACGACGTTGCACGTAAAAATCAAAGTTGTGCTGGCAATGAAGAAAGAGTATTTATATAACAGCAACTAATAAACGTGATAACAGAGGTATGCAAAAAAAAACTTTTGGTAATTCTAAAAAGACAAATTTGATAATTGATTTTAAAGGCCATTGATGACAGTGTTGCTAGTCTATTACATTTATAATACACCTATTATTATTTTAACAGGTCTATTACTCTATTACCTTTTTCACATTTTTATAAATTTCATTGCAGAAAGAACACATGTCTGATTACAGCGATGATATCCATTCTCATAAATCATTAAATTCTTAGCCCATTTCTTGCCTTCTCAATTTTTTTTTCTTGTTGCAAATATTAGCTCAATACCGGTTTCGAATCATTTTTCCATCATAGGTATTACTGCTTTTTTTTAGAGCAAATATTACTGTTGAATGTCTTTATTCCCAAACAACCACCTTAGTCCATTATAGGAAATGTGATAAAAAAAATCAAAATGTAATTGAATAAATGAAATTACGGTTTTTTTTATAAATAAATTAAGATACAATTTAAAGATTATACTTATTGTAAAATTAAACTATATAAAATAAAGTATTTATCTTTAATCTTAAAAATCCGCATATATTTAATATTTTTGATTATTTGGTTGGACTGTTGAGTAGAATCGATCACCTTCAAAATTTAGACTGATATTTTTTCTATTTATAAATTATTAGATTATCTTATATTATATCCGTATAAATGATTGGTTTTTATTATTATTGTAATTGTAACTTATTTATAATGACAACCGCATCTAGATTTTGCGATCTGGGAAGCTACAAAAATAACCGTTTAATCTTTACAGAATAACTTTTTATTCTTTATGTACTTAGTGTATTTAGGATTGTACTATAAAGATCAATAAACGTTTTTCTTGATATTAATTTCACTAATATAATTATGACATAGTATTTCTTTTATTGGTATAATTGCCACTGTTTTTATTATCATTTATCTAAAACGCAAGTTAATGAAATGCATTCAATAACTGTGATATAGTCTTTTCTTGAAAAATTCTGATACCATTCGATGAAGGGATTATTTTGTCGTTGATATTTGATTAAAAGTCCCTGTAAAATACAGATTAAATCCGTATTTTATATTTAGCTCAGTTCCAGTTGACAAATTGTCTAGTTGCACTTTAATGTAGCGCTGAGCTGACTAATGGGTGGGCTTAGTAACCGTTATTTTGTTAAGTGTACTACAATAAAACTGATTTCGCTTTGCTTTGAATCCTAGCTGAAACTAAATAATTTATGTTGTAGATTTAACTAATTTTAGAAGCACCTTTCAGATATAAAATATATTTTTAATCACAAGGTAAATCTAAAGCACATTATTTGTTCTCAAACTGATCCCTTACATACACTACACTTCCTCCATCAGGCAAAATGTAATGTAATTGAGTACCAGGTTGATAACAAAACCACTGTGGGCTGCCCGGTTTACTGGAGAAAAACTTGTTTTTGCCAAAGGCAGAATTTTTTAACAGGTACCATGTAAATATAAAATACCAAAGTTGTTTTTTTAACACTTTTTTTATGACAATCGATCAATTCAATCAAACTTGATTTAATACAACCTAATTACGATTTACTAAGACATATAATAACCACTAACTCTGATCTGACAACCCTACAGTCTTAAATATCCACTTGGATTTCGCCTTTACCTATATTCCTAACCATAATTATTGCCTCATGATTTCACAAACTTATTACTTATCAGAAATCTTTTCCTTTGATCTGAATAAATCTCTAATGGAATTTCATACCATTCAACCAACCCTTGGATAATTTTTATAGTCTCTAAGTTCTTCAGCACTATTTATATATGTAATCTCGGCAACTAGAATGCATTTTTTGCCACGAGTTCTGGAAATGGCCCAGCAAAATCAGTTGCTATTGTTGCTTGTATTATTAGATTATTAGAAAGATCTTTTAAACATACCTTCACTTGCAGATCGCTTATCACACCTTCAGTAGTGTTCTTTAATCTCTAAAATCTCAAGTTAGCTATAAATTACAAACAGCAGGTCTTGGGATCACGGATATCATGCTTTATTGATTGACATTATATTTAGAAGATATAAGGAAAAAAAATCTAGGAGTTAATGCATTCCTACAAAGTAAAGTTGAAATATTTAAGTCTCGATATTGAGGAAAGATAAAAGATATCGCAGAAAGAAAAAGTACAAAGAATGTGCTGATGGAGAGCTTTAACCAGAAATAGATGCACGCAAAGATACATCTAGAAGTGATGTTTATAACGGTTTATATTTATTCTTTAAAAAATTAATAAAATAGGCGACGCTCTCTATAAAAAACAGAAAAGAAGGTTTAAATTTTAATGTATCGATTACGAAAACAATTAAACAGGGCAAAGTAATACGTTATTACTACAAAGATCTAGAAGATGAATTTGAAAATGAAAGTTGAAAAATATTTACAAAAATGATATAGTAGACATATTTTTGAATTGGACAATCACCCTGAAAATTATTCTGACATTCTCTATTACAAGTTGCGAAGCTGAAGTGTAACGTCAGAGAAAAGCAGGTAAAGTTGTTTAAGAGGGCTTTTCGAACGCAAATTATGAAAATTAATCATTTAATGGCAAAGTAATAGTAAACAAATCTCTATTTGTTAAATAAATATTTAAATTTAAAATTGTAATTTTATCCCTCACAACTTTTATTAGTTAAAATTAAAAATATATTCTCATATTAATTTTAAACAGTTAAATAAACTTTATAGTATTGTTTTCTATCTTTTGTTTTCTATTTCATATAAGAGATTTAATGGTGTAGGCGCGGATATAGTTATACAGACGTTTCTTGGAATTAACTTAACATTTGTAGTATCATGTGGTGGGTATAATGAAGGTATTGCAAATTCACAGCTTCTAGTTTCATTCTACATAATAGAGTATTTAGAGATGTTTGTGTAACATTGACGAAATTTATAATATTTTAGACCATGTCTACTGTCTAGTTGCAAGACAAATAAAAATAATAAAATTAACATTTTAATACAGAATTTTATACATTATCCGCAATTTTCTATATTTCTTATTTTATTATATTTATTAGGATGATATTAAATTTTTGTACATTATAAGAAGACTTATTAACCGTTTAGAAGACTTACTCCGATAGTAGAAATTAATAAACTTTTAAAAATATATTGAATTGTATTGGTTTACCTATATAAAAGCCAAAGAAAAGAATCATAAAAATTATTTGTTTTAAAATACGCGATAACTTCCCGTATGTGCAAAATATTCTATTTCATGTTCATAGAGAATTTACAGACCCTTCTGAATATAAGCAAAACCTTATTACGTTCTTTAAACTGTCCTGAATCCCAAAAAGGACACAGGATAATAAAGCTCGGAGAGGCACACAGAGTAGGACAAATCGAATAAAATAGTAATTTCAAGGTTTGTTTAACCTTTACTTGTTTCCTTGCAGATGTAGGGGTACGGGACAACGGAAACAACTTGTTTAGCTTGAAAAGTTAGTTGAATGATGTAGTGAATTATACTAGTTCTGTCTTTATTATTTAAATACGTAAGTAACGTAGTTAATTTATCCAGTAATTATGGTTAATGTCCAATTAAGTTTAATAACATTCTAATTCTGAACTAGTACAGCTTTTTTGAAATAAACATCAAATCCATTCGTTTAATAAAATTATTATAGTACGAAAACTATAAAGATTATTTTTTTCTTTATAAGGAGTCTAGTTTCAATCTTATCGAATTGAAATAAGATTCTCTCATAGCCACTGAAAATGTTGCGTATATACACTCGTGAACCAAAATAGTGCATAATATATAAAGCTTCCGTAAGATTCAATAGAAGTGTCATGTTTAAACAGAAAAGTGAATATTTTCTATAAAAAGGCAGACAAAGAAAGTGATTAAAAAAAGAGAAATTAAGAAAGGATAAGGCTATAGTGTGATTTCATTAGAACGCTGCTCTGCTATTATTGAAGCTACTTTCTACAGTGGGTTTAGAAATATCGGTATGAAAACCAAAATTGTATACACCCAATATTAAGCTAACAAACAATTTGGACTTTATAAACAGACATCTGTAAAACTCTTGTTTAATATTTTATAAATCCTGTTTTTCTTTTAGAAAATCAAAAAGCTCATATTAAATTTTAAATTATAAGTAATCGCTTTCAACACATTATATTATATATTATATATTATATTATAAAACAACTAGAAAATAAAGTGTACACATTTCTGACATTCTACTTTTGGTACAAAAAAACTAACTTCTAAGTAACTAATACTAAGTACAACTTTTTTAACATTGGTACTTAAACTATTTGCTTCATTGATATTGTAGATGTTTCTTATATTTTTCAAACAATGAAATTACCTTCTGCTTTTTACTCCAAAGAGGATGCGTAATCTTCTCTCACGTATGACGCATAAAATTAAAATAGAAGATGAAATTGGAGTTGTTTATATAATGTGGAAATTTGCAATGTTTTTAAATTTAGCCAAATAAAACGTTTTAAAAAGGTCCTTTAAGTTAGCCCCCAAAGTATTTCCGATTTGCTCAAATTTTGTGACATTTCGTTAGTGTTGTCTTAGTTTAAGTTTTTTTTTATCTCAAGGTCAGATCCAAAAGTTTGTCTAACCCAAACTAGGCATCGTTCGTTAGATACATACATACCAGGCGCCATTTTAAAATATTTTTTTAAATAAAAAGGAAGGTCAAGTAATATTCCAAAGGTATTTTTATGTATAATCTAACCCCAAAGTTTCAAAATATTTTATTAAACCGTTTTTAAATAACGAGCTATTAGATGAAGGTTAGTTTTGCATAAGGTGAATTTCACCAAATATGTTAAACACCTTCGTTTTGATGTAGGCCCAGAAAAAAAAGTGGTAAAATAAAGGTGTAAGGTCTAGCGACTATGCTGGCTACTCTATAGACACTTGCCCCCTTACACATCTTGGATATTTAATTTTATTTAAATAATTTTTATAGGGGGGTGCTCTGTCTTATTATAAAGCAATGTCTATTTAGCACTCACACGGATTTGCGGCAGAACTTTAGTATAAATGGACTGTTTGTATTTTGCAGCATCTCAACTTGTGCCATGTCTTTCAAAGTTCTTTTGAAAAATATAGAACCTATAATATGGTCTCCTAAAATGTATTCCCAAATGTTAACTTTCTGGAAATAGTGATGTATGTTTGCCCCAATACCTGCAATTTTACGTATTGACACGGAAATTCAGAAAAGATATGCTTTAGCCGCCAAAGCAAATATAGTGCAAATAGTTAGGGTTGCTACCGTTCTCAAACATGCCCATTTTTATCTAAAATTATCTAAATATGTTGTAAAACGAAAAAAATGATAAACATACCACGGATAATTCTTAAAATTTCAATCCATCAAATTAAAGTTTTTCTGTTTTTTGTATATTTAATTTATAACATCTTATATATTGCCTAATAATCCCAGTAAATCAATGTAACAAGGAAAAGACACCCCATTAACTCCTGTTAAATCACTATATTTAAATTTCACACTTTATTTTCTTTTGGCATCAAGTTCAGATGACGTTTTCGCAGCTAAGAAAGCCAGAAATATTAGAGGGTGTGAGAGGGGTTCAAATCTGGATCAAAGGAACTGCGAATTGAACTCTCCAGGGGATAAGCGCCGAACCTTGAATCGCTATACCTATATTGCCAGGCTTCTTGCTTATTTTTAGTAGATTTTAGCCCTAAATTCAGTTTGCTTCTCTTTATCAAATCCTTTGAAGGTGCTACGACGGTGTTTATATAGGTTTAGAAATAACAAACTCCTGCCATTTTGGTATGTTCTGAAGAAATAAATTAAATTAAAATTATGAATTGATAAGATTGTTGTCTGTTGTTAAACTAAAGATGTAAAGATAGTGTTAGTGAAGTAAAAAAATATTTTTTATATATATATATATATATATATATATATATATATATATATATATATATATATATATATATATATATATATATATATATATATATATATATATATATATATATATATATATATATATATATATATATATATATATATATATATAAATATATACACAGGGTGTTTCCTAACTACGGTACGTAACTCCAGGAGGTGATTTTAAGAAAAAAGTTCGTATGAACATGTGTCCGGAGTTGTCGCGATTCTGAAATACACAGTATTAAAATTTAAAAAAAAAAACGGGTTTTTATAAAGCAAGCAAGCATAAGCAACTAAAAATACAACTTTTTTCTCTCTTGTGTTTTGTTTTTATCTAGCCTCCTTTTCGAGAAAAAAAAATAAAACTTACTTTAAACCACTTTAAAAATTATCCATGGACAACATTAAAAAAATAAAAACTATGTATTAATTACTATACATAAATTACAGAAAAATAAAAAATAAACAATTTCGACCTTATAGTAAACGAAGAAAATGACTACCAGCTGATGAAATACACGATTGCATTCGCTTCCCATTCGGTCCCACCTTTCTTTGATTGCAGCCCACTAGAGTTAGCACGTTTTATTCTAACTAATCAGTCAGGGTCTATCTCCCTATGTGTCAGGGACTACTTCTTGCACTTAAGGAGCAACGAAATGGCGAAACGCTTTTACAACCCAAAGAGCAGATAGCGCAAAGACTGTTTGCCTTAAGTGGATGACCTTTGACCGAACATGTAGATTTCGACGATGGGGTAAGGATGAATGCCGACCACCGTTATCGTATGGTTAGGTCTTGGAGAACAAGCAACACTTGATAGCCTTATCCACTTTGCTTTTAAGGGCAGCAAACAACTCTGGTTCTCGAATAAGTGAATCGGTTTCACTCCGACAAGGGGAAGACTCAGTCGGAAAATTGTGTCCTAAGAATGGTGCCGTCAGAAAACAGATGTTGTCGTCAGGGGAAGTTTATTATATTATATTATATATATATATATATATATATATATATATATATATATATATATATTGTCATATTAGAGAAAAGGTTCCAGAGTATTATCTGGCTAAGCGGATTCTGACGCTTTCCTTAGCCGTAAAAGGTTTTACCGCAAAACCTGCTTCCAAGTACTCCGGCCCTTGTACCGTAATTAAAGTTGTGTCTCCAGCTGCATATGATCTTAAAGCACCATCTGGTAAAAAGCTTACAGATATTCATGTCAAAAATCCTAAACCAGCTCAGGATCAAGCTGAATAACTCGTTTCTTACTACTCACCGGCCGACCACCGTTTATTGGAATAAATTACAGCTATGATACCGACATACTGTCCAGTCGGCCATTTTATCCACTATAATGAGACAACTTGGGAATTGGTCAGGTACTAGGATAAAGTCTCAGGATCTACCACAACCTTCTTCACAAGATCGTCTAGAGAGATTGACCAACTATCCGATCCACCATCCTGCCAATTTGTTTAGGGACTGTAGTATTAAGTTTAATTTTCAAATATTAATAAACAAATATTTTTCCGGAGAAAGAGGGTAACGAAATTACTAATTTTTTTTGGAAATGTAAACCTCGGACGTCATACCTTCGTTATTAAATATTATAAAACCGTGTTTCTTTTAGGAACATAATTAGAAAAATTGGCACGTTTATTCTACACGGTAAAACATGTTGCGCAATGTACCAATTTCTCGGAACGTGATATAACGCATGACACCGACTGGTATATTAAAACATGAAGTTTTTAATAATTTTTAAAATATGCCTTCTTCAGAAAAATAATTGGACAAATACGTCCGTTAAATGTACACGATAAAATAAGTTGCGCAACCTATCAGTTTCCCGGAACGTGCTACAACGCGTCGTACCGATAGGTACAATAAAACACAAAGTTATATAATGAATAGACATTATTAAAATACACTTCCTTTAGGAAAATACGCCCGTTAATTCTACACGGTAAAACACGTTATGTAACATACTATTATCGTGCGGTAGGCAAATCATGACAAACGAGGAAGTTTACACGTTGTTGACATATATTGAGTTCCTCTTAAACTCCCGTCCTTTATCTCCAATGAGTGAAGATCCCATTGATCTTACTCCTTTAACTCCAGATCACTCTTTAACGCTGGAACCTCTTACTACCTTCCCTGAACCAGACGTGTTAAGTACACCTATTAATAGACTAAGCCGTTGGCAAATGTTAACAAAAATGCATTACGATTTTCAGAAGCGTTGGAGCGAAGAATATCTTCACACATTTCAACAGCGTTGTAAAAAAACAAATTTAGTTTTTATTTACTGCCTAGTACCCAATTATCAAAATAAAGAAATGACACAGTGTTGCCAAAATTTCGCTTACAGTTATTTTTCTTAACATTTTCGAGGTACCCACTTACTTGTTAGTATCATTGATATTTTGTTTCCAAGTCTGGGACCTTTCAGAGTTAGGCAATTATTTTAATTTAAATTTTTTGGCAATTTTTTAACAAATAATTCCAACATAAGGTAAGATTTTGCCAACAGAATAAAATATTGTGGGAGAGATTTCCTAGATATATATAGCATATGTATTGCGTTACATATATTGACATGTTCACCGAAGTTGGCCTTGAATACATTTTTTGTTTTGATTACTGTCATAGTTACACGAATCTTTTGACACGTGTTATATCGCCTTGTTTTCTTTTTCCCGGGGCATATTATAACACGCCGCGCTAATAAACATACCAAGCCAGCAGGTAATAATTACGATACGTACCGTAGCCGTCGCGACGCCCTGCCAGGATATTTATAGGTATAGGAAAAGTAATAACATATAGATCTTTCACACACACAATAATTATATGCCTACACACACATACACAATATATAATATATCACTCTCGCACACTCACACTAATGTACCTTTCTTTATCCCGTCCTTCAGGTCAATTACTGGGTAGTTCTGGACTGTTATGCCCTTGTTGTCTCTCTCGCATACACGCACAAGTATACACAACCGCTAGTGAGAGGTTGCCTATGTGGATTGCCCTTGGCGAGTAACCTGGTAAGGTATCGCACTCTAAGTAATCCGCTCCACACCACTCTACCCAAGCACGCACAATAATGAGTGAAAACCGGCACTGGCTGTCGCCCATTTAATCGATCTTAATTTCATCCTGACCACCGTTACTACAGCCATACGCATTTTTATGCATTTTTCGCTAAAGCATACATTATCTTTCTCTCATTTAATCATTAGCTTTTTCATATAGTTCAGTTATGGGGCTAGGCTTAGGATATATTGTATTATATGAACACGCAATACATTGAATAACTTCTTTGTTTTCTACATTGATGCTTTATTTCTCTTTTTTTTTTCGTCTAACTTTGTATCTTGTGCACTTCTGTTTAACCTTCTTCATTGTATAAAAACTGTAGGTGTGTAGGCCCTTTACCACAGAAATCCTATGGACGATTTAAGTGATATAACCAACAATGATCGTTATTTACTGAAAATCAACGAAGTACTGGAGGGTGTTACAAATTTTATATTATTACATATTATTTAATTTAGGCTTACCCAAAATTTCTCTTCTTCATAATTTTACCTGCAACAAAAAGCACATAAATGTAATTTTGTTATAAATCAAAAAATGGTTAGTAAACTTTGACACCGATTCTCAACCTCTGTGGTGCGCCTCCTTAAGGAGACGCGCAATATCAACGAGGAATCGCAAAGAATAAAAAAAAATAAAAGAAAAGTTCATTGGAGTAACACAACATATTGGTAAGCTAACTATATAAAAAACCAACAAGTTAGTGATTCCCTTGAGTCTGCCTTGCCGAACAGTGCTTTACTTAACAGAATGTTAAACTAGAAAGAGACCCTTTACTTCTCTTTCTATATTTTGTCTTCAATGAAGCTACTACAGAAAATATAGTTTAGAAAAAATAAGATATAGAAAATGGTAAAAGCTTTCTTTTTTCCGTACAGAAAAAGTATTCTCCAGTCTATGAAAAGTTTTTATATATGTGATTATTTGTTGTGTTTAGAATAACAAACAATTTTTTCAACATCATTTAATTTTAAATTATTTGAAACAAATATTTATATAAAGGAATTACTTAAATATTTGTTTAAGAAAATTTAAAATTTGGTACTCTATTGAGTGGCAAGAAAGCTAAAAAATTATTTTCTACGAATAGTTTTTGTTCTTCAAGTGAGAGACCTTGCGGAGTATTTTGAAAACTCGTATGTTGTTATTAGGTGTTAACTAAATGGTTTTTAATTGTGGTAAACAAAACTTTAATTCAGCTCTATAGCTTGTATAGCTTTTAATAAATTCGTTGACATTAATAGGCATCTATAAGTTTTTTTACTTCAGGCTTCTATTCTATAATTCTAATTTTCTACAAAAAGCTTTTGCTTTATTACTTGAATTTAAAACCTCAATAAATTTAGTTTTTCCGATATTTCGATGAAGTAGCTTAGTTTGATCATAAATAAGTGATCTCGAAACTAGTCTGTGTCTTGGTGTTTTTCCTCTTCCAAAAATATTGCGATTTCCATTTTTAATTCGTAGATACGTTGTATAAATTTATCACGTGATAACCACCTTGATCAACACTCACATATTTGCAAAGTGTAGAAATAAATTAGATTTTAAGGGCCTCGTTTTATTTATTATTCGCCACATTTACAACTGTCGTTAGCGCAATGTTTTAACCAGGACCTATTTTTTCTTAAATTGCTTCTCTGCTTTTGCCCCACAAATGCTTGAAAGGTTTGCAATCTTCCGTACATTACTCGAACACAATTTATACATATTCCAACACAATTCTCCGATTTAATGTTTATCCTATTTAATTATATTATATTAAACACGGCCGGAGCTGTAACTCTGTTTTAGTTTTTACAGGTACCTTTAATCATATAAATTAAATTTCACTAAACTCAAATAATTGAAAATGCATCGTTATTCGCCTTACGATAATGTATTTTCCGAGTAATAAAATGTTTAGAAGTTTTAGACTTACTTATGTATAGAAGTTTGAGACATCTTATCGTTTGCCTTTCAGCTAGATTTCACTTTAGCACATGCTAGTAAAACTGTTACATCTGTGTCAAAATCAATAGAACTGTGCATTTTATTTAGTTGAATATTTTACATGTGACACTCTTTTTATTCAACGTAATAGTCTAACGCAATAGTCTAATATAATTTCTATTCAACCCAATAGTCAATGCTAAATTGGTTTTTGAGGATCATCTATGTCTGATTTTACCGACTTGTGAACAGCAGAGTGGCAGCTGCTGCCTTTCCAAACATAGCAGTTTAGACGCGGAAGTCAATGTAAATAAAGCATCCGAGAAAGAGATAGCTACTTCACGTTCTCACTCTATGTCCAAGGAAAGAGAAAAGCAGATGGCGCCGTAGATTGACGCTGCCGTTTACCCGCGAAATTCAAAACGCTTTTCTTTTCTGCATTCTAAAATTTTCTACACTTAATTCAAGAAAACAAACGCGTAATTTTAAATATTATTTATTGGGAAATCGCAGATTATGGACGGTAAATTGTTATTTATTGGGAAATCGCAGATTCGGGACAGTAATTTGCAGTGCTAGGCACCTAACGGCTGAACATTTGGACATTTGCCGGAGAAATATAATAAATTCTGTTTTTTTTAATCCCTGACATACGCTAAAATTGGAGGCTAAGGGTTGGCAATATCATCTGACCTACTTGCAAATTGAAATGGAAAAGATACACCAAGTGAAAATTCACCGAAATATATCTTAGTGGAACATCATCCCAATGTCAAACCATTCAATCAAATTCCGCCATGCTATCGGGAAAACATTTACCTCCAGGAATATAATTATATCATGGCAGATTATTTCATTTTGTATGTTATCAGTATCAATAATGCCAATGTTTCAACACGATGTCAGGGATTTTAGAAACTTAGGTACATATAACATATTTAGTCCATTTACAAAATTGTAAATATCTAGAGCTCACCGCTTACTTCACTATTACCTTTTATTATCTATAAATAAGCACAAACTTTTAAAAGGCGCAATTTCAAATATCCAAATGGAAAACGGAGCGACGCGTCGCACAAACATAATTGGGCAAGACGGAGATAAAAAGAAAATTTTAAAGAAAAAATATTCAGTTTGGCAATAGTGCTGAGAGCGATTACAACTACATCTATGTTAGCTTAACGCGATGAGAGACAAAGACGAAGATACAGTAAATTATGCGAGATGAAAAGGGTTGAGAGGCTTGGATACTCGTCTCAACTTGGTTGACTCTGGTAACATACCGAACGGACCATGCCGAGTCGATTCAATGGTCAGCTTACTATAGATTCGAAAAATTTGCCTTGATGAACTGACATTGCTTCTAAATTTGCTCTTAACGCCACACGCCTCTTTCATACAGTATCTTATGGTAGAAGCATACTTCTAAATAGCTAGAAAACAAATAATTTGTAGCACTTTATCTGGGCTTGAATTCCATAAAAATATAAGGAAACAAAATGTCAAAAAAAGGATTGATTGAAGAGACTCAATATTTTAAAAAGTATTTAACGACTGAAAGAACCTTCTTTCAGAACTTAATAGAATCCGGCAACACGGAGTAGATCTTATTTGCTGCAAAAGTGGTTTTTACTACTACAAACGGACAAAAACATTAAGTTGTTTTTATTTTTACCTATTTATTTGGAAGCTGAGATTTGTGCTATAGTGATACTCTTGTGCAAGTAGCTGCAACAATTTATAACTAAAGATTTTTATATAAAAGAACGATAAACTATTATTTGCATCGCTATCAATGCGTACGAGAAACAAGAAAAGTAATTCCAGCGAACTAATTTAATGAATAATTAATTTGTTATAATTTATTTATTAAAAAGCATTAGTTTTCTAATTTAAAAAAATACATATATCAATAATAATCCATAAGTTGAAATAATTAAACGATAAAAATATAAAATCTAGTACAATGACCTAATCTAACCAGCGTATTTGTGCAGCATTCAGAGAGTAAAATTGCAACGTTTAGCGCTTAAAAAAGACTATAAATTTTAAAATGTCTAACACTAAAGCAGCCGTTGAGAGTTCAGTCCCTGTTATACTTTAAAATATTTTTACTTGTACTTTTACCAGTTAAAATATTTGCCATCATTTCCTTTTCATCCTGCATATTATCCATAAACTTAATACTAAATACCTACATGCATATACAAAAATCTGTTTTGTGGAGGAATTCGTTACGTGGGAAGTTTTGGGTAATTTACCGATTTTTGTCCTTTTAATTTAAGCAATCACAATATATCGCTAATTCCTAACTATTAACTTTATAGGAAATTATCGTAATACCTACTTAAGTTACTCAAGTGAACTCAAATCATGTTAAACACTCCGTTTATACAAAATACCATGAAGGCTATATATAAAAAAAAACCAGGAATATACTAAAATGCCGATAAAATCGTACGTGTCAATATTGAATTTCATGAAAATTGTGCAAAATACTGTGCATTGGAGAAAAGCGAAGGACACCTGGTATCGATGAAATCAATCCTTCGGATCGAATATATTCCTCAAATGTATCTAAAGAGCCGTGTGATTAGGGCCGATCCACTATGTAACTCGAGTGGCCCAGTTCTTATTACGATTGGCCCTGATTTAACAGTGGCGTGTCATCAAATGTATTGCAAAATAAGAAGATTAAGAAGCCATATTATTAAATCACATTCTGAACGGAAACTAGATTGATTTAAAAAAGCAATTTTTATATTATTTTTGAGTCTACTTGGCCAACTTTTAAATTTTAATCACTGCTAAAAAATGACGAAACACAAGATTTGTAGCAAGGTGAGATACATCAAAATGTACATCGCTTCTTTAAAACTTTAATCGTAAGTACTTAATACTGTTGCCATATTGGATGTAATATCTACCAATTTATTAAAAACAGTACTTTTTATATAATTTTAACAAAATGTAAGGTTAATCATTTAGAAAATATTAAATAAATTTTATAACATCTTCACAATATTTCTTAAAGGTTCATTTCCATTGTGCAAAATCTTATTATTTGTTGTTGTAGTCTTACGTCTTACTTTTATACGCTCGAATATTGTAATCGTAAAAAAGTCACCCTCCCAGGTTTTTACAGATCGTCACGTTTTAGTCCCTATAGATGTCAAAAAACATGTTTTCTCAATTCCATCAGTCCGTCGCGTCGGTCTCTGTGTTCGCGGCATGGCTAAAAATCTACTTATCCGAGTGACTTCAAATGTTGGTAAAAAAGTAAGGGTCATATGGGTATGACCTGATAACATTTTGGTAAAAATCCAATATAGCGGAACAAAATTGCGGCTAGTAAAATATTAAAAAATTTGTTACCAGAAAACGAATTTTCCAGTTTACATCAAATATTGCAAACAATCTAGTATTACGTAGAAATCAAGTAGTAAAATAAAATTTTGGTACGAATCCAGACGGGCGAAACAAAATGGGGGTCTAATAAAATATTTTAAAAAATCAGCCCGAAACAGCTACTTATTATATTGAATTCAAATTTTGTTCAAGAATTATGTGTGATATAGAGATGAACTGGTTAAATTGTCGCACGAATTAAGATGGCGGTACAAAATGACGGCCAAATAAAATGCTTGTAATTGTGAGAAAAACACCCACCCAGGTGTTACATATTTTCAAGTTTTAGTGGTGTCCCTAGATGTTAAAAGAACATGCTTTCTCAATTCATTTTGGTAAAATTCCAATATGGCGAAAAAAGTACCAGAATTTTGGGGGGTTTATCAAGAAGTGACACTTTTATAGAATCCATTGGTTAGAGAACATAATGATTTCTCAGTATGCCTTTAAATTATCGTGAGCCGTCATCTTCTTTCGACTCGGACGTCTTCGTTTGGTAATTGCACTCAGTACTGCAGACCCGCCCACGGCAATTTGTAACTCGACAGACATGTTTACGTTCATAGGCGCTCTTAGGGGTGCACAAGGGGGCACTTGCCTTTTGGTATTTACGATAACACAGTACACGCCTAACAGAAATCTGGACATTGACCTCTAGATTTACTAAAAATAGTTTGACTAGCTTTGTTGCTATGGCAACTATGTTTTGTTTATATTTGTGACATTTACAAAAATTATTTAATCCATTGTTGCATATAACATATTAAACCCATAACTGTCAGTGATGAACCTATATAACTATCAGTTTAAACTTGGGCTAAGTTTAAATATCTTTAGTGAATACGGAGTACAAAATGGCGACCTAGTAAAATGTTAAAGAAATTATTATTAAAAACCTATTTATTCGATATATCTCAAATTTTGCACTAAAATTAAGTGTGTGTGCTATAGGAAAAGACTTTTATCATGACCGAACAAAATTGGATATATATATATATATATATATATATATACTAGCGGGTACCCGCGTTCGCGTATATGACTATAATGAAAGGGATGTAAAGAGGTACTTTAGTCTATGTACTTATTTGAGTACCTCTTTATAAACCACGTTTGTTGTTGCATTCTCTGGCTGTAAAATAGTCAAGCTACTACGCGAACTTACTCTAGCATGTGACATAGAGTTGATCATGGGAAAAACAATCGTAGCGCAAGTCTAATCCAGCTCTACTTAAGGATTGCCCTTGAGCGAAACAAAGCTTTAAAGGAAACTGTACACATTTAAACTGAAAAGGATAGTCTGACGGAATTCAAGAGATACGTGGTATAAAAACTGTTTCTCCCACACCAGGATCAGAAATAATAGACTGTATTACATTGTTTTGTAATGTTTTAACCTGTGGCCGAGTTCCATTACACAATTTTGGTGGCTTTAAATTTCGGATAAGCATCACTGGTGCCCCCACTTTTAAAGTTAACTCATGAAGAGGGATTCCTGAAGGGTTTAGAGAGTGTAGTATCTCGACTGGATAATTAACCGCATTTTCTTGGTCTATAACTACATCTATCTATTGAGTAGTATGTTAATTGTGGAGCAGTAATTTTTTCCAATAACGCTAAATTTATTTCATCTGCTATGCTATTTTGGAGTTAATTCTTTAAACCACAAAGCGATTTTATTTTGACAATTTTTGAGTCCACTATAAACATTTAAGGGGTAGTTTCAACCCCTTGGAAACTGAGTTTCGAAGAATTCCTTCTTATCAAACCTCTGTATTCTAAAATCGAGATGTTTGCACAAGCTCGGCTTTCTACGGCAAACGGTTTGAGAATGAATTTATAAAAATTCTTAAAATATGTGTTAAAATAAAATAAAAAGCACGTGTTCAAGTGTTTTTCCGAATAATTAATTGTTTTTTAAATAAAACATATAATATTGAAGGAGTGGTTTCAGCCACTTGGACACCCAGTCTCGGTTTTTAAAAAAATTTAAAATATGTAAAAAAATAAAATATAAAGCATATTATGTTTAAGCGTTTTCCGAATAACTAACGGTTTTAATATATAAAATATATTATAATATTTAAGGGATGGTTTTACCCTTTTGAACACATTGTATGAATTTTTTAAAAATCCTAAAATTTGTAAAAAAATAAATAAAAAACACGTGTTCAAGCGTTTTTTCCAAATACTAACCGGTTTTTAAATAAAAACATATTGTATTATTTAGGTGGTGGTTTCACCCCTCTGAACACCCTGTATGAATTTTAAAAAAAACCTGAAATATGTAAAAAATAAATTAAAAAACACGTGTTCAAGCGTTTTTCCGAAAAACTGACCGTTTTTTAAATAAGAAATATTATAATATTTAAGGGCTGGTTTCACCCCGTTAGAATTTGAGTTTTGGAAAATCCCTTCTTATCGAACCTCTACACCATAAAAACAACCTGTATGTCAAAATTTAGCCTTTTACCTCAAGCGGTTTGAGCTGGAGGGTGATGAGTGAGTCAGTCAACTAACTAATCTAACAACTAACTCTATGCGGAGTAACTAAATTGGGTCACAATTCACAATTCCTAAAAAAAGGAAGATTCATAACAAGGAAAGTTCCGAGGTAAAGGAAATTACCAATTAAGTTGTATTTAGATTTAAGTATAATGACTATACAATGTCATACTAACGACAATTTTCACAAAAAATGTGCTGGTTTCTATTTTTTTTAACCAAATACGATTTTACATCTATCGGCTTATATTATTTTTTACTTAATCAGTAAATTAAAAAATTCAGAGAAAACTATAAGAAAAAATAAGCTTTTTCTTGACTTATCATGTATTGGTAAGTCAAGAAGATTTAAGAGGGGACCACAATTTTTTATACTATTTCATGGTTGTTTAGATAATATTCATTTTTTGACAGCGTGACCTTCATCTCAATCGATGGGTGCAATTTAGAGATATATAGCATGACTAAAGTAAGTCGAGATATCGCGATGTAAAATTGTAAAAATATAATTATTGAAAAAAAAATTAAATCGTATTATTAATTCGGCCCGAAGATTTACCGAAAATCCCAAATTAAATAAAATAATAAATGAATAAAAGATAATACGAACAAATACTAACATTTACAGTTTAAGACATCTCTTAAAATTTACCATTGTATTATTTAGCCGATACTTGTTATTTAATGAAATAATTGTTGGTTCTATGGGCATTTTCAATAACGTTTTTGAAAAGACCAACTTTCCCTATATAGCAATCCCTGATGGATAGTGATTTATTTTATAGACATTTACCAAAATTAAACAAAGTCAAACAGAGTTTTTAAACATAAGACCGTTGAAGACGGCTACTAAAATAAAAATTGATCAGTGTTCACGGAACACTTAAATCTTCTTAATAATAGGGCAGTGTCAATTAAAACAGCCACAATATAACTGTTATATTACATTGGCCTGTCGCCTTCGTCGTCTTTCCAAACATAAAACTAAAACTATTTTGTATTTGTAATAAGAATATCTTTTCATATTACGAATGGATGGTATGCATATGAATAAAATAACATGTACAGTAGAAAAGTATATTCTTTAGATCAGATGTGTTGCGTATAGTGGCGTCGCGCTTGAAAAAATTACTTAACATCATGTTGCCGTCCATACTTTAAAGTGTTTTGTCATATATAGAGAATATGCCTTAACAATGTCGTTATGGTCGAGTGAAAAAGTACCAGGTTTATCAAGGAGGCACTTTTGTGGAACCCAATGGTTAGAGAACATAATTTTTTAGTGTAGGTACCTATACCATATTAAGAGCCGCCATCTTCTTCGACGTGTACGTCTTCGTTCGGTTTTAAGCATTAAAGTATAATTTATATTTGCACTCACTACTGCAGACCATCCCACGGCAATTTCTACACCAGAGTTTACGTTCAAAGGCACCCTTAGGGGTGTTTAAATTAAACCAATATTATATTATTCCTGTTACTGTTCCTGGATTTTTTAGGAATACTAATTGTGCGTTTTAACACAACTATATAAACTTTACCTCTAAAACGAAGTGAAGAAGGTATGTTTACTTTTTTTCGCAAAACGATTTTAAGAACAAACCAAAATTTTCAGATATGATTAATTAAAATTAGTTTTTCTTTTCTCCAAATAGTACAGTAATATTATCTAAAACACAGATGTTACTACTTACAGAAGAAATTAGACTGAGGGAAACTTTTTTTTTCGATTGTGGCGAGCACAAATTTTGCTTGCATTTTACATGGATATGCCGCCTATGTATTGTGCGACTTAACTATACACCGTTTTCTGGCTCATTAAGTTGTTGCCCGAGTTCACAGTATACCAATATCGAATGGCTAATTGCATATCTTGTTACTAATAAGTATCCGAAGAACATCCTTTGAGCTTATTGGACGGGGTAATTATATTGTGTTTGATAAAATTTCTTCTCGTTTTTATTTACTAGATATTAAATAAGTACTTAGGCAATTATTATAATAATTCCAAATAGACAAAAAAAATATATATATATATATATATATATATATATATATATATATATATATGTCTTCTTTAATGAGCTATGAGGGCGTAGTTAAGCAGACTGAAATTATATTTTTCCCGCGTCTTGGTTATTTTGTAGAAGCTATCAGTTATTACGGGAATTGCATTGAACATTATTAAAGAGTATTAATTAAAATGATTTCGGTATTAAACATGACTCCTGCTGATAGAATAATTAGTATATAGTTTATATTATGCTATTATCGAAGATCTTATGCATAACCCATTTTCTAAATTTGAATATGGGTCATTGCTGTATAAAAAAGTGTTTTAACAAACATAGCACCGACTTTCCCATATATGTATGTACTACAATTATTGTCTTCTCTAACTGAGGTTAGTATGAAAAAAAATGTAATAAATTTGGCACGCAGCCCTTTTCTAAAAATATTAGATTCTGAAATGAAAAAATTGCTTTTTATTTACCTGATAAAAGGAAAGTATTGTAGGTAATCGTGAAAAAATCACCCTCCGAGATTTTTTTAGACCTTTACGTTTCAAGGTCTTTAGACGCAGAAAAACATTTTTTCTCGATTCCGTCGGTCTGTAAGTCTGTTTAAGGCATAGCTAATAAACAACTTACCCGATTGACTTCAAATTTTAGTCAAAAAATAAGGGTTATATAAGCTGGTAGCATTTTGGTAAAAATCCAACATGGTGAAACAAAATCGGCGGTTGAGTAAAATGTTTATCCAATTTACCTCATATTGGTAACATTTTGGTATGAATTCAAGATTACAAAACAAAATAGCCGCTTAATAAAATATTAAAAATTTCTGTCTGAAAAAATAACTTAATAGATCGATTTTAAATGTTATGTAAGTTGCACGACGGCAATGGTGGATGTTACTGACGATACCTTTTCTGCTCGAGACAACGAAGTCACAACATTAATTTTATTAGATTTCAGTAAAGCTTTCGATTTTTTAAATCAAAAAATATCAATTTCTATGTTACACTATATAGGGTTTTCGATAAATGTGTCAAACAATATTAAATCATTTCTCTCCGATAGATTTCAACGTGTGAAAATTGATCAAAATTTTTATTGATTCCGGGGTTCCTGAGGGCAGCATTTTGGGACCTTTTTTATTTAGTATCTACACAAGTACTTTCCATGCATATTTTAAATACTATCAGTAACATCTTTAAGCCGCTCAAATGTACTTATCTTTTAATCCCTCTGACTATAAAAAAGCCAATATTAAAATTAAACCCCATTTAGACGAACTACTTAAAATATCCTCTAAACAATATGTTAAATTTGAATCGAATTGAGGTCGGTTGTTCTTTTATTTGGTAATAAAAATATTCTTAACGATATTAAACCCGATGTCGATACAAAAATAGGAAACCAACGTTTAAATATAGTCTCGTTCTAGATTCACATCTTCGATTTAGTTCTCATATTTCTTGTATTCTTAAAGAAACATTCTTCTCTCTCAAATCGCCATACCCGCACAGACATTATCTTGACCAATCTACTAAAAAGGAGCTCTGCGATTCATTAATATTGTCACATTTTAATCACTGGGATCATATATATGGTCCGTGCTTGGATAGTTATGATTTACGTAGAGTTCAAAAAGTGCAGAACAGCTGTATTCGATTTATATTTGGTATCAAAAGGAGAAACAGGGTATCTCACAAACTTAAAGAAATGTCATGGTTAAATATGTATAACAGACGTAAGCTCCATGCCTTGTGCTTTTATTATAAATTACTTACATTTAAATCGCCATAATCTCTTTGTAACAAAATCACTTTTCACACGGACGTACATCATTTGAATTTACCCAGGAATACCTTAAGAATTCCAGTCATAAAATCGAAATATTTAAGAGATGTTTATCGTATAACATTGCTTTAAATATAAATTCGTTACCTCCAGATTTTCATTACGAAGAAAATTGCTACTCAGTTACTCAATTCTTCTACTTCTCTTCATTTTCTAATAATGTAACCTTAGTAGATTTTTGGTATTTATTTATTATTTAGCTAACAAAATTTATTGTTTAGTTTATAGCCGTATTTATAGTGCTTTTATTTACCTTATTTTTATTATTTTTAACTTTGTATATATATATATATATATATATATATATATATATATATATATATATATATATATATGTATATACATATATATTAATATATATATATATATATATATATACATATGTTAAATAAAATAATAAACGTTATTATTACTATTATTAATTAATTGTGGCATAGAGATGAATGAATTAAAGAATGCTTATTATATTAAATTCAAATTTTATGGAAGCATTAAGTGTGACATCTTATTCAAATGACTTCAAATTTTGCAGACAAATTTAATGTGATATAGGGATAAACTGGTTCGAATTCAACATGACGGAACAAAAAAAAAGTATAAAAACTACTTGTTTAATTTATTTTAAATTACACCCAAAAATCAAGTGTGGCATAGGTAGAACCTGGTAAAATATTGGTAGGAATCCAGACAGTATATATGTGCTACTGAATAACTATGTACAAAATTAAATTGGGTCACACTTTACTATTCCTACTAAAATAAAAAATTAACAATGAGGGAAGTTTCCGGTAACGGAAATTAACCGATTTTTACTTCCCTCGTGAAAAGTATTGTAATCGTGAAAAAATCACCCTCGGAGATTTTCTCAAATCTCAGGGTCGCTAGACACCGAAAAACATGTTTTCGCGATTACGTAGGTATGTATGTCTGTCGATCTACCTGTTCGTGGCATAGCTAAAAACTACTTATCCGACTGATTGCAAATTTTCGTCAAAATTAAGGGTCATATGGGGATGACGTGGTTACATTTTGGTAAAAATCAGATATGGTAAAACAAAATGGAGGCCTAGTGAAATATTAAAAAACTGCTTATCCAATTTATCTCAAATTTTGCAAAAAAAATCAAGAATTATGTAGGAATCAACTGAAAAAATGTTGGTACAAATCCAAAATGGCGGCGTGAATCAAACATTTAACGATATTAAATAAATATGTCTATATCTGTGTCTCTGCTGTCTTTATCTATTTAGTCTGAAATCTTTTTACCTGCTTAATTTATTATTTGTACATATCAATTCTACGGACTCCTGTTTTTTGGTTTTTCTCAATATCATGTATCTTGTATGCTTCAAAGTAAATTTCTGATTATATTAAAAAAAGGTATCTTAATATCTATACATTTTATGATTTATTAAATATCAAAGTCAGTGAATAAAATCATATAAAATGGTAATTATATAATATTTCACAACTACCATTAATTAAAACGAAATTATTATTTAAGTAAACAGAGACAGAAATACGGTTTTTAGTGATTATCGGTATGAAAATTTCCAAGGAAAAGCCGATAGCATCTATATACATTAACACGACGGGTCTAAATGACATACTTTACCTAAGGAGCCATAACGTAATAAAGAACCAAGGGAGTTTTGCCACATGTGCACAATTTATTTGATTACAGATTTTTTTCGTATTTAAAAATGTTATGTTATACATATTTAAATGTTGCGCCGTACCATGGGGCTCCTACTCTTCATAACATAAACCGGGCTCATACTCTTCATAACAAAAACCTTTAAAAATGCCTAATGCTATTTTAGCGAAACGTCAGAAAAAAACGTTCATTTCAGTACGAAAGTAGTGAACGTGTGTACAGGCGGAATTAAATCACATAAAAAAATTAAATAGGCAGCTTTAAAAGCTTGTTGTTACAAGCTAAGCCATGTGACATTTATAACAAAAGAATCAAAAATAAGAATATACCGCCCTTTTTAAATAATTCAAATTGATCAATAGTTTTTCTTCTTCTCCATAAAGCTCTTCGTGAATTCCTCAGTAAGTTTTTTTCTGCCTGAGCTACAAATTTACAGCTTTTGTTCAATAATAAAAAATACTTATATTTGCTTGTAAAACAACATATTGACATTTTTATATGGATATGCGATGTCTTTGTATGTAAGCGAATAATATATGATGGAGATTCCATCTAGTAATACATGTATGGAGATTCCGGAAACTAAAAAAAACACAAGAACGGCTAGAAAACTTTTAAACCAAGTTAATGACCGTTTGGATTCTTAAGGTATTTAAATAAAAAATAGCAAATTTTTGCATTTTCTAAATATGCTGTAACTTTTCTATTTATCAAAATGTTAAAAAACTGTATATATATATATGTCTGTAGTTTGCTAAAACACATAAGGAAAAATATATATATTTCCATATTAAAATGAATATAAACACAGCAAGCATTTTGGTATGGTAATTGTAGTATTCAGAAGTACAGAGAATTCTCTTATCACGATGTGTAAATATAAAGGTTGTAAATAAAGGATCGATGTTGTTGCGTAACGCTGGTGAAATCATCAGTTGTTATACCACAGCAGAAGAGTTAACAGTGTATTAGTTTGTTTTATTTAAATCCCAATATTTTGGTGTACTTTACAGTGGCGACGAGGACAAATGGATATTATATTGTGATTAGTTAGTGTGTTTTGTGTTAAAAAACTATCTGGTGAGTACTATGAAGTTGATTTTAATCACAAATTAGTAAATTTCGCCAAATATTGCTATATATCGACCAGTTTTCAAAAAAAAAAGAAAAAAAAAAAAGTGGGAAAACAAAATAAATACTTATTTAACTATCTACTTACTATATAAATAATAACAAAAAGCATACATGTCACTAATACAATAGAATTTTATATATTATTCTAATTTAAAGAAAACAAGGAACGTAAGTCTAAATGAAAGAACGAAAGGTTCGAATTAAGGGACGAACGTCCAAATTAAGGGACGTAGGTCCAAATCAAGGAACAACATTTTAAAATAAAGGGATGAACGCTCCATATTAAGGGACGTAGTGCCAAATCAATGGACATAGGCCCAAACCAAAGGGACGTAGGTCCAAGGCAAGGTGACGTAGGTTCAAATGAAAGGGACGTAGGTCCAAACTAAGGGACATTATGTCCAAACCAAGGGACGTAGGTCCAAATTAGGGAACAAAGGTTCCAAATAAATGGACGAAAGGTCCACAATTTTAGGCTTACATCCGACTTAACTAATCAAGTAGGGTTAATAATATATAAAAACATGTTGCTATAATAAGTTTTAAAATTAAAAAAGTTTTAAGCTTAAGAAATAAGATATATTTTATTATTGCCTGTTTCATTGTGATTTTTAGGCAAAATACAATGAATATCAAAACATTTTAGAAATTTTCAGTGTCGATGATAGTTGATATTTGGTGCTTAAATTTAAATTTAAAATGGTTTTCGTACAATTCAAAGTCTAAAAAATCAAACTAAATAGATAAAAATAATGTTATCGAGTATTTAAGTAAAAAATGTATGTATTTTATATATATATATATATATATATATAATAATAATAATAATAATAATAATAATAATAATAATAATAATAATAATAATAATAATAATAGTAATAATACAAATTATATTATTAAAAATAGTAAAATAACATATAAAATATTAAAAGTGCGTTTCCCATGTACACGAAAAAGCAGTATCACCTAAATTTGCGGTTACGAAAAGTAATCAACCAGCACCTTTTTTCTTGCAGAGAACAAAACAGCGACAATGAGTTTGTCAAATCTTTCTACTGTGGAGAATTTTGATTGTGACGGAGATGTTTCTTCAGTTGCCCTAAGATGGAAAAAGTGGAAAAGAGCTTTGAATATATACCTAGAGGCAGCAAGTATCGACAGTTCTTCAAAAAAAAAGAGCTATTTTATTACATACGGGTGGAATAGGAATTCAAGAAATTTATTACAATATTCCTGGTGCTCATGTTGAAGCTGTAGCCGACGTGGATGTTTATCAAACTGCAATTGAAAAACTTGACGAATACTTTGCTCCCAAACAGAGCAAGGTGTTTGAAAGACACATCTTTAGACTTTTTAAGCAAGAGCTAGGGGAGAAGTTTGAGAAATTTCTCATACACTTGAGACATCAGGCAGAGAAATGTCAATTTCAGAGTTTGGAGGAAAATCTTATAGACCAGATTGTGGAAAAGGGGTGCAACTTGGAGTTGAGGAAAAAAATACTTGCGGTTGGAGATAGCATGACCTTGGAGATGATAATAAGTGAAGCTAACTCATTAGAAGCAGTAAAAAGACAGCTTGGGGAATTCTCAGGAAATCCGGATAGGCCTACCCAAGACGTCAACTTATTACATCACAGACCATCTACCAGTCTTCGTGGAAAAGCACTTTGCAGTCGTTGCGGCAGTCGAGAACATTCTTCCATAAGTCTTAAGTGTCCAGCTCTAAATCAAGAGTGCAATAAATGCGGATTTAAAGGACATTTCATGAGCTAGTGTAGAACAGCCCCTGGGAAAAGAAAGACAAAAAAGCAAAACACCAGCTTCGAGAGACATCCAGCGAACTTTAAAAAAGCAAAGCTGTCAAACACCCATGTCATTGAAGAAAGCTCCGAAGATGATGCCGACTATGTCTTCCACGTGGATCAAGATGACACTATACTATGTAAAATTGGGGGAGTCAACATTGATCTGCTCATTGACTCAGGAAGCAAATGTAACTTACTTAGCCTAGAAATGGCAACAATTAAAAAGGCAAAAAGTTCAAGTATATAACCAGGTAAAAAATCCCGACAAGATATTTTTAGCTTACGCCAGTAAAAAACCTTTGACTGTCGTGGGATCTTTTGAAGCATTTATAGACGTTGGAAATCAACCTATTAAGGCAGTATTTTACGTAATAAAAGATGGTAATAAAAATCTTCTGGGGAAGAGAACTGCAACAGCTTTAGGTGTTTTGAAAATTGGAATATACTCTATAAATGCTACAAGTCCGTTTCCGAAGTTTAAGGATGTCATGGTAGATATTCCTATTGATGAGGCAATAAAGCCAGTATGTCAGCCATATAGGCGAGTGCCAATTCCACTGGAAGAAAAAATAAACAGGAAGCTAGATGAACTTATGGCATTAGACATAATTGAAGAAGTGACAGGATCATCTAGATGGGTATCTCCAATTGTTCCAGTATTAAAGGACAACGGAGAAGTTAGAATCTGCTTGGACATGAGGAGAGCAAACTCCTCTATTATACGTGAGAACCATCCACTCCCTACAATGGACCGACTCTTACCGAAATTCAGAGATGCAAAGATATTCTCAAAAATAGATATTAAAAATGCTTTTCATCAGATTGAAATTTCACCAGCCTCTCGCTATATTACTACCTTTATCAGCAGCATAGGATTACTCCGATATAAAAGGCTCATGTTTGGTATATCCTGCGCTCCAGAAATTTTCCAGAAAATACTAGAACGTATACTCGCAAAATGTGATGGGGTTGTCAATTTTATCGATGACATTCTTATTTTCGGGGCGACACTGGAAGAACATAATACGAGACTAAATAACGTACTAGCAACCTTAGAACAGAATAACGTCTTATTAAATAAAGATAAATGCATTTTCGGATTAAAAATCGTCGAATTTTTGGGCCATCAACTATCAGCGGCAGGAGTCAAGCCACTTGAGAGCTACATAGGAGTTATAAATACATTTCGGACACCAAACAATGTTGAGGAAATTCAAAGTTTCTTGGGATTAGTAAATTACGTAGGAAAATGGATTCCGAACTTGGCAACACTGACGGAACCACTAAGGAAGCTGCTCAGAATGAAATTGGGGAAACATTCCAACATAGAGACCTACTGGAAAACTGAACAACAACATTCATTTAAGAAACTAAAAGATAGTTTATCCAAAATCAACACATTGGGATATTATCATCCTGGTGATAGGACCCAAGTAATAGCCGATGCGAGCCCAGTTGGCCTTGGTTGTGTCCTTATTCAATTTAATGTTTCTGGGCCTCGAATTATTGCGTTTGGTAATAAGAGCCTGACAGATTGTGAAAAGAGATATTGTCAAACGGAAAAGGAAGCTCTGGCGTTGGTATGGTCAGTTGAACATTTTCACATGTACTTATATGGAAAAGAAAATTTTGAACTGGTTACTGATCATAAACCCCTTGAAACCATATTCGGACCAAAATCCAAACCTTGTGCCCGTATAGAAAGATGGGTTCTTCGTCTTCAATGTTATAGTTTTAAAGTCATATACCGTCCCGGCAAATTTAATATAGCGGATTCATTATCGAGACTACCAAGGGCAGAAAATATAGATAAACCATTCGATGAAAATTCTATTTATCAAATAGTTAGCTATTCAAGACCAGTTGCCGTTTCACTATCTGACATAAAGAGACACTCAGAAAAAGACGATGAAATTATCAGAGTAAAAGAAGCTATATTTCAGGATTCTTGGGATCAGTCGGTTAATCAGTATAAGATATTCAGTTCAGAACTTTGTTTTCATGAAGGCATTTTGTTAAGGGGTGATAAAATTGTAATACCATCTCAACTTAGATCGCAAGTTATGGAAGCAGCTCACGAAGGACACCCTAGCATCGTTGCTATGAAGAACCGTTTGCGCACGAAAGTCTGGTGGCCAAAAATTGACGCCGACGAACAATAAGACTTGCCCCAATTTCAATCCGAGTCAACACACAGTAATAAGCAGAAATGGAGGCGATATTCAAATTAGAAATGATGAAACAGGTCAAGATTACCGAAGAAATATTTTACATTTAAAAAAAATAGAAGGAGAATAGAAAGTCACTAATGGACCTGAACAAGAAACCTGTCATGATAACGAAACTACCAAGGAGGGTGAAAATTAAAATTGATATGGTACTTCATTTAACCTATATTGTTATAATACTTCATTGTTTAACCTGTATTATTATAATGATGCCGTCGTGTTTATATTATTTAATATTGTAGGTTATTCATACATATATACACATTAGTATTAGCATTAGAATTTATATAATATTGTCGTCTTGTTTGTATTATTTGCTATTGTTATTATTTATGATTGTATTATTTAATATTGTAAATTATTAATTTATATATTTTTAGTATTAGAATTTAGATGTACTCGTTACTATATTTAACCTGTACTGTTTTAGTACTACAGTCTTGTTATTATTTAATATTGTAATATTTAAATTTTCATATTATTAGCATTAAGTTCTTTCAATTATGTATTAGTATTGTAAGGATACGAATCAATTTGTCTAGGTAATAAGTGCTTGAAATTAAGTTAAGTTTTCAAACCTGTTTAAAAGGAAAAAATGGATGTAGTATTCAGAAGTACAGAGAATTCTCTTATCACGATGTGTAAATATAAAGGTTGTAAATAAAGGATCGATGTTGTTGCGTAACGCTGGTGAAATCATCAGTTGTTATACCACAGCAGAAGAGTTAACAGTGTATTAGTTTGTTTTATTTAAATCCCAATATTTTGGTGTACTTTACAGTAATAAATATTGTCATGTTTTAAAAAATTGTTATTTTGTAGATTTGTTTGTTTAACTGCGTAAGACTTTTATGTTTCTACCCTCACCGTTTAATTTTTTTTAACAATTCTTCAAAAAAACAATAGACAGGTAATTATAATATGCGCATTTGCTATTTTTTATAAAATCGAATAACATGATATAAAATCATTGCAGAAGGTAAAAAAAAATCCGATCGCTACTGATTTAGTGCGAGATAAAACTTCACGTAGACTTCTCCGTGACTTTAAACTTACGTAAGAACCGATGTTTGTGCTCCGAAGTCATTTATACTTACTATATAAATGTCTGGTCACGTAAAAAGTTGGAGATATCACACCGTCTTACCCTATATTTTGCATAATATTATTCGACACAAAACTCTCAAATTGGACTATTCGAGGTCTTATATAATAATGTGGATCGGCGCCATATTTTCCGGCATATTTTACCTAAAATTGCTGAGTTTTCGAAATGTTCCTTTTATAAATATGCCTTATGATAATAGTGCATTGAAATATATACATTGTTGTGATTTTGTTAAAATTAATGTTATATATAAAAATAAATGCGTTAGATTATTCGATGTTGATTAATTTTTAAAATGTTAATATATGTTTGACACCTCGCCTTGTTGTTCACGATGGGAAGTTATTAGGACAACTATGGTATAATATAATTGTACGTTTGACTAAATTCAGATAAAACATTAGGTCACCTAGGACAGAAGCTTTCACAGCATTGGTCAATTAAAAAGTTATGATTTTTGCGATTATACCGTGACAAATTGGAATTACTATCCGAAGTTTCAGTCATACGAAACATATTAAGGGATCTTTACTCCTCGTGATTTGAACATCGAACGAGCTCGATTCAGGCGATTTGTGCTCACCGAACCGTAACCCGGTATAGTGATAGTGTAATAGACTCGATCACGTTAAAACTACATCTCTCAAATATTCTTAGCCCATTACAGGAAAACCAGATTGCTATATACTTCATGGAAAAACTAAGACAATCCAATTGAGTGTCGCTGACAAACAATCACTATATTCGAATGTTTCTGTTGTCTATTTAATTTCCATTATATCAGACAATTCAATGTAATAATCTCGATTTTACTTTTATAGACCGACCCAATGAAAGCTTCTTTCATCAACTTATTTCATTTTTAAAGATTTTTTTATGAACAAATCTCGGCAGCCATGAGATCTCATCTATTACCTGTGGTGGCCAATATTTTTATGTAGACCTTCCAGGAGATTATTTTAATATCTTCCCTAATAAAACCAAAACATTGGTTCAGATATGTAGATGATATTTTTGTTATTTGGCGTCACGAACAGAAAAAGCTCACCATATTTCTAAATTACCTATGTCAACAACACAAGAATATTAAATTTAATGGAATAAAATAGAACGATCCCCTTTTTAGATAAAATAGGAGAAAAAATAGAACATTAAAACATTCAATCTACAGAACACCAAGTAATCTCAATAAATACTTAAATGCAAAGTCCCGTCACCATCCAGCACAAAATCAATCTTTTATTAAGGGATTAGTATTTATCCTTTGTACTTGATCATCGGAAACAGAGAAACTAACTAGAGGACTAAGACTATTCCACTGGAGACACTACGTATTAATTTGAAAGACATAATAATATAACCTCGCAACAAAAAATTGGTAAGAAGTTAGCGTTACCTAGACGTTACAAAACTGGACTATCATCAAACAGTAACTCCAATTTGAAACAGTCTAATCGGAAGAACCACGCATGACTTCTTAATAAAGAAACAGATTTTAGTTTTGTTCTTATATTTAATTAACTTAAGCAGTTAAATTCTTCGGTGACCAGTTCTAGTATGGAATTCATAAGGTATATTAACAAGTTCTTTGTGAAGACCAAAATTAAAACTACAGATAAGTTGATGAGACAAAGTCCAATACTAAAAATGCAAGAACAAGGTGACGCTTGTTACATACCTATAAACTGGTGGAAAGTAATTACTTCAAAAGAAGAACGAATTGATATGATTTACATATTAGGGACAAGTAACAAGAACTGTTTACTTGCCCAAAGAATCTACCCCCAAAGGTATCATGACAGAAAGCATCAACATAAAAGCGCAACTGAAACTGAAAAACTTAACAGACATAACTTCTATTTTAACTATTTTGTACACAGTACATCACAAATGCTCTTTAAATGTTTGGGGTGGTATAGTGGGAAATGTCATGATTGGGCCATGTTTCTTCGGGAAGAGACTTACTGTGTAACATTACCTTCAGTTTTTATGCAAAGAATTAAGACAGCAATTAAACCATTATCCCAATTTCCAAAAATCTTCTGCTTGGCGGTATTCCAGTCCATTACACTGTTAACATCAGCGATTTTTTACACAATGAATTTCAAGGAAGTCTATGGACGAGGAAGGCCGGTGGCGATGCCGAATAGGTCACCTGATGTAACTAAAATTGATTTATTATACGGTTTTGTCAAAGACTAAGTATATAAAACACCCCAACTACGAAAGAGAGCATGGCAGAGAGAATCCACTCTTCCAGCAGTTCTAAATGAATAAATTTAGAACTATAGAAGTTACCACATTGAGACACCCTTTTGGACATTTTTTATAGTCTTATTTTTCTACAAATACATATTTTTACATTAGTTTATATTGATTTATTGATATTTAATATTTAATATTTAGATATTGCTAAATAAAACTAAAAGAACGATATTAGATGTATCACAAGAGTATATAATATATAGGGTGTTTTACCTGATTTTGATGAGACATTTGAGGCTTTTAGTTTGCGTCACCCTGTATACAATTATTGAAGTGGGCTTTAGAATAATAAATAACTTAAAAAAATACCATGTGGTAAAAATTTTGATATCACAGAATAAACTTTATTTAAAATAGTCAATAAGATACAAAGCGGTAAATACAAGACAATTTTTACAAATAAAAGGCCAAAATTCTTAAACCACTTGGTTGGGTGTCAAACAGCCAATTTATAAAATTTTAGGTTTTTGGCTACTAAAATGTAAAACATCTCCGTAACTAAAGGATGTAGACATAGATGTATCAAAATTAAATTATAATATATAGGTCGTTCCTTTTAATTTTCTTGAGAAAGTTTACAATTATTAAAGTGGGCTTAACAGTAATTCAAAACATGAAATAAGAACATATAGTAAAGTTTTTGATATAACCAAATTAGGATTAATTAAAATAGTAAATAAATTAAGGAAGGGTATCACTTAGGCAAAACCATAAAAACTCTATATAGTATCTATAAGAACATGAATATCTATAAAATGAAATAATATACAGGGTGTTCTATTTAGAAAATTTAAAACATATTTTTTAAATAGAACATAGAAGTATAAAAGAAAATAGTTTTAAAATATGTACAGTTGAACGCCCTGTTGGATCACCCATATATATATATATATATATATATATATATATCTATTGTGGTTTTGATAGAGAATAAGTTCAATAAAAACATAAAGCATTTAGTGCAAGACAACAGTACTTACAAACAACTAAAAGATGACCACTACAAACATGTATCAAAAAAAGAACAACCAATTAATATTTCATTGGGAAAACAAAATGTATATTTTACTACAGTCATCAAAACAACTTAAAATTCTAAACGCACAACCCCCAATTTATGGCTTACCAAAACTCCATAAACAACGTATTCCCCTTAGATCCATTATATCATGTGTACAATCACCTTTAGAAAACCTATCAAACTTCCTTAAAAATAATATCCAAAAATTTATAAATCGAAATAATTATTACATCAAAGATTTTGTGGATTTTAAACATAAAATAAAAGATGTCTTACAAATATCCCTAGAAGTAATCTCTATATACACCAAAATACCTATACATTTGACAAAGAAAATAATTACAAAAAAAAATGGAATAAACCTAAAATATACACTGATATACCTTTCAATGATTTCTTACAAGCTGAAGAACTTGTTTTAAATTCAGTATATTTTATGTATGACACATTGTTTAAACAAATATAAGGATCTGCAATGGGTTCATCAATGTCTAGTGTTATTGCTTAACTTGTAATGAAAGATCTTGAAGAATCTATATTAAACAACGTAAGTTACCAAATACTACCTTTCTATAGAAATGTGGATGATTATCAGCAGTACCAAAAACAGAATATACAACAAACGCTATAAAAACACTATATCCAAAATAAACATTCATATATTTTACAACCAACAAATCGTTCAAAATTTCAATACAAAAATTATCTTTTTTTGCCATAAAGGTTTACCAGAAAAACTAAAAAATGTATTCACATCACATAATATTGCCGAAACAATTTCAGTCAATTAATCATTCCGCCTTCAGTCTGCAAAAGTTATTGGTCCGAGAAACAATTATTTTTATTATTTTCTTATAGTGGATTGTTCAAAATTTAGTGTCTTTTTAAATGTATGTGCTAGCTAACCGTAATAGACTAAGTGATGGTAATAAGAAAACTTATTAAACCTTGACACAAAATGATGCTATTGCTATTTCTAATTGTTCCTAGGTAAGTGAAAATACAAAACTGTACAATTTTTGAAGGTCAGAATAGACCGAAACGTAAATTAAATATGTATGTCTTTCCTTCTACACGGACTTTATTAAAACCCATATATATATATATATATATATATATATATATATATATATATATATATATATATATATATATATATATATATATATATATATATATATATATATATATATATATATATATATATATATATATATATATATATATATATATATATATATATATATATATATATATATATATATATATATATATATATATATATATATATATATATATATATATATAAGAAAGAAACGACCATTCGAACAAAATATTCTGGCTGTGGTAAGCTTATTCAAGTATAGGGTCCAAAAATTATGGACCATTATACTGACAAGCCTTTAAGCGCTCCATCATCTCTTCATCAGTGTGTTACGTAACGAATTGTAATCGATAACTAGTTTGAATTTGTATATGCCGAAACCTTTTAATGCAGCAAGAGTTTCTAATTTATAAAACTGGCAATTAGGATAAGTTGTTCTATTCTTGTGTTTGAAATAAAATCTTTTCAATTACGTCACAGTCTTTGCGTTTCTATTGTAATTGTAAG
Source organism: Kuschelorhynchus macadamiae (assembly GCA_030620095.1). Classification (NCBI taxonomy): domain Eukaryota; kingdom Metazoa; phylum Arthropoda; class Insecta; order Coleoptera; family Curculionidae; genus Kuschelorhynchus; species Kuschelorhynchus macadamiae. The sequence continues at coordinate 476,974 of JAUTXW010004474.1, read as the reverse complement.
GCTCTTTACCAATTTCATTTTGAAGATGTCAAAAGTCTCTTGCTAACAATTGAAGCTATATTCTTTCCTTGTTAGCATTGAAATCGGTCGTACTGTGGAGTCAAAACCTCTTAAGAATCTCATAAAATGGCTGGTCAAACTTAAAAATCTTTGGACATGATGGATAGCTTCTGGTTTTGCAAGTCAGAAACAGCGTTAATCTTACCTTTTCTAAGTCGAATGCATAGCCTGGACATCTCGTGGCCTAGTTGGTTAATATGCTCCTGGAGGAAATAACGCTTAGTTAACCTCAAAGTTAATTTTATTGCTCACTATATTTCAACCTTTTCATTCCTTCATCCAAATATACCACCAGAACAATTCATAAAATATATTACTAATATTTGGTTTATAGTTGTTTGCAGATAGCAGGTTCACATGTCCAAATGGCATTCTTAGTAACTCGTCTCAGGCGTAACAAATGTGGTTTCCGGTATAGATTCGCCAACTGTTGGAATCTAATAGTAGGCTGAAGTCAAATCTAAGCTTCCTCAGTAAAAGCTATGTATTTTTAAGGGAATTCGATTCTAAAGCTGAACTTAAAATATCAACATCCTTCACCCCTATTAAGGGTTAGTTTTAGCTTATTTACCTGGTTTTTAAAACATTCATATAAATCATTCCAAATTCTCCACTCGGAGGGTTTTCAAAAACGCTGATTCCATTTTTGTGGTCAATTCAAAATATGTGCCCCTCTAGGGGTGGAAATAGTGGTTAGAGTGAGTGAAAGTGCGATTTTCACGTGGCGTCTGATTTGAGCCTGGAATCCTGGCTCTGAGACTTTCATTGGCGCTGATTCCAGTTTTGGAGTCAATTAAAAAATATGTAACCTTCTGGAGAATGGAAATACGGGTTAAAGAGTCAAGTGCAGTTTTTAGGTGCTATTGGTTTGAGCCTTTAATCATCTTGTTTGCTGTAAAACACAGTTGTTTTGCTGTAAGTATTGGTCTACAGTCGAGCGGGCGTTAATAGGTTAACCCTAATACGAGTGAAGTGACGCTCATGAAAAGGAAGAGGAAATTATAAAGTTGAACCCTACAATAGACCAGTTATATTATTTTAACTGTCTTTGTACAATTAAAGAAGGTGAGTAGAAGCAAGGCGCGATGTTTTAGTTGTGAAAAGAACCACCACGTTAGTAAGTACATGGCTGAAAAGAAGGTATGCTGTAACTGCTTACAAAGCACACTCTGCCACCTACAAAAAGAATCCAGAATATGAGCAGCAAAAAATATTAATGAAACGGTTGCAACAAGAAACTTATCAGTACATGAAGCAAACCAACTATTTCACCATCCATTCGCAGAAGTAAGAAAAAGACAGATGGAAAAAACGGGCAAGAAATGACAATAATATTAAAAAGAATTGTGTTAAGCTCTAGAAACGGATACTGCTGCCTACAGGCTAGCGAGTATTATTACAGAACAAATCAGTAGAGGCTAATTAATACTGGACGACCAAGACACCTCGGTCACGAACGAACTTCACAGACTAAAGATACAGATCATGCAAATGCGAATTCAAAGTAGACAGCGGTGTCAATGATCCAAGTTTTAATAAAATAAGATTAACCCCCGATTAAGGAAAGGGGTAACATTAAGTTTTAATTTTAGCTTGGGAATGGTTTTCAACATCCCTAAAAACCCCCGAGTAGAGAATTTGAAATCCTTGAAAACTTTAAATTTAGAGTGGTTTACATGAATGATTTAAAAACAGGGTAAATAAGCTAAAATTAACCTCCAATAGGGGTGAAGAGGGCTAAATATTTCAATTTAGAATCGTGTTCAGTATCCTTAAAAACCCCCGAGTAGTCGAGTGATTTAGATGAAAAACTTAAGAAATAGATACCTCATTTAAATTAACCATTGTTAAACCCCTATTAGGGTGAGTATGGGGGTGAAGCTGGTCCGGTCGTGATTTACTACTAACTCAAGTTAATTAAGTTTTGAAAGAAGAATTGTAGAGATATCGTAAGATGCATGTGTTGTAGCCTCATCGTTCAGCTTAAATTTTGTTTTTGGTTTATTCTCTATGTCAACCCGTAAGCATTTTAGATTAAACGTTAATTAATTAAATCAAGCAATTGGTATGATAGACGCGGGTCAAAAGCAAAGAGAAGTTGCTGCAAGGTTTGGAGTGTTACACGCTGGTGTAGGCCGAGTTTGGAGAAGGTTCCAGACCACAAATATCTTAGCTTATAGACGTGGTGATGGGCGTGAAAGGGCAATAATAGTATGAACAGATCGTTTAATAATTTTGAAGCAAGATGACGCAAAATATTGCTGCAGTGTCTGATAAGACGATTTGGAGAAGATTGCATGTTTTCAATCTAAAATCAAAGAGATCGACGAAACACCTGCCTTTAGGACGGGGACGCAGAAGAGCAAGGCGGGAATTCGCTGGTGAACATTTGGGTTGGAATGAGGAATGGGAAAATGTAATTTTTACGGACGAATCTAGGTTTCGGCTGCGTCGGTCTGATGGACAAATAAGTGTTTGGAGGGAAGTAGTTGGAAGATGTTTAGAACATTGTATGGTAGAGAAAGAGCCGTATGGCGGAGGATCCGTTAGTGTTTGTGGGAGTGGGAGTTTATAGAGGGGAAGAACAAAACTGGTTGTGTTTGAGAATTAGACAGTTAATGCTGAACGATGTTTATATCGCATTTTGTGACCTATTATCTTACCACTTGCAGGGCAACGGAGACGTGATTGCAAACTGGTTAACATAGAGTAATAAACAAAAAATTCAAACTGAAGCTGAAGGACAAGGCTATAATATAAGTACCTTACAATATTTTTAAATTGATAGTAACAGTTTAAAACTAAATCCAAATGTTCCCAAAAAACACTACTTCGTGTTTAACTCTGTGTCTCAGGCCAAAAATAAATTACAGGCTTTTACACATAAGCATAGTATAGCCAAGGCATGTGCCTACAAAATAAAACTAAAATCATATTTCTACAAATCTTCTTTCAAAACATATTTAATTTTAAGTTTGGCCAAAATTTTCTTTGGATCACGTCGTATGCCCGTCAGTGTATATTAGATAGTGGAAACAGTAAATCGCTGTAAATACATAATATCGTCTGGCACCGACGTCGAACAATACTGTCAAGAGACTGCTCCACACAAAGGAAAGGGAAAAGGATCGTTACATCCTTTGTTTATTGTCGACAACAAGTTTGTATTACGTATTCGTAAAGATGTGACATCTTACGAATCATACCTTTTCGAATTGTCAGGGTAGAATAAATATACTTTCTCGGAATTACGTTTCACGCTTTCCTTTAAAATTTAGTAATACATTAATACGCTCAAATCACCTCCCAAAAAGTGTCGCTCGGATCCGACGATATACTGTAGTAAAATATACATGACATACCTGTGTAAAATATCTAAGACACATAGCACACGTATGTGCGAGAGGTAGGCCTATATCCAGCAGTAAATGAAATAAACTGATGATGAAAATATCTCATATCAGCAAACTTACCTCTTCTTCTATATTTAGGCGACCCCTGCACCAGATAATAAACTTCATTTTAGCGACAATTTTAAAATGGAAATTCGGCCTTGTTCTGCCACCCTCTCGCTCAAAAATCAGTCGCATCCATAACAAAGATGCTCGACATACATAACAAAGATGCTTGCACAATATTTTCGAAAACTCCCCAATAGGTATATTAAATACAGTGAAAATGCGATATCTGACACTCTTGCTTATGTCACTTCTTTTGTTCTAAGCTTTTCTTTTGTGACACCAACTGTTTATATACTCTCATTGTTTAGATTTTACTTCAGTCTCGCCTAACGGTCAAGTCAATTGGAGGCATTTCTATATCTTTATACACACACTGTCACGGCATTCGGTCGCCAAGGGATTTCGAAACAAAACACTTTCTTTGTTTTCACGCTGTGTTACTTGTAGTAGCTATGTATTGTAATCTGCCGGATATATAGTGCAATATGTTTTTGTTTCGGGTTGTACAAATATTTGAAGGATTTCCAATCGTTTTCTTTTGAGCCTTGGTGCTTTTATAAATGATTTTTTAGGATTAAAGAAAAAGTATAATATATTACATTCTTATTATCAATGTTTTCATACAACATTTGAAGAATTTAATTTAACGTTTCACCTATAGGCCAAAAATTTCAGACAATTAGATTTTTAAATACCTTAGAAAATACATACCTATGATAAAAAGATATATACCTTCATATCTTCGTTGAAAAATTTACAAAAGCTTTTTATTTAAATAATATTTTACATTTATTTTATTTTGTACTTTTCAGCATTATTTTTTACGCGTCCTCTATAAAACATTCACGATTGGATACCATATATTGTATTGTCATCGGGTTTATGTTTGTATACCAAATCCCAATCAATTCCTATAACGGGAACTGGTTTGTACATTGTACCGTTATTTTTTACGCACCCTGTATAGACATTTACGATTGTAAACAAAATCTCAATCAATTCCGATAACGGGAACGGTTTGGTACATTTTAGCATTGTTTTCACGCACCCTGTATAAGACTTTCACGATTGAAGATTATAATATTGTATTGTCATCATATATATATATATATATATATATATATATATATATATATATATATATATATATATGTTGATTTTTACTCCTTCACGGATGGAAAAATACAATGTGTTTTCATTCCGGGTGTACATCCGTTCACTACTGTCGTTCTGAAAAGAACAGTTTTGCTGACGTTTCGCCAAAATCACATTTGGCATTTTCGAAGCTTTCTTTCTCGCGTCCGAATAGAGACAGTCTCTATTCGGACGCGAGAAAGAAAGCTTCGAAAATGCCAAATGTGATTTTGGCGAAACGTCAGCAAAACTGTTCTTTTCAGAACGACAGTAGTGAACGGATGTACACCCGGAATGAAAACACAATATATATATATATATATATATATATATATATATATATATATATATGTAAATATATATATAGATGTATGTATTATCATCGGGTTTATGTATGTACATATACCAAATCTCAGTCCATTCCGAGAACGGGATTTTTTTTTAACTTTTATTTTATTTTAGGCACCCTGTATGAGTGTTTCATCATTGGACACCATATTATTGTATAGTCATCGGGATACCGAATTTCAGTCAATTCCAATAACGTGAAATGCTTCAAAAGTTACTTGCAAGATTTCACTCAAACATACATACTAACTAACTAACTAGCATACAAGTGAAGTTAAATAAAAAAAGAGAGTTCCGAAATACACTACAAAATTTTAAAACTTTACTAAGCAGCAGTTCCAAAGTTGAAAATGGCAAAAGTAGGGTTGGCCAATTTATTGTTCTTAATAAAAATTTAGTTTAACAAATCAAATTAATACAAATTACAAAAAATGCTTAGCAAAATTTAAAAAAAAATAGACATATCTTTTAGAATTTTAGACAATATGGCTAGATACCTAATAGTGTGCCCTTTAAAGTTGAGGTATGAATTTGTGTTCTATTTTAGTTGGCTAAAATGTTAGGATTGCATTTTGAAAACACTACCTTTATTTCACATTTTTTAATATTCGTTACAACAAATATGCCATTGTAAAACAGTACAAATCAATATTATGACAATTATCGTTAGTTGCTTGGAAACGAATTATATTTAGATTTTGCAGAGGAGATATGGGCATACTTTCGATTTATGAAATAAGAGAGAGCCTATTTTAATTTTTAACACTTCCCAGACTATTTCCTCTATTCCTATTTCTATCTATTCCCCTATTCCTATTTCTATCTTAACCGAAATAAGTTTTAGAGTAGCATTTCTTTACAACTCACTACAGATTCATTCAAACATTTAACAGGTTTCAAGACAACTTCAAAGCGGTTTAAAACAGTTTCTAACATTGTTCGAATAGGCCTTAATCTGGGACATTGCTTATAAACAAAGTTTGACAAGAGTTCGAGGAAAATGGATGTATTATCATTATTAAATTATGTTGAAGTACAATTTTTTTTATTAAACTTTAAATTAAATAAAGGTTTTTGAAAATTTACTTTTATAAATAGTAATTCAGTACCTAGTGTGAATATTAGTTCTTATATTTTGGGACAAGCAATTAAATTAATGGTTTTAAGGTTTTCAGGGAAAATGCTTCATGTTATAAAATAAAATAAAAATGTAAAAGTTTAGGGTTTATAGGTTTTAAAATACGACTTCAAGCGCCTTGGAATTATTTCAATAAAAAGGTTTCCATAAAAAACAATTCTACGAAAATATAACATTTCTATGAAAATATAACATGTCTGGGGCATTAAAACGTTGAGTGACCCGAAAAATTTAAACAATCTAATAAATGTTAGCTGCTGAAAGTTAGGTAATCTTTATTATTGGGGTATTCATTTTCACTTACACTCATATCTTATTTATTTTGATATACACAGATACCAAAAAACCGTTATCGCAATCTTAAACACGTAGATAATAAAAATAGCGCCCAATGTTGATTATTTAAATACAAATCTTTTTTATAAATAACAGCTAAAAGTGGTAAATATGATTGTCATCTATACGAATTGGTGCCAATATATGTTTGCGGGTGTGGACTTTCTAACAATGGCAGTAAGTATAGGTTCCATTTCAATGTTTTACATAAAGACCAAAAATGTACTCAACATATTGTAACCCGATATTCCGTCTTTATCCGGCCGAGGCTACGCCACCATCATAAAGATGACTAATGCTGACGGAATATGCGTATTTGACAAGACTTTTTATTGGATATATGGCCAAGAACTCATGATAAGATTGATGTAGAAAACGTTGAGTTAGTTAAGGTTTAGCTTTGATGCTTACGGTTACGTGATGTAATAGATTTATCGATTACTCGCCTTTTTTTGATTTAATATAATATTGCAGACATTATTTGGTGTTTTTGTGAATAAAAGAATTTAGAATAGTTTACAGTTCAGGTGTCGGGTGAACAAAATTAGTGTTTAAGGATTTTATGTACAGTGTGTTACGAAAAGAAGGTCGGTTAGTGTATTGTTGTATTGGTAAGCTTATTGTCACGTAAAATGGGCAAACGAAAGCATTATTCAAGTGAGTCATCGTCAGACAGTTCCGAAGAAGAAAGTATTTCAGAAGGTAGATACAGGAGTAGAACATCGACGATTAGTAGCAAAAATAAATCTTCAAACAGGGGTAAGTCAAAGAAAAACAATAGTCACAAAAGTACTACAGTTACGCAATGTAGGCGCTCCTTGACACCCCCCATAAATATACGTGCTTCTGAAGAAGTAGTTAACCATAACCACTCTAAAAAAAAAAAATTGGTCCGTCCCAACTGTCTACGCCCGGGTCGTCTGTGGAATCGAGGATAGAGCGTTTAGAAAACTTATTGGAAGTTCTTATTAAACAAGGGTCCTCGCGTCAAGACCACCGACCAATAAATTTAAGAAGCGAGTGTATTCCAGAGTTTGATCCGGAAAATGAAAACTTGTCAGCCGCTAAGTGGCTTGACAAAATTGACCAGATTAAAATTTTAAATAACTGGGATGATATTACCACCGTGTATCAAATGCAGAGTCGTTTTTCCGGAATGGCGAAGAACTGGTACCACAGCTTGTCAAGTTACCCAAGTACATGGTCCGAGTGGAAGAATTTAGTGGCCAAAAGTTTTCCAGACCATGTGGACTACGCGACGGTCCTACGAAAAATGCTAAACAGGACGAAACACAGGGGCGAAACCATGACTAATTATTATTTTAGTAAAATGGAACTACTCCGGACATGTCAAATAACTGGTCGGCACGCGGTGTCTTGTTTAATTGATGGTATTACAAATGTCACCTTGCAAAATGGAGCCAGAGCTGGCCGTTATGAAACGCCAGAGGCCCTCTATGAAGAGTACTTGTCAACGTTACGTGATGACAAGTTTTCCGAAACTCAAATGGGACATTCCTCAGTTTCAAGATGCTATCCTAAGCCGGAATCAAAACCAGCATTAGATTGATTAATAGAAACGGGAAGGATTAAGAGATGTGCAGGAGAGTCAACCACCTCATTAATAGAAACGGGAAGGATTAAGAGATGTGCAGTGCTACAACTGTAAGTCCAAAGGGCATTACCAATCCAAATGCCCAAAACAACGCATAGAGTGTTCCAAGTGTCATTTATTGGGTCACGAAGCCAATAAGTGCACTGTTGGATATCAATCCGCGTCACGTAAGCGCCCAGATGTGCCATCGACGGGTCATAGAGATGTTTGGAGTACCACGAAGAATCATCTGTGATCGAGGCACCGCTTTCATCAGCAAAAGCTTTACGGACTTTTGCCAAGGAATGGGTATTAAGCGTGTTCTTTGTGCAACCGCAACACCAAGGGCTAACGGCCAAGTTGAGCGCATGAACAGGTCAGTGTTAAGCGCCATGTTAGCTACCACAGAAGACGAGAGAAGATGGGACGAGGCTGTAAAAGCTGTGCAGTGGGGAATTAACTTTACGGTAAATTCTACCACTGGTAAAACACCATACGAGGTATTCTTTGGATACCGCCCACGAGGAATTAACGATTCCTTCCTGACGTCTGAGATCGCATGTGACCAACGGCAAGATCTCGAAACGTTGAGAGAAGAAATCTCTCGGAACATCCTTGATCGGCAGCAATGCCAGAAGGAGTATTACGATAAACGGCATGCCCCTGTTACGAAATTTACGGTTGGCCAACACGTGTTGGTTCAGGCAAATAAAACCTCTAATGACGGGAGGAGCAGAAAGCTTGAACCGCGATACAAGGGACCCTTTGTAGTTACCAAAGTACTGGATAACGACCGGTACGTTGTTAACGAACTACCGGGGTCCAAACGATGTAGGACTGCTTATACGGGCATCTGTCCTTCAGACAAGTTGAAAGTTTATACGATGGTTTCGCTTAGCGAGACTAGTGACGAAGAGGACGTTGAATAATAACGTATTCTCGCCCTCTAATGGTGTCATTACTATTTACTAATTCAGTTGTTTTTTTTTGTATGTTTCAGTTAAGGCATGTTTCACGGGGTCGTGAAAGGCTGTCAGGTAGGCCGACTGTAACCCGATATTCCGTCTTTATCCGGCCGAGGTTACGCCACCATCATAAGGATGATTAATGCTGACGGAATATGCGTATTTGACAAGACTTTTTATTTGATATATGGCTAAGAACTCATGATAAGATTGATGTAGGGAACGTTGAGTTAGTTAAGGTTTAGCTTTGATGCTTACGGTTACGTGATGTAATAGATTTATCGATTACTCGCCTTTTTTTGATTTAATATAATATTGCAGACATTATTTGGTGTTTTTGTGAATAAAAGAATTTAGAATAGTTATATATATATATATATATATATATATATATATATATATATATATATATATATATATATATATATATATATATATATATATATATATATATATATATATGTAACCCGATATTCCGATATAATATTAATGCAGAATATTATTTGACAAGACTTTTTATTTGATATATGGCTAAGAACTCATGATAAGATAAAAGAATTTATATATATATATATATATATATATATATATATATATATATATATATATATATATATATATATATATATATATATATATATATATATATATTATATATATATATATATATATATTTATATATATAATTTCTGTTTCTTGTTCTGAAAATGGGACAAAAACAGTGTCCCATTTTCGTTGAAATTTTAAAATGTATTGTCCTTTTTTATTCTAATATCTACGATATTTTAAATGTAAGGTTTATACCAATGTTAACAAATTGTAAAATTTTTCTAACATGTAATTCAAAATAGGAAAAAAAACTTAAATAATAAATAAGACCTTTTGAAGAAGCCTACTAAGACGGGCGAAACGTCCAGGAAATAGCAAGTTTCATTATAAAACATAAACCTATACCCAAGAAAACTAAACACTTAATTATATATATATATATATATATATATATATATATATATATATATATATATACACACCTATACGTATACTTTTGTTTTTAATTTGGTAAGTAGTATTTTCAGCTTGAAGTGACCTTAAAACAATTAAAACTACGTGTTTTAATAATCCATGACTATTAGTAACATAACTATAATGGTCATTAAACCATAGAGAGTTGTGCAACTTTCTTCGCCTTGATTTACTTTTCCACAACGTTTGTCTGGTTAATCTCTGGCTGACGCGTCGGATGAATACAATGTGCATCTGAATAAAACGCACTGCAGTGGCGGATCGCCAGTCGACGCGGGTGAAGCGCAGCTTCACCTACATTTTCCAATCAATTTACTTAAATATAAAAATACTTTTTAAATATTAAGCATTTTATAATCTACATTTTTATTATAAAAATGTAGTATGTTTTATATAAATTCACATTATTTACTTAATTATACCATTATTTTCTATCAAAACTAGTGCGTTATAGACTCAAAAAATAATAATAAACGTAGCGCGCTGAACACCTTTTCATAAGAGCGACCCATTGAGGAATCTCAATCAGCAGTAACAAATTCCGCATCAGACTCCCTCCGCACTCCGGCTTTTGGACTTAGATTTGTTTACGGCAGTTGTTATGGCAACGCAATTGTGAATATCTGTAAGCCAAATAGAGATGAGAGCGGCATAAAACTGCTGTTGCAGGCTGCAGGCGCTTGTTCGCTTGTGATAGAATTAATGTAAATTAGTGCGTTCGGATCATAGGAGGCCTAAGTAGTTTTGCATCGATCGAATCGAATCGAAATTATCTTTAAGATATAGGCACATAACTGTTTTTTAAGAACAAACAAATATATTTAAAATCTTGTAAATTCATATTATTTCCTATAAGTATTAAAAAACGCTTCAAAGCTAGGGATAATTAACATCATAAAAAGGTTAAAAAGAACATCCATTTTGGGCGTGGCACCCCGAAAAATTCTCGTCTGCGACGCTATGCACCTAGCTACGCCGCGCTTCACCCGTTCTTAAATCCACAAGCCGCCCGCGCAGGTTAGCAAAACGCACTGTGAGCCTCTTCGGCGTAATAGTGCTTCCCTGAGATACACATACAAACGAATATAATAAATAATAATACCCTTCGCATTGCTAACTTCGCTAAACAATCAGAATATGATCCCAACACAAACAAATTTTAATAATTCTTGGTGTTTTCGTACTTTAATGTTTCTATTTCGCCAGACAGGTGTCACAAAATAGAATTAATAATATTAAAAAAAACTTTTTTCTGTTGACCTAGGAATCATTCGAAAGTGATAAGGCTTTCATTCGGTCATAAACGCAAAAAAAAACCCGTAACCAAATTTTAACGCAAAGGCGAAAAAAATTAAATTGTTTCATAAATAATTGCTCAGAAGAATAATGCTAAATATTTTTCGTCACGCCAACATGGGGGGGAAACCGTCCCCTTTCATACACTTAATAGTAAGTGCGTAAGAGCGCGAACATATTAAAGTGTTTGAGCGTCATAAAACCTTGTCTAAACAAGACAATTGAACTCGAGGACTATTTTCTGTTTAACGCCTTCAGAATGTCAAAACAGTTAGTCTGACTTAAGAAGTCAAACAAAAGGGAATTAGATAAGTGGCCCTTAGACATATGTATAGTACGGGTATTAATGGATATTTTACTAATTCATATTCTTTGCATAAGCAATGTATTCTTATAAAAGAAATGTTTTCAGTTATTTAAAAATATTAAGTACGAATTGGGGCATGTGCAATATCTAAATAATTTATAATTAATAATTTCTTTATTAAATAATTACGTACGAATATTGAATCCTAAGCAAATATATGTTTCGGTAATTAAAATACATATTTTACCAGAATAAGTTTCTATATGGAAATGGTTTTTATGCAAAACAGATATAATAAAATTGACGTTTTTTGCCGTTTTCTGAAAATATTAACAGCTTTGAAATAAAAAATTGGTTTTTTGGTTGAAAAAGCTGTTTTAACCCTATTTACTATGACATCCAAAATCTAACCCCGCAAGGCATGACTTAAATTATTTTTGGGCATAAACTTCAGATTAATCCGTTTGACCGTTCTACATAGACACAGACACATACATCCGTACAGACATCGCATTTTTTTTTATTACATTTTCGTGTCCTGAGGAACCAAAAACATCGAAAAAACCCAACTGCTAATTTTCGAACATTTTTGCTATTACAATACTTTTCTTATATGGTCCATATAGTATATTAATAATACAATATATAGGCTGCTATACTGGGTACTAATTATGCAAAAGTTATTCTATCATCTAGCTGAAGTGTAATTTGCAATCTATATACAGGATGAAAGGAAAATTACTACCAATATTTTCACACGTAAAATTGACCCTTATTTTGAGCAAAGTCTTATATAACCGGGGGCAAAAATTAACCATTTATCAGAAAATGGGACAAGTATGGAACTTATTTTGTCGTATAATTTAAGCAAATTACTAAATATTTTAATTTATTATCCAGGAGTATTGGTTACTTCATTATTATTTACATTACCGTTTTTGTCTAATAATAAAACTTCTTTTAATATTGAATGATCGTTGTTTCAGAACACACAATCCCGCAATACTCGCCTGCCATCCGCTCTCTTTGAATCACTACCAGATAAGAGCTATCACTGCACAAAAACAATTTTATTGATACCAACATATATTTGTAATGTAATATATTTTGTATGCAGTTCAAACAGTGAAAAGGGATTTCGCGCAGCATTTGCGCACTTGTGTAAATAGTGATGTGTCCATTTTCAACACTCAAGTACTTTAAATATACGTTTAATGTGTATTGCGTGTGATAAAAAATTACAAAAATTGTAGCTTATTTTATTTCTTATTAATAATTTTTATTTATGGTTTCTTATTTGTAAAAACAATACTGGATTCAAGCTGGATAAAGCAATAATACTATACATAGAAAACAGAATACATCAATTTAAAATTAAATTTCTGTAAGTCACTTAGGAGAAGCAACGCGAAATGAAAGGGAGAAAGTTTGGAAAATATGAAGCTTTAAGCTGCTCCTCCACTGAGGCGAAGCGAAAAGAACAAATCAGCAGCCGGCGTTGTTAGTTCTGGCGCGAAGCGACTTAAAACATGAGCAACAAGTCGTCGTCATCAGACGAAGATCTCTTTGCCTCTTGCCCGAATTGAAGAAGAGGAAAAAATATGAAACAAAAAAAAATTCGGTTTACGAAATCAATCAAAAAAGGGGTAATATGAATTCCATCACTTGTTTTCAGATTTAAGAATAGACAAAAAGAACTATTTAACTCTCGTTTTTTTTTTAGCGTAATTTAAGTTAATAGTAAAAATTTAATTTTCTTCTAAAGCATATATTTTACTATATTTTGCATCTTCAAGATCGTATTGATCCTCTTACATTACACACCAAAATAACTGGCAGCCAAATGCGCCTACCACCACGACGATCAGATATTTTGGCTCTTCTTTTCTCCTGCCACCACCTATTGACGCGGCGCGAAAGGAAGAGCCGTGCGTGACTTCATCTACTTGCCCTGCAGACTTCTTGAGCGAAAAATTTCGTATCGCCCCAATATGTGGGGTCCCATTTGATGACATATAAGTTTCCGGAGCAGAAAATTTCACTTCTATTTGTTTCGCATCGCTTCGTCTCAGAGGACGTGCAGCTTTAAACGTCACTTAATTAGACCTCCCCGTTTATGTTTTGACACGTTTTGGAACGGTCGCAATTTTTATTTAGAAGCACATTAAAAGTTCTCTTTATTTTGGTAAAGAGTTAGATATAGGGTTACCTACAGTAAAAGAAGAGGTACTTATTTGGGACTGGAAATATTTAGTACCCTTACTCTTTGGGTTTTTAGTCAAATGTCCCCTTTTAATAATGAAAAGAAATATAATGATTAACATAAAGAAAATTCAAAATCGTGAAGTGTGGGCGAAATAATTTTAGTCAAAATCATTGTTCACAATACACTGAGATAACACTATAACACTATGTTAATAATAAATATTTGGACAACCATTTAACCATTATTTTCATTTATTAGTAATAAGTCACTAAATTCTTGGGAGAAGAAAGAACGCGTTTTTATGAAATGGCGAATAAGCCGTAAAAGTATTTCTTTGGCACTATTCTAAAATTAAATACATTAATTAATACTCTTTTCCGTGAGATCTAGGTTCGTAAACCTAGTTAAATGATTACGGATATTAAGAAAACTGGCTGATGAGCAGTATGAAATGGAATAATTTCATTTAAATAAAATATATTTTATAACTGTTGAAGATAATTTTCACAATAGAATAACTAAGTAAAATTTGAACAATTGCCAAATTTTAAAATATCAAAAATAAAACGTTAGGAATTTAAAATTATACTTTTAAATAAAAAATCTTGTAAAGTTACATTTAATCATAAAGGTATTGGTTTCTCTTATGCTAAATTAATCATTAGTGCTCGGATTTTTAACAACCCAATATAAATACAATTTAAAATATTGACAAATTTCGTCAAGAAGTGATTGGTAAATACCCACACCGTCGTGTCTGATGGAGTGTCACTATTTATTTAATAGTTGTCAGGTTTATAATTGCCATCTCAGTGTCTAATATTAAAAATAGATTGCAATATAGCGTGGAAGCTGATAATAACTTTCCTAGAGTTATCTAAAGGCTCCTAATATAGATATGTAACCTATTGATAGGTAACTATCCGGTCTATATATATATATATATATATATATATATATATATATATATATATATATATAAACGAACACCTGAGTATTTCTCGAACTTTTAATATTCCCCGCTTTCAATGATTATTTTGAGCCATAATAGAATGTTTTATATTAAAATTATCTTTGCTGCCATTGCACCGCTTAAGAAAAGTTATCATTAGCATATTTGGGCACATTGCAGGAAAGATCCTTCCCTAAATATTGTGCTACCAATATTCGTAGTTCTAATACAAATATATTCTCTTACTACTTGATTTCAAGCAAATTCCACTGAGAAAAAAAGTTCTTTGGTTAATTTGGAATACTCATGTAAATTGTATGACTAAAAAGTAAATATGACAAAATTATATTTTTACTGAATATTTTTAACTTTTAAAAAATAATAACAATTTCTAATCAATGTAAACCTATTTATATAGCAAAAATAAAAAAGGAAATAATAGATATTGTGTTTAGCCAAGCATAAAAAATCTCCCTAACGCAATCACTGTAATCGCTTGCATTACAGAGTCGCACAAAGAGGGACTCCCCTAACTGAGTTCAACAATCTAATTTTCGATGATACAATTTGCCATTCTAACCCACTGCCTGGGGCCAAGGTGATGATTTCCTATCACTTGAATACTTTGTAATAGGTTATAAGAAAACAATTTTAATCGTTATACTAGTTACTAGAGCATAGCATAGAAGTAATCATAAAAGTAAAGCTATAACTTTTATTACTAATTTTCTGTTTTTTTCTTTAGATTAAATTTAATGTAGGTTTAATTAAATATTATTTACCCTGAACTTACATCGTAATACATATGCTCTTTTCTTTAAATAGAGTTAAAAGTACTTTCAAATCTGATGAACCAAATTAGATCAGATACAATTTAAAACCAATATACAATACATACAATACAATACAATATTATAGGCAACCGTTTTATAAAAGAAGCATGTCATGCCAGAAATATAAAATCCTGTATTAGTAATTTTTATTCTTTACAGTTATTTATGGTACCAATGTGTTAGGAAGAAAATAGGTCACGCGAGAAAAGTGTATACAGCGAGGCTCTTATGCCAGGTGAGATAATTTCTGAAGTGACTTACGAATCATAACAAACGAGTTGCATACAAAGTTTTACCCGACAACTGCAAATAATACGTTTTAAAAATGTTTGATAAAATATTTTATTGTTTATGAACTAATAAGACTACACTTAAGGGTCATGCGGTGTGGAAATCCTCATCCTAGACGAATTCGTACAATTCGTAGCTAAAAGAATTCAAGGTACTAGCACACCATCACGCAATTGTGACAGCCTGGTAGAACCATTGTCGTCTCCTACTGGAATTTCATTTTCATTTAATATTAATGCTTTAAATAATAATAATATATAATATTAATAAATAAATAACGCTTAAACATTTTAAAAATTTATTTTTTTTGTAAACCTCTGCTCGGTTATGATTTATAAGTCACTAGTATGTTATTGCTTAATGTACTTGTCTAAAATGACATAAATAATAACTTTATAACTAGCAAGTATTTGACAAACAAAAATCTTTTTTGACTTTTTCGCAACTGAATAAAATATTTAACTTTAAATTAATTGAAGCAAATATTTAATATAATTACATACCTCAACATGTAGACTAGTCTGTCTACGGAATGTTTCGATACATAATATAAACAATATTATTTAAGCAAGCATAAGAAATTATATCATTTACCTTAAGTTTTTATAGACACATAGTAATTGTACAAATACTTTCATTCTATCGGGACTTATCAGTGCGCCGATCGTAAGAGAAAAACATTAAATAATAGAAAAGAATTGATTTCAATTGAACAGACAGACAGAATTGACAGAACATTGACAGACTAGTCTACATGTTGAGGTATGTAATTATATTAAATATTTACTTCAATTAATTTAACGTTAAATATTTTTATTCAGTTGCGAAAAAGCCAAAAAAGATTTTTGTTTGTCAGTCTATACGCAACAAATAATCTGAACACATTTAAAAATAGCAAGTATTTGACAACACTACTTGAAAGTTGAAGCACAAAGAAGGGTATGTAAAAAAACGCACACAGGCAGAGTGTCAAGCTAATAATTTTCATGTAGTTTACACCGTAAACTAGTTAATTCCGATTGATATATAATAGGTTTATAGTGAAAACCGCATAGCGAGTTTATACATATATTGGAAAAACTCTGCTTTACACTATTTACCCTGTTTTAAGCAACTCCAAACTAGTAAGATCGCACCAAAGATCAAGATTGCAAAACAGTTCAATTTTCTACCACGAGATTTCGAACTGGTGACAGTAAATAATATTTTGTCACTACGATATCTTGTCAGTGCAAACTACATACATTCTTGAACCTTTGGTCCGGATATGAATAGCATGCTTTACGTTTAGATAGTAAGTATTAGCATTATGTTAGTTTTATACTTAAAACACCCTAACTTTAACCAGGATCCCCTTACACTGTCTCAAGCTCGGTCTCAAGTCTACAGCTCCTCATACAGAAAATGGAAAACTCAAAAAAAGCGAATTCACGAAACTTGACGGACAGCGAATTGCAACAAAGATTGCTGGTAACGCTATTCTCCCTGCACCTTTAGAATAAAAGTGCAAACTAGTCCAAATAATAATATCAACCTAAATGGTAATACAGAAGTGAGAAACTTAAAATAAACTGTCTTTTGGCACCATCCTGTGACAAAAAAGCACCCAATAAGGCAAAACAAATTCATGATGACTTCTTTTTTGATCGTTGCTATGTAACCATTTCTTTTCCGTATATCTCTTAATTTTTAACCATAACTTGAAGTCAATCGGATAAGTAGTTTTTCAGTTATGCCGCTTAGAGATAGATCGACAGACAGACCGCAGAACTAAAAAAAAAACATGTTATTTAGTCTCTAGGGACTCTAAAACATGAAGATCTGTAAAAACCTAGTAGGATCATTTTTTCATGATAACAATACACGAAGTAGTGGTATTCTTTACCTAAGTATGATAAGTAAATGAATATTTGTTGATATGAGTGTTTGCAGCGAGTAACACGTTAAATTTCGGCTCCGGTTAAACAGTATATATCTCCGGTTAAAATATAAGTAATTTTTCCATTTTTTTTTTGGTGTGCAAACGTAAATAGTGTTAATCAGTCACTTAAATTCCGATTCGAATCTTCAAACCCAGCTCCTAGAGAATAATATACTTAGAAATTAATACATTCTATTGATAGCAGTATTACTTACAATGGTATTTACCGAGAGGCAAAAAACCGAATTGCTCTCTATTATTAAGGGAGCGTCGCAAAAATTGTAAGTGAAATATTAAACGACAGCAATTTTTTGGACTCGCTGGCTAAGAAGGTGGCCGATATTGTGTCGCAGAAAATAGACGAGCGGATTGCGACTTTAGAAGCCAAAATTGAGAATATGGAAGTGCAGTTGAAAAACGTTCAAATTGAAAAAGATGAACTTTATCTCAAAATGGATCAACTGGAACAAGGCGCAAAGCTGACTCAACTCAGGCTGTATGGGCTTTCGGAGGATGACGTTGACCTAAAAACTAGAGTTTCGAAACTCATAGAAGAGAAATTTAATACCCCTAATATTATTATTGAGCGTTGCTATCGTGTTGGTAAAAGACACAATTCCAGATCCTCTAAGCCGAGGCCAATGGTTATTCAGTTTTCATCTTTCAGTCAAAGAAACCTTATATTCTTTAATAAAAGGAAGCTAAAAAATACCAAGTTAGTAATTGTGGAGGAGCTTACGATGCGTAGGTACAATTTGCTTGTGTTGGCGAAGGATAGAATTGGCAGAGATAAGGTCTGAACGATGGAGGGGAAAATATTTGCAAATATAAATGGAAATAAGGCGGTACTGAAAACGGAGGATGATATTATCAAGTATGGCAAAGAGTAAATGACAACCGGAGGACAAAAGACATTTGGTATTTCGAGTGGTATTTAGTATATTTTTGTATTCTATATGTATATTATTTTTACTTAAGATAGTATAGAAGAATTTTTTTTTTTTTTGTAGTAGAAATATTTATTTTAGGTCGCGGAATGAAATCACTGCACATTGCTTTTTTAAATGTACGTTCTTTAATACCCCATTTAGCAGAAATTAAATCACTTGTTACACAAGAAAACTACGATATTCTTGGAATTTCAGAAACATGGCTAACAGTTGAAGTTCCTGAAAATCAAATTCAAATAAATGGTTATACTTTTATTAGGGCTGATAGAGCTAAGAGAGGTGGTGGAGTCGGTATGTATATTAAGGATATATTAAAATTTGATACTCTAAATTCATTACAAACGGGATGTTTGGAACAGTTGTGGATTAAATTAAATATTAATAATACTTCATATATTGTTGGTTCCCTTTATCGACCACCCAAAGGACAGCTTTTTGATTTTGATAAAAAATATTTTTGATGTTATATATTATAAAAATAAAAAGACAAAAACCACCATGGTTAACAGACACTATAGAAATTATGATCAAACTTAGAGACAAAGCTTTTAAAAAATACAAAAATACAAGAAACAAAAATCAATGGGATACCTATAAGCAATTACGTAACCAAACTAACATAGCAATTAGCAATGAAAAGAAAAGTTACCTAGAGTCTATTTCTGGAGAAAATAATAGTAGAGTTCCTTGGAAAAAATTTAGAAAATTAAATATAACTTCTAAAGCAAAAAATACATGTCTTCCCGATAGCCTAAATAAACCTTCAGATATAAATAAATATTTTTTACAGTTCTCTATAAATAAACAACAAACAGATCCTACACTATTACAATACTACCAAAATAATTTAAAAAAGAAAATAAA
This sequence comes from Kuschelorhynchus macadamiae, assembly GCA_030620095.1. NCBI lineage: Eukaryota > Metazoa > Arthropoda > Insecta > Coleoptera > Curculionidae > Kuschelorhynchus > Kuschelorhynchus macadamiae. The sequence continues at coordinate 457,295 of JAUTXW010004474.1, read as the reverse complement.
CAGCAAATTCTCGTTTAATACGGTTAGTATAGATGAGGTAAAAACGCAGCTATGTAGTATTCAATTATTGGCATCTGGTTCGGATTTGGTAAATATAGAAATGTTATTGTTGTGCTGTCCCAGAATCCTTCCATTTCTTACTAATATAGTCAACTCGTGCCTTTTAGAAGGAATATTTCCAGACGAATGGAAAATTGCACGCATTACGCCACTTCCAAAAAGTAATAAAATAAAAAGTTTTAATGAATTGAGACCCATTAGCATTTTACTTTGCCTTTCAAAACTCTTGGAAAAAATTATGAATATTCAAATAAGAAGCTTTTTACAAGAAAATGACATTTTGCCTCCTAACCAATCAGGATATCGCCTAGGATATAGTTGTGTAACAGTGCTTTTAAGTATTACTGATGACCTTATGACGTCAGTAGATTCCGGTCAGTCCGCCGTTCTGGTGCTCCTGGACTATTCGAAAGCATTTGACACGATATGTCACGAACTCTTGTTAGCTGTATTAAACTATGTCGGCTTTTCGGATAGTGCAATAATGTTTATTAAAAATTATCTTAACGATCGAATGCAGTATGTCGAAACAAGTTTAGGACAATCGGCTAGAGAAACTATAGGTTGCGGTGTGCCGCAGGGTTCTATATTGGGGCCTCTTTTATTTTCAATATATACTAGTAATTTTGTCTCGTGTCTAAAAAATGTCACAGCGTATTTTTACGCAGATGACACTCAGGTACTCTATTCTTTTATTCCTAGTACTTGGCGTGAGTCAATGGCATTAATAAATGAAGACTTAAGAGATCTAACGGAATTTTCAGCACGTCACGGGCTTCTAATTAATCCAACTAAATCATCTGTTATGGTTTTTGGTAGGGATAGGAATCGTTTAATGTCGGAACTTAATATAGAGGTCAGTGGTAACGTCTTACAGTTTACAAAGTGTGCAAACAACCTCGGTCTAAGAATTGACACGGATTTTCGTTTCAGAGAACAAGTAGCGCATTATATACAAAGGGCATGCATTTCTTTAAAGTTGCTTTATCCACATCGCCATTTGTTAACTGAGGCTCAAAAGATAAAATTAACGGATTCTCTGGTGTTAAGTCATTTTAACTATTGTGATGTACTTTATGGGCCATGTTTAGATAAAACAGATACAAATAGGATTGAGAAATTACATAAAAGTTGTTTACGGTTTATTTATGGTATACGAAAATATGATCCGGTTTCGCACAAACTATATGATGCCAAATGGTTGAATATGCAGAATAGGCGCATGCTACACTCTTTGGTAATTTTCCACAATATTATTTTAAATGACCGACCACCATATTTGACAAACAAGATAATATATAGAACAGATGTGCACAGCTTAAACCTTAGATTTAGAGGTCTTATCTCTCCACCACCACACAGAACAGCTCTGTTTCAAAGTAGCTTTTCATATAACATTTATAAGCTTTACAATAAAGTTCCTTTTGCTTTAAAAGCCCTAAAACCATCAATTTTTAAAAAGAAGTTAAGACAAGAAATGTTTAGTCAATAAGTGAAGTGCAGTTGTTTTAAAATTCCATTCGGAATGTATAACTAATTAGATATTTTCTTTTTTTTTTCTATATTAATTTTTAGTGTGCTCTCAGCAAACCTAAAAGGTTATTATAAGTTTATATATTTTTATAGGAGATGAACTTTGATCAATTTATAATTGCTTTCATCTCCTTTTTTGCAATTCATAAATACTGGTATATACTATATTATGTATTGTTATTGTACATTGCAAAATAAATGTCTTATTATTATTATATACGTATGTATGTATGTTGGAATGTATATCAAGAAAAGTGATATATATATATATATATATATATATATATATATATATATATATATATATATATATATATATATATATATATATATATATATATAATAATGAATATACAGTTATTACTAGCTCGCCTGGTAGACCTTGCTCTGCCTTTTCCGTTAGATGAGGCGATGAGTTTCCAGTGGATTTATATGAATATGGGGCGCATTCACCACATCGTGTAGAAATCTTATTGAAGATAAACATATTGATTTTATAGAAAAAATACGCACTAAAGCAATACAAAAATTAGTGTTGAAAGGTCTCGATAACCAGACGATCATTTAAAAAAAAATGTAAATTGGTGAAGTTCAGCTCTCTCACGAACTTGCTGAAAAATCTGGCCTAGTGTTTTAAATATATAGAAGATTTTATAACTATATATTTATATATAAACTGTATTATACGTGTGGTGAAATCCGTTACGAGTAACCTTCCAGGTAAAAACCATGGTTTACCTATTTTTAAAATAGCTTCTATTATTAGAGATTACATTTAAGGGCATATATTGCCGTATTCATAATCCTACCAAACCTAGGACCGTAAATTGCGTTTAAATGTATGCCCCTAGAAAACGAATAAAAATCGCATTCATACAAATTCACTGTCAATTTGATAAATTACGTATACAAATGGGCGTTTTTGTGCCACTCCTTTCTATAATTTAAATATAAAGGTAAAATGATCATCTATTACTATTTATATAAATGTATTGCTCACAGTTGATGCGGTGATTGAAAACTATGTAATATTTTACCTACAACTACTGGGGAATTAAATGGATTATGTAATTTAACACTGTCTAGCCAAAACTGGGACAGACATTTAAACAAACATAATAAAGAGCAGCAATATTTGAGAAATAAAGAATGAGTCCATAGAGATAAACGCTAAATTTAACATGTAAAGTTAAAATAATTTATATTATACATATATCATAGTTGCTTTCTTTTAATTTTTAATATAATTAAATCTCATTTGAGGAATGATCTTTTATAAAAATCTGATGATCATTTTGATTAATTATGTCAGAGAAAGTGTCCCGAGTCCTATAAACGAAGTAGGTAGTTAGTTTCAATTTGAAAATAAAAGATATTTTGTTTTTTATTTAAAATGCTGATCTGTCGTGATCAGATCAGATCGATATGCTCAAAACAATATATTGTCAGTTATGGTGTGATTTTTGTAAGAATGGTCTTACTTGGGTTTAGTGCGAGAAAAGGTCGCGGACTTCTCAAAAATATATTATGTTAGTTTTAAAACCTCACACCTTGTCTAGCTAAGTTCATTTTATTGGATTACTTAACTTTTATATTTTGAATTTGCATTACTAATTTTTGCCCCACTGCTATAGCCTCATCTTCTTATATTTCGTAATGTTACAACTATATTATGCAGTTCCTAGAAGTTCATTTTTACTTTCTTCGTAAAAGGGAAGTATTGTAGCCGTAAAAAATGACCTTCCAAGATTTTTTCAGATCTTTAGATTTCAAGGTCCCTATATACGCAAAAAAAACATATTTTCGAGAAGCCGTCGGTCTGTCTGTCGGTCTTTCTGTCTATCGGTCTATCTGTCGGGCTGTCTGTCTGTCTGTCACTCTGTCTGTTACCCGATTGACATCAAATTTTTGTCAAAAATTAAGGTGATGATAAAAACTTGGTAAAAACCCAATTTGGCGGAACAAAACGACGCGCGACGGCTTAATGACATGTTAAAAAAATTATTACTTAGAACTAATTATCTAATTTACCTCAAAGTTTGCACAAAAATCAACTGTAACATAGGAATCCAAGGTAGCAAAACAAAATGGCGACCTAATAAAATTTTTAAAAAATCAGCCTGAAAAACTAATTTAATAAAAAATAATTTCAAATTTTGCAGAAACATTAAAAGTGATATAGAAATAAACTGGTATAATTGTGGTACAAATTAAAAAATCAACTTAAAGAAACCATTTTATTTAATAAACCTCAAATTTTGCAGAAAAATTAATTGTGATATGGGGATAAACTGGTACGAAATCAACATGACGGAACGAAACGGCGGTCTTAAAAAATCAGTGTCAAAACTACTTAATCAATTTATTATAAATTATACCCAAAAATCAAGTGTGGTTTAGGTATAAACTGGTAGAAACTCAGTACTAATCCAATATGGGGGAACACAATGAAAAGACAGTATATATGTGTTACTAAATGACTACGTGCGAAACTAAATTGGCTCACACTTCACTATTACTAATAAAAGGAAAAATTCATAACGAGGGAAGTTTCGGGAAAAGGAAATTTAGCGATTTTATTTTAACATAAATCCTTCAAAAAAGTGTGTGATTCGCTTTTGACCCCTCCAAAGGAAACGTTGAAGTTGCCATAATATAGTTAATGTACAACATTGTTTTCTACTTATCCAAATGTCTTTCAAACTACTTCGCTTAACCACATTTATCAAAACAGAATATTCGACACTAATTACTAACAAACGTCATATAAACTAAGAAATTTCTATAGTATTTTTAGGCAAATTTAAACACATATTGTCGGGTTCGTTTTTGATAAATTACCTAATGCTCACTGCTTATTGTCCAGAAACAAAAAAGAAAATAGCCGTCCATTCATTTTTTTTTATTAGTTGTATTTGTTTTATTGTGAAGGTATTTAATAGTTAGTCATAAATCATTTGTCATAGTTTTTAACAAACATAAAGTGTATACCTTACCAATTTTAATGTCATAAAAAGTAATTTTGACAAAGTAAAAAACTTTTTTGAAATTACATAAATTCTACGTTGGAAATATTTTAAAAGACATTTGGCTTTTTTACAATGTAAAAATATGATGCTATACGAAGCCAAGCCAAGCCACCTGTCTGTAAGACGTTCTGTGTTACCATAAAAATGAAAGGTGTGATAAGTAGTAAACAAGACACACGCATTAGAATACATAATACATATTTAATGTACATGCTACAATGTTAATTAGTGCCTTAAAAATGTTTGGTAGTCTTTTAAATCTTGTATTAGCATTATAAACAAAAATATATTTCATTATGTATATATTATTGTACATTGTGATAGGTGAATCGATAACACTAAGTGGATCTTTACCAGGTTATTTATGAACGACATGGTTCATGGTTCAAAAAGTCATCTTTCGATTATGGATTTAACGATGGTTTTATTGACAAACCTGTGCCATCCCGGTACAGATCCACTTATGGGTACTGAATATTATACTGAGTGTTAGTCAGAAATATATACGGTGTAACCACCGTCCCTTGTGTTGTGGCTTTTACTATACATTTATTGCCGAAAAAATCTTTAAATTTATACAAATCCCTCAAATTTCATTTTTGTGGTGGTTTTTCTTTCTGAGATATGGCGTGGTTTAGTCAGTTTGGACTATCATGTATTGTTGTAATATTAATATGATAAGACACTTGGAAGCAGGGACGTGCGGTGAAATTTTAAGAAAGAGAAGCAATTTTTAGAAACTTACCTATTTGTAACGTAATTCGATTCTTCGATCATTTTTTGCAAATTCTTCAATGACGTCATCATAAAAACGTCGATGCTCCGACATATTTTGGAGAATTTTATTTTCAATGGACAACAGCGATGTATGCGAAAGTCTCTCCCGCCCCGTTGAATTTCTCACGAAATTTTTTATACGTTTAAGTGTTGAAAAATTGCGTTCTACTGACGAACTTGTGGCAGGTATTGTCGATACTAATTCACACAATTTTGACACTTGGGTGTAGGCATCTTCCAGCTCCTTGTCTTTTAAAAATTGCATTAGTTCCATAGCGTTATTTTTTGCGCTAATGTCATCAGTCTCGTAAATCACTTTTAGTTCAGATCGCAGTAACACTCGGTCGAAGAACTGGCCATAATGAAGAAGAAGAAATTTAAACGCATCTTCTGGCAAAGTTTTTCCTTTAAATGCATCAAAATTGCAGAGCTCGAGGAATTTAAAATCATTTAAACCGTTAAATCTATAGTTTATTTGTTGCTGAATTTGATCGATTATTTCATAAAAGAGGAGTCTGTATGATGTTTGAACATCTCCCACCTTGTCTGTTCGAAGACGCTTGGCTTGTGGCTCTACATTTAACGTCATCGTTTTCTCCCAAAATAGGTCAAAGTCATCTCTTTTTTGGCTTAACATGGACTTAAAATCATCCACTTTTTTTAGGCAAAAAGCAAGATCATTTATTTTAGTTTGCAATATATTAAAAACATTGTCCGAGAATGGAAATATTTCTGAAAATATGTTCAACAAATAATTAAAATTAAAATCTCGTTTCAAACAGTCCAAAAACCCCCTCAAACTATTTATTGCTCCTGAGTCCCACGTTTCAGTATTTTCTATTATATTCTCAAATAGTTCAACCAGTGATTCACGATTTTCAGATACTGTTAACACAAGTCTTCCATTATAGTTCCACCTAGTAGGAGCTACTTTGGGCAATCGTTTTTGGACAATGGAGTCCAAAGCTTGAGTACGTTTTGTTGACTTGGAAAAAAAAGCAGCCATGCCTCTTAAAATAACGAAAAATGCTTTACACTCTTTAATGTAATTGATGGACTGGGATAAAACCAAATTTAATTTATGAGCAAAACAATGGACAAACGCAACCCTTGGGAAAGGTTCTCAAACTTTAGCTTGCAGACCCCCCAATTGTCCTGCCATCACTGCAGCTCCATCATAGCTTTGAGCAACTAATTTTTTCTCTCCATTAATTTCTTTATTAACGTTATAAACTACGGTATATAATGCATCTGCTGTACGATTTTCGAACACATTCTTAAAACCTAAAAATCGCTCTTGAATACTTCCGTCTGTTTTAACGTAGCGTATTACTAGATAATTGGCTAAACTTAGTGATATCAATTGTTTCGTCCAGAACAATAGCAATGAACCGCGCCTCGCCAATCTCCTGCTTAATTCTTTTTAGAATAATGGTTGCAACAGCGGAAATTAAATCATTCTGGATTCGATTCGACGTTCCGCGACGAAAAACGCTAGACTGCTCTAAATGATTTCTAAGCAATCATCATATTTAGCCATTAAACTAAGTAAATCTTGAAAATTTCCTCTATTTGAAGAAACCCTTGTTTCGTCATGACCTCTAAATCCCATTTCGTGCTATCCGATAAAACAAAGAACATCGATAAGTCTTCTTAATGTTTACCTATTTTTATCGACTAGTTCATTGTGTTGGCGGTGACTAATTTCCAACTGTTTATTAAGGGCGTGTTCAATTCTGGTTTTGCCGGAGACTTTTTCTTTTATGACGGCCTACAAATGCGCATTGTATATAATGTGTCTTTTTACAGCTTTATGGAAATTGTTTAAATCGGAAAAACCAGTTTTATTCCAGAGACCTTTTTCATTTTCAAAAAGTAAACATGGCCAACAAAATAATTTACTTATATTTTCACACCATGTTAGCCATTTAAATTGTTCGTATTGTTTTTCGGATAAAAATGTCTAATACAGTTTTTCATTTTTGTGGTTAAATTTTTCATAGGCGGTTTTGCCCTTCTTTTGGAAATTATTTGAAGCTTATCAGCGAAGTTTAATGTTGAAAATCCCTTTATTATTAAGACACACACCACACATTTACACACACTCTTCTTACTAAATTTTCCAACATTTTCAACGTTATTACCGACAGCCGAAGTTGACGGTATTTGCATATCCACGTCCGTATTATCGTCTTCCATATCGCACCATGCACGACGCGACGTACGTATCACACAACACACGGATAGCCGTTCAAAGAAAGAACCTACTCCAACGATAGCTTCCGCCCCCACTTAAAGCACGCGACTGAAATGCAAAAATTGAAAACAGCTGGTGGAACGTTCAATAACCTCTTGCTCGATTCACAGGAAATTAAGCATACAGGACTTGGCAGCAGAGAAGCTAGCGGCCCACATAGGTTCTATTCGATTTTCTATTGTGGCTGGGCCGGAGTCATGGCTGCATTTATTATAGGCTTGATAATTAAGATAATATTTTAGCATTTTTAATATAAACTAAATTAATGGTTTCCTATTTCAAAAATTACATTTTCGAAGATGTTTTGTAATTTTTTTTTTGGGGAAGCACTGCTTCCCTTCCTTCTATGGACTGCACGCCCCTGCTTGGAAGCGTGGCTGTTTGACTATAGGTTTGAAGATAACTGGCTAGGCCATGGGTGTTTTCGCCGATGGATTACGCAGCTGGTAATTTTGGTGACTCAATCAACCTCGAAAAATATATGTAAAAATAGATTTAAAAAATTGTATAAGAAATTGTGTGTCTCAATATATATGCTAATCTGCACATACATACATACACTGCATAAAAATGTCTTTAAACAAAAAAGAGATAATTGCGATTTTTCTTAAATGTTTCATTTAATCTACTACCCGCTAAACATGAAACATTCCTGAAACATTTCGAATCTGCAGACATATTGCAAAAATCTAACATTCCATAAAAACGTTTAAGAATATTTCCAAAAACATTCCAATATTACCGAGCACCGAAAAAAATTTTTGTTTTCTGTGCTCGGCGTCTTATATGTAGATCCTAAATATAACTAATAGAAAAATGTCGATTGTTAAAATTAGAAACAGTATGATATTCAAAATATCAATGAAATGGAACTAAGGGTGCTCACCCCCATATAAACTCTTATAAAACCCCAAATAGTCCTTAGTACCTATCACAATATAGATTGTTCATTGTGTTTCCTATTGGTTCGTCATTTATTTTCGCGGAGTATGAACAAGTTTTCTCGATTGTTCAGCATGTACACTAGCTAGTTGTAGTTGAATACGTGCCTTTTACAAATAACCTAGTAAAGATCCACTTAGTGTTATCGATCCACCTATCAAAATATACCACAATATATACAAAATGAAATATATTTTTGTTTATAATGCTAATACAAGATTGTATGTATTATGTAGGTATTTTAAAGTGTATGTTTTTGTTTGCTACTTATCACGCCTTTCATTTTTGGGCTAACATATATGTAGGCAGTATTAGACCGAAGAACGATCTAACCAAATATTTAATAACATACTGTTATTCAGAATAGGAAGAGAAATTTAGCGGATTTCGATTATACCCATCACGGCAATAAAAGAATAGGTCTTGCAGATTGGTACCAGGTGGCGTTGCAAAAAAGCCCAAAATTTCTTTAAAATATTTCCAATGCAGAATTTATGTAAATTTAAAAAAGTTTTCAACTTTGTCAAAATTACTCTCTATGACATTAAATTTGGTAAGCTATGCTCTTTAAGTTTAGGACTATGGCAAGTAATTTATGTCTAACTGTTATATAATACAACTAACAAACATAAAAAAATTAATGGTCTATTTTCTTCTTTGTTTCTGGACAATACATAGTGAGCATTAGGTAATTTATCAAAAACGAACATGACAATATGTGATTAAATTTGCCTAAAAATACTATTCAAAGTACTCAGTTTATAGAACGTTATGTTAGTAATTAGTAGTAGTTTTATAGTAAATGATATGTGGATAACAGTTGTTGTGTCCCAGTACCAAGCAACATACTTTTTCGTATATTCTGTAATTATAAACGTGGTTAAGCTAAGTATTTAGAAAGACACTTTGATAAGTCGAAAACAATGTTGTACATTAACTATATTATGGCAATTTCGACATTTCCTTTGGAGGGGTCAAAGGCGGATCACACTATTTTTTTAAGGAATTATGTTTAAAATAAAATCAGTAAATTAAATGTATATATATATATATATATATATATATATATATATATATATATATATAATTGGGAACCTTATTTTCTTAATAGTGAAACATAATTTTTTATATTAAGTCTACGTTTCGCTCATTGTGTTGAGCTTTCTTAAGACTTTATTTTGGTTTGCTTGATCTCTAAAAAAGTATTTTTTTCATTAAAACAAAAAACTCAAAAAAACTTAAAAACTTAAAATTGTCATATTAATAATATTACATATGCTACGTTTGGTAAAATAAAATGTTTAGTTTTGACAAAACACACATATTTAAAGACACAAAAAAAACATGTATCATGACATTTTCTTTATCCTTTTATTTTTCTGTAACAGTAAAACACTCAGGTTTACTTTTTTTTAGTGCTTAACTTTAACCAATAGATTTCCTTTATTTTTATCTATAATTTTGACGTTTTTAAGTTGGATGCCGAATTTACAACTTAACCCGACTTTTTTATCGGAACCTACTTAATTTTTTAGGTACAGTAATATAAATAAAAGAGAGCTATTGTAGAAAAAATATTGATAAATATTGCGGAAAAGATAAAGAATAAAAAATGTATTGTTAATTATCTAATAACATGAAGTCTAATACGGAGAGCATAATGTCTTACTTTCACAGAGTAAAATTTTACAGATCTATGTATGTGTCTACTATATTGTGTGAATACGAGCGTTCAAAATAATAATCTATATTATTATCTTCGTCACACATATTGTTAAACCACTCCGTTGCTTGAAGTACATATGACTATTAAAATACGCATTGAACTTAGAGGGTTTTCTTTTCGCCTGCACTAAAGTCTACTTGGTGTATGTTTCTTGACACCGACGTGCGTGAGAATCCGTTTAATACTGCACTGAATTTGAGTAAAAAAAAATAAAACATTTCAAATATAAGTTGACGTCAAGAATGTTGATATAACATTATTTCTTTCCCGCAATTTCGAAGGATTAAAAATTGACGTCACATTAACATTGAAGTTCGCAAACGTAAGTTACGTTGGCAATGTCACGTTTAAATAAGGTAAAATCATAGGTCATTAACGTTACGGACCTAAAAAAAAACCTTGTATCAAACTACTTAATAAATTGATTTCAAATTTTGTGCAAGAATTAAATGTAGTATAGAGATGAACTGATAATTTGTTTGACATGACGGAACAAAATAGCCCAAATAAACCCTCACAGATTTTACATATCTTCAAGTTTTAGCGTACCTAGATACCAAAAATATGGTTTGTCTATTTTGTCGGTCTGTCTGTCTTTCTGTCAGTTTACGGCGTAGCTAACAACTATTCGCGAATGAGTTCAAATGTTGGTCACAGATTAAAAGTCTTATGCGGATGACATGGTAATATTTTGGTAAAAATCCAATATGGCGGAAGTAAATGACGACTTACTGAAATGCTAAAAAAATATTACCAAAAAAACTAATTGATTGAACTGGTAACATTTTAGTACGAATTCAGTGTAGCAAAACAAAATTGTGGGTTAATAAAGTGTTTATTAAATCAACATAAAGACTATTTATTTAATTTTAATTCAATTTCAAATTTTGTGCAAGCATTAAGAGTGATATAGAGACGTTGTGGTACGAATCCAATATGGTGGAACAAAATTGTGCCCATTAAAAATGTTTGCAAAAACAGTGTGTTACTAAATGGCTATGTGCGGAAGAGTCATTTCACTATTCCTAATAAAAAAAGAAAATTCATATCGGTAAAGAAAATTTACTGATTTTATTTTATTATGTGTTAACATTAATTTCAAAAGTAGATGACAAATAAGCTGACAATAAAATCAAGACTAAATATTTATAAGTAAAACTTTTTTTTTATTTATGTTTTGTTAATGACTTAGAATAAGTTATAAATAATAAATATTCGAAAAATATAAAAAGGTGCAGAAACATAAATAAGAGTAAGACTAATAAAAAATGATTTTTTTTAAAATAATCTACCTTTTGCAATAATCCTAAGTCACTACCACCTGTATCAACAATTTCCTAATATCAAAAATTTCCTAATATCAACGATAATACTAAGTTCTGTAAGTAATAGAATCAAATTTACAACTAGTCATTCGTAATTTTCAGTTTTGACAGATGCTATCCTCATATAGTTAACGACTGAACTACCATTGAAATTTTTACTAATTACTTACCTACAAGGTAGATATAATACTATTTAAATTTAGAAATATTCTAGGCGCCGTTCTTATACGTATCCTAACTCTTACAATAGGAATATTATACAATTAATTTTGTAACAATATCCATTTTCAGCTTATGTATCAGCAATGTAATTACACATTAATTTGCATTTTCGTTGCGGCTAGCTAATTTACAGAAGTCTGGTCGTTGGCTCTTTTGATTACAGGTGAAATTTCTCACTTCTAGCGTTGATAACTCTTACATTAATGGCGTTTTAAAAATTCCGTAGCAGAAAACGTATACAACGAACTAAAAAGAAGGGTCTAAAATTAAAAAATAAAATTTGTTTTAAATGACGTTCACATAAAAGCCGGCATGGTCACATTTTTATCCATGAAGATACCAAAAGTTTTAAAATATCTCGGCGATCAGAAATGGCATCTTTATTTAAAACCACGCGACTAAACAGAAGTCATCAGTCTATACGACCTCTAGAAAATGCAAGCTAGTAAGAAAAAAATTAGACGTATTCTACGTATCTTTTTTCTCTGATGAACCTTAAAACTTTCTCGATTGACCCCTAGACCTCAGGCGATCGACCGATTGATCGCGATCAACTGTTCGACCACCCCTACTTTAAAGCAATGTCAAGAGACATCATTTGCATTTACAAGTAATTTACATACGCCTGATTAACTCGTATACGATTTCGTGTGTGTAAATGAGAACTCGTAGGTTAGGTACGGGTTAGTCTCAAAGTTGAGAGGAATTCGGCTACCGCTAAGAGTGAGCCAGACTTTTATTTATTTCAAAATCATGGAAAAGAAGTTATTGACAGACGATCTCGATCAGTTTGATTTTTACGGGATGTATTACATGTTCTAAAATATCTCTTGTTTTGGGCACATCATCATAATTTACATTCGATATCGAATCAAAAGAAAAAATCAGTAACACTGTTAAAAAAATTTCTTCAGTTCCCAACACAGCTTTTAACTTTAAACTCAAATTCACATTTTTCTATTAGCAACATCCTTACGTTTTTATTTGCCTTCTTAAGTACTAAAACTGCACGCTCTGTGTTCAGCGCCATTGGCCATTGTAAATATAGTTTTTATAAATCGCATACAATATTTTAAATTAAACTCATTCATCTATTCAAATATCACTAACCCTTATTTATAAATGCCGCTTTATTAAGAGGATATCCATTTAAAGAAACAATATTACACAGGATGTTCCATTTGAAATAATAAAGTCGACGCTTAATATTTATTTTGTAGCAAATCTTAGCGTTGTAGATAAAAATCTTAAAACTTTTATATTTATTTTTTCTAATCTTCTGAAATAAAGTTTTTAGATGCGTAACTTGGTAATCCGCTTCCTTAAAGTGGTTAACTAAAAACACAATAGACTATTTTAACTTATATTGTTGTAATCAATTCTATTGTTGCTATTTAGATATTGAATCTTAGATACGAGAGAAAATTTGATTCTGTAATTTGTTAATTAAAAAGATTAAATATATATGGTTAAAATAGACACGTTTTTTAAAAGTTTACGATTTGGGATAAACGATACAATGTATACACCATATACAGTTCCACTTTATCACATAATTCTACCCAATATCATACCACTTCCACATAATTCCTCATCAATTTTACATAATTCCACAAATTCCCAATATAATTGTTCTACTTCATTTTCATATGATTTCACAATAATTCCACACAATTCTAAGCACTCTTACACAACCGCAAGAACAAAAGACGAACAATTTTTTAAGATATCGACATAAGTTATAATTTGTTTAAATTGGAGACTCTGTGTATTATATGCCCCTCAAATGTGTATCTTTTTGCAGATTATAATATATCTGGTTTAATAACTTTCTCATCAAAGACACCAAAGGAATTTAAGAAAAAACCTTGCCATATAAGAAGCAGTACGTTAGAGAGAGACGGAAAAAGCTCTATTACATAGTGGAGCCGATAGGAAATCATTGTCTGACGATAAAGTTATCAAACTAGATATATTTATTGTCTGCAAGAAGAAACCCATTTGAGAGAAATAATATATACAGGGTATCCAATTTACACACAACTTGTTTTGATATCTTATAAAATTGAGTGTTTTTTTTGTTGTTTTTAATTATTCGAAAAAAACTTGTAAAGCAATCCAATCATTATGTATTGATTCATATGGCTAACTTTAAAACTAAAGGACATATGGCAGGTTAAAAACGTTATTAAGGTAAATTGATCGCACTGTACAATGAAAGAATATTAACGGCATTATTAAAAAATTCTTTAACACTTAAATGTGCAAAACGTTTGCAAGACAATTATTTTTGTACATTTAAGTGTGTGAATATCCAGGGAAATATTTAGATGTGAAATTAAAATAAAAAAGTTAAGAAAAATAATATAAGCAAGAAAGAACATGCAACTTAATCCAAACAATAATTTTATTACAATACTTATTCTGTAAACACATTTAAACTTCTCTAGTTCGTCCGCTTCCCTTTTCGAAAAGAAACTAGTCCTCTACCGAAATTTCTTCTCTTGCTGCCAGGTATTTTCTGCTTTCTATAGATTGAAGAATAGAGTTATTGCTGAGTTGTGCTCTACTCTTTGAAATAATTTGCTTCAATTTACCAGTACTAACTTCTGAGTTAGGCAAAACTTCCCGAGGAAATATTTCCATGTTTTGTATATTATCATCATTAATCTCTGCAATTACTCCAATGGATGGAAAGCCACTGAATTTCAACAAAGGACCCTGCACCCATCTTATAGATTTTTGGTGAACCGCCAAATTTCGTGAGATTTAACATGTTCTAGACCTCGACCTTCTGATTAAAATACTTCACGGGCAGAACATAAGCTTATGAGTAGTTTTAGTTTACACGGTGTTGAATTTTACCCAATGCCCATATAAAATACACGGGGAAACCAAGGTGGCACCAAATTACTTTTTTCAACGTATTTATAGGATAATACTTGCCCAAATAAGAAAAAAGTTTCCTATCTGCATCACATTTAATTCTTGGGCAAAATTTGAAATCGTATAATGAGTAGTTTTTTACATCAATTTATTTGCCTATTTATTCCGCCATATTGAATTCGTTTCAAAAGTTTACCAGTATATTTCTTTGTCACACTTGATTTTTGTATTAGAAGTCAATAAAAGAGTGGATTTTTTTAGAATGATTATTTTTGAAACATTTATATCGTTTCGCCATATGTATTTTTACCAAATTGTCATCACTTCATCCCCGTATCCGTTGGTCCGCAGATATTTCCTAACCCTAAATACTAGACCACTTTAATATAACAACAAGAACACCGTTGACGAAAACTATTTAGAAACTTAATATCTGGCAATTAACTGCGACCCAATGGAGTAGGTAAAGACTGATAATATCGGTTTCATGCAGGATATAAAATCTATATATGTGTCCTGAGGATGCAACAATAAAATTGCGTAACGTCGACAACCAAAATAGAATCTTGTTTTTTTTACTGGATCCTAACCCCAAATAATACACCACTATAACATAAAAATAAGAGGACCGTTAACGAAAATTATTTAGAAACTTAATATTTGGGAAATAACTACGAACCAACGTATAGTAGATACAGACTGATCATATGGGTTTCATGCAGGATATAGAATTTATATATGGGTCATCAGGATGCAACAATAAAATAGCGAAACGTCGACAGTTTAAAAAAGTCTATTGTTTTTTTACTGGATCCCAACCCCAAATAATACACAACTCTAACATAACAAGAGGATCGTTTACAAAAATCATTTAGAAACTTAATATCTGGGAAATATAGGCGGACCAGCGTAGTAGGTAAAGACTGATAATGTGGGTTTCATGCAGGATATAGAATTTATGTGTCCTGAGGATGCAACAATAAAATAGCGAAACGTCGACAGTTTAAAAAAGTCTGTTGTTTTTTAACTGGATCCCAACTCCAAATAATACACCACTGTAACATAACAACAAGAGGATCGTTAACGAAAACCGTTTAGACACTTAATATGTGGGAAATATCTGCAGGTCAACGGAAAGGGTAAAGAATGATAATATGAGTTGCATGCATGATATATAATCTATATGTTGTCAGGATGCAACAATAAAGTTGGGAAACATCGACAATTTATAAAAGACTGGATATTAACCCCAAATAATACACCACTCTAACAATTTTTTTAAACATATTACTAGGTCATCCTCGTGTGACTCTTAATTTTTGGTCACAATTTGCAGTCAATCGGGTAAGTAGTATTTAAGCTATGTCGCGAACTAATAGACAGACCGACAGATGAAACGACAGAATTGATAAAACATGTTTTTTACAACCATCTACAGAGCAATATCTAATAGGCATATTGGCTTATATTTGTCAAAGAAATAAAACTTTTTTTGTCTCACTATATAGCACAATAACAAACTAGCGCGATCACGGAACCTGATCAACTGTGTATATGCCGGAGACCCGACCGGTACCCAGAATGTACCAGCCGGGGCGGGACGCGAGGAATAGGTAAATCGAGTCACGTGTTCAAGTGCTGCAACTTATATTTTTATTCAGTAAACTTTGCCGTAATCTTCAAGTCATTGCTTTTAGAAAGCTACTTATGTTATATTTTTTGGTGGCTAGAAAGTACTGTTATTACTAACATGGTAATTTAATTATAACTATTATTTATATTGATATAGCATATAGCAAAGGGTTGTGTTAACGTTGTCTGATTTGATATATCAGGTGAGTCGGCAGTTAAGCAGTTGCCTGACTATCCAATAACACAATAGCCTAAAGAACTAATGTTCTGGCTCACTGTATCAGCTTATAGATAAGCTGGAAATGGCAGAGTTCTTTTTGCACCTAGATAATCAACATATTATGTGCCAAATATATCCGTTCTGATGGTGTAAGTTTGCTATAAATTTAAAGAGGATTTGGAAAAGAACCTCCTTATTTTTCTTGGCTGCCACAAAATATAAACAGTGAACGAATAAAAAGCATGGAATGTATGAATAAATTATTACACGATGCTAAATATTTGGTTGGCACATTTTACAAAAAGGGTGAGTCAATATTTTGGCTCACATCTGTCACAGTGTTTTGATCCACCAGATAACAATCCACAAAAAAGATAACATACGTTCATAACAATAAGATATCAGTTGTTTTACAAGACTTCCTGAATGATATTTTCTAAAGCGTTTCCAGTTAATTTTCCTGCAAAATTAATTTCTTTTTTGTATGTCAGTTTTGGAAATATGATTTTAATTATATCATCATATATTCGTATTTCCGTATAACTTTAAACATTCTTAATCCATATCCGTGGCGTTTTTATTTAAGCAAATATGATGGAAAAAAAATTAGTTCATGACTTGAAAAGGCGATTTTAAGGAAATATAAAAATATTATTTAAACTTTTTTGAGATGACGACTAATTCGATATAACATAGGATTTTTAGATTAACGTAAATGCTTTTGTAGTTCTTAATGTATGATCACAGTTTATTTAAAAATGGGAATATCGTTTAACATAATCCAACCATTCCAACTCTCTTAACGTGAAAATTAAATGTAAAAAGTTATTATAACATTTTCGTTTGCAGATGATACTGGAAACTTTGTGACAAAGAAGATGTTTAAATAATAAGGTCAAGAAAATATTTCAGATAATAGTCATGACAGAGTTTATGAGCATTACCTTTATCCCTCAAAAAATTAGACATTATTAAATTATCTCATTTGCGATTGGTTTACAAAAAAAATGGTAATGTTAAAAATCTATTCTCATTACAATACTTTTACGTTTTTTTATAGATTTTTTTCAACGCAACATAAAAAATACGAAATAGCAAAAGATTTATTTTAAATAATACTGAACTCAACACAAAATATCTTTAGTTTTAAATATGTTAAGTAGGTACTTTTTAATATTATATTATGCGTATATTACAAAACTGCATAAGAGCAAATTTAGCTAATTTAAAACAATATTAAGCACTTTTGTCATGTATTTTAAAATAATAATATTACCGTAAACTACTGAAATACTAATAAATACTATAAAAATGTTGATAGATAGTAAAGTTTTATCATTATCCGAGCAACCCTCGTAAATTCTAAAGATAAAAAACAAAAGAATGAATACTTTGATAAATGCCAAATGCAAGATATCGGTTTAAACACCCGTGTGGTTCAGTTTTATGTACTCAGGCAAAATCGGGTCGGACACCAATTACCGTGGCAGGGAAATAAGTTACAACCTAGATTTATTCCAGATAGCCGGACGGAGAACGGGCAATAATGGTTCCGGTAGTCTTCTTGAATAGGTCGTATATCAAACCGCAACTTGTAATTATGATATTCCGAAAGCAGACTTTCGTGCCGAGATAAAAGTAAGCTCGTTTACGGAACAGCTACCGTCGAGATTTGGAAGGGTTTATTACAAAATATAGCTAAATTCGCATTGTTTTTTTTATTTCAATCATTTCCAATAATAAGTGAAAAATATTTTGCTGCAAAAAAATAGTGACTTTTTTTGAATGATCTAATGTGTCACCCGAAAAGATATTTATTATGCTCTCAGCCCACGTTTAGGTAATTAAAACAATTTTACTTATGAAATTGGAACATCTTTTGTTAATTAGAAATTATATGCAAATAAAGACTAGAATAATAATTTTTCTTCAAAAATAACGAAAACTAAAAAATTCTTAAAAGAAAACCCTGAAATTAAAATACTTAGAACCGATAAATCTAACAAAACCGTAATAATGCATGCAACAGAGTATTCCAAAAAAATGAATTCCTTATTGGATGATACAAAAACATATAAAAAAATTAAATCGGACCCCACAAACCAATACCAAAAAGAAAATAACAAACTAATTGATTTTTGGGAAAAAAAACAATTTATCTCTCCAAATACTGCTAAAAACCTCAAAATTCGAAACGCCGTGCCACCAAAAATATACGGATTAACAAAACTTCATAAAAAAGATATTCCATTGCGTCCAATAGTTTCTTGCCTACAATCCCCATACACCCCTCTATCAAATTACTTAAAAGGTATCCTCAGTAATATTATATACAAAAACAACTAAAAATATAAAATATAAAAATTCCAAAAAACTATCTGCTAATCTCGTTAGACGTGATATCCTTATATACTAACGGACCCATACCACTTGCAATAAAAGTAATAAAAGAAAAGTGGTCAGAAATTAAAAAATATACAGATATACCACAAGAGGAATTTATCAAAGCAGTTGAATTAACCCTTAACTCCACATATTTTTTATATGAAGATCAGTTATATCAACAAACAGAGGGATGCGCAATGGGTGCCTCCATATCAAGCGTTGTAGCACAAATAGTCATGGAAGACCTGGAAACAAATGTTTTAAAAAATCTAAACTTTGACATACCATTTTTTTACCGTTATGTTGATGATTACATTACTACAATACCAGCAAATCAAGTAAATAATGTTTTAACTACATTTAACGAATTTCATAAAAGCTTACAATTTACAATTGAAGTCGAAAAAAATAACAGAATCAACTTTTTAGATTTAACAATACACCAAATAGGCCAAAATATGAAAACTGAATGGTACACAAAATCTACTTGGTCTTCTAGATACTTAAACTATAAATCGAACCACCCAAATTCCCAAAAAAAATCCGTAATTGTAGGTTTAGCAGATCGCGCCATCATGCTCTCAGATCCTGAATACCGGAAACAAGCCTTAGAAAAAGCCAGAAATGCTCTAAAAATAAATAATTATCCCGAACAGCTTATAAATAAAACCATTAAAAGTAGAATCCACAAATTTTATAACTCGAACGACACAAAAAATAATCAGACTTCAAACACAAAAAAATTTATATCTTTACCCTTTATAAACGGCTTATCCCAACCACTTCAAAAATTATTTAAACAATATAATATTCAAACTTGTCACAAGGCTTCGAATCTACTATCAAATAATTTTTCCAGATTAAAATCCAAAATCCCAAAAAACAAAAAAAGTAATGTTATTTATGAAATACCCTGCAAAGATTGCAACAGTGTGTACATAGGCCAAACTAGCCAATACTTGGAAAACCGACTGAAGGGTTACAAGTATGACAAAAAAAACGCGACGGCTCTAACAAATCATGAAAATTCAAAAAAACATACCTTTGATAATAGTAACACCAAAATCTTAAAATCCGAACCGCAAACTAAAAAAAGAGAATTTTTTGAGATGGTCAAAATACAAAAAAGCAAAAATGCTATCAACGATAAGAAGGACGTCAATAACCTGAGTAAATTTTATATTTCAATACTGGAATAACCACTGTGATGTCTTAATGTTTTAACATAATATGTGTATTTTAATTGTATTGATGTGTATGTATATATGTGGAAATGTGACATCTTGTGCCGTTTTGAATAAGTCTACGTATTAAGGTAAGAAGGAAAATATTCACTTTCCATTTTTATAAAATTAAAAATAAATGTACTTTCCTTAATAGTTTACATTCTAAGGTAATACTAACAAGATAAAATATTAAATGTAAAAATACTAAATTAAAATTCTACGCCCTTCTCCATTTTTAGATTTGAAAAAGACCGAAGTGCGGTCGAAACGTTATCTGACTACATCATGTTTATGGGCAAATATATGATTTAAAGTATATTTGTAAAGTTTTTAAATTGACCGTAAATCAAGAAAATTGAAATAAAAATATATACTCAAACTGGTCAAAGAAAAATTAAACCAATAAAATATATATATATATATATATATATATATATATATATATATATATATATATATATATATATATATATAAAAAAGTTCTAACCATTTTTTTAAACTGATATACAAATGTACTCACGAACAATATATGTTCATAAATTTTAAATATTTAGTTTCTTTAAGTTTTTAAATTGTAAATAAAAAAAAATTGTGTTCTAAGCACTACTAGTTACATCGCTATCTACGTTGTTAAAATGATGTTGAAGTCGAAGATCAATAAAATTCAATATTAACTATTAATTGTTGATTTTATCAGCCGCCATCTTGGCTTGTATGGGCTGTCCATAGTAATATGGATACTTTCACTAATATTTACAAATCAGCATCTCAAAATATACATGGTAACCGGAAATCATTTTATCCATAAAATTTAAAAAAATGTAAAGCGGCTCAATATCCTTAAAATGATGTTTACGATGGTACTTATTCATCGTGTCAAATTTAAGTCTAGTCTAATGCCTAATGTCTATTTCGGAATCTCAGAAAAATTTTAAGAAAAAAAGTTAATATTGAATTAATTTTGTTGTAATTTAAACAAATTACTAAATATTCACTTTATCATACAGCATTTTCAGACGAGGGGTTTGTGGACAAAAGTTAGTAAAACTTTTTTTTAATTTAATGAAAGGTATAGGTAAATCACCTTCCCAAGCCTGTTACATGGTCACATTAACACCCTGTCTGGACCCATTGTAAAGAGTTCCTTAAAGATTTTAAAGGTTCAATGCAAAAATGTCCTATATTATTATAGAGATATGAGTTATGACCTTTTAAATTAAAACTCAAATATTGGCAAAGCAATATAAACATATCTTCGTTATGAATTCTTTTAATCTATTTAATAAATATACTTTTATAATGCTACTAGAGTAACAGAGAAATTCTGAACCTGGAAATAGATGTAATATTAGTATTGAGGAGACAATAGGTCCATCAGAAATTAATAATGCATCTAAAACCTAAAATAAAAAAATATATGTAAAAATTAATTTACAAAAAGTGTAAAATGTCGATAAATTTAAATAATATATATAAACAGTTATAGCCAAGATTTTAATCTTGGCTATAACAAAAAAGGTTGTTTTTAATTTTAAACAAAACATGTGATTTAAATAGTTTATAACAATTATTTTTTGTTTTAAGCAAAATATGTTTAAAACCAGGAGCGTAAATAAGGCGGGGGGACGCCCCCTCACCATTATCTTCAGCAGTTGGCTAAGTGGTATAGTCAGTTGGTTTTTTTCCTCCGAGCCCTCCCCACAACAACAGGAGTCGTCCCTGTTTAAAACCTTATCTATGTACTTGGCCCCAACTAATAACATGAAATTATATCCAATCTCGGGTCATCAATTAATAATAAATAATTCATATTTATTAAAATAAATTAAATAAAACTATATAAACAAATAAATTATACAACTTTTAATTTTTCACCTCATTGCACTATTTCGGACATTGAGACAGACGCAGACGGCTAAAACGGTCATCTATTACATATTCCTTGTCACAATGTCGTATGCGTTTTTATTTAAATTTTGATTAAAAAATCGTAAAAAGTTATAATGGACATTGTTGCGTTTGTTTTTCATTTAAATCACGAGCGTTAAGTTCCTAGAGTAAAACTCATGGGCGTGGATTTAAATTTAAATAATAGTTATAAATGAAATTACTATTAACTAATGGCAGTACTTACCAGCAACAAAAATACAATACAAGTCTGTATAAAACTGAACCTGTTTTGAATTATGGTATAATTTGTTGGAGCTATACCCGCAGGAATACTATAAAGAATGTACCTAATTATTGCTCAAAAATATATATAAAAAATTATCTTTAAACCAAAACTCTACTCTTCTGAACGTCTATTTAGGAAATCTGGAGTCTCTACAGTTAGACATATTTACACGAATAATATTATTAGATTCCCCCAACATAATATTATTTTTAAAGCTAATATCAAACCCACCTTGACTCTTACAAATACTCATTTCGGCATACCACAAATATTTCATTTTATCAACTATAATTATTATTTATTCAATATGTTTTAATCCGCTCTGTATAAATTATTATTAAAATAGTAAGAAGCATGTTTGGATTGGGAATAATGGAGAAACAGTTTTGGATTTGATTTTAAAAATGCCCTATTAAATAAACATATTTGTAAATAAGTAACATTTCATTTTTGCTATTATAGGCAATTACAATTTCGGATAATCATGATTTCTGAGAGTCCATGTTTGTCCTAAAATTAAATGGAATCAAAAGCATTTTAAGGAAAGGTTATTGGCATTTCGTTAGGTATTTACAAAAAGGATAGGAAACCGTTATTTTAAACTTGGCTAAAATTATTAGGATATACCACTTAAATTATTTCTAGGTTTTTTACATCGTTATAAAGTATTGAATTTCTTCTACATATTTTGAATTACAATCATATTTTTCTTTACATATAAAATTCATATGATATATTAAAAAAAATTTTGATGACCTACAAATTATAGAGAGAGATGCAATCAAAATGAATTTAATAAATAATAAATTCTCATTTCTATGTACCTACATAAATTACATTAGTAATAATAAAAGCACATAAAACTTTCCTTATCTTTTTCAGGGCGCCACGAATATTTATATTTTTATTATAGCAATTTTTGCTTTTTTGAATTTTACAATATCGCCCGGCGATACAGACTATTGCCTTTGTCTGTTGCGGATTCGGATTTTACCGCGGAAGGTGTGGCATGTCTCTCTATGTATTCTTGTCATGTTATGGCATTAAACCTTATACTTTTATTCACAAACCTTTGCATTAAAGATGTTCGCGCTGTACATATCGCCAGGCTTGCGGCTTGTCTACTCGAATAACTGAATATAACTTTTCGAAATTGATTAGACTAACGTTTTAGTTTACACGAAAATGTCAGTAAATGTTTATTTAAAAGAAAACGAGATCTAAATTGCATAGGAACCGGGTCACCTTACGTAAAGGTTTTGAAATTGTTTCTTAGTAAGGGTGATTTTGATTTAGATTCTTCATATATGAAACTATCTTCGTCCTGATATTCCCATTTTTCATAATTAATTCAACTTCAACAAAAAACTGAAGCATTTGTTGCCCTTCAATTTTACATGGTCTATTAATATATGTCAAGCCCTGTAGGAATTGGCGAAAAAGTACTCCATTTGCATCTAAATTATGACCGCAAGCCCCTACATCCCCTGGTACAAAATACGTTTAGAGTGGCAAATATATTGTTTTTATACGTTTAATTGTAACTTAATAAATGATGTACGTTTTCATATAACACAATTTAAAACACATGTTTGTGTAACGAATTGAATTATTTTCCAAAATACGAACATTGATCAATTGCAATTCATACAAAGACGATACAAACTATTAAATGGTGGTAGACCCAGTTAATTTCTTCCAAATAATGTTTTCAGAGCCTATAATTATCCTTACCTACTTGTAACGTAAACTTAAATTGCTAAAACTAGATGAAGTAAAGTATTTGGTACTAATTCGTTGTAAGAATTACAACAATAAAGAAGAAAGAATATAAGAATTAATATAATATGACACAATGTAAAATTGTAATCGACATTTCAGACGATTTATTGTAAGATATAAGTTGTACTTTATATTTCTTTATATTTAGTATTACGCGATGGAATTTTTACTCACTCCGTAAAATTTAGTACTCAGAATACAAAAGAGATGTTATGTTTATACTTGTAAAATTACTTAAATTCTCTTTTATATCTATAATTTAATATAAATATACAAATGAGTTATTTTAGTCTTTTAGCTTTATTATATTTAAACATTTAATGGATATGTGATATGTGTCACCCTAAGGGCCACCCGGCCACCCTGTAATAATACTACCTAACAAATAACTTAATTAAATAATATTATGACATTCGATTTGGCACATTTAGTCGTGTACCATACAGAGTATTAGTTTAATACGTTAAAATCTATAAATACGGTTTATTAAAATTTTATTTTTATATAACTTTTACCATATTTTATTTTAGGTTATATAATTTTTTTGCAACCCCGCCTAAAACTAACTTTTAATGTTTTTGGTACCAACTAAAATAATTGAAATTTAATTTTAAATAATTTGTTAGTTTTCACTCTCAAATTCTTGGATATAAATTGATAAATATTTTAATTCGTGCTATAAACTAACCGACGAACCCCCATTTTTTTTTCAGAAAACTATTGGTTTGGGAGTACAAGATATGAAAGAATTACAAAAATTTACCGAAACCGTTTATGAATGGATTGGGTTCGTGGTCATTTAAAAGAATATTTGTTTGGTAATGTTTATAGTGAAGAAGCTCAATATTTTATTATTAAACCATTCCTAATCAGTTTTCGAAATATTTTTTAACTTACCTATCAATCAAAAAAGAAAAACAAATACTTAGTTTTTGTAACAAGGACATGAAATGAAAATTTTTGGCATTACGCCTAAGATACAAAACAAGTTTAAAGTAAAAGCAAAAAAAAAGTGAGTTCACAACCAAACTGTAAATTGAATTAGATTATATTTTATTTGATTACTATTAATAAATATTTTTAGAAGTATTATAATACTTTTACTCGTACGGGACTAAATGTGGTGGTACAATAAATGTTTTGGAGACATTAAAAAACAATAGATATTTTTTTAAGAATTAGATACATTTTTTCGCAAAAATATTTCATCACATTTTTATTTTATATATGTACATTTTTCGAATAGATTATAATATATAAAAATCATTTATTATTTCTCATAACATACTAAGCATATACCTATTTATTTCTAAAACAGGCAAAAATAAAAAGTTATTTTAAAACAAAATCGGATATTATAGAAAATATTTTCTCCATGGTCATTATTATGGGATATTTAGAATACGCCTGTTAAATTATACTGATCGAATAAATGTATTAAAGATTTAGCAATTAAAAAAAAATACTAAAAATAGTTTTATTAATTTCCATTTTTTTTGTATATGCTTCTTTATCTAATACTAAGATGATTTATTACTTAATAAAAAATATTTTTGGTTAACTTTTTATCTATGACGTTTGCAAATGTTTTCCCATACTAGTTTTTATTTTATATGATGCTCATTATTTTATTGTTATTGTTCAACTAAGTAATAACTACTGATTTATTATTTAATAAACAATATGCAGATAAACATATTGTAAGAAACATCTATCATTTAAATAACGTAAAAAAAGAGAAACAGTAGTCTAGAGATACAAAAGTCAAATATGACAGACCTGTTTTTTGCAGCCGCCGCTCTATCCCGCTGCCGACGATTTTTAAACCAATTGCCCACTTGAGTAGGTGTTAGCCCCGTAGCTTGGGCCAGTTCTCTTTTCTTCGTCGGATTTGGATATGGATCCTGCAAATACCATTCTCGTAACAACGAACGAGTCCTTTCTTTAAAACAATGAGTCTTTTGCTCCCCATCCCATATCGTTCGGGGTAATGGAAACTTTTTTCTTACACGGTATTTGTCTACCGGTCCTAAAGCTCTCCCTCGTAGTTTTTCTGCTTCCTGATAATGAGCTTCCAACCACATAGCCTGGAGTTTTCCATGAGAGCTTTTTGTAAATTTATGGGATTCTAAAATTGAATAAAGTTCTCTAAAATTACCACTATGAAAGGACACTATCGCTCTCGCTCGTAACACAGCCTCATTTTTATTTAATTCACTAATGTTCGGATGTGCGACTGGAAGAGACCAAAGAAACCTTGCGAGTCTTTCGATGTCACCGGATTCTTCTAAAGTTTCACAAACCGCGGCCACTTGAGAAACCGTAAAGTTAAGTGTAGGCAGCGCAAACATGGGATTTGGTAGAAGGGGTGCTGGGCCGACTGGAATAGGAACACTAATTCCTGGAGATGATGAGGTGTCCGAATGAGGCCCGGAGCCGGCTCCGGAACATAGACCGGAGCTCAAACCCAGAGCCATATGGGTTGCCAGTGTTACTGCAATCTTGAAAGTTTATTAGAAGTCACCGATCGCGAGATAACATTACATATCGCGTAAAACAATCACTTTGTTTAATTAAACACAAAACTATCACAAGTGACTTCTAAAACACAACCAGCAGAGACTTTAACTTGCAAACGCACACTGGAGCTATAACTTTACTGTATAGTAGCACCTTTACAATTCAATCCACCATTGGTAAGAGATGGGCTGTTACTACGGATACGCTTTCAATGGCCGGCCAATCGGAATACGGATTGGTGGGGACAAGGCCTGCCTATGGGAGTTACAAGTGTCAATACGGAACGCGACGCTCAGCTCGGAGGCTTTTGTGCCTTATAACTAAAGGTGATGTCTAAAGTGGTCCTCTCTCTATACTCAATAACTCTGTCAGGATGATAAGTTTGGAGATACGCCTTTTACGTTATACCGAGACCGGGAAGTATGTCAATAATCTTGTTTGAGGTTTCTATGCCGGTAAATAAAATGGGATGATTGGTGTCCATGGCAACCTATGCTATATTGATAATGCACCTGTGAATGGAAGTGTGTCAAGATTGAATTTAAAAGTGAGAATGACGTCAAAGCTTTAAGCTTCTCAAATACATATTTTTAAGTTTACGTGATCCTGATATTTATTATCATTTTAGCATTTTATTGTCAAATTTCTGTATTTCCTAGTTCAGGACATCTACTTACTGCTATTATATTACTATTATTATTTCAGGATATCTGCTTTCCTCTCAGAATCATTTTGTCCTGAATTGTAATATGTTTAATTGTGTAGGTTTGCTAGTAGATAGCAAAACAACATTTAGAATTATTTAAACATTTTTATCGTTTGAAAATTAGACCATTTAGGAAATTTGTTTACTCATATTAAAAGAATTTGAAATTGGTTAATGTTCATTGAGCAACAACGTCTTTCCAATGTTTATTGTTTTTGCACTTTTCTAACGGAAAATAAGGCATTGAGTGAAATATTTTTATTTTAATATTACTTTATATATATTACTGCAAATTTATTTCATGTATGTATACAAAATGAAACGTTTTACACAACTTCACAACAAATGTTTCGTTTAAATTACTAATCAAACATAAAGGTATTTATTTCCAAGAAGATTAAATGGTTTACACATAAGGTTAAAATTGTATTAAACCAATGTATTTTGTTCAACGTCTCTGAATTTAATGTTCATTTGTTTCTAAAGCCCGTTTTAAATATTGCAGGTTTTCTTGCACTGCAATATGCAATAGCCTTGATCAAAGTCATGCGCAGTTTAGAAAATACGTGCAAGTCTCTTGAGCCTTGCTATTTCAAGTTGTTAAACAATCGTCGTCAATCTAATAAAAGCCATTCAGATAAATCCAAAAATATACATATTTTTAGATTTTCCCGCAAAAGGGCGGAACACTGTTTAAATTCATTTTCCATTTATCATCAAATAAATTAATCCGTCTCCTACCTTATAGCTCTCGCTTTTAGAATCTGACAAAAATACCACTTTGTGAGATCTCATTTAAATATTGAATTGGACTGCTGATGTATCATGATGTCTATATTTTGTTTAAAAATCTGCAGTTATGTGTTAATCGATCCTTGTGGTGTAGTGGAAAAGTAAGTAGTAATGACAGAATGTGAAGGCAAAAATTAATTCAGAATGTATACCACTGAGAGAAATCAAGGAGAAATTGAAATTGGACCAATATAATAAGTAATATAAAAATCGAAGATTTGCACCTAGAAATTAGAGAAAACCTGCTTAACGGCAAATCCAAGAAATTTTATTATTCTTATGCCACGTACCCTGCGCTCTTACAAGCGGTTTTTATCTAAGTTAAATAGAGGTATTTGGCTCCTGTGCTCTATAATCTAATTGCGATAACCATGCAAGAAAGGAAAAAAAATCTGAGCAGCATGCAGTAAATTGAAGTAACTTGAAGTAAGTAAGAAAGAACTCGAAAGAAAAGGGTATATACGTTTTAATAAAGAAAAGGGGGCCAAAGCGGTGCCATCTTGGAGCATAAACCGATGAGGTACAAAGGAGATACATTCAAGAAGATATAAGGCATCGAATACGGTGGCTTTGTTCTTCAGTAGATATAAATCGCCAACATACATTTTTAGTTGAACGCTCGTCAAGTAGAAGCGGTAATAAAGTAAAATGTCGCATAATTCGCTATGATTTTTTAGTGAACCACAATTATGTTTCTGTTTTAAACATTCTTAACATTTCGGAACGAGCGATAAGACCTGCTATACAGAAAAAGTGAATGATATTGGTGTTATTGAACTTGGTAAAAAAAAAAGTGATCGATGATCAAATCTGATCATATTGTTGCAAGAGATAAAATATTTCAGGAGGAAAAATTGAGAAACATACAGAGATAATTCCGCAGATGGAATTGCATTACTGTAATTGTAAAACCAGCATCAGTAGGGCAATTCCAGAAAAAAAATAACACCAGCCGTTACATTGTCATCTCTCTTGTGTTGTTTTAGGTGTTAGCAGTTTACACACAATGCAAACTTCTTTGTTCTGGTTTTTAGTTTATTGGATATAATAAATAATAAAAAATAGTTTGTTTGGTAGTTTACTTTAATTTAATGTTCTAAAATCCATTTTAGTCTAAGGTTTATTAGTAGTAGTTAATCCAAGGTAAAATATATTGGGAATACAAATTATCGTAACTGACTCATTTTTTAGAAATAGTTTGTGAAGCTGTTTTATTTTTGTTAAAAGAGGAAGAAAACGTTTGTGCTATGAAGAAAACAATAAATTATTGTCTCTAACCATGTTGCTTATAGTTTATTCATAAATTAAATTATGCAATAAAATGGCTCTCTTGTAAGATAAATTACATGATTTTGTGAAAATATAACCACCGAATATGGTTCTGCCTCATTTTTAATGAAAGTTTGGTGGAAGTCTGGAATAAAAAATTTTTTTTGTTAATTTGTTCAGAAGTTACTACGCAGATTTTTGAAATATTCATTTGAGAGTACCAACTATAATAATTTTCCTTCTAATAAAATATTTTTTCTAACAGCCACTAGTTATACTGTCATTATTGACATGCATACATACAGATAAAGTCACCGCACACATGCGTGAGTTATTAGTCATAACAAACTCCTCCTAACACACGCTTCATAATACACGCCTCAATCCTCATGGTCCACGCCTTTCTTTTTACAAACGTTTAAGCTTTATTTATAAAGGTATACAACTTATTTAATTAAATTAACATTAACAATGAATGAGAATGAAATTCAGTTTGAGAAATGCGAAACATTAAAACCTTGAGGATTGAGAAACATTAAACCTTGTAAACGAGGCTCTGTTATTACATCACCTGGTTTTAGAACTCTTGCAGCACCCTGAATTTTTTTTCCAATCTCAGTTTTATTACTGTAGGAATCTCCTATATATCCTTCCATTCCCGTTGCCAACTTCTCTCCTCCATGCCGTTTTAATGTTGTGATATGATAATGATGGTAGAAATTTCTTGTGTAGTTCAAGAAAGTAAGCAAGCAAGACACTTTTGTTTATACCTTTAACGTGCCTAACTTTCATCCAGTCTTCAAACAGGTTGAACTCCTTATTAACTAACGTCAGAAAATTAGGTAATAACTAAATGACATTTTAATTTCATTGTTGTTTATTATTTCCAAAAGAAAATCACAGTTGCGTAGTAACATAAAATAATCACCTTGATCTATTGTGAATTAGCAATAATGACACACGTCAAAAAAATTGATGTTTAAATTGGTACGTCGAAAGATCGATCTAGGTAAATTGATTATTCTTTTAAGAAAACATAAAATAGTTCTGCTGTTGGAAAATTTTTTATGGCACTCATGTATTATACATACATTTAACTTACTTCGGAAAATTGCAGACATTTTCCAGCGTGAGTTATATGTAATATTACACACTTGTACCATAAATAACTAAAAAAAAATCTGCATGAAAAAACTACTTACTAAATTGATTTCAAATTTTGTGCAAGAAGTAATTGTAATATAGAGATGATTGTTGTTCGAATTCAAGATTCTAAGATTTTATAGATTCCCACATTTTAGGGTCAATAGAGACCAAAAAAGTGTATGTCTGTTTTTCTGTTTGCGGCATAGCTGAAAAACTATTTACCCCATCAACTTTCAATTTTGAACTAAAATTAGGAGGGGTGAAACATTTTGGTAAAAATTCAATATGGCTGAACAAAATGGCGACCTAGTAAAATTATTACTAAAAAACTAATTATCCAGTTTACCTCAAATTTTGAAAAAAACTCGAGCGCAACATAACAATAAACTGGTAATATTTTGGTACGAATCTAAGACGCAAAACAAAATGGCGGCCTAATAAAATATTTAAAAAAACAGCATGAAAAAACTACATATTAGATTGATTTTAAAAATTGTGCAAACATTAAGTGAGAGATGAACTGGTAAAATTGTGATACGGATTCAAAGTAGCAAAAAGGCGCAAATGGCTTTAAATTGTTTACAAAAAATAGATTTGAGATAGAAATACACTTGTAAAGTATTGATACGAATCCAATACGGTGGAACAAAATGGCTTCTAATAAAAATGCTTGCAGAAAAGCTAGTATATATGTTTTACTAAATTCGTATATGCGGAACTAAATTGGGTCACACTACTCACACTTCACTATTCCCAATAAAAGGAAATATTCATTACAAGGGAAATTTCGGGTAAAGGAAATTTGCCGATTTTTATGTGATAATGTATCTTAAAAACGAATTTTAAATAGATTAAGTTGTTATTAATATTAGTTCAAATTAATAAAAAAGATTTTCTCTTATTCTATAATTCATTTTTCATTTTATATAAGTATGTGTAACAGACTACAAATCTTCCAAAATAGATGAATGTGAATAATTTAGACGTGTTATAAATGCAGCAGAATTTTGGATATGCCTAGAAAATTAAATGAAAATAGAATTTTTTATATTTAAAATTACTTTAATATTAATATTTCTTAAATATTTAATCACTCTCATTATCATAATATAAGGAAAACCAGAACTGTATCTTATGTAAAAAAGATAATTCTTTACAAAATTCAATTTTTTTTAGAGGTTTATTAAAGTATAACAATTTAAACAATTTTTACAAAAGATATGATTTACTAAAATTTATAAAAACTAAGTTAGGTATATAACATAATTTAAAATATTTTATCAATCAAATTATTGTGTATAAAAATATCGTAAAAAGCAATTATGCTAAATACATTTTGAAATAAGATAAATAAATAAAATTAGGTAAGTAATGTTAGTGTTCCTTTATATGCAAATATTTCTCAGCCTAATTAGTGTACCGTGCGATCAATTTAGCTTGATAACATTTTAAAAGTAAATACTTTCTTACTTTTCAAATTATCTCGGAATGAACCAAAAACTAAAATGTATGTACTACAACTTTTGGTGATATCTTGTAAAATTGATTGTCTTTTGTTGTTTTTCTAATTACTAAAAAAACTCTCTATAATTAACTAATTTATTCTAATATTAAAGTATAAACTCACCAATGTGGGGTTATTAAAAACTTTTAATAAGATGCCATGATGGGATTTCATTTTGTTTCATGGTAAACACGTTTTTAGAGAAGATTTTCCAGAACATGAATAAACAATGGTAATAGACACAGACACAGAAATATTATTTTAACTACTTTGAATCCGTATCACAATTTTACCAGTCCATCTCTCCCTTAATGTTTGCACAATTTTTGCAATAAATCTAATAAGTAGTTTTTCATGCTGTTCTTTTAAATATTTTATTAGGCCGCCATCTTGTTTTGAGTCTTAGATTCGTACCAAAATGTTACCAGTTTATTGCTATGTAGCACTCGAGTTTTGTTCAAAATTTGAGGTAAAGTGGATAATTAGTTTTTTAGTAATAATTTTACTAGGTCGCCATTTTGTTCAGCCATATTGAATTTTTACCAAAATGTTACCAGGTCACCCCTCCTAATTTTAGTTCAAAATTGAAAGTTGATGGGGTAAATAGTTTTTCAGCTATGCCGCAAACAGAAAAACAGACAGACACTTTTTTGGCCTCTATTGACCCTAAAATGTGGGAATCTATAAACTCTTAGAAAGATGATTTTTCACGATTACAAACATTTTATTTGGCGGCAATCTTGAATTCGAACAACCATCATCTCTATGTTACAATTAATTCTTGCACAAAATTTGAAATCAATTTAGTAAGTAGTTTTTCAGGCAGATTTTTTTTAGTTATTTATGGTACAAGTGTAGTGTAGTTAGTTATTTATGGTACAAGTGTGTAATATTACATATAACTCACGCTGGGAAATGTTTGCAATTTTCCGAAGTAAGTTAAATGTATGTATAATACATGAGTGCCACAAAATTTTCCAATAGCAGAACTATTTTATGTTTTCTCAAAAGAATAATCAATGTACCTAGATCGATCCATCAACGTACCAATTTAAACATCAATTTTTTTGACGTGTGTCACTATTGCTAATTCACAATTTATCAAGGTGATTATGTTACTACGCAACATGGATATGATTTTCTTTTTTTTAAATAATAAACAACAATGAAATTAAGATGTCATTTAGTTATTACATAATTTTCTGACGAAAAGTTAATAAAGAGTTCAACCTGTTTGAAAACTGGATGAAAGTTAGGCACGTTAAAGGTATAAACAAAAGTGTCTTGCTTGCTTACTTTCTTGAACTACACAAGAAGTTTCTACCATCATTATCATATCACAGCATTAAAACGGCATAGAGGAGAGAAGTCGGCAACAGGAATGGAAGGATTCCTACAATAATAAAACTGAGATTGGAGAAAAATTCAGGGTGCTACAAGAGTTCTAAAACCAGGTGATGTAATAACAGAGCCTCGTTTACAAGGTTTAATGTTTCTCAATCCTCAAGGTTTTAATGTTTCTCAATTCTCAAACTGAATTTCATTCTCATTCATTGTTAATGTTAATTTAATTAAATAAGTTGTATACATTTATGAATAAAGCGTTTCTAAAAAGAAAAGCGTGGGCCATGAGGATTGAAGCGTGTATTATGAAGCGTGTGTTAGGAGAAGTTTGTTATGACTAATAACTCACGCGTGTGTTATTTTTGACTTTATTTGTATGTATGCATGTCAATAATGACAGTATAACTAGTGGCTGTTGAAAAAAATATTTTATTTTCGCTCTTCTGGGTTCGTACCAAAATTGTAACAATTCATTTCTACGTAGTACCTGATTTTGGGGCAAAATTTGAGGTTAATTGATAATAGTTTTTTAGTATTCAGTTTTTTAACATTTCATCAGGCCACCATTTTGTTCCGCCACATTGGATTATGGACAAAATGTTACTATTTCATCTTCAAATGACCCTCCATTATTGATCAAAATTTGATGTCCCTGCGATAAGTAGTTTTTTAGTTATTCCGCGAACATACCGGCAGACAGGCATACAAACCGACAGACAGACAGACAGATAGTCCGACCGAATTGAGAATCCATGTTTTTCGACCTCTAAGGACCCCGAAACTTTCAATTTTACAAGGGAAGTAAAAAAAAACACACTTGAATTGTAGGGAGGAAAAAACTGCTCCAATCAGCATTTAAAAATTGATGTTATGTACATCTCCTTGTTGATTAAATAGCATTTAATTGATTAGTGTATAATATTCTTTTGCATCCGAGTCGGCGACGACGCATGCTGCTATTATATATATATATATATATATATATATATATATATATATATATATATATATATATATATATATATATATATATATATATATATATATATATATATATAAAAATACAATGTAATGAGTGTAAGTTATCATACATAGGACAAACTTCTAGAAGCCTTAAAGACCGAACCACTTCATACAAGAGTGATTGTCGGAAAGGCGTTTTCGACCTATGCATTGAGTGAACATTTTATTAAAGAAAACCACTCTCTTAACTGGAATCGCGCTGAGATTTTGGACAAAGCTTCCTCTTACTATAAATGCAGTTTGCGAGAAATAGTACTCATAAACTTTCAAGATCTTGTTATAAAAAAAGAGTGACACCCACAACCTCAGTTCCATATACAGTTACATTTTAACAATACGTAAAAACAAATTTCAATGTTTGGACGCTACCCCCTATGAGTAATTTAAAACAATTTCCCTTTGTTTCCTCTTCCCTCTTGGTTTTACTTTGCTATTGTTTTTCTCTAATTGTCCAATATTTGCTAGTTTTTTAACTATTACAGGGGCAATTCTCATGTTTTTAAGGTTTCATGACATTTTATCCTCCTGATTATTATTATATAATATAATAAATATATAGCTCTCTACATATTTTTGAAAAGTTTATAAACTACTGTAAGATAGACAAACTGTCATCCTTCTGTGTTGTGCCTTTAGATTATTAATATGTGCTACTTGGGGATGAACAAGAAAGCTAGAGTTTTTTGCTGTTTCTGTGTTGTGCCTTGTGATATCCTGACTTCAAAATTATTTAAAAATATTTTATTAGTAAGATTCTTAATATGTGGTTGGGGGAAAAAATTCCTATATATATTTATATATATATATATATATATATATATATATATATATATATATATATATATATATATATATATATATATATATATATATATATATATATATATATATATATATATATATATATATATATATATATATATATATATATATATATATATATATATAGCTCTCTACATATTTTTGAAAACGCTGGTTTGTTACGATTAAATGTGTGTCGCGTTCATGTAATATTATGTTTGTATAAAAGGCCTAAGACATGAATAAATTTTATCACGAAAGCTTGACTAAACAATAAAGGGTTCCAATTCTTTATTCGGCCTTTTTATATATACAGATTATCCTGGACTTTTTCATATATATATATATATATATATATATATATATATATATATATATATATATATATATATATATATATATATATATATATATATATATATATATATATATATATATATATATATATATATATATATATATATATATATATATATATATATATATATATATATATATATATATATATATATATATATATATATATATATATATATATATATATATATATATATATATATATATATATATATATATATATATATATATATATATATATATATATATATATATATATATATATATATATATATATATATATATATATTTATATATATATATATATATATATATATATATATATATATATATATATATATATATATATATATATATATATATATATATATATATATATATATATATATATAGCAGCATAATAATTATAATTATATGTTTCTACTGGCAACAATTAGTATTTTTTAATTGCCATGGCCACTCTTTATCGAGCAATATATTATTTTACATATTTGCGAATAACTAGAAAATAGCTGGTTGAAAACATAAAGTGAACATGCATGCACGGTCAAAACCTAAAAACACTTCTTCCACCCGTAAAAGCTTTCGTACTATGTTATCTCCATAACATTTCCGTAAAATTGATAGTATTTTGTTTTTTTAATTAATAAAAAAATGCTTGTTGAGCACCCCTACAATTTGTTTTTTTGGTTTTATGGTTACGTGTAAAACTAGAAGAGATATGCAGGATGAAATGTTATGGAGATAACATTGTACAAAAGCTTTCACGGGTGGAGTCAATTAAGAAATCAGTGTCCTTAGGTTTAGACCGTGCATGCATGTTCAGGGATCTTCACTGTACATGATTAAATTACTGAAGATATATTAACCGCAGGATACATATCACTAAATTAGCAAAATCACTAGCATGCTTAGATGCAACTAAGACAAGGTCTCGAGAAACAATTCAAGTATTTAAAAACCGTAGCAAATGCTATTCCTACAGTAAACTCGAGTGTGCAACCATATAGGTTACTTTACTTACAAGACTAGATCACTAAAAACAATATCGGTCACGTATCACTTTCGAGCTGAATCCATATTAATCTGGAAAACCCGATTGGTTAAACGAGTCAATTCCTTTGCCAGATAATCGATTTTCAATCCTAAGGGATTGTCATAAAATAATATTCGATATTCCCCAGATTCATTTGCGAGACAATGAAAACGTAAATAAGAAATAAGCAACAAGGACGAGCCGTGAAGTTGGAATAAAATCAAATCTGTGCCGAGAAAAATAAGTAGAAGACAATGACGACGGTAAAAATTGAAAAAAGAAATTTCTTGAAGACTCAATTGTTTTGCTTCGCTGGGGCGAAATGGACGCTGCATAATTCAGAACGAGAAGAATGAAGTCTACTTTACCAATTACTAGTAATCAAATTACTGGCTTAATCAAAAGTATTTCTGGGTATATTCTTTTAATTTTGTCAAATATATAGGTATTAATAATGTCTTTTCATTGAAATATTTATTATTTTTTAATTAATCGTTACAGAAACTATAATATTGACTAAATAAGCACTAGTGCAACTTTACGCACATTCTAAAACCAAAAAATACATAAAAACATTTCGTTATATCTGGCTATATAAATTTCAAAAACAAATGATATTATTTAAACCAAACCTCAAAAGAACAATTCAAACTGCTGGTAATTGCGATTAGAAAGTACATTTTTATTTAAATTATAATTTCATATAAGTTAAACACCACGGCGGCGGCCGCGGCGGCGCGGCGGCGAGGCGCTTACATGATCAAATATAAAATATATGAGGCAAGTAAGGGCCTACGGCTAAGTGGGGATAAGGATTCTTTTCGACAACAGCTAAATAGCTTATATTTTCAAAACTGCATTTCTCCTACCTCGTGAGGCTTTTCTAAGAGACCTACACAACTCCGTTCATTGGTTTTTACCATGACCAAGAATCTCAACTACGCACCAGCTTAAGGTCAGCTCTGCATATTTTTTACAAATTAGTATAGAATAAACACCAAAGTCTAAGAAGCATATCCCTTAATATTTAACAAAACACAATATACCAATTCAAAATTTGTACTTTCGATATAATGAATGTACTAGTTGATCATTTTTTATGGAAAAAATAAACACATCTGAGCTATTGAAATATCAATGACGACAGCGAAATAATAAATCAGTAAGTTAGATTAAATATTTGGGAAATATTTCGTAGGAACGTAGTTTTGGGGCAAACAAGAAACTCAACTACGCACCAGTCTAAGATCAACTCCGCATATTTTTTACAAATTAGCATAGAATATACACCAAAGTCTAAGAAGCATAACCCTTACTTAATATTTAACAAAACACGCCTGCGCTATTGAGATCTCAATCAACGACACAACGAAACAAGAAATCAGCAAGATAGATTAAACATTTGGCAAATATTTCTTAGGAACCTAGTCTTAGGGCCATTTGTTTTTTACGATAGTTGATCCCAGGCTGTATTTAATTTTTTTTTTAAATATGACATTTCACATACACAGAAAAAAACAATTTCGCTCAATCAAGTAAATTTTGCGTTGAATCAAGTAAATATGTTCTTGGCATTGGCGAAAGTAAGTAAGGCTTAAGAAAAAGTATTTCTGTGTATATTTTTGATTTTGCCAAATATGTATGTATTAATACAGTGTCTTTTCATTTAAGTGTTTACTATTTATTAATTTATCGTCACTGAAACTATAAGGTCGATTAAAAAACTTTACGCACATTCTAAAACCAATAAATAGATAAAAATAATACGGTACATCTATCTACATACATTTCTTTACGAATAAAAAAAAACAAATGATATTATTTAAACCAAAATACAAAAGGAATATATTAGACTGCTAGTAATTACGATTAGGAAGTACGTTTTTATTTAAACTATAATTTCATATAAGTTAAACAATCTGTCAGAGAAAAATTATATTTTGGTTTAAGATGACATAAAACAACAGTATTAAATGCAATTATAGTATATCTTTGCTATATTATTAATCAGCTCACGCGTACACAGGGTGTTTGATTAGGGCTGGCTACCTGCCGTATCTCAGAAAATATTGGTTCTAATTTTTAAGAAAAAATATGTATAGCTAAACTGGCCCAAAGAAATCATTGTAAAATATTTTGAAGTTTCTTAAATAGCCGCTAGTAGACGTAACAAATAAACAAAAGTTAAGATATGAATTTTGCCGTGAATTTCACTAATTAAGATTAGTTAAGTTAAAAATATAAGCTTTCCATACCTTAACAAATTGCGCACTTTTTCGCCTCAGATCTTTTTCTATTGCCAGTATTGAAGTAGTAGTAAGGGAATGTCACACTTTTCTTCTTTTGAAAGCTTCGTTCGATTTGATATTGGAATGAGGTGCTCTATTTGCTCTACGTAAAGTTATTATTCAAATGTTATAATTCTTCAAATAACGCTATTTTTCCAGAAAAACATCGAAGAATATGCGAAAAATTTTTGGAACAGCTTATGTTAGGATTAAAAAGGAGGATCAAAAAGAACACTAAATGAAATTTGAGAATTCCAGCATAAACATTAGTGCATAGTAAACTATTAAGAATACACGTATGTAAAAAAAA
Organism: Kuschelorhynchus macadamiae; assembly: GCA_030620095.1. Taxonomy (NCBI): domain Eukaryota; kingdom Metazoa; phylum Arthropoda; class Insecta; order Coleoptera; family Curculionidae; genus Kuschelorhynchus; species Kuschelorhynchus macadamiae. The sequence continues at coordinate 418,021 of JAUTXW010004474.1, read as the reverse complement.
ATAACTCAACAATATTCACAGGTATTTTCCTCAACAATCATACAAAAAATGCGCAGCTTTGCCTTAATTTAACCGACCTTTCCAAGATTTGCATGCAAACACTCGATTGGTAACATTCTGTAAACCCAAAAATATTGTACTTTCTGGTATCATAAGATCACCCTATATATTAGTTGTGAAGGGGCATTGAGGTTTTTTATACAGTTCATCATTTCACTTTTTGCACTTTCAGTCAAAGAAAATAACGAGGAAAATATGAAAATTCATTTCAAAATGTCCGTCCGTCATATTGGATACGCCATCTTGATTTTCAAAAAATATTAATACAAAATAAAGAGTTAATCAAACTACGTAGATGTGTCAAATTTCAGGTTAATCGGTTGTGCTGAAATGAGTGAAAAACACCTAAAGAGCAGATCAGCTTCTAGAGTCTATATAGTGCATCAAATGAAAAAATGTCTATAACTCCAGAGACTGCAGCTTATAGCTGCACCTAATTTTTTTAGAACTACGAGACCAATATACTGACTTCAAAAAATAATCAGTTGCGATTTACCAATACAAACCACTATCGTCGTCTTTAGTTTTTCAAATACAAAAATTCCCAATATCACCTCTTAGAAATGACACATATATCTATTATTTGATATTTTTAAATACCAAAACTAAAAATAACAACAAATTTGATGAGACAAGTTCTACTTACCCATTTTAAACGCTAGTAAATATAATACTCACAAAATTTTACACGAAACCTATAGACAAAACAAGTAAGCAGAGAAACAATATGTCAGATTATTAGGTTTACTGTAGCCGCCTAGTAAGCAAACTATTTGCCACTATAAAAGCAATTTGTAAATTTTTTTATTTTTTTATTTATTCCCTGCCAGATCGCTAGAACTGATTACCGTGCGGCACTTCGATAATCAAATATTAAATATATAAACCAAATAAGGTAATATGAGTAATTTTATATAAGTTAAACAAAATATAAAATATATGAATCAAATAAGGTCCTATACAGATTTTCGAAAACAACACCGTTGAAAATATACACATGTCGTTTCCGTTCAGCAAAACCAGATGGGGATTATTTAACGGATTCGCATTTAAAAGTTGTTGTGGAATAAGAATCCTTTTTGACAACAGCCGAATAGGTTATACTTTCAAAACAACATTTCTCCTATCTCGTAATCTATTAAGGCTTCTCTAAGAGACCTACACGACTCCATTCACTGGTTTTTACCAAAAACAAGAAACTCAACTATGCATCATGCAAATTATCAGAGAAGCTATACCAAAGCATAACCCTTAATATTTAACAAAACACAACATACCAATTCGTACCTTCGATATGATAAATGCAAATTAGTTGATGGTTTTTCATAGAAAAAGTGAACACATCTGAGCTACTGAGATCTGATAAACGACAGTGAAATAAGAAACTAGTAAGTTAGGTTAAATATTTGGCAAATATTTCTTAGGGACAGTCTTAGAGTTATTTGTTTTTTTTTTAAATAATTGATCCCAGGACCTATTTTTTTTTTAATATAGGATTTGAAAACCACAAACTACCAGATTTCTTTGACTCAACTGCTCCATATTTGTTTTCAGAACCATACCCTGTTCTGCACCACAAATCAACTACCTTGACGGAGTTTCTGATTGAGAAGAATCTTTAAAAATATATACAACTTAACATCCTTGGATTTCGTTTTATAGAAAAACGATACAACGATTTAAAAGTTCACTTTTTCAAGAAACAAAGTTGGTTTAAATCAGAAATTTTTACTTTTATTAACAAGATCGCAATTATTTCAACACCAAAGCTTTTGATTTAACAAAACTCGTAATTTAATTTACCAAAACACTACCCTTCTATGCAAAATAAGTTCAAATTTGTTTGCCATACAAGGGCCTACGGATTTTCGAAAACAACATCGTTGAAAATATAAATATGTCCTTCTTGTTCAGCAAAAGCAGACAGGAAACATTTATCGGATCCCCATTTAAAAGTTGTACAGTCGCAAATAATTTCCGACATGAACGTATTTTATTACATTTGCGACATGGACTAGGTCGCAATGTAACAATTTCTAATACGTATAAATAAACATAAGGTCTGACAAATTTTTTATTTACCGCACGGCAGTATTATTACTATCGTTTAAGAAAAAACAAATACGGGACCAAACTTTTTATTTGCAAAGAAATAAAATTTGAGACAACTAATCCGCTAAAAAATTTTAATTTGGAAATACTTTACGAGGTTACTACCTACTACATACTATACTAAACATAATAAAAAACAAAAATAGAGAGGTACCCTAGAATTTTTAATTACTACAAACTATACTGAACTTTATTTAAAACGTTTAACGCAAAATTTTATTCTATCGCGAAACTATTTTTCTTATTGACAAATCAATTTTATTTCAAATTTGGACTAAAAATGTACCTGACGTTTTATGTTCGTCAGTGTCCTGTTATATACAGGGTAATACATTAAGCTATTTTTTTTCTCCACAGTTCGATGGGACTTCGAAGTCAAAATTAAATATACTTTGTAGGCTGAAGTGCCCTCTATAAGTACTCAATAGTTTTTGCCCGTCCCGTGCCACTTGCCGAAGTTTCGAGGAAAAAGGTTTATGTTTTAACCCGTAATATTAGCACGACACCGACGAACCTAAAATATTAGGTAAACTTTTTAGTCCAAGAACTAAATATCTTGACTGAAAAAATGGCTTCGAGATATCAAATTTTGCCCAGAACATTTCAAATGGCTTTTAATGTATTAGTACTGATCTGAGTTATTCAACATGCGGGTTTTCAAAGAATAATAAACAACAAACAGTTTTTTTACCTCTCCTTTGGTATCTAATCGATTTCTTGGATCCGAGTGTAAAGAGAACCAGCATATGAAAACACTTGCTTAAGTTAAGCAGAGGAGATTGGAATTTTCAAAGATTTCAATGCCAGAACTACTAGACTAATTTTTTTTCTACTGAACCCCAGCATGTGTCAACACATGTACCCCTTGCTTTTTTTCAGAAATTTTTAAATTAAATTAGGGCTTCTTTATTGGCATCACTAGTGATATAATGATTTTTATTACACAACTAGAGATGTGTTGATTTTTGTGACGCAACTAATGATGTAATAAGTGTATTACGCAACTCATATTACTGAACTAGAAGCAGGGGTCTAGTAGAAATAAATGAGTCTAGCGGTTTTGGCACTGAATTTTTTGAAAATTCCAACCTCCTCTGTTCAACTTGAGCAAGTGCTTTCATGCTGGTTCTCTATACACTCAGATCCAAGAAATCGATTAGATAGCAAAGGAAAAGTAATTTTTATTACTCTCTGAAAACCCACATCTTGAATAACTCAGATTAGTATTAATACACTGAACGCCATTTGAAACGTTCTACGCCAAATTTGATAATATTTCGAAGGCATTTTTCTTGTAAACGAGTCAAGATATTCAGGAATTTTTATTCTTACAGTTCTTGGACTAACAAAACTAGCTGACATTTTAGGTTCGTCGGTGTCGTGTTAATATATACAGTTCAAAAAAAGAACCTTTTTGCCCCAAACTTTGACAAGTTGCATGAGACGCAGAGAGTATGTGAAAATTTGATATACTTAGTTTTTCGCTGATTGCCATTTTAGTACTTATAGAGGGTACTTCAGCTTACAAAAGCAAGATATCTAATCTTTACTTACGTTCTTCGAAGTCCCATGCAACTTTTCAAACTTTGGAGAAAAAGTCATAGCTTCATGTTTTGCCCTGTATATAACAGGACACCGACGAACATAAAATGTCAGGTACATTTTTTATTCCGAAAACTGATGTCCAATGTAAGAATAAACACTTCTAAATATATTGATTTGTCAACAAGAAAAACGGTTTCGAAATAGAATCAAATTCAGTATATTTTGCAGTAATTAAGAATTTTTGTTTCTTGAAAAAGTGAAATATTGAACCATTGTGTCGTTTTAAGTTGTATACATTTTTAAGGATACTGTTCATCCAGAAATTCCGCTAAGGGCGTTGATTTATGGTGCAGAGCAGGATATGGTTCTGGAAACATATATGGAGCAGTCGAGTCAAAGGAATATGGTGGTTGGCAAATGCTACATAAAAAGATATATCCTGGAATCAATTATTTTAAAAAACAAATAGTCCTAAGACTATGTGTCTAAGAAATATTTGCTAAATAGTTAACCTAACTTACTGGTTTTTTATGTCACTTTCGTTCATAGTAGCTTAGATGTGTTCACTTTTTCCATAAAAGATCATTAACTAGTAAATGTGCAATCATCATATCGAAGGTACGAATTGGTATGTTGTGTTTTGTTAAATATTAAGGGTTATGCGTCTTAGGCTTTGGTGTAGCTTCTTTCATAATTTGTACAAAATATACAGAGTTGATATGATGCGTAGTTGAGTTTATTGTTTTTTGTAAAAACCAGTGAATTGAGTCATGTAGATCTCTTAGAGAAGTGTTAATATATCAAGAGATAGAAGAAATGCTGTTTTGAAAGTATAACCAATTTGGCTGTTGTCAAAAAGAAAACAACTTTTAAATGTGAATCCGTTAAATGTGCTTTTGCTAAACGAAACCGACATGTTTATATTTTCAACGGTTTTGTTTTAAAAAATCCGTATAGGACCTTATATGATTAATATGGTTCGATGTATTTGGCCCTAAACTTCACTTTCCCAAACCTACATTACACATAACCGTCACTGGCGCTAACAGTCAAAATCCCGACACATTGGAATGCATGGAATCGTCGTTGGCCTTAAACGTCGAAATACATAAACATGCACGCCAATGACGTAAGAAACTTCTGTCACTGTTGCCAAAGTGCATTATTGTTCAAATGAAGTACATATTTCCGACAATATTAGTAATATTGTTTTTTTATTTATATTTGATAACATGTTATTAATATTCCTGAATAATAAGTTTTAAATGTTCTCAAAGAATTACCTAGTTTATAAAAATAGCAAATAGCTATGTATTAATTCTACTGCGACCGTATCAGTGTTAGGATATAATAAAATAAGTTTTACTAACATGATGAAAAATGCTTGTAAATTGTTAGTTGGTTCGGTTGTGAAACGTGCAGAAATAATATGCAAGCTTTTACTGTATTCCAGATATGTCCTGAATTTTCAGTTTTTAAAATTATGAGTAGACAGACAAAGCAGTGAGGAATGGTTCCATGGTCCATCTTAGAATAAATATAGAATTGCTGAGGTAATTCATATGTCACAATAATTAGATATTTTAATAATGAGGCATTTTTCCTTTTCAAAATATTTTCTTAGATAGATAACTTTTTGAATTTGTTAAATAGGTAGCAAAATAAAGTGCTTTGAAGATTTATTTCACATGAAGAGATCCATATACTTATCATTTTTAAAAAGATAACTATTACTCTCATACAGGGCCGTGCTTACCCTAGACTTGGCCTGGGACAAATTTATTTGGGTCAGTATTTTCAAAAAAGGCAACCTATTTTGTTAATGTTTACAAAATTTTAAACACTTGTGTCTTCGATGTTGGAATACCCCTCGGAAACCCTAAGGTATTTTGATGTTCTCTATTTCTTGAGTGATTTAAATGAACAGTTCATTCATACTAGGCTCTACACATAAGCAGGACGTAATCTGTATATAAAAGTTAACATAATCATCTGGGGAACAGAATTCTCTTTCAATAAGGTATTTTTTGGTTTACTTTTATGCTTTGAATACATTTTATTTTTAATGGTAATATATATTTTATACATCCGACTAGAGGACCCTTATGAAATAAAGAAATTTGGTGAAGAGTCATAACCAAATCATTCCTACCCCTGTGTTGATATTATTGGAGATATCCCTATTTCTAGAAATTAAGTTTCCGTTGTTAAAAAAATGCATTATTTATACACTGAACGTAACCATCTTGGAAAGAGTTGATACTGTTTAAGACTTGGGAGTGCTATTGAATTCCAAATTTACTTTTGCCAAACACATATATCACGAATAGGGCAATAAAACTATTAGGCTTTATTTTAAGATGTCTTTGACCTTTCAGCAATGTGTATGTTCTAATAGAGTATTTTGTACTGTGACATCTGGATTTGGTTTGGTTACACAAACAAAAAGAAAGTGTTATGCTAATTAAAATCATTTAAATTTTCCTCTACACTCTACAAGGTTTTCTATGAGAGATGCATAAGAATTTATTTATGGCACAAATATAATTGAAATTTTAATGTAACTTAAATTCTTTATTGTCTAAGAATCTTATTGACAAATCTGATTTAGATATTGAATTAAATTTGCTTATATAAGTAAAAATATTGAGCTCAATTAAGATGTTAAATCAATGGAAAGAGGAATGGTATATGATTGTCTTGTAGGACCAGTTTGGATGAAATAGGGAATATTCAGGATGTTACTGGAGTGGTCCCATAGCAAACATATTAAATATATCGGAATGATGCCATACACGTATACACGAGCGCGAAAGACAATCTATATCGCGTTCACCATATTGCCAGGAAAAAAGTATGCATGTTAATATGGTGATTCTGGCAAAATTTCATATGCAATGGACTCAGGGAGTCTAAAATTTTAACCTAAGTTTAGGCCTTATACTTTTGAAACTTTGTATAAAGAAAACTAACAAGGATGAAATAAAAAAATAAAAATAACTAAATCAATATAATAAACAACAAAAAGTAAACAGTAATATTTTATTCCCATATATGTAGGTACTCATTATATAAATGTCTGTTTATGATTAAGTTATTAAGAATTAGTTTGAAGATGACTTCATAAGTCAAATTTTCAATGTGGAATAAAATATCAAATTTTTACTTTTTAGTGTTTTTTTTAAGTCCGTTTTATTTTTTATAAAAAATTCTGTTTGGATAACAACGTTTTCTGAAGTAGATATTGTGAAGTAACTCCCTAGAAGCGAATCCCATACCCTGTGTCTGTGAAGTCAAAGCCAAACTTATTCTTAATTACCTAATCACAAAAATATATTTATGTAATGAGTGTTTTGTTTTACTATCTCTATTCGTTTGGTGACTAAAATTTTCCAGATGGAATATAATACTATTTTCCAATTTTAGGTGCATTTTTTCAAGTCGGTTTTATTTTTTTATACATTTTTTTATTTCATCGTTTTTAGTTCTATTTATATGAGTTTTATTTTAAAAGTCATATTTAACAAATAACCATATTTAATATCTATGTAAAGTCCTGATAAAATGGTGAACGCGTTTTTTACGATGAATAAATATTTAATATAGCGTCATACTTTTTTACAATATGCTAGCTGTGGGACCACTCGGGCAATATCCCGAATATTCCCTGAAAAGTTCATCGAAATTGTTGAAACTATCGCAGAGTAATCGTTGTACATATATAAAAAAAATGCATAGGGTGAAGTTGATAACCTCCTTTTTTGAAGTCTGTTAAAAGTTGCATTAATATTTGTGACATGGCAAGCTAAACAAAATAAAGGAAATGCCTGTAGATCCACCATATTTTGTCCAATTGTAAATATTTAAAAACTGACATTCATAGAATTTAAAGTTTTATCGGAATGTAAAAATGCATAGATGGCACAATTTCTGATATATTTATAACATGTGTAAGATAAAGCTGGAATATACTTCTACAATTAAGAATTTAGTTTGATCATTTTTTTTGAAATTATATGGGCTCATTATTTAAATATAGTTCACTAGTCCTGTTCGAAGTAGTGCCATATCTATTTCATTAATTTCTTTTTTTTTAATAAGTGTAAATGTTTTTGAAAGTAATTAGGATTTTTCTCTATTTTTAGTATGCCCAAGGATGACCATTATGTAATAAGATCACCAACAAGATGTAAGCTCTAGAAAGTAAGAAAATGATATCATCTTGGACTGTGTCATTGGTTAAAATCTGGCCTTCTTACCAACTACACCGATTCAGTTATTGCCAGGGGCGAGGCAAGTGAAAACAACCCCTTTGTGAGCTGAGAAAACTGATTACATCATAAAAAGATAATATTTGCTGTATTGTATTTTAAATAAAATTTGTGTTTAATATAATCTTAGGTTTAGATTTGTTCTGAAAATAAGCTATATAAGGACTCTTTCACCATTTTGTGAAGTAGGTTTTATTTATGCATTTACAATATGTCGGACGTATTTATGAATAGACTTTTACTTCTTAAAACTTTTTATTTCTTTGAACTTTTTATTGCTTTATTTCCTAGCCGTAATAGTACACTCAAATAATCTATGCTAATTTAATTAAAATTTGGATGATTAATTGATGTAATTGAATAAATTAGTTTTCTTTACATTAAGAGTCAGTTTAAAGTTATCCAAAAAGCATTTAACCTTATTTATGTCCTTAATTAATAAATCCTATACTTCTTCCCATGTATTACTGGGGAAAATCAAAATGGAGTCATCAGCATAGGCAACCACTTTACCCCCTTGTGCCAAGATTACAAAGAGTGTTGATATATATGTTTAAAAGCACAGGACCCAGCACTGTACATTATAGTACTCCAATTTTGATTTTTTTAGGCTGATTCAAAGCCCCTACTTTAACATAATTAGATACATTTTGAAAACATTCAACATGGATCCTCCACATCATATAGCCATCCACAATGGCATAGCCTGAGGGATTGTGTCAAATGCCTCACAATAATTAGAAACGTACACAGATGTATAACTTTTACAAATATTTGTGATTAAATACACAAAATGATTTAATATATATCATTTGTTAAAATATAGCTATTACTACATCCAGGGTTAGGCTACTAACCTACTAAATTAACTTATTACTGAATTGTGTATACCAACTCGAGAAAATATATAAATAGGCCAGAGTTAATATTTTTAAAATATGGGGAAAAATTATTAAAATTTCTAAACTTTAGCTATATATCTTTAATCAATATACAAAATATGTGATACACTTTACAGCAATAAAAAAATTTATTCAACATAGAATTAAAAATAAAGTTGACACTACATTTATCATATGGTGCATCTTTTTCAATTCTCAAACTACACACTTTCTCAGTAACAGTAATTATAAATGAACCACTTTATTGGTTCTATATGACACTCGGATCAATACACGTAACTAAAGTCTTTTCTTTCATTCTATGCAAACAGGGCAACAAAGAGTACTTAAGTATGACTATAATATACACTTCACTAATATCTGCAATGCACATATGAGCAGAACTAACTTCCTAAGCTTTGTCTACGATACCTATATGAAACATCAAGAAGACTTGCGTTGGTCCTAAAACAAATTACAATTAATAAAGTACCTGCATGAATAATAAGCTTAGGCAAAATCATTAACAATCTTATAAAACACTAATCAATATGTGACTGATAAAAACTGATTTTTAGATAGGTATTTGCTTAGGATCAGGATAAAAAATTAAACACAAAAAAGTTGAAATTGTGTGTCTCAAAAAGCTCACAAAACAAATTAGTTAAAAGATATATGTTCAAGCTTCAAGGCTTTTGTGGATTTTTATATGATCTTTTGAGTAAAACTTTATTTTATCTTTAGGTAGGGAACAACATCCACATTAATAACAGATGGGGACTCACTCCTATATACTAACAAATAAGATTATCTTACATACCCTGTTTAAAAGTAGAAGGTTTAAAATCATCTGAATGCAAACAAGTAATAACTTCTTCCTGGGCTTTCCAACAATTTTTTTTTTCAATATTCAATCTCCATTATTCCATTAAATAGAAATTATCCTGTGATAAACAAATACTTTATAATAAACAAAAAAAAACAGTATTTATATGTTCACTTCAAAGTTAAAATGCAGGCAAATACGCTAACATCATTTTTTCATGGTGTGGTTTTGATTAACAATGAATAAACAATATATTTATTTTTATCAATAAAACTTGACAACACAGCAGGCCCATTTAAATTTTTAGCCAGTAGCGTAGCTCGCCAATTCGCTATTTAAAGTGTCGGGCTAGCGCCGCATTCCACACATTCCAATCTGTCGGGATTTCGACTGTTAGGGCCAGTGAAGTGTCGGTCCACTAACTGTTTGGGCCGATGTAGTTTAGAGGAAAATACGCACTACCATTAATATATTTTATATTTGATCGCTGAAGCACCGCGCCGCCGCACATTGTTTAACTTGGTCGCCACCAACGACCACTAATTGTGACTGTAAGAATGTTTATGCTGCACTAGTAACGTAAATAACTATTATCTACGACATGCAGGAAAAGACTGTTATGTCAGTCATGTTGTTTGAGTTATAAAACGGGCTTCACTACATCACTGGTAATAATAATGTCTATACCACCGTGATAATGTAAATAAATATTAAAAAAACTCTCCAATTTTTTTTTATTATATATAAATTTATTAGGTTAAGGGTAATTTTTGCTTAAACATATTTTACAAAACATAGATTGTTTAGCTCTGTTTAAAAATACGTGTTATTTTTTTTTACTTTCTGTACCGTGTTATTTTATATTCTGTAATTGTAGTAGGATGACTCATTAGTGCCACAACGGCCTGTTCATCAGCTTTGGGAACATCATTTATCCTAAGCGGTCCACAATACCAAGCTTGCAAATTAGGCGATGATACTGCCTGGAGGGCCTTCCCTTATGATTTAGTCCCTCCCATATCTTGCCTTTGGATTAGACACATTTTTTTGCCATAATTAATTTTTGCTTCCTCATATTACAGCCTATATATTGTATTATTAATATACTATATAGAGGAAGTATAATATTGTAATCGCAAATATTTTCGAAAAAGATAAGTTGGATTTAATCGACTTTAGTCCCTAGAATAGGAAAAACATTTTTTTACAAAAAAAAACTTATGATTTGTTTTTAATTATTAATAGCAAATTATTTTTGTTTTTTATGGTGTCTGTTCTTGTTGTTTGTTCGTAATATTTATCACATATTTTTAAATTGCTACTTTGAAGACAGGGTTACTTGATTTTTATCCTGTTGCATAATACCATATATTTCTTCAAATATACACCAACATTATATATAGTATAGTATAGTATTATATATACTATATATTTTATATCAAAACTGACAGATCGACTTAGAATACAATATTAGGTATGTATGTAAAGAATGTAACGATATATGAATAGTAACGAAACCAAAATCACGAAACTTTACATCACTACATTTAACGAAACGATATTAAACACGTAGTTCAATTTAAAAGTTAATGCTCTTTTTACTTTCCTTTCAAGAAGAAAGTAACATGTCTTTTCAATTCCGTCGGTGCGGCCTAGCTGTCTGTTTGCGGTATAGCTCAAAAACCACTTAGCCGATTGACTTCAAATTTTGGTCAAAAATTAAGGGTCATGTGAGGATGAAATGGTAATATTTTGCTCAAAATCCAATACGGCGGAATAAAATGGCGGTCTAATAGATTGTTTAAAAAATATTACTAAAAACTGCTTTTCCAATTTTTTAATTTACTTCAAACTTTGCTCAAAATCAAATGTGATATAGATGAACCGGTTAAATTTTCGTTTGGAAAAAATAATAACAGTGAAACAAAATGGCGGCATTATTAAATTTTTAAAATATCAGTATCAGAAAAATTAGTTATACAATTAAGTTGAAATTTTGCAAAAAAATCAAATGTAAAAAAGGGATGAAATAGTAAAATTTTGTCAATTCTACATGGCAAAACAAAATGGTGGCCTAATTAGATGTTTAAAAAGTCGGTAAAATTCTGATTCCCAGAAAAAGACCTTCTTTCTATAAAAGTAAATAAAAAATATCATAATTGATTTTTTTATAAATTATGTAAACAAATTAACAAAAAATAAAAGAATTAAAATATAAAATAAATTTACAACAAATAAAACCAAAATAAAAATTGGGATAATGCAATAGCAGTTGGTTTATTTAAGTAGGCATGGTAGGGGAATGAATAATTGGATGTACAGGGCATCCCTTGTGTACTTTTGCAGGGTATGTCAGTTATTATTGATGATAGAGGGTTCCTGTTTTCGCGGTACTGTGCTACTTTTTCGTGAAACGAAAGATGCCTTAAACAAAATTTGCATAACCTTCTTCATTTTTGAATTATAGGGCGAAATTGAAAAATTGTACTTTTCAGACACCCTTCGAATCTTAGTTATATACAAGCTAATAAAAAAGTAAAAACGAATTGTTATACAGTTTTTACATTTTTTACAATGGTCTAGTTAGTTTTTTCTAGGGGCCTCAAATATTGAAATACAGACCAAATTTTTATTTTTTTTAATGGAACACTCTGTATATTTTAAAGCGTCTAAAAGCACAACTTTTTAAAAATATATAACACTTAATATTTATTTCAAAACAAAAGCCCGCAATTTGGGATTATAAACAAAATGATAACAAAAGCTTTTAATGACAACTATTACTGCCCTTCATTTTCAACTTATGTCGGAATCTGATTGTTGTTCAATTCTTTACGTCATATTTTATTGTTTGAATAATGGCTAATATCAGAAACTATAAATTATTATTTTTTAATATAATATATATAATTATAATTTTTCATTGTAATGAAAACGCAAATGCAGCTTCTGAATTATATTGAAATACATGAGACCTAAGTGGTTAGTTACTAATTTTTTAAAGGAATTTTCACGTTTTAATTTAAGAGATAGCCGAAAAGAAAATAGCCTTTCCCAGATATTTTTTTAACAATCAGGAAAAATGTAAAAGGTGGAATTTTGCGTCCACTACCAAAATTATTTAACAAAGTAAATCAAGATTATGTTAATGTTTTAGGTTCTATGGAAGCTGAGCCTTCAAATTCATGTCGCGTAGTAGAAAAACAAGTTGGCAGGCATTTGCAAAACTCGCGTACAGAGAATATCGACCTTATACAATAAAACTTGTATACCATTTGTATCCTGGCAATGCGGAGAGACGTTTACATTTTTGCAATTTATATATTGAACAAATTCGAAATAATATTAATTTTGTAAGATCAATAATACGGTTCGATAAGGTAGAGGTCGACTCATTCGATAACTATAGATAGTGGCTAATTTTGGACATGTAATATAATTTATAGCGCGTTTTAACTTAATGGACAAATTTTAGATTTTTCAAAACAAATTTAAGTTAATTCTTAGATATTTATTAATAGATACTTGAGAAATTTAAGAATAATTTATTTTGTCGATATCCCAAATTACATATGTGTTCATTATAATAGCGGCAATTCATCTTTATGCTTGTTTGTTTTCCATAGGTAAATAGGTAGGTATTTATTCGGGACAATAGACTCATACACTGTATAGTTATGCACATTTATTTAAAAAAAATAGGATGAACTGGGTTTAAATCAATTATTTCTCATTTTTCTAAAACAAATTATCTTTAATAATTCCTTTTGATTGTTATGTACATATACATATATCAATATTTTTGCAAAAGGTGTACAAATAATATAACATTTGCAAAAAAATTAGAATTTGCAACTTAAATTGTTGCAAAAGAAGTTAAGAAGTACGACAGTTTTTCGGAAAATTGAAAATACTTTATTACAGGTAGAGTTAAGTCCACCTAAGGACTGGACACACTCTATAGTTAAAATGAAAACATACCTATTTTACAAATAGCTAAGATAAAGAAACAAAACCATCAAAATTTTTGTGCAGGAAAATTAACATTAGATGGTTTTAGCCTTGACCTACGATCAGAAACAATTTGTCACGCAGTGCTAAAACTCCTACTTTCCACGGACATAGCAGGAATGCAGAAATATTTTTTACAGCATTCATCAACAAGATTGTTTTGTCCTGCTATCTGAAAAGAAAACAATTAATTAATATTTTCGTAGACAAACAGTTAGATGTAATTACTTACTTTCCAAAAAGCAAGTGGATTTGATTCCTCGGATGAGTTGATTCTTTCAAAATACTGTCGTTTGGTTATTATGACATCGGCGACAAAGGATTTTGTTTTGGTTTCCACCCTTTCTTTTATGAAACCAAAAAGGGAACGTGATAATAATATTGTTGCTTGAATTTTTTTCTGAAGTGGAAGTGAAGTGAATTTGATTTTTTTAAATTGTTTTTTTGGATAATTGCAAACATTTCCTGTTCAAGTAATGTAGCAGCATGTTTCGTATTCTCTGTATTTTGAAAACCTTCCTTTTGTAAACATTGGGTCCAAGATAGTACCTAACTTTGTCACAGGTTTTCCTTCATAGGGATATAATCTTTTTCTTACTAAGTCCAAAAGAGTTCTGCATTTGATTTTTCCTTCTTCAGTTTGTAGGTCAGTTAAACATTTCGTGAGACAAGTATTTAAGCCTATACTTAAAGGTATAACCAAAGAAATTATGACAAAGCTATCACCTAAAACAAATTTATAAATGAATATGAAGCAATATGTTCTTGTGCTAAATAATTACCCGATAATTTTTTGGTAGCTTCTTCAAAGCATATTAGCAATTTTTCAATATCTGCTAAAATCGCAACATCGTCAAGACTTAGAGGTGCTGGAGCTTTTTTCAATTTCAATAAAGTCCTGTCAACAGCAGCATTAACCTTTAATATACGCTGTATCATTAAAAAGGTGCTATTCCATCTAGGAGGCATATTTTGCAGCAATTTTAATGGTTCCGGAGTCCCCTTTTCTTTTTTTAGTGTCCATAGACTACTTTTAATAAATGTAACAATTTCTTTAACTTTTTTAAGAACTACCTGGATGTCATTAAGAGAAAGACATTCATGGACTACTAGATTTAAGGTGTGTGCATAGCAGGGCAGATGATTTTTTTTAAACTCACAGGCTTTCTTTGTATTCGCAGCGTTATCACTGACAATACACATAACCTTCGAATCAATATCCCAATCATTGAAAATATCTTGCAAAGTCTCTGAAATATTATCAGAAGTATGATTAATGCCATTTGGCAATGGTTTAGTTGACAAAACCAGCAGATTTTGTAGCAAAATCTTTAAGATAGTCGCAGGTCATTGTCAAGTATGATTCTGTCACAACTAATGTCTATGAATCAAATGTTATAGCTACGTATTTTAAAGGGTTTAATTCAGTTTTTAGTTTTTGATATGTCTCCAAATAAACTTCTTTAAACATTTTCTCACTTAATGTGTTTGTACTTGGTAACTTATATCTAGGGTCTAAAAGTTCTACAAATCTCTTAAAACCTCTGTCATTTACAATGCTGAAAGATTAAAAATAAGCAACTACCACGTGAAGTAAAGCTTTATCTAATTACTTTTTTTTTAAATGAACCCTCGTTATATATATTTAGTCTCTTGAAAAATGGAGTAACAGATATAACACTGGAAAGCGACTGCTACTATTGCTGCTTGTTGAAAAACTTTCACTTTCATTTATTGAGTTAGTATGTGTAGAATTATTTTCTGGTTCTACCTGTCCTCTTCTGAGAAATGGGTGAACTCGCTTAAGATGATCTGATAAGTTGCTGGTATTGCCACTACTTTTGTAGTTGTTGCCACAAGTCAAAAACATTTGACATATTTTTTTTATCATTTGATCTCTTAAAGTATTTCCAAACAGATGAAATTGTCCGAGAATTTCTAGAATTTGCTTTGGTCCTCTTTGAGATAGCCTCGTCTGCCTCGCCTTAAACAATATTGTTAGTAGTAGCCTCGGTGGAAGCTGTATTTGTATTGCTGTTAATTTCAATTTGACTAGAAATTGGTTCTGAATCAGAATAGGATTGTTCAGCTTTAGAGAAATATGAACGATTTTGAAAGGTTGAAGGGGAGCTGGAACTAGTGCATAAAAAACAAAGCAAATATTTCACAAAATCAATCTAGATAAAAAACATGTATCATACCCTTATGCCTCTTTAGTCCTAAAAATTTATTCATTCTTCGCTTATCTTTACACTCACAGATAAATAATAAAAGATAATAAGTTGTAAAGTAGAAAATAGACCACTAACCAAAATAAATGTAATATGAGAATTCGAGGTTAGAATAACTTTTCTACTACTTCTTTTATTTTTAGGCCGTATGGCTATTTGCTGTCAAAGCAAGAGGGCATTGCAAATGGAAGATAAGACAAATAATTTCTATGTCAATTTTTCTTCTTTTTACTGATAATTGTATGGCTATTATGTCAGATCTTCTATGTTCCGTAATCTATCAAACAATCATATTATTTTTAAACGGGAACAACAAAGACATTTTGGTTTTTGTGTGGCATGTTTTATTTTAGGAACACAAATAGTATATCGCATCCTATCCATGAAGGAGGTATGACAGTGAATCGCTATTTCGGAATTATTGAAGATGTTGGACCTAGATTACTTGACAACGTACCTTTATATTAATTAAAAAAAGATTTCTTTCAACAATGGAGGACCTAATCATAACTCTCATATTTTTCACCATTTTTTGGATAACAATTTTACCGAAAGATGGATTGGCACTCATGAACCGATAAGATGGCTAGCATGATTACCAGATCTTTCAGGCTTAGATTTATTTGTATAAGTTTTTTTTGCAAAATAAGATTTAAAACACTCGCCATTATTCTATAGAACAACTTCGTGAAGGTACACATTTGGCTTTTCAGTTTTCGCAACATCGTTCAATATTTATTCTGAATGCATTCACAAGAAGATTGTGTGAATATGTCACTCGAGAAAAACGCAACCATTTTGAACAATTTCCGTAGTTTAAATAAGGTGATTTCTTTTAATATTACGTATTCTAACCACAGCCGTCTTGTAAAATTGTTATTATTTTATTAACAATTCCAAATTGCAAAATTTAAAATAAATATTTAGTATCAAAGAATCTCCTTTTACCTGATTTAAAATATACATAGGTCCCTAGAAAAACAACTAACTATGTAGTTGCATTCTACATAAAAACTTTATAATCATAGGCGCCGACTCTATGGGTCCTCTTACTCTCACACCGATTTTTTATGGGTGCGGAGCACCCATACAAATCTGCCTGTTTTCAATTAAAATTTTGGTAGTTAAGACTGACAAAATCACAAATACAAGCCATTATTTAAAAAGTCATACAACAAGTAGTATGTTCAACATTCCTCTATGCACACCATACCCACCTGAGTACTGAATGACAATTATTTTATTATTGACGTTGGGTCTTTGCTATATACGCGATAGACCCCTATTAAGTCGGAGTTGTGCCATGTTAGGTATTCTCTATTTTCACGCGACGTCATCTGCGGAATTTCGCATGGAGAAATGTGAGAGAGTAAGGGAAGGGGATACATCTGTAATGAAACGGAGTGAGAAGGATTTCTACTTCGAGATCGTTTTAAGTCTATGTTTACTCCGTTTACTGTAGTTCGAGGTTCCAGTGAATTTTGTGTGTTTTAATTTTGCTTTTGTTTTTTTTTTCTGTTAAAATATGTGTTTCTAAATTTTAAATTGTTTGTCATGATAGTGATACATTATGTAGTGTTAATGCATAGCGGTTACAGAAATCTTTGAGTTTCTTTTTATATAAAATTGATAAACATTATTTGCTGCGTAAACTAACCTCTCAAACATAAAAATGTAGTTGCGGTTTCCTCGCAGTAAAGCCATAAACAAGAAAGTCAAGTGTGCACTGTTTCGCGCGCTTTGGAGTATCTATTTAGTGCCAATTGTTTATGAAAAACGTTTTATTGATAAGGTAAGTGCATCTGGTCTTGTATGAGAGTGAGAGTGTCTGAGAAAAAATTTAATTGAATAAAATAAAATCCTTTCTCTACGATCTTGAAATAAAAAGCAATCGCCACACTGATTTTAGTTAGGTAATGATGTATATTCTGGTACTATTGCCGGTGCGGTAATAAAGGATGCTAGTTACTACCGCATTAGTGCGGTCACTTCACACGCAGTGTGGTAAAAAGATATCTTCAAATTACTATTACTTCCATTCTTCCACTTCCCCAAAATAATAAATGGATGGGGAAGTATAGCATCGGCAAAAAAAAATCGATTTTTGGGCTAAATCGTCTTAAAATGATTAAAAACGTGTAAAAAACACAAATTCGGCGAATATCAGTTTTCTGTCTGCCGGTCGGTCTGTCGGTCTGTTAGTTTACGCGATACCTTCCGAAGAAGTTACTTTATCGACTTGAAATTTGGTACATAGGTAGTAATCCATATGAGAATGGTTCGGATTGTTATTGAGCAAAATCGGTTGAGATAAAGGGGGTAAAATGGGGGGTTATTGTAAATAATTATAATTTTTCATTAAAAATAATTGAAATACCGATTTTAAATTTTCGTTTAAGGTATGGATAAATTTATCATTCGCCTTCCAAATAAAAGTAAGAAGGTTCCAGAGCCCAAGACCGCGTCTTTTGAGCCTGTGCCTTCGCAGCCATCTTTATCTCAAGCTCAAGACAATAATACTGATACGATTGATATCACAGAAAATGAGGGGTTGCCTTCCACATCTAATGTCTCAAATAATTTGCCAATAAAAGCCAGTAAAAGTTCTGATTCAGGTCGTTGCTTTCAATTAAACTGGAAAAATACGTTCAAATGGATACATTACAAGAAAGATGTATCAAAAGTATTTTGTGAAATATGTCAAAATGCATACTTAAAACATAAAATGCCAATGAATGCCACGTATACAAAGCTTTCTTACAAGTCATTTATTATGGAAGGATCCAACCAATGGAATAAAGCACTAGAGAGATTTCGATATCACGAAAAATCAGAAATGCATAGGCACGCTGTGGAGGCAATGTCTACAATAGACAAAGGCGTAAACGTGACAGTAGCTATGTCGAAAGCAAAAGTTTTGGAAATGAAAACTGCAAAAACTGCGTTGCTGAAAATTATCGGATCCATTAAGTATCTAGCATGGCAAGGACTTGCATTAAGAGGTCATACAGAAGATGATTCAAACTTCGTTCAGCTTTTATTGCTTCGAACTGAAGATTCTACAGAATTAAAGACATGGATGAATCGAACTAAGTATAAATGGATATCGCATGACATTATTAATGAAATATTGAGTTTACTCGCTGATTATATCCGTAATAAAATTATTGCTAGTATTAAGCCAAATATATTTGCAATTATCGCTGATGAGACCACAGATCTTTCAAAAAAAAAAGTTTGTTTCAGAACTGTTGACGATAATTTCGAAATATCAGAATATCTCTTGGGACTTTATGAAACGCCTTTGACTAATGCGAAGATGTTTCATAAAGTTTTAAAAGATATATTTATAAGATATAGCTTAGACATATCTTCAGTACGAGGCCAATGCTATGACGGGGCTGCAAACATGAGTGGAGCTTTATCAGGGCTACAAAAAAGGATAGTTAATGATGAACCACATGCTATATACGTTCATTGCATAGCCCACTCTCTTAACTTGCTTGTACAAGATTCATTTATTGGCATACCTAAGGTAAGAGATTTTTTAATGCATTCTAAAGACATTTTAAATTATATTCGAGATTCGGCAAAACGTTTAAATATTTTTTACGAAATTAAAACCAACACCGAAGACGCTGGTTCATTGTCCTTAAGACCTTTTTGTCCCACTAGATGGTGTCTTCGTGTAACATCTTTAAAATCACTGTTTGGCAATTATCAAGAGGTATGTGAATTTATGATAAACCAAAGTATTGAAAAAAGCGAAGCAGGAGCGGAAGCAAATGCTTATCTTGAAAAAATGTATTCATCTGAATTTTATTTTCTACTAAAAATTTTAATAAATATTTTTGAAAATATAGAGGTTTTGAATACCAATATTCAAAAAGTTAACATTAACATTGCAGACGCAATAAAAAAAATTTACTGCCTTGCTAAAACACTCGAGACTCAAAGAACTAATTTCGAAAACATATGGGAACAAATAGTCTCCGAAAAGGATAATTTTAATATTGATGAACCTGTTTTGCCAAGGAAAAGAATGGTTCCCCTCAAATTGGGTGGTTCAAAAAAATCTATATTATCCAAATTCACCTGAAGAAATGTACAGACTTTTATATTACGAAATAATAAATACTTGTATTCAAAGCCTTAACAACCGTTTTGATTCGGACTGAATAAAAAGATCAAGAGATATTGAAGAATTTTTATTGACAAATAACGAAAAAAATATAATTCAGGATAATTATAGTAGCGATTTTGATTTAGAAAAACTCCATTTACATAAAAGAATGTTTTTTGATAGTAACGGGGGGCAAAATTTTCATTCAGCAACAGAAATCGCTTTATATTTAAATCAAAATATATATTTAAAAGAATTATTTTCTGAATACTGTAAAGTTTTAAAATTATCGTGTACTTCTGAACGAAGTTTTTCAAATTTACGGAGACTAAAAACATTTTTAAGGACAAAGATGACGCAGGTCAGATTAAATGACTGTATGGTCTTAAATTCGTATAAAGATATGTTAAGGGAATACAACGAAATACTCACAGGCGAAATATGTTTTCATATCATTTGAGTAGATTAATAGTTCCGACCGACCTAAATCTGTGAAATATCGGTTTATATCTATTTTTGTTTTTTGTTTTTTGAGAATTTGTTATAATTTTTTTATTGTTTAGCAGTGTTATTTTTTAGAATAAGTTTTTATTTGTTGGTTATCTGAATTTTTATTTTTTATGTAAATACCTACTAATAAATAATTTTACCTAAAATAAATTTGTATAATTTGAGATAGATGAATATTTTGGAACCCTTAAAAATTTCGGGCGTAGCTGTCCAAGCGGTCTTTTAGTCTTTTATGCCGCTCTTGTCTAAAGCACCCATACTGATTTTAGAAAGCCGGAGCCTATGTTTATAATAATCCGTTTTTACTTCTACATTAGCTTGAATTATAACTACGAAAGGTGCCTGGAAAGTGCAAATTTTCAATTTCGCCCTGTATTTCAAAAACGAAGATCATTCAAAACATAACTTAAATATAAAAGTTGTAGGGTTTCAATATCTTCTGGATATTTTTAATTATATAACATTTATTTTTTCAATTGGAACACCTTGTATATTATTAGCTAGGATAAATGGTCTTCATATTTTGATTTCAAAAATATATAGTATGTTGATATTTGGTTCCGCGGTTTTCGCGTTATTTTAGTTTAAACATTATCGTTTCGGTAAACGAGACTTCTCGGTGATATGGTCAAGCGTGCCTTGGTCATCACTATAAAGCAAAAATGCTCTGGATGGCAATTTTTTCAACAACTAATTACATAATTCTCCAGTTTTCTGTCATTTCTGGATTAATGTGTTTGATATTAATTATTGAATTTTGCTCAAAATAATTCAAATGGGTTATTCTGAGGACGAAAGACGACAAGTAATAAAGCTCTTTTATTTAAACGATAATAACGTTGCAAGAGTTAGAGTCGAATATCGGCGAATATACCCGGAAAGAATTTTGCGTGCTCTGATTTCTTCACTATTTGCTTTCTCTATTATGGTATGTAAAGTTTGAGATCTATTATAATAATTCTTGTTCTTCAAGTTTCCACAAAAAATGTCCAACGGATTCAAATCCGGGCTGTTTGCTGGCCATAAGTCAAAAATATTTATTTTTCCTGTTATATACACCAGCTAATGTGAAAGACGCCTCATCGGTGAATATCATATTGCTCAAAACATTGTTATTGTCCTTCTTTGATACATTTCATTGCAAAATTCAAGCCTTTGCCTCATATTTTCATCAGTCAATTCTTGCACTGAACGGAACCTATATGGATGGAATTTGTGACGTTTCGGCGTTCGTTGAATTTTGCTTTGTGACTTGCTGGAAATCTTTTGAGCTTCACGTATGGAATATTCAGGATTTTCTTGAAGAGGAAATAATATTATGGTAATTTTTCACAAAATTAACAAAGATACTAAGGTTTACCTTAAAAATTCAGTAAAACGTTAAGTTGTTCATCTAAACTTCTTTCTGTCTTCCTGGTCTTCCGTTGAATAGAATTTTGTTGTTCTAAAGGATTCTTCTTTCCGGGTATATTCGCCGATGTTCGACTCTAACTCTTGCAAAGTTACTATCGTTTGAATAAAAGAGTTTATTATCTCTCGTTTTTCTTCCTCAGAATAACCCATTTGAATTATTTTCAGCATAATTAAATAATCAATATTAAACACATTAATCACAATAAATGACAAAAAATGGAGAATTATGTATTTAGTTGCCATAACTACAGTTGTTGAAACAATTGCTATGAAGCGTATTTTTATATCATAGGGATGACCAAGGCAGACTTAACCATATCATCGAGAATATGGCTGAAGTCTCGTTTACCGAAACGATAATGTTAAACTGAAATAGTTCGAAAACGGCTCAATCAATATCAACAAACTATATTTTTGAAATCGATGTGAAAAGACCTTTCATTCCTGCTAATAACATACAGAGTGTTCCATTTGAAAAAATACTTGTCATATATTTTTTTTAATTTTCGAAAGTTATTTTTTGAAATCTGAAATATCCAAAAGTCAACTTTTGTATTTACAGTTTTTTTCTAAACTCTATAATTACGGCTGTAGATGGATGTCACAATCTATTGAATCGCTCTGTACATATTTATGTTAGGTCCAGACAAAAAAGTTGTGGAAATGTAAAAACATATTATTATTAATATATTTTTGTTTAGGGATTTTACTTTTAAGCTCTTTAAAACACAACTTATTATAATTTAAGTCGTTTGATAAAATTTCAGTTTCCGTGTATTGGAATTCGTAGTTTGTTTCTTTTTCATGTTTATGCAAGGCTGCTGATGTATTTTTAGTGCACTTATGACCATTTAATCAATTTGTTAGGTATTGGGTTGGCATACTAATATATTTTTTAGGACAGTTTAAACATGGATTAGAATAAACAATATTTGACTGTTTTTGTTTAGGAATTTTACTTTTAAGCTGGGTACATATTTGCTTTAGTGTATTTTGTGTTCTGTGGCACAAAGTAATATTATTTTTTCCCAGAACATAATTTAATTTTTCTGATACATTTTGAAAATAAGGTAATGCTATATATTTGTTATTAGTCCCAGATTGTTGTTGGTTTTTTGAGGAGAATTTAGAGGTATTGCATAATTTAAATGTTCTTTCTTTTAGGTATCTGTTTATGTCCTTTTCCATGAAAATGTTCGCTTTAAGAATTCCTTTTATTTTTTTAATAACATCCGGGCGATATTCAGGTGATGTTAACAGTAGGTAGTTCTCGATCAATTAAACTTATAACATTATTTTTGATTATTTGCCAAGACGATTCGTGTCAAATTTGCGCTAAAAACAGACTAGGTCAGTGTCTCAGGGTATTAGATTTTGGATGTCATGGGCGTAGATGTTTGATTTTTTAAGGAGTATAAAAGCGTAAAAAATCATATTTTTAGACTCAAAACCGTAAATAGTCAAATGGAAAAGAGAAATATTTGGGGTACATGTTCTAACATTAAAGAACATTTCGATTATATATATTTAAAATAAAACTGAGGTAATTCGAAAAACGACGAAACACAAATTTATTAATTTTTTTGGATGCGAATAAAGGTCATTAAAATTTTTATATATACAGTTTTCATAGCTCCATGATGTCCGTGAAATTAGCTACGGTTTTCAGCGACGAATTACGCTCGCAGGGCATCCTGACCAATACAATTTATATTCTTCGACGTCTAATTTTAAAAAAAAATTTCGCATGAATAAAAATTTGTTTTATACACATTAGAGAAAGGTTTCCACATTCTCCAATTAAGGGAGAACTGCACGCAAAAAGTGAAAAACCAGCGACAAGGTCTAGTCGAATTGAAAGTAAGATGAAAAGGTACCTACGTATTAAAAAAAACTTCCTGCACGTCCGACCTCAAAAAAATTTGTTATGTATAGGTAATTTAAATTACATTTCGGTTAAAAATCGGTTCAAAAAGGTTCACGCGCTGCAGAAATACAAAGACATGACTACGATTTACCATTTCAAATTTTGCAGTTACGTAGACAAAGGATCAATGTAAGGCGGTAAAGAGCCATTTTGTGTAAAAAAAAATTATATGCGAAGGCATGTGCGTCAAAAAGTGGTCAAAAAATGGTCGAAAATGGACAAATCTACTTTTATTTTATAACTCTAGACTTGATTTTTTCATAAAAATTCGCATTTAGCGCCCAACTATACATATTTCCCTATTAAAATCACATTGAAGCTAATACATATCTCTTATAGTTTTAACATAATATTGCAGTGGCGTAAGGCTTGCAAATGATCCATATTACTGCGTGCAGTTCCCCCTTAAGAGACAAATAAGAAAGTACCAAAGAACCATCTGATTAATATTACGGCTATCAGTACTGAATACTCTGCTGAATACTAAGAACAATAAATAAAGCAAAAAGGCCATTTTTATTTCATATTTTGAATGGGATTACACTTCCATCCCGTTTGGAATAACTGAGGAGGTACCAAAGTGGTAAAAATGCGGAATAATACAAAAAGTTAAAAAGCCATTCAAAGATTCTTTATGTTTGTATTCCAAATTTTGGATGAAATTACACTTTCGTCTTTTTAGGAATAACTAAGGAGGTACTAAGGAGTACTTGTGAAAAATTTTATAACTGTCAGTGCCGTCCAAGGAAATGAAAACCATACAAAGACACTTTATCTTTGTATTCCAGGTTTTGGATGGGATTTCATCTTTTTAGGAATAATTGAAAAGGTACTATAGGGTATTCCTACCAAATATTACTGCTGTCAGTGCCGTCCAAGGGGGCAGCGACGCGGAATAATATATAAAGGTAAAAAACCAACCAACCATTTTTAGGAATAATTGAAAACCAAAGAGTGTTCCTATCAAACATTACTGCTGTCAGTGCCGTCCAAGGGGGTAACGACGCGGGATAACATAGGACATTAAAAAGTCATTCAAAGATACTTTATTTTTTTATTCCAGATTCGGGATGAGATTACACTTTCATCTGCTTAGGAATAGTTGAGGGCATACTAAAGAATACTTCTACGAAATATTACTGCTGTCGGTATTGTCCATGGGGGCGGCCAAGTGGACAAATATATAAAGTTAAAAACCCATTCAAAGATACTTTACTTTTTATTCCAGATTTTGGAAGGGATTACACTTTAATCTTTCTAAGGATGATTGAGGTACAAAAAAATTTTCCTACCAAATATTATTGCTGTCAGTGTATAAAGCTAAAAAGTGATTCAAAGATATTTTACTGTTTTATTCCAGATTTTGGATGGGATTTGACTTTCGTTTTTTATGAAACATTGAGGAGGTACTAAAGAGTACTTCTACCAAATATTATCACTGTCAGAGCCGTCCAAGGGTTAACGACGCGGAATAATATATATCTTTGAATGGCTTAAGTTTATATATTATTTCGCATTTTACTCCCTTGGACGGCACTGGCAACAGTAATATTTGGTAGAAATACTCTTTAGTACCAGCTCAATTATTACTTAAAAGATAAAATTGTAATCCTACCCAAAATCTGGAATAAAAAATAAAATGTATTTAAATGGCATTTTAACTTTATATATTATTCCGTGTCCTTGCCCCCTTGGATGACACTTACAGCAGTAATATTTGGTAAAAGTACTCATTAGTATCTCCTTAATTATTCCTAATAATATGAATGCCTAATACTATCCAAAATCTGGAATAAAAAAGAAAGTATCTTTGAGTGACTTTTTAACTTTATATATTATTTATCGTTTTCTCCAGCTTGGACGGCACTAACAGCATGAATATTGAGTAGACGTATTCTTTCGTAACTTCTCAGTTATTCCTAAAGAGATAGAAGTGTAATCCCATCCAAAATCTGGAATAAAAAATAAAGCATCTTTGAATGGTTTTTTAACATAATATTATTCCTAGTTTTCTACCCCTTATGCGTTACTGACAGCAATAATATTAGACAGAGTCATTTTTACTTCCTTCGTAAAAGGGAAGTATTGTAATCGTCAAAAAATCACCCTCCGAGATTTTTTCAGGCCCCTAGATGACGAAAAACATGTTTCCTCAATTCTGTCGGTCTGTCTGAATGTCTGTCTGCTTGTCTGTCGGGCTGTCGATGTCGGTCTGGCCGCCTGTCCCTTCGCCGCGTAGCTACTAAAGTACTTACCCAGTTGATTTCAAATTTCATATGGGGATGACCTGGCAACATCTGCTCATCCAATTTATCTCATATTTTGCAAAAACATCAAGTATTATGTTGGAATCAACTGGTAAAAGTTTAGTACGAATCTAAGAGGGCGAAACAAAACGCCGGATTAATAAAATATTTAAATATTCAGTCTGAAAAAAATGCCTAATGGCTTGCTCTCAAATTGTGTGCCATAACTAATTGTGGTATACGGATCGACTAGTAAAATTGTGGTACTAATTCAAGATGACCGAACAAAATGCCGGCCAAATAAAATTTTTGTAATCGTGAAAAAATCCTTTCAGGTTTTACATATCTTTACGTTTTAACGTCCCTAGATGCCAAAAAATAAGTTTCAATTCCGTCAGTCCGTCTGCCGGTCAGTCTGTCTGTCTGTCAGTTCGCGACATAGCTTAAATACTAGCTTAATACCTACTAGGTACCCAATTGACTTCAAATTTTGACCAAAAATATAGGGGACCTGGTAGTATGTTAAAAAAAATTGTTAGAGGGGTGTATTATTTGGGGTTAAGATCCATAAAAACAAAGCTCGTCTTTTTTAAAATGTTCGATGTTTTCCAACTCAGGGCACATTTAGATTCTCTATCCTGCATGAAACCCATATTATCAGTCTTTACTTACACCGTTGGCTCGCAGATATTTCCCAGATATTAAGTCTTTAAATGGTTTTCGTTAGCGATCCTCTTGTTATGTTAGATTGGTATATTATTTAGGATCTAGTAAGAAAACAAGACTCTTTTTTTAAATCGTCGAATCATCAGGACACATATATAGATTCTATATCGTGCATGAAACCTCCATTATCAGTCTTTACTTACGACCCTGGTCCGCAGATATTTCCTAGATATTAAGTTTCTAAATGGTTTTCGTTAAAGATCCTCTGGTTTTTATGTTAGAGTGGTGTATTATTTGGAGTTAGGATATAGTAAAAAAAACCAGACTCTTCTTTTAACATATAGGTTTTATATCCTGCGTAAAACCCATATTATCAGTCTTTACTTACTTCGTTGGTTCGCAGATATTTCCCAAATTTTCTAAATGGCTTTTGCTAACGATGTTCTTGTTATGTTAGAGTAGTGTATTATTTGGGGTTAAGAAATATCTGCGGACCAACAGAGTAGGCACAGACTGCTGCAGGATATAAAATCAATATAAGTCCTGAGGATGCAACAATGAACTTGCAAAATGCCGACAATTTAAAAAGCTTTTTGTTTTTTTTTAGTGCCCCCTAATTCCAAATATTAAACCACTCTAACACAACAATAAGGACACATATGAATTCTATATCATTCTATATCCTGCATAAAACCCATATTATTAGTCTTTACCTACTCCGTTGGTCGTCAGATATTTCCCAGATATTAAGTTTCTACATGGTTTTCGTTAACGATCCTCTTGCTGTTATGTTAGAGTGGTGTATTATTGGGGGTTAGGATCCAGTAAAAAAACAAAACTCTATTTTTTAATTACCGACGTTTCGCAACTTTATCGTTGCATCCTAAGGACACATATCTAGATTTTATATCCTGTATGAAACCCATATTACCAGTCGTTACCTACTCCGTTGGTTCGCAGATATTTCCCAGATAATAAGTTTCTAAATGATTTTCGTTGTTCGTCTTGTTGTTATGTTATGTGTATTATGTTTGGTTCGGAAATATCTGCGGACCAACGGAGTACGTAAAGACTGATAATATGGGTTTCGTGCAGGATATAAAATCTGTGTCTTGAGGATGCAACAATAAAGTTGCGAAACGTAGACAATTTAAAAAAGGCTTTTGTTTTTTATTTACTGGATTCTAACCACAAATAACACATCACTCTTACATAAAAACAAGACGATCGTTAATGAAAACCATTTAAAAACTTAATATCTGGGAAATATCTGCGGACTAACGGAATAGGTAAAGACTGATAATATGGGTTTCAATTTAAGATGGGGAAACGAAATGGCGGCCAAATAATTTTTTTTTAATTATCATAAAAAAACCTTGTTCAATTGACTTTAAATTTTGCAAAAAAAAATAAATATGGAAATGGGACAAATTCAGCATGACGTAACAAAATGGCGGTATGTGTCAATTTAAAAAATACTTATTGAATTTGTTTTAAATTATGCCCAAAAGTCAAATGTGGCATAGGTGGAAAGATAACGGTAAAATATTGGTAGGAATTCAATATCATGAAACAAAATGGCGCCCAATAAAAATTAAAAAAAATATACGTAACACATATATACTGTGACTAGGTACTAAACTAAACTGGGCCACATATCACTATTCTTAACAAATGTAAAAAATCATAACGAGGGAAGGTCAGGGTAAAAGAAATTACCGATTTTATGGTACATTTTAGTTGACCCTTACCCCCCATATTCACTAAAAAGGTTTAAGAGTTAGACCAGGTCTAGTTGCCATGGTACTTTAGTTCGCCAGTTGTTTCACTTATATCACTGTCATTTTGAAATTGTGACATTTAGGAAAATTATTTATTCAATTGTTATAAATGTCATCTTAAACCTATAACTCTCAAGTGAGACCTGGTCTAAAATTAAACATCTTTAGTAAATACGGGTGTTAATGTGTAAGAGTAAGAATTAAAGTAGAGATCACAATTAATTCATCAATCACGTTAGGGGTATGCGCCCACATGGTTCCCCTATTTTTCACATTCTATCGACCAATTTTTACGATAAAAAAAGAAGTGGGGATGGGCTATGTCCAAGCCGTGGCCATTTGTTGACGAATACCAGTGGCGGCGCGAGTTTTCACTTTCCGCATAAGGAAATATTAATCGTGAAAAAATCATCATTCCGGGTTTTTACATACCTTCATGTTTTTCGATTACTGTCGGTCTGTTCCGGTATAATTAAAAATCCACTTACTCGATTAACTTAATTTTATTTAATTTTCCACAAAAATTACGTCTTATACAAAAAAAAACTGGTAAAATATTGGTATGAATTAAATATGAAGAAACAAAATGACGACTTGTTAAAATATTTGATGTACTAAAATGGAGAAATGGGCCATGCTTCATAATCGTTGACAAAAAGAAGGATTCTTACCTATTCCTAAATGAAGCAAATAGGTATTTTTACAAATTTCAAAGAAATGATCGTTTCCTACTTCACTATTAAAAATCATACCACTAAGTTAGGTAAGTTTAAAAGGAAATTAGTTTTTATTGGCTTCCTACTCATCTGATTGTATGTTTGCATGTCTGGTTCAAATTTTGTAATGAATTTTTCACCACTTCCATTACCGATTATTTTCGAATTTGACATGCATAGACTTTCGGATATATAAAAAATCAGAATTTTTTTAGTCAACGTTTAGTAATCCAATATGGCGACGCTAATACGGCAAACGGATTTTGTTACGTGTGTAGATTAAACTGAAAATCAGTGCCTAGGTAATTTAAGAGTGACAGCGTTTAAAAATTCGAAATAGCGGTGTCAAAATGACAATGTCAACACGTCGGACGGATGATTTTAACATTTTTGGGGATTATTTAAGAATGCATAAGAAAAATCAAAATAGTGGCGCCAATATAGCAAACGAATTTTGTCATTTGTACAGATTCGGCTGAAATATCAGTATCTAGAAGTATTTAAGAATGAAAGGTATGAAATTTTAGTCAATATTTGAGAATTAAAAATAGCGGCACCAGCGTAGCAGACTAATTTTAAAATTTTTGCAGATTTGATTAAAATTCGCCATTTAGGGGTATTTAAGATGGCACATCATGAATTTTTGTCAACATTTTAAAAATTCAAGATTGTAATGCCAACATGGCGGCGGAATTTTAACATTTGTATAGATTTGGCTGAAAGAAACTAGGCATCTGGGGACATTTAAGAATACATATCATACATTTTTAGTAAATATTTAAAAAATGAGAGTAGGAATGCCTATATTGCGAGCGAATTTTAACATTTATACAGATTTGATTAAAAATCGATATTAAGTGTGTAATTTATACATTTTTAGTAACAAATATTCAAAATGGGGATGTCATCAATCAATCAATCCGATAAGTACTTTTTTCAGATATTTTTAAACATTTAATTAGGCCACCGTTTTCTTTCCCCATTTTGAACTTGTCTCAACATTTTTACCAGTTCATCTCTATATAATATTTGTTTTTTGAGCAAAATTTGAACATAATCGATGCAGTAGTTTTTTAGTCATAATTTTTTAACATTTCAATAGGCCGCCATTTTGTTCTGCCATATTAAATTTTTACCAAAATGTTACCACGTCATCATCATATGACCTTTAATTTTTAACCAAATCTTGAAGTAAAGGACAAGCAGTTCTTGAGCTTTGTCGCGGACAGACATACAGACTAATCTACGGAACTTAGAAAATATGTTTTTTTGCAACTAGAATACTTTCCACTTGCGAGGAAAGTAAAAAAAAATCGACCGCTATAAGGTAAAAATAGAAGAAAAGATTTTTTTATAATTTTCAGTATCCTAAATATTAAATTCTAACCAGTTTAGAACATGTTTACGAACACATTTTTACTTTTAATTACCCAAAGAATCACCCTTTAAATTCCTTTACCTGACAACACTTTTATAAAAAATTGGCCCAACTCAAGTTTAAATGAAAAGAAGGCACGAACTCGTCCGAAACTTTATTATTTCCCCAGATTTCATCCAAAATCTAGTTATTTTCGAAATCGCAGTACGTTTTTATGAGCGTGAGACGCCCTTTGACTATTTTAATATAGTATAGACATATTCTATAATTATTTTAAATCTCTGATAGGAAAAACTATTGTAATCGTCAAAAAAATCACCTCAGAGTCTTTGTTGTATCAAAGTGTTGAAAAACGTTCTATTATACTGAACCGGATTGGTCAATACGTCATGTGACCCAAAGTAAGTGAATTAGGTATCTTCCATTAGACATAACCCCCCGTATTCACTAAAAAGGTTTAAGAGTTAGTCCAGGTCTAGGTGCCATGGTACTTACATTTTTTACAGCCGGTTGCACAAAACTTAATTGATGTTTAGAATGTTTAACCGAGCTTTCGGATTTGAGAAGCTGCTTATAGAAATCTAGGAACTCGCTGTCAAATTTGACATTCTTTTAAACATTCTAATATTTAATTGAACTTTCTGCAGCCGGCAGTTAGTTCGCCATTTATGTTTCGCCTATGTCACTGTCATTTTGTATTTGTGACGTTTAGAAAAAATATTTGTTCAATTGTTAGAAATGTCATCTTAAACCTACAACTGTCAATTTAGACCTGCTCTAAATTTAAACCTCTTTAGTGAATACGCGTGCTAGTCTGGTCCAAGATAGAGTAAATAAAACTTATTTATCAGATATTTAAAAAATCAATGTTCTTCTAATGTCACCGCACCTTTAGAACGCTGCTTCTTGAAGTAAGGCAACATATAATTAGAAGATTTGAACCATATCAACAACTGCACAATAATACATTAAAACACATGCGGTAGTGAAGCTAAGAAAAGTTTGGTAACTAAAGATAATTTTAACTAAATTAATTTCTGGGTTAAAATATTTTTTAGCAAATTAATTTCTTTAGTGTTAAAATCAGTGGCGGCTCGTGGGAGAAAAAGTAAGTGAAGTGCAAATGAAGCAAGAAAATATCGCAATAATTTTTTTCCATTCCAATTATGTGGAAGGGGTAGAAGATTTTTTACGACTTACCTAAATTTTGTATACTAAATCAATTCTCCTATCCTTCAT
This sequence comes from Kuschelorhynchus macadamiae, assembly GCA_030620095.1. Lineage (NCBI taxonomy): Eukaryota > Metazoa > Arthropoda > Insecta > Coleoptera > Curculionidae > Kuschelorhynchus > Kuschelorhynchus macadamiae. The sequence goes on along the minus strand of JAUTXW010004474.1, from coordinate 386,085 downwards.
AGCAGCAAATTGATTTATAACATCTTCATAAAATGGATGAGTCGCCCTAATTTGCTCTAGACATTCCTTTTGCATTGAAATATTGCCTAGAGAAGTAAGTCTTTTTTGAGATATTGTATTTCTTAAATAAGTTTTTACACGTTTGAGGCAAGAAAAACTTCTTTCCACTGAAGCACTTTTCGACGGTATTGTCAAAATAAGGGAAAACACTCTATATGCTTTGGTTAAAATATCTTTATTTTCATTAATTTTTTTCACTTGCTCTTGCAGCGATATATTTCATTGGCAAAAATAAGACCAAACTCATTTTTAAGTCGTTGACTTTTTGAAAATATTTGCCCATATAACTGTCGGAAAATTTAAACTATATTCGGAAAATTTAGCAGAATGTGCCCAACATAAAAATGTAAGTTTTTCAGAGTCTTGAAAGCTTAGTGTCATTTCCATTAAAATATGGTCCAATCAATATTTCATAAAAAAGGGTTCTATACTTAGCCCTAATTTCTTGAGGTAAAAGCGTAGCAAGCTCACGTTTGTAGTGATTTATTTCTGTAATAGAATTTGCTTTATCAAACATGGTATTAAAAAAATGTTCATTTCTTTTTTTACAGAGCGCCTCACGGCAGCGTTTTATATTAGATATGCAAAAATGAATGTCAAACGATTTTTTTTTGAAGAACGCAACTTGAACAATCACATTTACTAACTTCGAATTTGAAGACCAACGAGTTTCTGTAATTGTTGGTATACGCCTCGTAGATGCAGATGTAAGAGCATAGGTTCGTTTGGCTGAGTGATGAAAAAATGAGGGAATACCACTAAGGCTTGCAAAAAATTCGACATTTATAAATATTTTTAAACTTTGCTGCATCACCACAAATTCAGCCTGTGGCGCTTTTTCTTTTTTTTTTTGAAGGCCATTTAGATGGCCAGACATCACACTTGCGCCATCGTAACATTGCCCTATTAATTTATGTTTATAGTCAAATTGGTCCAAAAATTGATCCAATAGAGAATAGAAATTCTCCGACGTTCTGTCGGAGCTGACATTATAAAATCCTAAGAATCTCTCGACTACTGAACCTTCTGAATTAACGTATCTTAAAATTATGGAGCACTGGGAGGTTTGCGTAATATCAGTGGTGTCATCCACTTGCACAGAAAAAAGCTGTGTGTTCATTGTTTCATTTTTTACATGATCATTTAAATAATCAGAAATGCATTCAATTAGGCAGCAAAACAATTTTTGTAATATTTGATTACTACATAACCATTTGTACGCCGAAAACCAGGATGATGATTAAAACTCTGATCTTGTTCCTTCCATCGATTAAATGGAGTTTCCAACAAAATGCAAACCACATCCGTGATCGGATTCATCAATAATGTAAATTAATAAACCCGACACCAGTTGTAACAACACCATAAATAAATATAACACAAAACAGTCAAGTAAACTGCAAAGGAACTAAACGGTTGCAGCGAAATCCGCGAAAATAAAAGTAAACAACCAACCCAAACTGAACGACACGTAGGTGTAGTGTACTGCGTTAGCAATTCACCGAGAGCGTTATATTGCGCTAGTTAACATTAATCTTCCATGCGGTTGACGTCATCGCGTACTCGTTCTCAGGGCAACGTAGTAGAAAAATCGTAAACTAAACATAGCACCTTCAGCAAAGTCGAAGCGGTTTGCGCCACTGTTATAGTTGTTATAATAAAGTTCGATTGAACGTTTTAAAAAGACATGCCTCCAACGGTCAAGTAAAATATTTATTCGAGATGTACAGTTTATTTTTTGCCAATTACACCTACTTCACCTGAATTAAAAAAAATGAAACTGGTTAAAATTTATTGTAGTTCCACGACCCGCTATTGGTTTTTAAGTCACGCCGGTGACGTGACCCTGTAACAATCTATACTGTAGACTATTTTACTTTTTTACTATAAGGATCCCTTGTCAATGAAAGTGGGATGGTCTAATACGTGGAGTTGTTGATCAGGGTTGCCATATCTAACTAAAACTCTTGTTACTGGTGTAATCTGATCTGAGGCTGAACTTTTAGTGGCGTAATTTATTTGAAAAAAAATATGTCAAAATGAAAATTACTTTTCCCGTAACTTCTAAACTATTCATAATTTTGAAATACGGTTTTCAGAGATTAATGTAATTTTTAGTGGCGTAATTTACTGGAAAAACATATTTTGACATCGGTCAAAAAAATTGTTTTTCCCTGTCACTTGTGAACCGCTGAAAATATTTAAATATGGTTATATATAAATATATATATATATATATATATATATATATATATATATATATACATATATATATATATATATATATATATATATATATATATATATATATATATATATATATATATATATATATGTCTTTTCATTCTGGGTGTACAGGGTGTTCCAGCGAGGACTGAACAGGGACCTATTTTCGACCTTCCTTGTATTTTGGAAAAATTCAAAATAGCCAATCGATGTATTTTTTCTTGTAGAATCGAAAAATATCATCGAAAAAATATTTGAACCAGAAACAAAAGAGTTACGCTATGCATCAGGTGTTTTTTAAATGGAATGTATCGTTTTTTATACGATTTTTGGAAAGAGTGATTTTTTTTATGTCCGTTCTGATTAAAAGATTTGATTTTGCGATAGCTGTTTATATTACATTTTAATGTTTTACAAACTAAAATTTTAGCTTCACCTGTTTAAAATATACGATAGGTTGGTATAGGTGATCAAGGTAAAATGACATTTGAATGCTTTGTCAATAAAAATTGACATTATTTTAATTATTGTCGAAGTCTTCACCTAAAAAATATATATTTGACTCTGATCGAAATGAAATGCTCTTTGGACGAGAGACTACAGATTGTTATGCTATTTTACAAGTGCCAAGAAAATGCAAGAGAAGCAAGAAGAAGATTTATTGCAAATTTTCATAGAAATATATCCATCAATACAATTCTAAGGATAAAAAACCTATTTGAGGAAAATATATATAAATATATAAAACGTGCTAAATCTAGTGGGGCTGTAGTCAAAGAGAGGACCTTAGATTAAAACACTTTGTTGCTTTGCCAAGCTTTCGGCAACTGTTTATTGCCTTCCTCAAGACAGCCTAAAAATTGTTATTATTTTGTATTAACATTTATTTTAAAGAAAAAGTTGTTGTGGACTTACTACTTGGTTTTACTCTTGAAGAAACAACACTGAAAAATTCTCAACATTGCTAAAGACCTATATACATATTATTTACACCTTTTTATCACTAGTTTTGACTTGGATGTTGTTATATTGACACATTTTAAAATTCTTAAAGATTTGGTTTATTCCAACGTGCAGACACTGTCGGCCATTTTACGTATTTAAAAGGCAAATTGTTATTGTAAAATGGAGATTGCTCTCCTTCCCTTACTTCACACTAGTTGGTTTACGGTAGACGGTTTGGGAAACCGTCGTTACCGATTCGTGCTCAGTCGGCAATTATTTGAAAAACAAAAAACGCGTAAACCAACTAGTGTGAAGTAAGGGAAGGAGAGCAATCTCCATTTTACAATAACAATTTGCCTTTTAAATACGTAAAATGGCCGACAGTGTCTGCACGTTGGAATAAACCAAATCTTTAAGAATTTTAAAATGTGTCAATATAACAACATCCAAGTCAAAACTAGTGATAAAAAGGTGTAAATAATATGTATATAGGTCTTTAGCAATGTTGAGAATTTTTCAGTGTTGTTTCTTCAAGAGTAAAACCAAGTAGTAAGTCCACAACAACTTTTTCTTTAAAATAAATGTTAATACAAAATAATAACAATTTTTAGGCTGTCTTGAGGAAGGCAATAAACAGTTGCCGAAAGCTTGGCAAAGCAACAAAGTGTTTTAATCTAAGGTCCTCTCTTTGACTACAGCCCCACTAGATTTAGCACGTTTTGTTCTAACTAGTTAGTCACAACTACCCACCCTCTCGCTATAAATATATATATATATATATATATATATATATATATATATATATATATATATATATATATATATATATATATATATATATATATATATATATATTCAGAGATTAATGTAATTTTTAGTGGCGTAATTTATTGGAAAAACATATTTTAACATCGGTCAAGAAATTTGTTTTTCTCTGTGACTTGTGAACCGCTGAAAATATTTAAATATGGTTATATATAATATATATATATATATATATATATATATATATATATATATATATATATATATATATATATATATATATATATATATATATATATATATATATATATATATATATATATTTATATATACATATATATATATATATATATATATATATATATATATATATATATATATATATATATATATATATATATATATATATATATATATATATATATATATATATATATATATATATATATATATATATATATATATATATATACCATATTTAAATATTTTCAGCGGTTCACAAGTCACAGGGAAAAACAATTTTTTTGATCATATATCTCAATCTCAAAGAAAAATATTTTTTCGTAACTTTTAAAACTACCTAACATTTTTAAATACGGGATTCACAAATTCATATAACTTGTAGTAGCGTAATATTTTGGAAAAATTTATCTCTTTTTACCGATTACATAAATATGCTTTGATACCATTGTCCTTAAAAACATTCAGTAAAACAATAAAATATATGGTATCTTTTTGTTTGTATTGTAATACTTTTTTCTAATTTTTGGTGTTCTTAAATGATAATAGGAAAAAAACTCACAATTTTGTATGTAAAGTTTTTTTTAATATCATTTATATGTATCAAAATATAAATAATAAAACCCTGTATATTTGTAACTAAAGTGATTTTTTATGATGAATATATACAGATCTTTGTTAAAAAAACACAAATCTACTTTAACTAAGTAAACGAAAACACTTGATTAAAATTTCCACTTAATTTATTTTACAAAAAAATGAAACACTAGACAATTATTTCCCCAACACTGTGGCTTCATCAGATATTAAATCTTAAAACTATTATGGTAAGCCTATAGAATTTCGAATGGCGATGATCATAGCAAAAAATATAATCTGATGCAGCTTTGCAGGCTGGAAGTAAGGTTGCGATATTAATAAAAAAATGTACCCAAAAAGAAATTTTTAACATGATATCGGATGAAATATATAAAAACATTTTGAAAGAAGCTGAAAATATGTTAGAAAAAGAATCTGAACACATTGCCCGGAAATGACAAATAAAAGTAAATCTCGTCGAAATAAAGAAAGTGCTAATGAAATCCAGCCATTCAAACCTGAATATTACGGAACTTTAGGCATAATTATAGCTAAACTAAAAAGAAGATTCTCTGAAAATGAAAATCTACTAGAACCAATATCACGTCCTGATGAATTAGATATTGAAAATATGAAGTCTTGTCAAATTTAGGTGAGGTTACAATAATGTTTATTGTAGAAGATTAAAACCAAGCATTTTTTAAGTTATAAGGATTCCTTCCAAGGAGGGAGCTACTGTTGTGCAAAGATACCTTAAAGATCTTGATGAGAAATCAGTGGCAACATTTGGATGCAGCACGGCTGTATACGAATCTACATTTTCGACATTAACTGCCATTAATAAGCTTCAGCGACTCACAAATGAATGGCAGGTTTAATATTTCTCGCATTTGAAAAAAAAAAACAGAGAAAATAGATATTGACCTCGGAAATTTCACCATATGGCAACTCGAAGACCACTAAATTTGACGTATTTACCTACGTAATATGTTTTTTTTCTGTTTACTTATTCTGTATTTATGTGAAATATTTATATAAGTTTCATAAAAGTTCATTAAAAAAATATTTATAATGAATTAAAGCTGCAAATATGTGGATGTATTGCACTTTAACAAATAATGTTTATTGTCACTTAGTCTTTTTTGGTCTAGCTACGACCGTGTAACAGAGATATTCTTCTTGGAACATACAATATCTAAGTAATCCTTAAATTGAAAACATTTACTGTGCAGCATTTCCTCAATATACATTTTCTATATAGACATGACTGATGTTAAGTTTATTAGCTCACATAATATATCAAGCATTTGAATTGGAATTTTGTTTAGCCGGAGCGGGCGAGTATTTTTTAGGTGTAATTTGTATGTTGTTTTAAAACCATCGCGTTGAAACACTTTTAGCTAAATTGTCTACTATTAATCTTAACCTCAATGTTATAAAATTATCCCTGTCTACCTTTTTGGTTTACTGCTAATTTGGGTGCTTATTAGAGTTAAACAGTTGATTTCTTTTGGTCGAAATTCTCCAAATCGTACAATCAACCTACAATACGTTTTTAGGCAGATTTTTACGGTAGAAGTATCTAATAAATTTATTTATAAATGCCTGAAACATCGAGTTTTATAGTTTAGATCGTGATTACATTTTTCACAAATAACAAAATAAAATAAATAAAAAGAAAAAATCTTCAATTTGGACAATTAACTGGAGATAGTTAATATAGCGAGGTCATATTTAAAGTATGTGTATATAAATAAAGTATATTTTCCAAAAAAAAAATGGTGCTAGACATACTAAAGGATCAAACAAAGTTAATAATAATAATAACAGGCCCACCTTAGGAATACACACAAGAGGCCCCTTTATTTTATGATATGTTAAAACCCTAATATTTAATGTAATAACACGAACTGATTTCTGTGGTACGGTCTATTTATATTTAACACAATTTTATGACATCGTTACTCAAAACAGAAATCAACACACATCAACCAAACACAGGCACTATACAAGAGGCCTTATTGTTTACCATCCCTTTCTGACATACAAATGTTTCCAATTCTTTTACCATTCATTACGCAAATCCATGTGTGATGGCCTTAACTGGAGCCCCTTTCATAAATCGAAGATGACCTATTTATGAATGATAACATTACTTCGATATCAAAAAGATTTTTTATTTATTTGTATTCGAACAAATAAATTGCTTAAAGGGTTCTTTATGTCTTAGGGGTCCTAGGCTTCAGCCTACTCAGGGAGATCCGCGCCTGAATTCGCTCTAGCCCAGAGAGTAACGAGATTTTTAAATTGCCATAAAAGGTAGTAAATTAAAAACAAATAGTCATTAGAATAACTGTTATACTTATTGTGTAAAATTAAACACAATGAATAATTTATATTTTGTCAGTTTTTTCTCTACATCTAGTTTGGAAACGAGGAACGAGGCAGATAAAATCTAATTTGAAGAAGCAAATAGACGTGGGTTATCTCTTTATCTGCCCAAGGGTTGCCCACACAAAACGATTACACCGTAACGCATTAAGGAGGCGAAAGAGCGTAGAGATCAGAAAATGATAGGATTGTCGTTAAGTATACAGGACATTTCGACAGCAATTATCACCTAAACGTGTTTTAATTGTTGTTCGAGTAGGTAGAAAATATTTTATGTAAGCAGCATGGTAAACAAAAGTAGATCATGTTTATTACATGTAACAAGAAAATATTTTTGGCACACATGAAAACAAGGAAACATTTTTCTGGATCTTTTGTTACACACAATTGACAGACCACACGGAACTCAGTTTGTGAGATAATTGTATAAAGCCGCATACTCTTTTGTAATTGAACGTCGTATCATAAAATATCAAATAAAAGTAAGAGTAATTAATCAACCCGGTATCCCAGCAAAAATTTAAAAGAAATCCTCAAATTTAATTCTATTTGTATAACATTTCTCAGTGTCACTAAATCTATATACTATATAAATAAATAATATAATTAGTTAATTTATATTGAACAATTTGAATATCGGTTTTGTGATTGTTTTTCATAGCAGTTTTATAATCTTATTAATATGGATTTAATTTGATTTGAAATTTTGAAATCTGTTGTTCTAAATTTTGCTATTTCCATGCATAATTTTTGTGGTTTTTCTTTTTGTATGAAATTATTATAATTTTAAAAATAATATCATAGATTGTTTCATTTATCGTATTTCGTTTCTCTCGTCGAGAGGGTTACAAATTTATAACTTAATTTTTACATTTTTCAAAGTAAATATTGATATTTTAACTGAATGTTTTCAAAAAGTCGTTTCACATGATCGCGTTAAAATATTTTTGATTTTTTGGATCCCACAATATTTCGTTTTATCGATATAATTCGATAAATTTGCAGCTTTTTGAAATCACTTAAAAGACAAGAGTAATACCTATATAAATTGCAAAAAAATTACAAAAAGCTCAGAACCTCATACTATTTTTACACTATGTAAAAAACAACTAGTCAAGACTCTGGCGCCATCCGCGGCATGCCGTGATGGTCCTTCGAAATGATGACCTTTGATTGTTTACCAAAATTTGAAGTCAATCGGATAAATACTTTTTGAGTTATACTGAGCATTATATAAGGTCGGAGAACATGTTTTTCGGGATCTTGGGTTCCTTGATCTGCAATAATCTCGGAGGCTGATTTTTTTCACTATTACAATATTCCCATGCTACGAGGGAAGTAAAAAGTTGTCTAGTAAATAATCTGTACAGTTTTCTTATTCTTTATTTCGGCATTGCTGTAAAGCATCTTGCCAGACCGCTATCGTTAAAAACACAAAGAGCAAATTAAACTTGCGAGGATTCCTGAACTCTCTGAGTAGGCTCTTCAGGGACATCCCTAGACCCGGAGGAAGAACCAGCTGACTAAAGCAAAGGACTTAGTTGGTTGAATAAAACGCTAATCCACTGATGATTCTGCTTGTTCGCCAACGTTTTTCGTAATTTGCCAACTCAAACACAAGTTACGAATTATTCAAAAACCTATTACCATTTTTAAATACGTACAAACTTATCTCAAAGATAACTACACACGGAAGTGGTAATTTTTTAAATCTAGAATCAAGAAGTAGTGGATGAAACACATGTTAAAATTCTTCTTTGACTTTTAAAGACTCTGTCTGCATGAGAAGTCATACCCCAGATCTGAACCCCGTACAAAATCCCAGAGTGTATGGCTTGGTAAACACTAACAATCTGATGAGCATCCATGACAAGTCTGAGATTGCTAACTACACAAGACTGTTAGTTTAGATGATAAACTCAGATAGTGAGCCTCCCAGGAAAGAGTATCGTCCAGGGTCAGCCCAAGAAACTTTACCAATATCTCACCCTGAAACACGCATTGATCTGAGTATAATTCCAAATTTAGACTCATGCGAGTTTGGCTAGTATGAAGGACCATATAACTAGTCTTTTTGGCGTTGAGGAAAAGTTCGTTAAGTGTAAACTACTCGTTCATCTCTTTAAGTGCCCTATCTGTTGCAACTTCCATATTCAGCTCCCCGTTGGCTCTAACCAGCGCTGATGTGTCGTCGGCAAACATAGTGATATGACTTTAAGTCGAGTCGTGAGGCAAATTATTTACAAAAATAAGAAATAGCACAAGATCCAGGACTGAACCCTGTGGTTCTCCCAAATTGTCGTCGAATTTAAGCGAGAGTGATAAACCCAGTGCTTCTCCAGACTGCCCCTTGACCTCAACATATTGCTTACGCTCTTGGCCTCAACATATTGCTTACGCTCCTCCAAAAATGAAGAAAACCATCTTAATATGTATCTTATTCTCCGTCGACCTCTTCTTCCTGGCCTAGTCCCTCAGTTGAGACATCACTTTCACTACCTGACAATGGACACAGAATGAATGAACTCTTGCTTGGAGCTTTTTTTATATACTTCATCATCTGAGGTTTTCATCGTCACTTTTTAGTCCATAGAAAGTTTTAGTAATCATCTGAAGAAAAATCATCCATGTTGGTGTGGCATGATTACATGCCTTTATATCAATTTGAAACAAGTAAACAAAGTAAGTTTTTTATTGTAAACAAATTAGTTTGAAGTGCAATCAATAAGTCACAAGACAAACTAAACACTTGCCTTGTATATAAGTACTATTTTTTGTCACCAAATAAAGCTATAAAGCAATAATTATTCACTGTGAAATTCAACTTGCCGACGGACTGCAACATGGGGCAGTATGCGGTAAGAGAATATATACAGTAATAATTGTACCGGGTGTACAACTAAGAAGGGAGGTCGGCTGTATCTCGAAAACCGTTTATCTCATGATGTTGGAAAAATTTTTCTTAAAGTAAAAGTGGCCAAGAAAAAACGCTGGAAATTATTTTTAAGTTCCCAAGTCGGCCGCTAGAGGGCGTAATACGCGTAGTCAATTAGAAGAGGCAGAATTTATCAGAAATTCACGGAGTGAAGATATATCAAAATTGACTTTATATTAATCTCTGTTAAATTACGAATAATTTTTATTAAGAGTTTTTTCTCTAGATGTTCAAATAAAGTTGGGGGGGGGGGGGAAGGGCAAAAGTTTGTTTTTTAAAACGGACATAATTTAAGAATAATTAACGCATTTTGATGATTTTGATCTTGTTGAGAAGAACATTTATTAGCGTTTCACATGACGTATAAATTATATTATTTTAAGTTTCGTTCCGATCGCCAGATGGCGCTTTCTGGCAATTTCTTAAATTTAACATGTTTTCTTAAAAATTTCAAATGGATTGAGATAGGTTATTATAGATCAAAATCAAGAAAACGGAGCAAAAAAACGAGTTGATATTTTTATTTAACGGAGATATGAAAAAAATTGTAATTTTTTAGTTTAATTTCAGACCAGGGTATTAAAAGACGCATGCATGAATTTTTCTGAGAAATAATATGAAGCGGAAAGGTTATAAAACAAATAGCGAAAACTGGTCAAAAATATTATGCTTACTAATAATTAGTGTCGAGTGAACTGCTTAAAGTGCCTGCCCTGTCATTTTAAAAGCATAAACGGAGCCTCTCTGCGATAGATTGAACTGCTGCTTCTATTTCAATCGCAGGAATAATCTCGATAGCGTTTTGAATTCGATTGATAAGGTTCTTCCTCGTTGTTGGTCTGATATTAATCACCATATCCTTTAGGCGTCCCCACAAATAAAAATCTAGACAGTTAAAGTTAAATCTGGGGAACGAGGGGGCCAGGGGAATAAACTACCTCTACCTATCCACCTCCCTGGAAACCGATCGTCTAGGAACTGTCTGACATTGACAGAGAAATGAGCCGGACAGCCATCATGTTGGCAAATCATGCTCTGGTAGCTGATTTTCGAGAAAGTTTAAATAAACTTTCCCATTTAAAAGTTTATACAAAATTCTACCACTAATTATGCCACACCAAACATTGGTGCTGCAGCGGCCTTGATTCTGAACTTCTTGTATCCAATGAGGATTATGTTCCGACCCATGTAAGTTATGTAAATTTATCCCACCATCGGAACGAAACGTGGCTTCATCGGTCCACAAAATTCTTGAAAGCATCTGGGGATCCGCATCTTTCATACCAAGAAGCTAGTGACAATGGTCCAGCCTCTCATCATAGTCTCGAGGCGTTAAAGCCTGGTGCAATGCCATATGATACGGATGCAGCTTGAAAATAAAAAATAAATGATTGGATCACTGTTTTCTACGAATTAAGGTTGAACAGTTTTGTCACGAGTCAAGATAAAAAATGTGTTTTGTTAATCATAGTATGCTTTTCAATTTTGTTACTTCTATAGTTTTCTTAAGTTGACAAATTTATTACATATGTAAAATATATAATAAATTAGCCTTGTTTTGTCGTTTTTAAAAATATTAAAAGTTTTTTTACTAAACTTTACTATTTTATACTTTAAGGAGTCATTTCACTTCCGTAGATTAACCTTATATAAATGTAAATATCGTTTATGTAGGTTTGAAAAAAAAATCTGCCCTCTGTTTTGCCGTTTTTTTCTTAAGAATAGCGTTATGGAAATAAAAACATCTGAATTTTTAGTGCGTATAGTGGAAAAAATATTTTATATAAAAAAATAAATTTAGCCGGTTTTGCTGTTCGAAAAAATCAAATATGTAGGTTCATGACTTTATTTGTTTTCAATTTGACTATTATAGGTTTGTAAGTAGGTACTAAAAATATGATTAATTTATGATTTCAAATCTAAAAAATATCAAAGATATTACGCCACGAGACGCTACACTATTTTTTATGCAAATTAAATATCGATTTGACCGTTCTCAAGTTATCGTTCTCGGAAATTTTGTTCACACACAAATTCATTACAAGCATCATATTTTTTGTCCAAAAATATGTCTTTGTTAGTTTAGGGTGAACATGAAATAATCTCAACTTATATTTTTCGAAATCTTTGTATTTCCAATACTTTTCATTTACACTTACCCGTACTTTTCTAATATATTTTGCACAGTTCCATGAGCTATACCTAAATCTCTAAATGTAGCTCTAATATTGACATGTGAGTTAATTACAATATGCCCCAACACATTTATGTTTGCTTCTGTACGGCCTCTTCTTTGCCTTGCGGGTGCGGGCGATAAAAACTGCCAGTAGCACGAAGACGTCTTGCTAATCATGTAAAAAGCCTTTGCTCATATCTACGCCTACCGGGGTATCTAGTAGCATATATTCTTGCTGCAATGATAGCGTTTTGAAAGCATTCAAAGTAAACTGCAAGCATATCAAACCCTTCTTCATTAGAAATAGGCATTTTGCTATCGTAACACTAAACTTAATAATAATTTGACAAGTCATTTTGTGATAGTGTTTTATTTTGACGCTCACAATTAATGATTGTCAAAGCCTACTCTTTTAGCACGTCGCATAATTGAATAATAACGCATTTGAGATACATTCTCTATGAAAGGGGTTTGTTAATTAAAGCAAATAGGTTAAAAATTAACTAAAAAAGTTGAAGAATACCTAAAATATTTGTAGTATAAGAATAAGATTAGTGTTCAAAATTGATAATTAGATACTACGTAAAAATTCGTTTAGAAATGCTTGAGTTTCTTATAAGAGTGTCAAGTAATATTTTCTTTTGCTTCTATCTCCGTAAATAAAAAAGATATCAACTTGCAGTTTGCGCTATCTTCTCCACAACAATGGCCTATAATAAATATATCAACCCATTTGAAACTTTTAAGAAAACACGTTAAATTTAAGAAATTGCCAGAAAGCGCCATTTGGCGATCGGAACAAAAACTTAAAATAATATAATTCATGCGTCATATGAAAGCCTAATAAATCCCCTTTTCAACAAGACCAAAATCATCAAGATCCGTTAATTATTACTTAAGTTATGTCCGTTTTAAAAACATTTGCCTTTTCCCCCACTCTTTATTTCAACAGCTACAGAAAAAACCCTTAATAAAAATTATTCGTAATTTAGCAGAGATTAAATAAAGTCAATTTTGATATACCTTCAGTGGGTGAATTTCTGAGAAAATCTGCTTCTTCTAATTGACTACGCGTATTACGCCCTCTAGCGGTCGACTTGGAAACTTAAAAATAATTTCCAGCGTTTTTTCTTGGCCATTTTTACTTTAAGAAAAATTTTTCCAACATCATGGGATAAACGGTTTCCGATATACAGCCGGCCTTCTTTCTTAGTTGTACACCCGGTATATTATAAGGCGATTTGATAGTTAGTAGGGTTGTCACAGGCCTTTTTAAGTATTCGGTTTTTAAATTCCATATTAAAATAATAACAGGGGTTTAATTTGATGGGAAATGTTGACATTTGCTAGTTCTAAATCTTACTGTTTTTCATTAATTGAAACATTACACTCCAAGATATTTTATAAGCACACGCGTGGTTACGCATGAAGCACACGCGTAAGGCCCCGGGTTAAAAAATTGCATTACAACACCGACTGAAGTGGAACACCATTCTTGGAAGTTATGAATACAGTACACTACGCGGACCGACCGACATATTATTAAAAAGTCGATCTTCATATCGCAATACTTACAATTGAATGAAGCAGTAAAAGCGATAACCAATCCAAAGACTATTTGAAGAAAAAAATAAAACATTTATTCAAACCGTTGAGACAGGCAACAACAAACAACAGGTATGAAAAATTGCATGTCAAAAAATAACTAGAACATAGCAATGAATTAATTCTAACAAAAATGTGTCGACAAATTTTTATTAGAATTAATATACAAATATGTAGTACCCTTAAGACTTGATTTTGATTTGTTTTAGGGATAGAGCGCGTCGGTATCTTTACCATTTAGCGCTCCAGCAAACGTTTCATTACGTACAGTTTATTTTAGGAAGATGGATCTTAAATTTTAGAAAACAATTGGGTGTCTTTAATAAAATTTAGAGCATTTTTGATGTTAAATTTCATGTTTTCTTGAAAATTTTCTGTGAGGTGATTTTTTTTCCTTTGATCTTTATATAATTTACAAAAGGAGATGATGTGTTTTACGGTTAAGGGTACGTGACATATATTGCATTCCGGAGGGGTTTCATTTTTTAGTAGAAAGGAGTGAGTGAGATTTTTATGGCCTATAGTTAGCCCTTTCCATATTATGTTTTCTTTTCTATTTAAGTTTTCGAAATAGAAAGGAGGGAAAAATGAGGGTTTGAGTTCATGAAGTTTATTTGAACCTTCGAACATGTCCCATTCTGTTTGTATTAATTTATTTAATATGTCAGAGGAATACAATTTAAATTATTTTTTATGTATAAGGGTGGTAAAAGGAAAGCCGTTAGTAATGGCTGATTTTGCCAATTTGTCGGCTTGATCGTTTCCTTTTATGCCTACGTGGCTAGGTATCCATAAAAAGGAAATTTTTTTGTTTGAAAACCAATGTATAAAAGGTCAGTTATTTTTATTACTGGGGGTTGACCAGAAGTTTTGAATTGCTTTTAGAGAGTTTAGTGAGTCTGTGATAATAAGGAATTTTTTTCTGGAGAGGTGATTTATAACATAGTCTAGACTCTTGTAAATGGCTAAAAGTTCTGCAGATAGAATGGAAGATCAGAGGTTTAGTTTTATAGAGATAGATTTATTATCAGTTATGTAGTACGCTGAGCCTACGCCTTGGGGAGATTTAGATCCATCTGTGTATATCTGCAGAGAAGAAGAGTAGGTAGTAGATAATAGGTGGTTTAGATGAGATCGAATTTGAGAATGTTTATTTTGACATAGTAGGTCAAAATTTATATCTGGACTTGGAGTGATCCAAGGAGGAAAGTGATAAATAAAGGATGTTTCTGTAGGAGGGAGGACTATGTTATTAACTGCCATAAAATGTCTAAGTCTGATGTTACAGCCATAAGTTTTCTTTGGATTTATGATGTACTGAGGGGGGAGTTGAATTTATGGTGGTCTATTAGGAAAGGGCGGGATTTAATAGAGTAACCATAATAAAGAAGGGATTTTAATCAAATATATGACAGTGTTGGAGAACTTGTGATGCTATGGATGCTACTTATGCTAGATGTAGGAAAAATTCCTGCTGCTAGCCTTAGAGCTCGGTTTTGTATAGGATCAAGAATTTGTATGTAAGATGGTCTATCGGAGTCGTAAATGAAATCGCCATAACTTAATTTGGGAAGGAGAATGGATCTGTATATTTTCATTAAGATATTGTAGTCTGAGCCCCAGAAGGAGTGGGAAAGAGTTTGTAAAATATTTAGATCTTTCTGGGTACTGGATTTTATATGGGCAAAGTGAGTTTTCCAATTTAGTTTGTTATCAAAAATCATACCCAAGAATTTAAAGCTATCTTTTAGTGGGATGTTTTCGTTATTTAATTCAAGATTATTCATCATGCTGCAATTTCTTATTCTGCAAAAGTGTATAAGGGTTGATTTTAGCGGGGAAAAGGAATATCCTGTGGTTGAGGACCATGTAAGTAGATTATTTAAGCAAATTTGTAATTGTCTTTCGCTGGTGCGTGGGGAGTGAGATGCATGATAGATTATTAAATCGTCTGCGAAGAGTCTATAGGATATTTGAGAGGAAAAGGGTAGTACTCAGAACTGAGCCCTGGGGGATACCGTTTTCGAGAGAGTGAAGAGATGAAGTAGTATTTAGTAGGCGGACTAAGAAAGAACGAGAGGAGAGAAAGTTTTTTATGAATTTAGGGAGATGGCCTTTGAGGCCTATTTGGTTTAATTGCTGGAGAATATTGTATTTCCATGTTATGTCGTAAGCATTTGATATATCTAGGTAAACGGCAATTAAGTAATGTTTTTCAAGAAAGGAATTTTGGATGTCTGATTCTAAGCCAGCTAGGTGGTCAATCGTGGATCTCTTTTTTTGGAAACCATATTGATTTGGGATTATTATTTTGTTTAATTCAAGGAACCAGGTAAGTCTGTTATTTACCATTCTTTCCAAAATTTTACAGAGATCATTTGTTATAGAGATTGGGCGATAGCTGCTTAGTTGATTCCTTGGTTTACCTTGTTTGTGATTTGGGACTAGAATAGAAGATCTCCAAGAGGTAGGGAAAAGATCGTATAACCATAGGTGGTTGTAAAAATTGAGTAAGGTTTGTAACAGAGGTAAGGGAAGGTTTGATAACATGGGCATGATAATGCCGTCGGGACCTGGAGCGGATTTTTTGTTAGTTTTCATAGCTAATTTTAATTCCCGCATGGTTAAAATAGTATTATATTCATATATGATTGGGGTATTGAAGTTTATGGGGATGGATTCTAATGTTTGTTTTAGTTCTTGAAATAGGGGATGGTATGATTGATTTGATGATTTGTCTTTAAAGAATTTTGCAAAGGAAGTGGTAATGGATTTCGTGTCAGTGATCCAAGAGTTATTTACTAGGAGACCCGGGATTGATCTAGGAGGAGAGGATTTCATTTTGTTTATATGTCTCCAAATTTCTTTGCTAGACATTTGTGAATTTATATTTGAGGTTAAATTTCGCCAGGATTGAATTTTGGCATTTTTTATTGTTCTTTTAGTTATAGATCTTTGTTTTTTGAAGTTTATAAAATTTTCGGGGGATGGATGTCTTTTAAATTGGTTTAATGTTTTTTTCCTTTGTTGAATTGCCTTGGAACATTCTTTGGACCACCATGGTACTGGGGGTTTTTTATATGAAAATGAAATTGTAGGGATTGATATAGATGCTGCTGAAAGAATTTCATTTACGAAAGTCTCCAAGAATGAGTCCACATTCGTAAAGTTAGGTGAAGGTGATTTTATAGTAGATTGGAATAGGTGCCAATTTGCTTTGCTAAGATTCCATTTAATTTGTGTTGATGTAGGAGTGTTAATTTGACATGAGGATCTGAGCAATATTGGGTAGTGGTCACTCCGTATGTATCCTCTAGTATGTCCAATTGAAATTCATGTTGAAGTGATGGGCTGCATAAAGAGAGATCAATTGTAGAAAAGGAGCCAGAAGAAGAGCTGATAAAAGTTGGGGAGATTTGATTTAAAATGGAGATGGAATTTTTTTGAATGAATTCCTCTATTATTTTGCCTTTAGAGTTGGTAAAAGAAGAGCCCCATAGGGGATTGTGAGCGTTTAAGTCGCCTAGAATGAGAAAAGGTTGGGGAAGTTCTGATTTGAGAGTATTTAAATGATCTATAGAGAGAGGAGAGTTTGGGGGAAGGTAAAGACAACATATGATAGTTAAATGTTTAAAATATGTTGATATTATACAAGTTTCTAAATTAGTGGATGTGGTAATGGGTTTATAGTCTAAGGTGTTGTGAATATAAATTGCTACGCCTCCTGATGGTCTGGATGCATCTTTTCTGTTCAGAAAGTGGATGTTATAGTTTTTTAAGGAGATAAAAGTATTATGTTTGAAGTTTGTCTCTGGTAAGCAAATAATAGAGGGATTATAAGTAGAGATAATGCATTGTAGGTCTTCTTTTCTAGGAGAAAAACCATTTAGGTTCCATTGTAGGATTGGCAGTATATTGAATTTTACTTTTTGGATTGGGAAGATTTAGGGTTTTGATTGTTCGGAGGAGTGCTGGAATATGAATGAGAGACCTCGTCTACTGACATGTCACTGCAAAGACTTTCTTTGGAGGAATGAGTAGCTAATTTTAAGGTTTTAGATGTTTTGGATGTTGATGAAGAGCGATCTCTCGATGGGGATTTTTTATCTTTGGGGGGGCTAGAGTGACTTTTAGATGGGGGTTTAGAGCTAGAGGATGAAGATCTATGATGATGTCGGGGAAGATTTTTGAGTTCGTGGTTTTTTGAGGGTTTGCTTATTGGATGTGTTGATGGAGAGGAAGAGGGAGGTTCGGGGGGAGGGGTAGATGGGGGTCGAGGAGGAAGAGAAGGAGGTAGGGATTTGGTGATTAAAGGATTTGTGATAGGATTACTAGGATTAATGTCACATTGAGTGGATACTGAAACTTTATTGAAGGTGGAAGCTATTTGTTTTGAAGCAATAGCGCTATATGATGTAGCGAAAGAAGAGTTTAGGGCTTCATACTTTAGTTTAGCATCAAAATTTTTCAACGGTACGAATTTTTTGAATTTCAAATTCTTTTTTATATATCTGGCAACCTTTGTATCTTGGTGAGTGGTCCTTTTTGCAATTTGTGCAAACAGGAGGTAATGAACAAGGGGAATCAGGATGAGGAGTATGACCGCAAGATGGGTAAGTGGGGGGATTTGGGCATCGACTTGACGAATGACCAAATTTGTGGCAGGTGAAGCATCTAAAAGGTTCTGCAATAAAATGACGTACTCTTAAGGAGTACCATCCAGCGAAAACTTTAGGGGGGAGGGAATGAGTTTTAAAGGTAAGGATGTAGTTATTGGTGAGGAATTCTTTGTCATTTCTTTTATCTATTATGCGTTTAACATTTACAACGCCATGGTCTTGCAGGTTTTCAAGGATCTCTTGTTTAGTACAATTTACTAGGTCTTTGCAGGTAATTATGCCTTTAATAAAATTTAGGGAAATATGTGGGGTTGTAGTGACATCGAAAGTATGTAATTTAGTAAGATTTACTGCTTTGCGGGATTGATTTTTATTTGATACTTCTATAAGTAATGTACCATCTGATAACTTTTTAGTATCTGATAAATTTCCAAAATATGCTTGTAGAGCTTTGTGTAACAAGAAAGGGGATGTATCTTTAAATGAACCTTCTGGATTTTTAATTACAAAGAACTTATCAAACATATTGAATGTTTCAATAGGCGAATCTACTCTGGGTCTTTTCAGGGACCCGCTTAAGGGAGGGAAATCGAATTTTGAGGTTCGATTCCCTTTGAAGGAATTTCGAGTAGTAATATTAACTTCCAAAGCCTGGTCACCTACTTTAGAAGTACCGCAGTAGCTGGCTGACGGTCTGACAGGGCCTGCTTCAACACCACTAGGACAGACCGGTACTGGGGTTCCGACCCCCTGCACCGTAAATGATTTCTGTTTGTTGGACATCAATCATGTATTCCACCATTTACCCCTGGTGGTCCAGGTACCACCAGTTTCCCTCGGTGGCCTAGGTAACTCGGACCCGTAGGGGCGTCACCCCCCAAGTAATGTGAAGGCACATTACCCCCGTGCGGGGAGTACCCTTAAGAGAATATATATTCGCAAGATGTAGGTACAATAAATTAATTAATATGTAATTACAAATTGTTTACAATGTTGCCAAGCCATTCGGAAAAATCTAGAAAATCACTAATATTTATTAATGACAATAAAAATGTGCCTTCTGGCAAGTGAACTTTAATTAACAAAATCCCTCAGTTTTAATGCCTTTAGCAAACCTCGTCGTTTTAGTTTTTTATTTCCAAGACTTTTAAATTGTTGGTAAAAATGTTTAAGCGGCTGTAACTTTTTACTTCTTAAAACCTAACTTAAAATCCGTTATCATCAAGGAATGAGGATCTAAAATATTAATTACTAGTTGGAATTATTATTATAAAAGTCTTTAAAAGGGTTTAAAATAAATTAAAACAAGCCGAGATAAGCAGATTTGTGTATACGTAAATTTATCATTTGAAAGTTTACATGGAAACTAATTTTGAATAAGATAATAAAATAAAAAGTTAGCAACTTAATTAATTTAAATATTAATCAAAACTAGATAGCGCGCTAATCATATATTGCCAAAATAATGCATATGGGAACAAAATCCCAACACAAATTAAAATATAATGTTTTAAAAGCTTTTAAAGTCGAAATAATGCTGCCTATCCGAATTAATCCGAAAAAGCTAAAAACCCCTCATAATTCATGGAATAAGTATTATATTATGACCCTCATAGAGGCGCGTACCTAGTAGTGGAACAAATAATTAGGGCTGGAACTAGATTAGTAAGGATTTTCTTTACGAAAAAATAGGCTGTAAAATGTACAATATTTTATTTATTAAAATATATTATGTAAAACCGTAACTATACAAGATTTTAAAAAATTACGCTCTCGAACTTAAAGGGACGAGTCTTTACATGATGTTAAGACAAAATTTCATATAAACATAGGTCCAAAAACTAATAGTTTTCAGGATACAGGGTGTTGAAATTTTACGAAAAAAATTGTTTTTCTATCATAACACTCTCGATATTTTTATGAAATTTGGTGTACATCTTTTACCCCTTTTTGGCGCAAAAGTGTTTTTTTTTTAATTTCTACCAATACGTCCGTACGGTGTTTGAACTTAACATTTTTTAAGAAAAAAATAGTACGCCACTATTTTTTTTTGGAAACAAAAATCATTTTTGAAGTCTCCATTTAATTTGGACCAAATTTAGTCCCTAGACTTACTGCAATTTTGCAATGGTTATTTTATGTTAAATTCACTTCTCAGTGGCGTGCCCTGTAGGAGGCCCTAGACGACCGGCGCCCTTCATCTACGAAATAAAAAAACACGCGGCAATATTGCTCAACTGTGGCTGGCGCGGGACGTCAAAACTTGAGTAGGTACGCCTCCAGAATCCAGATTCAGGGGCGTGCAGTCCATGGAAGCAAGGGAAGCAGTGCTTCCCCAAAAAAAATTACAAAACATCTTCTAAAATGTAATTTTTGAAATAGGATACCATTAATTTAGTTTATATTAAAAATGCTAAAATATTATCTTAATTATCAAGTCCATAATAGTAGTTAAAATAGGGGAGCGCCTCCTCCTTCTCTTGTTCCTCTCTCTCATGTCCCTCATTCTTATCTTCCTCCCCTTTTATTCTCATTCGCATCATATTTTTAATTTTTTCTCTTTGTCCTCCCACATTTGATTTTGCATTCTTAGGTCTTATAAATAGGTGCATCAAGATCATTTTAGTATGCTAAGGTACGAGTGACTGATAAAAGAAAAAAAATCTGTTACATAAATCTATTAATAATATTAAAATTAAAATGAGTGAATCAGTTAAGGAAAGAAATCGATCCATTCCGCTTCAGATAATTAGCCTAGAAGAAACTATACCATTAGTTCGAGAAGAAGAAAATGGGATTGTTTTAAAAGATTTGAACAAAACTGAGAGTGAAGAGAAAAAAGTGTTTTGTGCTATTTGTTTTGAAATAACCGAATATTATGATTCATGTACACCAAATACATGTTCCCACATTTTTTGTTTAAAATGTATTTTAAGATGGAATGATGAAAATTGTTGTTCTATGATGGTAAACAATTGTCCTGTATGTCGCACTAGATATTACTATTTGGAACAAATCTTCAAAGATGTAATTAGACATCATTTTGTTGTAGTTTTAAAAAGAGGATAATATTTTTCATAATTTGTGTTTGTGAAAACTCTGGTCAAATAAATTTGTAAATATATATATAATAATTGACACACAGTTTTTCCTTTTCCTTTTCCTATATTAAAACGACAATATTCTTTAAGTGTTTTAATACATACTAATTTGTTATGGTTTGACATTTTAAAATAAACAGTGGAAATTAAAAGTTATTATTTTTTAATTATACTAATAATAATATATTAATATATTTTTTTCCTTTTCCTATATTAAAACAACAATGTTCTAAGAAGTTTTTTAATACATACTAATTTTCACATTACATAACAAAACAATTGTTATGGTTTAACATTTTTAAAATAAACAGTGGAAATTAAAAGTTATTATTTTTTAATTATACTAATAATATTAATATAATTTGCATCAAGTAAGAGAAAACTCAATTGAATACAGAAACAAGCGTTAACAAAATTTTATGCTAATATATGAGCCCTTATAGTGGCAGTTTACATAATCTACACATTATTTTTACATATGATTAGCTATTTCATTTTTCGTTCTTGTTGCAATAAAAAAAATACAGGGTCAGATGTTAGAATAAAAAGAAGTATTTTGCATATAGCACTGAAAATATAAAACCGCTTATAGTAACAGTTGACATTTTTTTAAATTAATATTGTTGACGTATTCTACACATCACCTTTACAAACTATGTTTAATATTAATATTTAACGACATAATCTTCTATCTCTTTTTTTTCATTTTTATTGCAGTAAAAGCAAGCATGTTCAGGAATTAGTAGAAAAAGATGTATCCTACAAATAGCACAATGTAAATCAGAAGCACTAACAACATAAGCTTATTTGTAGTGGCAGCTCACATGATCGGACTCTCCTCTCCGTAAATATCTCATGTAAATTGCACTACAAGGAAGGCAAATAGCAAGTGTTCCTAGTCTTCGACTTTCAATTTTAGAGTAGCTTTGTATAACACATACATCTTTTTCTTCAAAATTATTAAATAATTCACTAGCCCTAAACTTGCTTATTTTTACGTCAGCCTCGGTTCCTAAATTTAGCAGTTGTCCATCCATGTCCACTCCTTCGTCAATTTCCTGATCATCTTCCTCCTCCTCTTCTTCCTCCTCCTCTTCTTCTTCCTCCTCAATATAATTATTGTCGATGTTAAACAAGAATGATCTTCTAACAAGCCTAGATGATTTGACCAAAAATGAATGTTTATAACTGATGGAATCGCCTTCCAAGTTAATAAAAATTTCTTCTCTTTCTTCAATTTGAGCGGCGATCTCCATATTTTTTTATTCAATTTGGGCAGCGTTTCCAATCATATTTTCTGCCATCGTTAGGAGCTTTAGATTTAGATAGATATATTTGATAAAAAAAAAAAAAAATTTGGTTATAAGTTATAAATAATAGCGGCAACTGATATTACAGCGAATAATACTGTATGATCATCGAGTGGTTGTTCTGAAGTATATATCCCATCGACCACCACTTTCACTATTTGCGTGATATCATTCTCAGATCCAACAGATTTTTTCTTTTCCACTGTCCCTTTTTCTATCACTTTACCTCCGGGGAGGGGGGGCTACGCCCTCCTCCCTGCTGCGCCAATAAGAAGGAGACCCCCCTTAACCCCCCCATCATCACTCCATCTTCTTTCTTTCCCTTCCTTCTTTCGCCTTTTTTATTTTACTCCTTTTTCCTTCCTTCTCCTTTTTCCTTCCTACTCCTTTTTTTTTCCTTTCTTCTTTTTTAATCTAACCTAACCTAACCTAAGATCCCCCTTAACCCCCCATCCTTACCCCATCTTTTTCTCCCTTCCTTCTTTCTCCTTTTTTCTTTTTCTTCTTTTTCCTTCCTTCTCCTTTTTCCTTCCTTCTCCTTTTTCCTTCCTTCTCCTTTTTCCTTCCTACTCCTATTTTTTTCCTTTCTTCTTTTTTAACCTAACCTAACCTAACCTTACCTAACCTAAGATCCCCCTTCTCTCCCTTCCTTCTTTCACCTTTTTTCTTTTTCTTCTTTTTCATTCCTTCTCCTTTTTCCTTCCTTCTCCTTTTTCCTTCCTTCCCCTTTTTTTTCCTTTCTTCTTTTTTAACCTAACCTAACCTAACCTAACTTAACCTAACCTAACTTAAACTAACTTAACCTGAAAAGGGTAGCCTGTAATTGGGGAGCCGGGATTTGAGTCTCGGGAATTCAGGGGTCCGGGGGGAGGGGAGGGGTGGGGAAGGGAGGGGAAGTGATGGGGAAGGGATGGGAGGGAGAAGGAAGAGAGGGAAAGGGAGGGGGTAAGGTCGTTGCTCGGCTTGGGAAAGTGGTTGTCGTTCAACTTTAAGTAGGACACATGTGATCAACTTTTTCATATAAAATCGCCTCAGCGAAGAGACGAATGCAATTGATTTCTGCATTTACACTGTGCAGGGCTCGCGAGTTTTCTGGTGTTTTCATTGTGTCTATTTGGTAATTTTTTAATTTTTATTTATATTTCTAACATTTTTAGTTGGCAAAATTTAATTCTCATTTATATTTGGGACATTTTTATTTGGTATTTTATTTGTTATTACGATTTTTTTCATAACGGACAATTTTTTGGCATCGAGTAGCAAAATAATTTACAATGACTTTGACTTATACACATGGACTCAAATGCAAAATTTTGCAAACCAACAAAACAATGAAACAGACGTATTTACAACTAGTCAACAACAAACTATTCAGGACTTGAATGAAATTATTTACAATAGCCAAGTTCAGAATAATGCCAACAAACACAACAACGAAAAATATTTATTTACAGCTACTGAACAACAAACTCTTGACGATCTTAATGACATTATTGACAACAAAACGGACTTAATTACAACAAAAACTAAACAAACTCTTGAAGAACTGAATGACATTGATGAAAATCAATTCGAAAATTCTAGCTATGAGGATATTGTTTGTTTTCAAAAATCTAATACAAATTATTTAACAATAAAATCGCCAATTAATTCTCCGAGACCAATTTGCTCTCCCTTTTTGTTTAGTGAAAATTCTGATTCGGAAGAAGAACAAATTGATCAAAATTTAAGTTCGGCTATATCTCCTATTAATTCACTATATGATATTGTAAATTCTGATTCGCAAGAAAAACAAATTGAAGCAAATTTAACTTCGGATATTTCTCTTAATAATTCACCAGTTGAGCAAAATTCAATTTCGAAACCATCATTTATTATTTAAAAAAAATTAAAATTAATAAAAAAAATAAAAAACAAGTAGCAAACCTTAAGTGTCTGGGTTTCGCTATTCAAAATTTAACTGATTTGATCACAATTAAACAGGGAGACGCAAGTACGGTGAATTATGTTAAACAGGCCTTTGACAAATTAGTTGACTCATTTGAAGAAATGGATTCATAAAGTCAATTAATTTCTATTGCTTTTTTCAAAATTTGACTATAACTAAATAAAAATGCACAATATTAATTTTATTATTATTATTCAGAGAACTTCAAAAATGCAATTGCTTTTTTCAAAATTTGACTATAACTAAATAAAAATGCACAATATTAATTTTATTATTATCATCTGGAAAACTTCAAAAATGCATAAGTGTGTGACATGTAATAAAGTCTTCACTAGAAAGGATAATTTATTGCGACATATTAAAAAATATGTTTGCGGAAATTCCACAACACTCACTAGTTGGTTGAAACAACCAAAGCTTATTAAAGGTAAGAACATTTTATTTTTCATGTTTTATTTTGTAAAATATTTTTTTTTAATTTATAGATTATACAAATATTGTAAAATATTGTAAAGAATGCAAGAAAAATATAAACCAAAGTCTATGGGGTGGACATCTTCAATCTAGTGTGCACAAGAACAATTCTAAAATAGGCTTGGAGGAAGGTGTTGAAATTATCAAGTCGGCATTCAGGGAACGAATTATATCTTATAGGATTTCCTCACCCCAAAACTTCATAAATGTGAAAGAATATTTTCAACATTTGGAATACAAAATTGTGCATCTAATAGATCAAGAACTGCAGAAACATAAATGTATCAAGCTAAATATGGAACTGTTCGGTTTCTATTTTAACCCCAGCAGCGACAGCTATGATGTCAAATCTTTTAATGCGCCGTTCCAAGTCATTTGCCAGGGAGATCAGACAAAAGAACTTTTAGAGCAAATCTGCACCTTATTAACCAGAAAGCTGACGAATTTGCAGAAAGAGATCCAGGTAAAGAATTTACTTTCTATTTTACAACAGCAACAAAAAAAGTAATTTTTTAATTTTTACGTTGCAAAATGGGCTTTGATGAATTTACTTCATTTGGAAGTTAATGTTAACAAGCACAATCCGCTGAGAGCCTCATCTTTTATCGAACTTCCTCAAGAGATCGAGAGACGTCAAGCTGTGATCAACATTAGGAATGATGACAACTTTTGCTTCGCCTGGGCAGTTGTGTCTGCTCTTCACCAACCAAGCGGATTAGATTTTGAAACTTCATCCTACCCACACTACTCTTCTGTTTTGGATATGTCAGGTATAGAATTTCCAATGTTGCTAAAGAACATTAAGATTTTTGAAGAAAAAAGTAACATTTCTATTAATGTATATGGATTAGAAATTATAAATACTAAAAAGGGGTATGAAGTAATTGGTCCACTTTATTATTCATCGAATAAAAAAAAATCAACATGTCAATTTATTGTTAATAAGTGATGACGATGAAAAAACTTTTCATTATTGCTATATTAAAGATTTATCAAAATTAGTTTCTACACAAATGTCTAAACATCACGGAAAAAAATATATTTGCGACGGTTGTTTACAATATTTCCCTACAGAAGAAAATTTATTACAACACAATAGCTATGATTGTGATCATTTACGAATCAACCTACCTTCTAAAGAATTAATAAAAGATAAGTTTGGAAACTATTCAAATGATAATATTTTGAAATTTGTAAATTATCATAAACAAATGAAAGTTTCTTTCGTGGTGTATGCAGATTTTGAATGCATTTTAAAGCCTTTAAATAATGACAATGTTGACAAAAATCCTAATACTTCATACACCTTAAAACAATATGAACATATTCCACATTCATTTGCCTATTACATTAAATGTTCCTTCGACGATAATTATTCTAAATTTGAAAGATATAGAGGTCAAAATTGTGATACATTATTTATAAATTCTTTAGAAAGAGACGTGTATAACATATACAATAAATTTTTAAAGGTTCCTAAAAAGATGATCCCTTTGAACGAACTGGACAAAATTTATCATAACTATGAAACAGTTTGTCATATTTGTAATAAACCTCTTTTAAATGACAGGGTTGCAGATCATTGTCATATAACTGGTCTTTATAGAGGTCCAGCTTATTCACTCTGCAACATAAATTACAGAATACTTAACTTTATTTCCAGTTATATTGCATAATTTGCTTAATTATGTTTATCTGTTTCTTAAAAAATTATGCTTAAACAAAGAACAACTAACAGTTATCGCACAAAACAAGGAAAAATATATTTCATTTGAAAAGCTTATTCATGTGGATAACTATTTTGATAAAAAGACACAAAAGGCTAAGAAAAAATATATCGTTAAGGTTCATTGATTCTTTTCAATTTCTATCCCATTCTTTATCAAAACTCTTTGAAAGCTTAAAAGATAAACAATGTAAAGAAATAAAAAAAAATTTCAATGATGAAGAAATATTTAAACTTATTCGCCAAAAAGGTGTATTTCCTTACAATTATATTGATGATTATTTAAAATTAGAAGAAACAACTTTACCTCAGAAAGAGCAATTTTACAATACTTTAACGGATGAGCACATCAGTGATGCAGAATATCAAAGAGCTGTAAAGGTTTGGCAATTGTTTAAATGTGAATCTCTTGGTCAATACTCCGACCTTTACTTACTCTCTGATACTTTACTTTTGGCAGATATTTTTGAAAATTTTAGAAGCACTTGTTTATCCACATATAAGCTCGATCCAGCTCATTTTTACACTTTTCCAGGTTTATCTTGGGAGGCGTGTTTGCGTTATACTGGAATAGAGTTAGAATTGTTAACAGATCCAGATATGATACACTTTTTCAAAAAAAAGCGTTCGCGGTGGTGTGAGCTCTTGCATTTGTAGAAAATCTGACGCTAATAATCCATTTCTTTTAAATTTTGATCCTTTAAAGCCAACTAAATACATAATTTATTATGATGCAACAAATTTGTATGGTTATGCAATGTCACAGCACATTCCAACGGGAGATTTTGTTTGGTTAACAGATAAAGAAATCAACGATTTAAATATTATGAATATTTCTAAAAAATCTAATAAGGGATATGTTTTAAAAGTTAATTTAGAATATCCTACAAGTCTACATTCCTATCATAACGATTTTCCGTTTTGTCCTGAAAACTTTAAGCCGCCAAATTCTAAACGCATAAAATTAATACCCAATTTAAATGATAAATCAAAATATGTTATTCACTATCAGTTATTAAAACAATGTTTGGAACATGGACTCAAGTTGACTAAAGTTCATAGAGTTTTACAGTTTTCTCAATCTGATTGGTTGAAAAAATATATAGACTTGAATTCAAGATTAAGAAATGATTCAAAGAATGAATTTGATCGTAATACTTACAAGTTGGCAAATAATAGTATTTATGGCAAAAATGTATGGAAAATGTTACAGAGTGGGAAAAAAAAAATAGAAGAAAAGATGGTGCAGAGAATTTAATTGCAAAACCATATTTCAAGGACTTAACAATATTTTCTGAAAACTTGGTAGCTATTCAAATGCAAAAAATTCAAGTTACTTACAATAAACCAATATATGTAGGCTTCTCAATATTAGATATATCTAAAACTGTCATGTATGATTTATTTTATAATTTTTTAAAACCCCTTTATCAGGAAAATATTTCACTTTTATACACCGATACCGATTCGTTCATTTTAGAAGTCACAACTTCAAATATTTATTCTGACATGATAAAAAATATTCACAAATTTGATACATCTAATTATGAATTTGGTAATATTCATGAAATGCCTATTACAAAGCCAGTTATAGGAAAATTCAAAGATGAATATGCTGGTGAACCCATTACTGCTTTCTTTGGTACTGGAGCAAAAGCATATTATATTAAAACGGAAAATAGTTTAACAAAAAAAGCAAAAGGTGTTAAGAAAAGTGCCATTAAAAAGCAGTTGAATTTTATTCATTATAAAGATGTTGTTGAAAATCATTCTAAAACCTTTTGTTCAATGTATGTTTTTCGATCTGGACAACACACAATTTTCACCGAATTAATTAATAAATTGGCTTTGAGTCTGAAGATGATAAGCGGTATAAAATTCCCTATAGTTTTAATACATTAGCTTGGGGACACCAAGATATTGCTTTGTATCAATGGAATGCAGAACATGAAGATTTAGATATATTTATGTAGATATTATAAGGTATTTAAATTTGTTGTTTTTGAAACCAAAGTTAGTCTTCATAAGCCTTTCACAAAATGTGCTTAGAAACTTTTGACAAAGAAATTGATAACAGTTATTTTAAAACATATGAAAAACGACTTTCCACTTTTAAGAAATGGAAAGGAAAATTGAGGCCAGAAGTGTTGGCTGGAGCTGGCTTTTACTATATTTCAATCAATGATATTTGTAAATGTTTTTATTGTGGTATTGAAATTTTTGATTGGTTAAGTTATGATGATCCTATTGTGGAGCATAAGAAATTTGCTAGGAATTGTGATTTAAATAACTGTTTATGGAAAAATAGGAATCGAATAATTGTAACCATTCAAAATAAGTCTTCAAGCTACACATTTTATATAGTATTATTAATATCCTTATTTATGAACTTTTACATATCTTTAAATTAAGTATTTTATTGTTATTTTTTTACAACTGCTTTTGCTTTCGTGGTGAAAGTATCTGCTTAATGTTAATAAATTTGGAATATAATTATTAATTTGTTTCAATGACTATCAGTAGATCGCAATTCATTCTTCTTTATTTTATTTTCCAAAATGTTTTTTATGTTCATCATCCCCCTGGCGTAACACAGTGTGAAATATGTTTTTCTAATAAAACAGACGTCACTCTAAGTAAATATTGTAAATTTATGAAATTGAATTAATTAACAATAGTACAATTAGTTGGATGGAACGAATAAATGGAGATGAAAATGCAAGTAAATTTTTTAAAATTTTGTATCATTATCCAAATCGATCTATTTTTGAAACAAATTGGATCGAAAGGTTAGAGTTTAAAAATAATCAGTTACAAATTATAACCCCCAACCATACCATTTATTATGAAGGATTCAAAAATTATTACTTTTCTATCATTAGTGTTACATTAAACTTTGCATTATTTTTATACATTACCATTTTAATTATTTATCTTTATTACAAATTTCAAACTGGAAATCTATTTTTTCATTAATCCATTTTAATCGAAACTTTAAAGAAAGTGGGGATGAGAATATTTAAGTACAAGAATAACGTAATATGTTTCAGTCTCGTTTAGTCATTATGAACAACGCCGTGGTTCATAAGCCTTTAGAAACGCTTAATTCAAAAATTTATTTTTTAAACAAATCTTTGTCAAAATTTCTTCTTGTTGGCATTAGTTTAAATGATTTTTTTCCAAAAATTGTAATTGGTGGAAAAACTGGATTTTTAATCGCACTAACCGAGGAAAATTGGAAAAACATTTGTGTTCATCAAGGAATTATTGTAAACAATTTCTACTTTCCTCAAGTTTATCAAACCAGTGTGAAGATAAACAACATTCATCTGCAGGTCCAGAAAATAAATGATATCCCTGTTCTGCAAATTACAAAAGGCCCACCCTTCATTTACTTAGGACAAGAGTCTTTGGACAATTTGTGGCGATTGAAGGAAATTATTGATTATAGATTATCTATAATTAAAAGTCAAGAATTCAATACATATTTCAAAATATTTCAAAATAATATTTCAGCTGATTGTGGCGACTTGTGTACGCATGTTTATAATATAATAAGTCCAACACAAAATCCTAACTGTGAAAATGTTTCAACTATGATGGAATTACTTGCTTTATATCCTGAAGAAATGGAAAACAAATTGAAGCAAAATGGAACAAAAAGAAAATATTACGAAGAAAACAATGAAAATGGATCAAAAAGAAAATATTACGAAGAAAACAATATATTTTCTGGAAGAGAACAATAAGGTGCGTGTGTTAGTGAAGTGGAGCTTTGCTTACAGACAAGCCCGTAGGAGTAACTTTCAGATGTGGTACTTAGATAGACTCCGTTTTGAAAAAAGAATAAATGATTGTAAACTTATTCTAGATTCGATATTATCTGAGGAACATAGAAATAAAATATATTTGACACGTTTTAATAAACATTGTATTTGATGTTTTACTTAATAAAATTTTAATTTCTCAAATGTGCATTTTATTTGAAATTAATTAGCACATAAGAGTAGGTACTTTTCAGACTTTTGTAATTTTTATCAGCTAAAGCATAAAGTAAGGAACAGAAATAAAACAAATTTAACTAAAATTTAATTTCAATTTAATTAAACAATATTTTTTTTACCAATCCATGTATTGTATTTTTTATCAAGTCCTAACCATTTCACATAAACTTTGTTTCCTTTCCTTCTCAAAATCTTCTCCATAAGATACACATCGGTATGCTTTACTTTTAGTAATTCTTGCTCATAAAAACCACCCAGATTGTTCTGATTATCTTCGTCTTGAATTAAATATGTCCAGGGGTTTGTCATCTTAACTTCTTTAATGTGGAATATCTCATTTGACCAATTTGGTGTGTAACCTTTCGAAAATGCCTCTCGATGCTTGCTTATGCGTACGTGATCACCCACTTTAAACTTTGAAGATTTTATATCTAGCGTTTTAGCATGAGTAAATGCAGATTTCAAGATTCTCTTTTCATTTGTTTTATTTACTTGTTTTGGCTTCATACCTATTGAAGAATGTTTTGTATTGTTATATTCTTTTACAATATCCGCTAATATATTAAACCATTTGTAATTTCCTTGAATGCTAAATATTTTCCACATATTATTCTTTATAGTCCTGTTCACTCTTTCTACTATACTCGCTTTCAAACTGGAAAACGTGCTATAATAGTTAATTCGAAATTGTTGCATCAAATTTTGAAAATTTACATTGAAAAACTCTCTCCCTCTGTCCGTTTGCAAGTATTTTGGTGGAATTTTTGCACTGATTAATATTTTTTTCACTGCCGCTGTTACGTCTTCTCCAGATTTAGATTTTATCGGTTCGGCCCAAACATACATAGAAAATACATTTATGGTAATCAAGATATATTTAAATCCCTTATTAAATTTGGCATAGGGTAACATTTCAACCAAATCAGCTTGAAAAAGATCATTTAACCCTTTCACTACCACCCTTCTGCGTTTGTAGTTTTTTCTAGCAGGTTTATGTAATTCATTAACGACTTGTTGTTTAACGGTTGACATGACAACAAACTTGTTTATTCAATTTAAAGGAAGTTCAATTTCTATGTTTTGTATTAATTCGAAATATAACTTTTATATGTTTTTTCCCATTCATTCAATTTATCAATTTGTATTGTATAACTTTTTTCATTTAAAACTTTACTAATTTGAGTAATCTCCCTTTCTAAAGCATTAAAGGAGTTTTTTATCTCTCCAGTTAAGAAAGCAGTTAATCTACTATCACTATTTTTGAATTCCTCCTCTGTTTTATTTATTTCTTGTTCTAATTTCTTAATTACATTAGACATTATCTTTCCAAAGGAAATATATTGTTGTTTATCTTCCAAAGAGAGTTGGTCAATTGTTCTACTGTTAAGAATGCTATTTTGATTTCTTTTTTTTTCATCATCTAACCTTTTTATAAAAGTTCTTAATTGTTTAATCTTTTCCTTGTGTTTTTCAATTATTACTTCTCTTATATTTGTTTCCATTATTTTATTAATTTTGTTGATATCATCACTTAATTTTTTGTCTTCCTTTTTAACATGTTCATTTAAAAATTGCAAATATTTACTTATTTGATTTAGCGCTAGCAACTGTTTATTAACGTTTTCAATTGAGGTATAACATCCTTTAATTTGGTTTTCATACTTTAAAAAATTTTCATCAAAAACCTTAAGCTTTTTAGCAAAGATTTTATTATTTGTTTCATTTTCCCCTAATCTCCTCTTTAAATTATTAATGTCACTTATTCCCTCTTGATTTTGTTTAATAAAATCTAACTTAAAGTTGTTGAGAATTTTACTTTCAATATTTGAATAAATTGTATTTTCCAAAGAAGCAGAATTTATTAATTGACGTTTTGAAATATGGCGTCCAAATTTATCAACTGTCATGTTGAGCTTTCATTAAACAATAAATATAATTATATTTAATAGCTGTTTTTATAGTATAACTTTATCTTCTCTTAATTCTTCAATAATAGAGATAATCTCGTTACTATGAGCATTATTTCCCGCATTGATGAAATTAATGAACGTAGCCTATCAACAATTTCGTTTACGTTATTCCAGTATACATAGTCTGTATTTGATCTGTTTGTTTTCAAAATTAATCCCTTTCCTGTTGTTTTGGCTCTAGTTGTTCTAAACGGAGGTTTTGGTTTGTTAAATGCTGTAACTAATCTTTGCAAGGTTTCTGTCTTTGTAATCCCCTTTCTTTGTAAATATGGTCCTATTATTGTAATATATTTGGGTGATGTATTTCCTTGAACTTGTTCATTTGAATCAAAATTCCTACCATATACATTTGTTTTAGCTAGAATGTTCATGTAATTATCTAAATCTTCCTTCTTATAACCTTTCGGTTCTTTTTTGAAAAGCAATTCGTATAAATCTGCTTGCCTGTGTACGTTATTCCTCCCACTTTAATGTCTTTTCCAATAATTTCTACCGGTATCTGTGTTAAACCAAAAGAAAACTTATCCGTTTCGAGGTCATGAACTATTCCATAATAATGGTCAAATTTATGTTGTGTATCTTTCACACCCTCATCAATATATGATCTGGGTAATTCATGAAAATCTGCTAAGTAATCTTTATATGACGGTGTACCAACATAGGTTTGAATTGTTTTTCTAGTTTGTTCCAATATGTCTGACAAGTTTAAATTTGTTGTTGTGTCACTAATAGGATCTGAAGTTTCCGCTATAACAGTTGATGTCAATGGTTGTACTACAGAAGAGGAAGAAGTGATACTACTGTCATCTAAAAATGTTGGTAGTTCTGTGGGGAGTAACGGAGTTTTTCCTGTTTTCTGAATAGTTTTCGTCGGAGTTAATGTTTTATAAAGCTTTGTAGGTGTTTTGAATTCTTCATACTTTGAAACTCTTTCTTCTTTTAAATCGAATGGTTCGGATTTACCAATATTTGAAATTAGCTGTTCAAGAGGTTGTGTTATTGGTTATTGGTCTATAAGTTTGTTCTAATTCGAACTGAGCGGTAGAAGTAGCTAATTTCAAGCTTCGATATTTCTGCTTCACGGCTTGTCTCGATTTTATTAATTCTCTAGCTAAACGTTTATCCATGCTGTATAAGTTTTAAATGAAATAAAACTGCAAATTTTTCACTTTTATAAATATATAAAGGAATCCAATTTACTCCTGTATCTGCCGTGATTTACTTCACAATCTTTGTCAATTACAAGAAAGCCATATGGATCCATCCAACAGTTAGCACAAATATTTTTAAACTCAATATACAGTGGTCGTTATATATATGTTTTAAACTCAAACAGTCCTGTTAAAATAAAATTAATAAGTTGGAATTTTCTCAAATTAGACGTTTAAGGATTGAGGAATATCCTTGAAAAATAAAAAAACAATCAGTGTTTCTATGCCTTCCATGCGTGAAATAGTCCCTAATAATAGATTGATTATGACAAGGAATATCGTCAAAAATGATAACGGAATTTAGCTTTATCTCATGAGGTGAAATAATGTTCTCATCGCTATCGTATTCAAATTATCCAATTTCTTTCATAGGCTTTAACAACTTTCTTAAATATTCATATTTTGGTTGATCTAATGACTTTGAATAAACATAGACATTTTCAAACCTAATTCCATTAGGATGCTCGAGCAGTGTAAGCATATCGTTGGTTTTACCGCTACCACTGCAACCAACTATGAGTCCTCTTTTTGAATCACCGCAAAATAAGTCACCATGCTTTCTCATCTGTTTACTTAAAACTTTTTAGTCATGGTTATTTACTGGTAAAGAGAATTTTTGTTTTTCAATCCTCATTCTTAATCACACTAGTAAATATTTTTAGCTGTAAAAGTATTTATACCAGAAAAATGTCAATGTGTTTTTAGTATAAAAAGAACTTCAATGACTGTGGGTCGGCATAAGTTGGAAAAAACTATCAAAAGACGTAACAGAAAAGGCTCTGGTTTAGTAAATAAATTAATTAATAAACTACCCTTCGAAGTTCATATACCAGGATATAATTATTGTGGTTCTGGCACCAACTTGGAGAAAAGATTAACTAGAGGTGACGTTGGTATAAATCCATTGGATTCCGCTTGTAAAGAACACGATATATCATACTCTCAGACTGAAGATTTATAAAGAAGACACATATCTGACCAAATATTAGAAAAAAAAGCCCTGGGATAAGGTAAAAGCTAAGGATTCTTCTATTGGTGAAAAAATTGCAGCTCTAGGTGTTGCAGGAATAATGAAGGGTAAAAGAAAGTTCGGTTTGGGATTTAAAGATAAAAAAGGGGGTAAACTTAAATCGAGAAAAAACATATCATTCGAACACCCAAAAAAGTTGGTGGATTTCTACCTCTTTTGTTTCCCATTCTTGGCGCCCTGGGTCCACTAGGTGGAGGCGCGGCAGGAATTGCTAAGGCAGTAAATGATGCTAAAGTAGCTAAACAGCAACTAGAAGAAATACATAGGCATAATATTGCAAGGAAAATGCTTCTAAAGAAGGCAAAGGTTTATATATTAGACCATATAAATGAAAAGGACTATTTATTAGACCTTATAAAGGAGGATCAGTCAAAATGAAAGCAGACAAAAAAAAACTCAAAATAAGTTTTCCAAAAAGAGCACCTACGAACAATGATATTATTAAATATGTAAAGCTGTTAAAAATAACTGGCTTTGGAGGTGTTTTTATGCTCGATGAACTTCCAAAAAAAAATAATCTGAAAGAGTGTGGTATTGTAAATTTGCATAAAAAACAAAATAAAGGATCTCATTGGACTGCGTATATTAAAAATAACAAAAATGTAATATATTTTGATAGTTATGGAAATTTAAAACCACCTTTTGAACTTCTGAAATATTTTAATTCGAATGGCAAAGTGGATGTATTTTATACTTATGAAAACAAACAAAAATTTAATTCATATAACTGTGGTCAACTATCCCTAAAATTTTTGCAAAAAAATATATAAACTCATTATTTGTTGTAATATCTCATTCATAAATAAACTGCTATGTCCACCACAATTGCCATATCAGGAAACAGTTCTGTTTTGTCTGCTGATTTTAATCCGCCCATATATTTAGAGGATGGAAAACAATATTACCTGGGTTTAGCTGATTTTGAAACGATTATGACTATTCCCAATATAAAAGAAGGATATAATAAATTTTATATAGATAATAAAGTAATTGTTATTCCCGACGGAACTTATGACATTACAGATATAGAAACATACATAAGAGAAAGTATAGAAGATTTATTTCCGAATGAATTTTTTTTTTCTTTTAAAAGCAAATGTTAACACTCTAAAAACTTTTTTAATGTATAGTAGACAAATTAATTTTACCAAGGAAGATTCGATAGGAAAATGTTGGGTTTTAATAGCAGGATACTAAAAGCTATGAAAGAGGAAGAATCAGATAATGTTGCAAAAATAACTAAGGTGAATGCTATTTGTATTGATTGTAATGTTTGTGTCGGTTCTTACAGTAATGGTAAACCTGTTCATATTATTCACCAGTTTTATCCAACTGTAGCTCCAGGCTATAAAATAGTGGAATCTCCTTTGCCCATTTTGTATTTTACAGTTAGCGTCAAAGATATTAACAATATAACCGTTAAAATAGTTGATCAAGACGGAGAACTTATCAGTTTTAGAGGAGAAACTATAACAGTAAGGTTACATTTACAAGCTAGTGACATATAAAATGGTTGTTAGATATAATAGAGCCCTTGGAATGAGACTTGCACCTAACACTATCAACAAAGTAAAAACTTATAAAAAGAAAAAGACTAAACAACAGTTCAGTATCAAATCCAACACCAACAAGTTAAGACGAGATAATCATAAATTTCTCACATCGTTGGGTTTCACTGTTTTAAAATAATGAACATATTAAACGTAAACGAAAAGCTTTATGTAGACAATTCCATCGTTAGTTCAGAGCTTCACATATATCAACCATATATTTCTTCAAAATTCAATTACAATGATGAAATAAGGATCCCAATTCAAGAACTCGATGCTTACACTCTACCATCAGATAGTTTACTTTATATCGAAGGAAAATTAACTAATTCAGAAGATAAATATAAGAAAGAATTGCTATTTATTAACAATGGTATAGCCTTTTTGTTCAGAGAAATCCGCTATGAACTAAACGGAATTACTATAGTTTCAATAAGAAATGTTGGATTAGCATCAACCTTAAAAAGCTACATTTCCCACAATACCAACGAAAGTTTAAAACTGGAAAATGCAGGTTGGTTTCCACATCGAAAAGAAGGTGATAAAATTTTAGTTGATAATAATGGAAAATTCTCCGTATCCATACCACTAAAAATGCTTTTAGGATTTTTTGAGGATTACAGAAAAATTATTATGAATATGAAACAGGAATTAGTTCTTATTAGATCAACTGATGATTTAGATGGTGTTATCTTCAAAGAAGATCCGGCACACCCCATTAGTGCTCCTGACACTCCATTGGTTACTTTCGATAAAATTTATTGGAAAGTTCCTCACATTCTAGTTGATATGCCACAACAACTTGCTCTATCAAAAATATTAGAATCAAATAAAGATATATTGATAGGATTTAGGAGTTGGGAACTTGTTGAATATTCTTCTCTAACCGAAACAACCCGTCACACATGGCCGGTAAAAACAACTAGTAAACTAGAAGCTCCTCGTCATGTTGTGATTGGCTTTCAAGAAAACAGAAAAGGGAAAATTGCTAAAGATTTGAGTAAATTTGACAATATTACCTTGTCAAATATTAGAGTATTTTTAAATTCTGAAAGATATCCTTATCACGATTTGTACTTAAATTTCGAAGAAAACAGATTTTCTACTTTATACGAAAACTTTAGACAGTCTTACTATGGTGTTCCAAATGAACCCATTTTTAATCCTGAACAATTCAAAAACATTAGTCCTATTACACATATTGATTGCTCCCATCAAAAAGAAACAATTCAAACGGGATCCGTAGTAATGAGAATTGAATTTGAGACACACAATGCAATTAAAAAAGATACATCTGCTTATTGTCTTATTTTACATGACAAATTATTTAGCTACAACCCTCTTACTAAAATTGTGAAACAATTATAAACTTTATCCCCACTCTTTTCATACTTCGATTTAATTTAAAGGCATTTTCAAAAGCTTTTAGTTTTAGTCATGACATCAAAACTACAACAACAAATTGAAACATTTATTTTTAAAATTAATCAACTGAAAGAAGAAATTGCAAATTATTCAAGTAAAAAAATTCTCATTAAAAAATTTGCTGCTTTGAAAATATGAGATTGGTTATGGATATTCAAGGATTCAAGGATGAAAAAAATAAATTTATACCAAAAGAGCTTGCAGCTTTTGATGGTTATGAAATGACTCATTACATTTTTAAAAAGCCTTTTCCAATGGAGTTTCTTTCACCTGATTGTCACAAGCAGGCGGTATGGCTAATGAAAAATCTTCATTGTATACATTGGAATAATGGATTTACTCCATTACATCATTTCCCAAAAATAATTGAAACACTTACGAAGAGAGCAGATTTTGTTTTTGTAAAAGGAACCGAAAAAAAGGATTTTATAGAGAAATATTCTAAAAAGCCTGTGATTGAAATAGATGAACAACCAGCGCTAAAGCTAATGGAACCAAAATGCTCCTATCATTCAAAATCACCTTGTATGTGTGCTTTGACAAATGTGTTATTTTTATATGACAATTGTTTTATGAATGAATAAAAATATAAAAAAACTTAATTACATTTTTATTTTGCATTAACTAACCATGATCTAATACAATTAATATGATACCTTAAATCTAATTTTCTAAATTCGTTTAAAAGTTCATACTCATTTTTATATTTTAAATAATCATTACAAAATTTAGCAGCTAATTTACATTGTTTCATTCGATCTATATTCTTAACGTATGCTGACAAATCTTGTGCCTCTGCGTCTTCTTCGCCTACAATTGATAAATATCGGAAGTATGCAGCAGATATAATAAACTCTTCATACATTTCAGTAACCACTTGCTCCATTGTGAATATTATTAAATTTATTCTGCCTTCTCAATTTCTTGAAGAATAGTATCCTCGTCAATAAATTGCTTCAAGTCTTTTAAATAGTAACCAAAGCCAATATCTTTTAGATCTCGAATAAGTTGAAAAACATTTAATGTTTCAAAGTATTCCGGACCACTTGCCATAGAAATGAGAAATATTTGTTGCAACATTTAATTTATTTAACATAATATCTTAAATATGTGGGGGGACGTCTCTTGCGAATAGGATTAACTTTTCTTGATGATACCTGTTTTTTATCTTCGTATAATTGAACCCTCTTTTGGGTTGCAATAATAGCAGGTATAAATTAGCAATCTTCTCCTATAAATTCTAATAGGTGGCTTAATTCTTCTACAAAGTATGATTTCCCAAATGTATTGAAAAACGTAGTAAGGCTTATAATTCCTTCTAAATAATCATCACAACAGTCAATTGCTTCCAAATAATCTCGTTTTAGTGGATAAAACAGCTTGGTGTATTCATCTTTCGAAATCATTTCAAAGAAATTGAGATATTTAACTTTTAACTGTCTGATAGACGTAGCTAATTTTTCGCGATTACACATAATTCACTTATTACTTGACACATTTTTTCTTTTGGTTTTATACACAATTGGTGGAAAAATTCAAAAATAACTTTTTACGCAACTCGAGCACAGCTTAGTAAATGTGTCTCAGCATACTAAAATGATCTTGATGCACCTATTTATAAGACTTAAGAATGCAAAATCAAATGTGGGAGGACAAAGAGAGAAAATTAAAAATATGATGCGAATGAGAATAAAAGGGGAGGAAGATAAGAATGAGGGACATGAGAGAGAGAAAGAGGAGGATGAGGAGGCGCTCCCCTATTTTAACTACTGTCCAATTATGTATATATATATGTATATATATATATATATATATATATATATATATATATATATATATATATATATATATATATATATATATATATATATATATATGTATATATGTTTTTAAAGATAAAAAGATGTTTTTAAATCAAGCCCATTATGTTTATAAGCAAGAAGAGGTTCATTTTATTGGCAGGTAACACGCTGTTTTCATTAAAAAAAATATGTTTTTTTAGTAGAACATTATTAGAATATAATTTTCTATTAACTACATAATAAATCCTGCAACTTAACTGTTAACAATTTTTCTGTCTCCTAAAATTAAGCTATTATTGGGGTCAGCGAATTAAGAGCAAAGACCCAGTAAATCAATTTCTCTGAGAAGATTTGGCCAAATTGCATGATTTTTTTCAAGAAGTATTTAGGATAGTGCTGAGGTCATCTTATAGCGAGCAGATTTTAAAAATATAAAAATTGCGTAATGGCGTCAGTTTGTATTTTTTCCGGCGAGAAAGTTGAATGCTTTAATATAAATTGAAATATTGAAATTTGATGCATAAACTGTAATTAACCCAAAATGTAAAGAGGTGCATCCTCTGACCTATGGAGGAAACTTTTTTCTGATCAAGCTAATTTGGTAGGTAATAATAACCCTTATCAAAACATATTTGTT
This sequence comes from Kuschelorhynchus macadamiae, assembly GCA_030620095.1. Classification (NCBI taxonomy): domain Eukaryota; kingdom Metazoa; phylum Arthropoda; class Insecta; order Coleoptera; family Curculionidae; genus Kuschelorhynchus; species Kuschelorhynchus macadamiae. The sequence continues at coordinate 345,356 of JAUTXW010004474.1, read as the reverse complement.
CTGTCAGTAAGTGGAAGGAGGAATAAACCAAAATATTATATTTCGTATATTTTCCGGAGTTTTTAGGGGCACCAAGTTCAATTCTAATTCTATTAACTCTTTTAATTTTTAACAATTTGTATTATTTATTTTCTATATAAAAGGCTTTTTATAATTATAATTTCGTTTGTTTCAAGTTGGTTTTCTGCTATCAGTTATGAAGTTATTTTACATTTTTTTCTTAAAGGTTTTATATTAGGTGGTGGTTTAAGTTTTGATAAAACAAGCAGTTTTGTTTATTTTTTAGTAAATTGTTAAAACAGTTATCTGATGGGTTCTTCAGTAAAAACAGGATTCCTATTTTTATATGCTTTAGAACACAGTATCTATTTTATATCCATGAAATAAATATCCTCCTGCATTCTTTGGCGTCTTTAAAGATCACGGTAACTTTGATGTAATACGGTTCAGGTCGCAATTTTTGAATTTTTTTGTCGATTACAGTTTCGTGTAGCTTTTAAAGGTTTATTTAAAAAAATATTTTGAGACCTGTCAAAAAGCCTGTTTTTCTTTTACAATTTTGACAGCTGTCAAAAAAAATTTGTTCCAATTGAACTTTTTAAAATTTTTAGATGTGGTTTTTTATAGTTTGAATTTATATCAGAACAATATTTAACAATTCTATTTATTTGTGATCGCCAAGAAGGAACCCATTCCATGGACTTATAATATACAGTATTACATTTAAAAAACCAAAGTTCATTGATATCAGAAAAGCTAAACACCATGTATATTTGCATACAACACTATGTATGCTAATAGTAAAGGGAATCAATTCGAAAATTATTACACTCGCAAAAAAGATATAGATTAAGCAACCTTTTGCTTTCGATCTGTACCATATCCGGATATGAAATTTAGATTCGTAAAAGGAAAATTATTCTAATTAGGTATATTAATTATAATTCCATATTTTCAAATTTTTTACTTTTTGAATACAGGCAATAACCTCTTTAAAACATTGATCGAAAATCAGAAAAAGTGAAATATCTCGAAAACTATAAATATGGTCTGATGAATATTAACTGGGAAAATATAAGCTCTACGGACATGCATTTTTTATTCATATACGGGATTTTTTCATGGCCTTACAATGTTCAAGTTTTTCATTAAATTTTGAATGTGAGTTTTATCGAAAGCTATAAGTTGTACGCAAATTTTTAGAGAAAGAAATTTTCTTTTATTTCCATTTCTATAAATATTTAGTTTATTTCAAACAAACAAACAATAATATGCTTTGTTGTCGCAGGAAAATTGTTACAATTTTATGGACAAATCGAAATTTACCTCAAAACAAAAAAAAACAAAAACAGAATCCAGGTACCCTAGCGAAAGGAAATAAACAATACATATGCGAGGTGAATAATTTCGATGACATTGAAATTAAAATTACGCTACCTTAAACTCTATTTTCTTATCGTTATACAAGCTAAATAAGTGATGTTAAACAAAAAGTGTACTGAACAAATAGCGAACTGCTCTCTTTTGAAGCCTAAAAATCCTAAGAAATTGCTCGGTGGTACAACAGCCCCAAACAAGAAGGCCATAGTGGAGATGGGATTCGAATAGAGAGAAATAAGTAAGTCTGGTAGAAGACACATCCAGCTCTTTTGAAACTGATCGAATGACAAAGCAGGCGGTAGAAAGTTTTTTAGTTAAGGTGTCAATATGCTTAGACCATTTTAGGATGTTATTTATATTCAAACCCAGAAATTTAACCTACTCAACGTATTTAATATCGGACTAAGCCTTAATTATATCAAGGTTGTTGTAAATATTAGAATGTAAAGACGTTGTATCAAAATCACTCCATTTTATGCTTGTGTCGTCTGCAAAGAGAGAGATTTTTCCATTAATTTTTAGGTTGGTGATATCATTAATGTATAACAAAAAAAGAATAGCTCCCAAGACCGAACCTTGAGGGACTCCACTTGTAATCAATTTACAATCAACATCAGAACCATTTGCCCTTACAACAGTCACAGTCAAAGGCTTCTGCATAGTCACAAAAAACTGATGTCGCTTAAAAAAATAAAAAAGTGATACAAAATGGGGTAACTTTAAAGGCATTTTCTGGAATTGAAATCTTGACCACTTTGTCAAAATAAAAAGGGGTTTGGATGGGCCATATAAAGATACTAAAAATTAATATAGGATGTTTATACCTCAAATGCCAAGCAAGCGGTCGAAATTCAAAAAAAACTAAAAAAAAAACTGTTTCTGCACTAATAATTTTTATACATTTTGCTATTTTTGTCAAGAAGAGCTACAGAATTGTTTATGAGGTCCTAAAGTTCCCCCCGAAATATTGAAAAACCAAATCGCCAAAGGTACTCTCCGGTTTATATAGGAGGAGCCATTCAAAAATAAATTTGAATTTTTTTTCGTATATTCACTACTGTTTTACGTTTGGTCCTGTAACATTTGAATGGTTGATCCTATAAAAATCAAATAAATAGACAAAGAAACCACTCCATTTCCTCTAGAGACTACTGAAAAGTCAGCTTGATCAGTTATTAATAAAATAATAAATATATATTTATTGTTTGGAAATTTAAAGGTAAGTCTTACAAGTAGTAAAAAATATCGTTGCTAATCCATGATTTATGAAGAAACCTATTTTTGGGTTTTACGCCACAAGTCACAAATACTAAAAATAATTATATTATTTTCCTTTATATTAATATGTGGTCTTTAGTTCTGTGTCCACCGTAAAGGTACCCGAGGAACGACACTAAAAAATATCTACTTTTTTGGACATTTCGGGGGAAAACTAGAGGAAACTAAAAAATAAAAAACTTAGAGCAATCACTTATGTTTTATATCAGAAATTTACCGGAATGCCAAATCTCTGTAAATGCTCGGACTTTTTTTTTTCAGTAATTGTTAAGTAAAAGTACCTGTAAAAGAAGAGCATTTTTATTAGATCAGCGTAACCAGCAAAATATGGCAGTCAGGTAAGTCGACGTTATTGAAAGCCAAACGTTAAGAAAAAGGTATAGAAATTCGAAACAATTTCAGACTATTAACATATAATTTAGATGAATTATTGACAAGTGGTTATTGATTATCAATTTTCAGTTGTCTCAACATCACAACAACAAGCAACAGTAGGTCAAATGAGAGTAACCCTATCGAAATTAGCGAAAGCATGTGATAGAACCCGTGTGTCCAATCGATATAGGCATCCAAAGTAATAGGCAGAAGTAAAGTACGCCACGCTCGAAAAAGAAAGAAAGCTGAGTTTCAAAACAACAATAAATTTTAAAAGAACTATACTCGGACGGTAGAAAAGAAAAAGTAATTATACAGAAATTAAAAGAACACATTTTCAACAGCATGGCAAACATGAGAAAATCAAGGGATGTTTTCCTTAGTACGTAATAATTTAATACTGGTTGAGTAAATAAAACGTAAATAAACGCCGCATAAATGCTCACTCCGTATAAAAGTTAAATATAATTGAAAAACATACAAACAGAATCTTCATATTTAGACGATATATACTCTATTGCGCCTCCTCCGTTCGTATGTTTTGAAGATTTCTTAATGGTATCATGGTGAGGAAGAAATAGGCAGGTGGTCTAGATTGGACTTCTATCATACGTATGTATAAGAAATGTATAGACTAAAAGACTCAAGGGTTGCGGTCGAAAAATGGTAATGTAAAACACCACCCTACATGATGATGGATAGTGATATGACTAGAATCAAAAGGCGTGTTTAAAAGAGGGAGAGTTTGAATTCGATCTTTGGCGGAAATTCTGCTCGATATCAATAGAAGACTATCTCTATATGTTCCTTTTATAGCTCGAACTTGCTTCAAATTAATGTTTGTCCTTATAATAAAATAATATTTAAGATTGTCTCTAAGTTTTCTTCGATTTCCATAAATTACATCTACGAGAATAAAAAATTGTCAATTTTTTATCTGTTTTAAGAAAATTTAAAATATATATTAGTAACCCCTGATATACAATACTATAAATAGGTAAATAAAAATTATTATTATTTTAGAAGCTAGCTGTATAGTACCTAATGATTCCTGATTATTTTTTAGTCTGATACAAAAATGTTTGTGCTTTGGTAATTCAAATTATAAAAATTTCAAGCATGTGGTATATTTCGGGTGCCCCTGAAAAATGGCTCGTGCTTGTAACTTTTTTTTGGTTTTGTTTTGGCTTAAAAACGAAATTTGGGAATATTTATAAAACATTAGTTTGCATTTATTGACGTACTTAACTACTTTTGTCTACTTCGGTTTGACAGGAAATACCCCGTAAACGTCGAATTTTAAATTGGGGAGGGACCCAGTATATTTTTTCTTATTTTGATAACACTTCACTTTTCGCTTTTGACAGAGAATTTTCATTTATGTTTATTATGGTCAAGTAGTCAGGAAAAAGTTAGGTTTTTGTTTCTACACCACCTTACATACACACATTATACATTTACTTTATTATTTTTAAATGGAAGGACGAAAGTTTACACGTTATCGAGAAAAACATTTGCTAACGAAAAATCTATTTTGATACTAAAAATAAACTTGTTTTTCGGATTAGCATGCAAAAATATATATCAATAAGCTTTTTTGATATAACTATAAATACGCAGTATTCCATATTATGTAATAAATATTAACGAGAAAAAAAATTACATTCTTGTTTTCTCTTTTCAATCTTGAAAGACCAAATATTTGGTTTAAACCTAAAACCCAACTTCACATATATATATATATATATATATATATATATATAGATATATATATATATATATATATATATATATATATATATATATATATATATATATATATATATATATATATATATATATATATATATATATATATATATATATATATATATATATATATATATATATATATATATATATATATATATATATATATATATATATATATATATATATATATATATATATATATATATATATATATATATATATATATATATATATATATATATATATATATATATATATATATATATATATATATATATATATATATATATATATATATATATATATATATATATATATATATATATATATATATATATATATATATATATATATATATATATATATATATATATATATATATATATATATATATATATATATATATATATATATATATATATATATATATATATATATATATATATATATATATATATATATATATATATATATATATATATATATATATATATATATATATATATATATATATATATATATATATATATATATATATATATATATATATATATATATATATATATATATATATATATATATATATATATATATATATATATATATATATATATATATATATATATATATATATATATATATATATATATATATATATATATATATATATATATATATATATATATATATATATATATATATATATATATATATATATATATATATATATATATATATATATATATATATATATATATATATATATATATATATATATATATATATATATATATATATATATATATATATATATATATATCTTGCTCTCTAACCATTACTTCTTATGGTACGGTTTTTGTTAATACACTCTGCTATTTCGTAAGAAGGAAATACAAACCTGGGTATATTTATATTCATGAAGTGATCTTTTTTTAAATATCTAATGATATTCAGAGTGTTCCATTTTAAAATAACAAACTTGAGATTGTTTCCGTAACTACGAATAAATTATTCTTTTTAGAAGATTTTGCATCTAAACCAAACATATATCCTTCCAAAATTTCAAATTTGTTAACTTTTATTTTAACGAAGATATTACCTGTAAATGTTATTGTAAGACCTGTATATCTGAAACTCTACATTAAAGGAGCTTTTATTTATTGTCCTAAACCCTCAAAACAAAAATTTGAAATACTATATATTATTAATTAATTCTCTCTAACAAATTACTTCTTGTCAATGTGCTCTGCTATTTTGTAAGAAAATTCAATGCTATTTAATTGATTGATTTTTTTTAATTACCTACCAGATGCCACTATACTTTTTAGCACGAGATTTGTGAAACTGCCGTAAACTATGAATACCCACCATCGAATAAAGAAAATATTGTCATATGGCTTGAACCCATAACTGAGTTCATGTAATTTGGCTATCTCTGCAAACAAATTTTGATATTTAGAAAGCGTTTTCTATAGAATTCCTGCATTCTAATTGGTCTAGCTACGCCTATTAGATGTTTTTAAAATTCTTGCGTACTCATAAAAAATCTGTTTTCCAAAGCACATTTGTTTAATAAATGGGAAAAAATGCTCAAAATACGAAAACTCTTAAAACGGCCTTTTTTATATTAATTGTAATATTAAACAAATGTTGGTTCTTTAGAGAAGGCTTTCATTTAAGTCTATAAGAAGCCCCGCGTTTGATTGGTCTAAATATGCGGTTTCAACATCATTTCTCAACGCATATTTAAAGTTCTATCTACCCTAAAAACACTCTTAATGCTAAACAGTGTCTTCAGGAGTATGCAAAAAATGCATATAATAACACTTAATATCATACCAATATTCTCAAAAAAAGTAAAAATTGTAGAAATGTATAATATAAAGATAATAACGCCATAACTCAAAAGTATTTTTAAATATTACTAGTAAGTCGATTTCTTAAAAAAATTTCTAAATATTTAAAATATTACTAATATAGTGACGTATATCCATAACTCAAAAGTATTGCAGGAAGAATCGTTTAGATACAGTATCCTAAATTTACATGGTTTTGGTATATTTTTTGGAAACAACCAAACGCCTGGTTAAGAGGCGATATATTATCTAAGTTTTGTACATAACGGGGGATAAAAAGCCTAAAGTACCCGGATTAATTGCCTACACCTTCTACAGGATAATTATTCAGACCGTGTTAAAAATCCTTAAAAGGCTCAAGAAACAAGTCGTTAGCATGCTGGTATAATGCAAGGTTTTATGCATTTAAGGTACTATTGGCATTTTAAATTAAGCCTTTTGAATTATATAAAGGATATTATAGATTTCTGTGAAAACATAAATATAATAGTAAGACAAAAACAAAAAAGTGAACTTTAAATATAGAACATTTCTTAAAAACAGAATCAGGAGGAATTGTTCCTAACACTGACCCCACATTTCCCCTCTGCATTGGCGTTCTCTGGGTGTTGAAGGTCTTTGGTATTTAGAAACATCAAAACTGTTTATTAGCACCCTAAGAAGGTAATCCATCCATTACTTATTAGGTAAGATATTAAATTATTCTAGACGGGAGCTGTACATACTAATATATGACTCTAAGGCTATCTGCTTCGCTCAAAATCAAAATAGATATTTCTATGTAAATAACCGATTATCGTTTTATATCTGTGGATTTCTGGAGAAATTGTTAAAAAATGTGTGTAGGGAACAGAGATAGACAGATTATACGAATTAATCTAGAAAGGTAGCACACTCAAAGGTCGTCTAACGAAAGGTAACTAAAAATGCGAGTTTTGATCCCGTTGCAGTCAAAAGTAATTTGCGATATATTTAATATTTTTTATTTATTTAAAAATATTACTAGTAGGTCGAATTCTTGAAAAAACGCCTAAATATTAATAATATAGTGACGTATACCCATATTTTAAAAGTATTCCAGGAAGACTCGTTCAGACAGAGTATCCTAAAGTTTGAGATTCTTGGGTGAAAGTACAGGGTTTTGATTATAAATACACCCCATCGTTAACTTTCATATTTTTCTAAATATTAAAAAAGTCAAATAAAAAGGTCTCTTTAAATTAAAGGATTTTTTGAGTGTAATTTACAGATACGCAGAATTCTAATTTGTGGTAAAATCAGCAACAACTTTGATTTTGTTAAAATGACACCCTGTATATTTAAAGACATCCGAGAAATTTGAGAAAAACCCCGCCATAAGAAGCAATATATTTCCATTGACTCCACTAAGTAGAAGAGCGTTTTCCGTCTCTCTCTAACATATTGCCTCTGATGGCAGAGTTTTTGTCAAATTTCTCAGGTGTCTTTAAAGATAAAGGTATCAAACCTGACATATTAATAATCAGCAAGAAGACACCCATTTGATGGACGTATAATATACAGAGTGTTAAATTTAAGAAACTAAAGCTGATGTTGATTTCAGAAAAATTAAACACCCTGTATATCTGCAAACTACGTTAAAAAAATCATACAATTTGAAGAATCTTATGTTTTAGAGCGGACATGGAAAAGGGCCCATAGATGGGGTGGGTGGTGCTTTAAAACGATCAGCAGATGGCATGGTACTTAATGGCATAGACATTACGTGTGCAGCAGATTTTGTTGCAAATTTGAGTTCTGCAGTAAAGGTGTCGGAGCATGAGATAATTAAATTAAAAACAATGTTACCTAAGTCTGTAGCGAGCATACCAGACATCATGTCTATTCACCAAATAACTTGGTCCGCCAGAAGCGCTGCATATATTTTTCTTAGAAAATTGTCCTGTTTTGCTTGTGAGTTTGGATCCGCGTGTAGTCAGCAAATAAACTCTTCTAGTATAAACCTCAGATTGTGGAAAAAAGTATCCTTTTGTTTTCTTTGTTTATTATTTTGTTCACTAGTATGTTTCATTATTAAATTTGTATTTCCTTAACTTAAAAAAGATACCAAATGCGCAGAAACATCAAATAATGGAAAGGCTGCCGATTCTCATGAAATTGAAGAAGCTATTTCGACAAACTCTATTAAGAACCGTATTCTTTAGCTTTATTTTTAAATTACTATTCCTTCTCTCCTAGTATTAGTAGCATGATAAATTGAACGATTTTCCTTAACAATCAGATTAGATGATATTGGAAAAACATTGAACTACCCGCTTCAGCTGAAGAACCACAATTATTTAAAAATGTGAAAAATACAGTCGTAGTAGAGAAACGTATCCTTTTTTGACAAAAAAAAAAAATATTTTTAGTAATTTTTTTTCAGTAAATATTTTCCTTAACGTCGCACAGTGAGCCAGAAATAACATTTAATATTGAATAATCACTAAATGTTTTTATTAATATAACTGATATCTTAATACTTACAATAACTAAGTAGGCTTTGATCCATAAAAAAACAAAAAACAAAATGCGATTGATTGTCATGGAGACGTGAAATAACACGCTACTTGTCACCGAGTTGGACGCGTTCGCATTTTGTGGTCAACCGTTTGTGATCTAAAAAACTTACAATTTTGAGCAAGATAGTATCTGTGATGGATGAAGGTGAAAGAGGTAAGTTTAATGGACATAAGGATATATTTTTTCGTAGGTTAATTTTTTATCAAAAGACCCTTTAGGGGAAATTCTCTATTCGATAAAAATGTTTGTCGATTTAAAAGGTTTAAATTTGCTTCAAACTGTTTTTTTTTTTCAAAATGAGTGACTATCATATTTTTGAAACCTATATTGTTGGAACATATAATACTTAAACTTTATTTTAATTTTTTAAAAATCTGCCCCGCTCTGCCCCCTAATACAGGGTGCCACTTTTATTACTCATGAATCTTATTTTTCCTAATTGAGCACCCTGTACCAAAATGTATGAAAGTAGTTATAATAGGGGAGCGCCTCCTCCTCCTCCTCTTCCTCTCTCATGTCCCTCATTCTTAACTTCCTCCCCTTTTATTCTCATTCGCATCATATTTTTAATTTTTTCTCTTTGTTCTCCCACATTTGATTTTGCATTCTTAAGTCTTATAAATAGGTGCATCATGATCATTTTAGTATGCCGAGACACATTTACTAAGCTGTGCTCGAGTTGCGTAAAAAGTTATTTTTGAATTTTTCCACCAATTTTGTATAAAACAAAAAGAAAAAATGTGTCAAGTAATAAGTGAATTATGTGTAATCGCGAAAAATTAACTACAACTATCAGACAGTTAAAAGTTAAATATCTCAATTTCTTTGAAATGATTTCGAAAGATGAATACACCAAGCTGTTTTATCCACTGAAACGAGATTATTTGGAAGCAATTGACTGTTGTGATGATTATTTAGAAGGAATTATAAGCCTTACTACGTTTTTCAATACATTTGGGAAATCATACTTTGTAGGAGAATTAAGCCACCTAATAGAATTTATAGGAGAAGATTGCCAATTTATACCTGCTATTATTGCAACCCAAAAGAGGTTTCAATTATACGAAGATAAAAAACAGGTATTATCAAAGAAAGTTAATCCTATTCGCAAGAGACGTCCCCCTACATATTTAAAATATTATGTTAAATAAATGAAATGGCTGAGTTGCTGATTGCAGTTAAATTATTAGAGGAGAAATTTAGTAATCTTTCAAAAACCTATTTCTCATATTGTATGGCAAGTGGTCCGGAGTGGATAGACTTTTATTGTAATCAATCTGAGGAATTCGTAAAGGCTGCCCTCTGTTGCAACAAATACATTGAAACATTAAATTTTTTTCAACTTATTCAAGATCTAAAAGATATTGGCTTTGGTTACTATTTAAAAGACTTGAAGCAATTTATTGACGAGGATACTATTCTTCAAGAAATTGAAAAAGAAGAATAAATTTAATAATATTTACAATGGAGCAAATGGTTACTGAAATGTATGAAGAGTTTATTATATCTGCTGCATACTTCCAATATTTATCAATTGTAGGCGAAGAAGACGCAGAAGCACAAGATTTGTCAGCATATGTTAATAATATAGATCGAATGGAACAATGTAAAATAGCCGCTAAATTTTGTAATGATTATTTAAAATATAAAAATGAGTATGAACTTTTAAATGAATTTAGAAAATTAGATTTAAGGTATCATATTAATTGTATTCAATCATGGTTGGTTAATGCAAAATAAAAAGGTAATTAAGTTTTTCTTATATTTTTATTCATTCATAAAACAATTGTCATATAAAAATAACACATTTGTCAAAGCACACATACAAGGTGGTTTTGAATGATAGAAGCATTTTGGTTCCATTAGCTTTAGCGCTGGTTGTTCATCTATTTCAATCACATGCTTTTTAGAATATTTCTGTATAAAATCCTTTTTTTCGCTTCCTTTTACAAAAACAAAATCTGCTTTCTTCGTAAGTGTTTCAATTATTTTTGGGAAATGATGTAATGGAGTAAATCCATTATTCCAATGTATACAATGATAATTTTTCGTTAACCATACCGCCTGCTTGTGACAATCAGGTGAAAGAAACTCCATTGGAAAAGGCTTTTTAAAAATGTAATTAATCATTTCATAACCATCAAAAGCTGCAAGCTCTTTCGGTATAAATTTAATTTTTTCATCCTTGAATCCTTGAATATCTATAACCAATCTCATATTTTCAAAGCAGCAAATTTTTTAATGAGACTTTTTTTACTTGAATAATTTGCAATTTCTTCTTTCAGTTGATTAATTTTAAAAATAAATTTTTCAATTTGTAGTTGTAGTTTTGATGTCATGACTAAAACTAAAAGCTTTTGAAAATTTCTTTAAATTAAATCGAAATATGAAAATAGTGGGGATAAAATTTATAATTGTTTCACAATTTTAGTAAGAGGGTTGTAGCTAAATAATTTGTCATGTAAAATAAGACAATAAGCAGAAGTATCTTTTTTAATTGCATTGTGTGTCTCAAATTCAATTCTCATTACTACGGATCCCGTTTGAATTGTTTCTTTTTGATGGGAGCAATCAATATGTGTAATAGGACTAATGTTTTTGAATTGTTCAGGATTAAAAATGGGTTCATTTGGAACACCATAGTAAGACTGTCTAAAGTTGGCAAACATTTCGTATAAAGCAGAAAATTGTTTTCTTCGAAATTTAAGTACAAATCGTGATAAGGATATCTTTCAGAATTTAAATATACTCTAATATTTGACAAGGTAATATTGTCAAATTTACTCATATCTTTAAGAATTTTCCCTTTTCTGTTTTCTTGAAAGCCAATCACAACATGACGAGGAGCTTCTAGTTTACTAGTTGTTTTTACCGGCCATGTATGACGGGTTGTTTCGGTTAGAGAAGAATATTCAACAAGTTCCCAACTCCTGAATCCTATCAATATATCTTTATTTGATTCTAATATTTTTGATAGAGCAAGTTGTTGTGGCATATCAACTAGAATGTGAGGAACTTTCCAATAAATTTTATCGAAAGTAACCAATGGAGTGTAAGGAGCAGTAACAAGGTGTGCCGGATCTTCTTTGAAAATAACACCATCTAAATCATCAATTGATCTAATAAGAACCAATTCCTGTTTCATATTCATAATAATTTTTCTGTAATCTTCAAAAAATCCTAAAAGCATTTTTAGTGGTATGGATACGGAGAATTTTCCATCATTATCAACTAAAATTGTATCACCTTCTTTCCGATGTGGAAACCAACCTGCATTTTCCAGTTTTAAACTTTCGTTGGTATTGTGAGAAAGGTAGCTTTTTAAGGTTGATGCTAATCCAACATTTCTTATTGAATCTATAGTAATTCCGTTTAGTTCATAGCGGATTTCTCTGAACAAAAAGGCTATACCATTGTTAATAAATAGCAATTCTTTCTTATATTTACCTTCTGTATTAGTTAATTGTCCTTCGATATAAAGTAAACTATCTGATGGTAGAGTGTAAGCATCGAGTTCTTGAATTGGGATCCTTATTTCATCATTGTAATCGAATTTTGAAGAAATATATGGTTGATATGTGTGAAGCTCAGAACTGACGATGGAATTGTCTACATAAAGCTTTTCGTTTACGTTTAATATCTTCATTATTTTAAAACAGTGAAACCCAAGGATGTGAGAAATTTACGATTATCTCGTCTTAACTTGTTGGTGTTGGATTTGATACTGAACTGTTGTTTAGGCTTTTTCTTTTTATAAGTTTTTACTTTGTTGATAGTGATAGGGGCAAGTCTCATCCCAAGGGCTCTATTATATCTAACAACCATTTTATATTTCACTTGTTTGTAAATGTAACCTTACTGTTATAGTTTCTCCTCTAAAACTGATAAGTTCTCCGTCTTGATCAACTATTTTAACTGTTATATTGTTAATTGCTTTGACGCTAACTGGAAAATACAAAATGGGCAAAGGAGATTCAACTATTTTATACCCTGGAGCTACAGTTGGATAAAACTGGTGAATAATATGAACAGGTTTACCATTATTGTAAGAACCGACACAAATATTACAGTCAATACAAATAGCATTCACCTTAGTTATTTTTGCAACATTATCTGATTCTTCCTCTTTCATAGCTTCTAGTATCCTGCTATTAAAACCCAACATTTTTCCTATCGAATCTTCCTTGGTAAAATCAATTATTCTACTACACATTAAAAAAGTTTTTAGAGTATTAACATTTGCTTTTAAAAGAAAAAAAAATTGTTCATTCGGAAATAAATCTTCTATACTTTCTCTTATGTATGTTTCTAGATCTGTAATGTCATAAGTTCCGTCGGGAATAACAATTACTTTATTATCTATATAAAATTTATTATATCCTTCTTTTATATTGGGGATAGTCATAAACGTTTCAAAATCAGCTAAACCCAGGTAATATTGTTTTTCATCCTCTAAATATATGGGCGGATTAAAATCAGCAGACAAAACAGAACTGTTTCCTGATATGGCAATTGTGGTAGACATTGCAGTTTATTTATGAATGAGATATTACAATAAATAATGAGTTTATATATTTTTTTGCAAAAATTTAGGGATAGTTGACCACAGTTATATGAATTAAATTTTTGTTTATTTTCATAAGTATAAAATACATCCACTTTGCCATTCGAATTAAAATATTTGAGAAGTTCAAAAGTTGGTTTTAAATTTCCATAACTATCAAAATATATTACATTTTTGTTATTTTTAATATAAGCAGTCCAATGAGATCCTTTATTTTGTTTTTTATCCAAATTTACAATACCACATTCTTTCAGATTAATTTTTTTTCGACGTTCATCGAGCATAAAAACACCTCTAAAGCCAGTTATTTTTAACAGCTTTACATATTTAATAATATCATTGTTCGTAAGTGCTCTTTTTGGAAAACTTATTTTGAGTTTTTTTTTTGTCTGATTGCTTTCATTTTGACGGATCCTCCTTTATAAGGTCTAATAAATAGTCCCTTTCCTTTATATGGTCTAATATATAATCCTTTGCCTTCTTTAGAAGCATTTTCCATTGCAATATTATGTCTATGTATTTCTTCTAGTTGCTGTTTAGCTGCTTTAGCATCATTTACTGCCTTAGCAATTCCTGCGGCGCCTCCACCTAGTGCACCCAGGGCGCCAAGAATGGGAAACAAAAGAGGTAGAAATCCTCCAATTTTTTTGGGTGTTCGAATGATACGTTTACTGCAATTTTTTCACCAATAGAAGAATCTTTAGCTTTTACCCTATCCCAGGCTTTTTTTTCTAATATTTGGTCAGATATGTGTCTTTTTGATAAATCTTCAGTCTGAGAGTAAAATATATCATGTTCTTTGCAAGCGGAATCCAATGGATTTATACCAATGTCACCTCTAGTTAATCTTTTTTCCAAGTTGGTGCCGGGACCACAATAATTATATCCTGGTATATGAACTTCGAAAGGTAGTTTACTAATTAATTTATTTACTAAACCAGAGCCTTTTCTATTACGTGTTTTAATAGTTTTTTTCAACTTATGGCGACCCACAGTCATTGAAGTTCTTTTTATACTAAAAGCACATTGACATTTTTCTGGTATAAATACTTTTACAGCTAAAAATATTTACTAGTGTGATTAAGAATGAGGATTGAAAAACAAAAATTCTCATTACCAGTAAATAATCATGACGAAAAAATTTTAAGTAAACAGTTGAGAAAGCATGGTGACTTATTTTGCGGTGGTTCAAAAAGAGGGCTTATAGTTGGTTGCAGTGGTAGCGGTAAAACCAACGTTATGCTTACACTGCTCGAGCATCCTAATGGAATTAGGTTTGAAAATGTCTATGTTTATTCAAAGTCATTAGATCAACCAAAATATGAATATTTAAGAAAGTTGTTAAAACCTATGAAAGCAATTGGATACTTTGAATATGATAGCGATGAGAACATTATTTCACCTCATGAGATAAAGCCAAATTCCGTTATCATTTTTGATGATATTCCTTGTCATAATCAATCTATTATTAGGGACTATTTCACGCATGGAAGGCATAGAAACACCGATTGTTTTTTTATTTTTCTAGGATATTCCTCAATCCTTAAACGTCTAATTCGAGAAAATGCAAACTTATTAATTTTATTTAAACAGGACTGTTTGAGTTTAAAACATATATATAATGACCACTGTATATTGGATATGATATTCGATCAGTTTAAAAATATTTGTGCTAACTGTTGGATGGATCCATATGGCTTTCTTGTAATTGACAAAGATTGTGAAGTAAATCACGGCAGATATAGGAGTAAATTCGATTCCTTTATATATTTATAAAAGTAAAAAATTTGCAGTTTTATTTCATTTAAAACTTGTACAGCATGGATAAACGTTTAGCTCGAGAATTAATAAGATCGAGACAAGCCGGGAAGCAGAAATATCAAAGCTTGAAATTAGCTACTTCTACTGCTCAGTCCGAATTAGAACAAACTTATAGACCAATAACACAACCACTTAAACAGCTAATTTCAAGTATTGGTAAATCTGAACCATTCGATTTAAAAGAAGAAAGAGTTTCAAAGTATGAAGATTTCAAAACACCTACAAAGCTTTATAAAACATCAACTCCGACGAAAAATATTCAGAAAACAGGAAAAACTCCGTCACTCCCTACAGAACTACCAACATTTTTAAATGACAGTAGTATCACTTCTTCCTCTCCTGTAGTACAACCATTGTCATCAACTGTTATAGCAGAAACTTCAGATCCTTCTAGTGACACAACAATAAATTTAAACTTGTCAGACATATTGGAACAAACTAGAAAAACAATTCAAACCTATGTTGGTACACCATCATATAAAGATTACTTAGCAGATTTTCATGAATTACCCAGATCATATATTGATGAGGGTGTGAAAGATACACAACATAAATTTGACCATGATTATGGAATAGTTCATGACCTCGAAACGGATAAGTTTTCTTTTGGTTTAACACAGATACCGGTAGAAATTATTGGAAAAGACATTAAAGTGGGAGGAATAACGTACACAGGCACGCCAGGTTTATACGA
This sequence comes from Kuschelorhynchus macadamiae, assembly GCA_030620095.1. Taxonomy (NCBI): domain Eukaryota; kingdom Metazoa; phylum Arthropoda; class Insecta; order Coleoptera; family Curculionidae; genus Kuschelorhynchus; species Kuschelorhynchus macadamiae. The sequence goes on along the minus strand of JAUTXW010004474.1, from coordinate 329,095 downwards.
ATTGCTTTTCAAAAAAGAACCGAAAGGTTATAAGAAGGAAGATTTAGATAATTACATGAACATTCTAGCTAAAACAAATGTATATCGTAGGAATTTTGATTCAAATGAACAAGTTCAAGGAAATACATCACACAAATATGTTACAATAATAGGACCATATTTACAAAGAAAGGGGATTACAAAGACAAAAACCTTGCCAAGATTAGTTACAGCATTTAACAAACCAAAACCTCCGTTTAGAACAACTAGAGCCAAATCTACAGGAAAGGGATTAATTTTGAAAACAAACAGATCAAATACAGACTATGTATACTGGAATAATGTAAACGAAATTGTTGATAGGCTACGTTTATTAATTTCATCAAGTGATGCGGGAAATAATGCTCAAGGTAACGAGATTATCTCTATTATTGAAGAATTAAGAGAAGATAAAGTAATACTATAAATAACAGCTATCAAATATAATCATATTTATTGTTTAATGAAAGCTCAACATGACAGTTGATAAATTTGAACGCCATATTTCAAAACAAAATCAAGAGAGAATAAGTGACATTAATAATTTAAAAAGGAGATTAGGTGAAAATGAAACAAATAATGAAATCTTTGCTAAAAAGCTTAAGGTTTTTGATGAAAATTTTTTAAAGTATGAAAACCAGATTAAAGGATGTTATACCTCAATTGAAAACGTTAATAAACAGTTGCTAACGCTAAATCAAATAAGTAAAGATTTGCAATTTTTAAATGAACATGTTAAAAAGGAAGACAAAAAATTAAGTGATGATATCAACAAAATTAATAAAATAATGGAAACAAATATAAGAGAAGTAATAATTGAAAAACACAAGGAAAAAATTAAACAATTAAGAACTTTTATAAAAAGGTTAGATGATGAAAAAAAAAAGAAATCAAAATAGCATTCTTAACAGTAGAACAATTGACCAACTCACTTTGGAAGAAAATCAACAATATATTTCCTTGGAAAATATAATGTCCAGTGTAATTAAGAAATTAGAACAAGAATTAAATAAAACAGAGGAGGAATTCAAAAATAGTGATAGTAGATCAACCACTTTCTTAACTGGAGAGATAAAAAAATCCTTTAATGCGTTAGAAAAGAAGATTACTCAAATAAGTAAAATTTTAAATGAAAAAAGTTATACAATACAAATTGATAAATTGAATGAATGGGAAAAAACATATAAAAGTTATATTTCGAATTATTACAAAACTTAGAAAGTGAACTTCCTTAAAATTGAATAAACAAGTTTGTTGTCATGACAACCGTTAAACAACAAGTCGTTAATGAATTACATAAACCTGCTAGAAAAAATTACAAACGCAGAAGGGTGGTAGTGAAAGGGTTAAATGATCTTTTTCAAGCTGATTTGGTTGAAATGTTACCCTATGCCAAATTTAATAAGGGATTTAAATATATCTTGATTACCATAAATGTATTTTCTAAGTATGTTTGGGCCGAACCGTTAAAATCTAAATCTGGAAAAGACGTAACAGCGGCAATGAAAAAAATATTAATCAGTGCAAAAACTCCACCAAAAAACTTGCAAACGGACAGAGGGAGAGAGTTTTTCAATGTAAATTTTCAAAATTTGATGCAACAATTTCGAATTAACCATTATAGCACGTTTTCCAATTTGAAAGCGAGTATAGTAGAAAGAGTGAACAGGACTTTAAAGAATAATATGTGGAAAATATTTAGCATTCAAGGAAATTACAAATGGTTTAATATATTAGCGGATATTGTAAAAGATTATAACAATACAAAACATTCTTCAATAGGAATGAAGCCAAAACAAGTAAATAAAACAAATGAAAATAGAATCTTGAAATCTGCATTTACTCATGCTAAAACGTTAGATATAAAATCTCCAAAGTATAAAGTGGGTGATCACGTACGAATAAGCAAGCATCGAGAGGCATTTTCAAAAGGTTACACACCAAATTGGTCAAATGAGATATTCCACATTAAAGAAGTTAAGATGACAAACCCTTGGACATATTTAATTCAAGACGAAGATAATCAGGACATTCTGGGTGGTTCTTATGAGCAAGAATTACTAAAAGTAAAGCATACCGATGTGTATCTTATTGAGAAGATTTTGAGAAGGAAAGGAAACAAAGTTTATGTGAAATGGTTAGGACTTGATAAAAAATATAATACCTGGATTGATAAAAAAATATTGTTTAATTAAATTGAAATTAAATTTTAGTTAAATTTGTTTTATTTCTGTTCCTCACTTTATGCTTTAGCTGATACAAATTACAAAGTCTTAATGTGCTAATTAATTTCAAATAAAATTCACATTTACTAAACTAAAATTTTATTAAGTAAAACATCAAATACAATTTTTATTAAAACGTGTCAAATATATTTTATTTCTATGTTCCTCAGATAATATCGAATCTAGAATAAGTTTACAATCATTTATTCTTTTTTCAAAACGGAGTCTATCTAAGTACCACATCTGAAAGTTACTCCTACGGGCTTGTCTGTAAGCAAAGCTCCACTTCACTAACACATGCACCTTATTGTTCTCTTCCAGAAACGATATTGTTTTCTTCGTAATATTTTCTTTTTGATCCATTTTCAATGTTTTCTTCGTAACATTTTCGTTTTGTTCCATTTTGCTTCAATTTGTTTTCCATTTGTTCAGGATATAAAGCAAGTAATTCCATCATAGTTGAAACATTTTCACTGTTAGGATTTTCTGTTGGACTTATTATATTATAAACATGCGTACACAAGTCGCCACAATCAACTGAAATATTATTTTGAAATATTTTGAAATATGTATTGAATTCTTGCCTTTTAAGTATAGATAATCTATAATCAATAATTTCCTTTAATCGCCACAAATTGTCCAAAGACTCTTGTCCTAAGTATATGAAGTGTGGGCATTTTGTAATTTGTAGAACAGGGGTATCATTTATTTTCTGAACCTGCAGATGAATGTTGTTTATATTCACACTGGTTTGATCAACTTGAGGAAAGTAGAAATTGTTTACAATAATTCCTTGATGAACACAAATGTCTTTCCAATTTTCTTCGGTTAGTGCGATTGAAAATCCAGTTTTTCCACCAATTACAATTTTTGGAGAAAAATCATTTAAACTAATGCCAACAAGAACAAATTTTGACAAAGAATTATTTAAAAAATAAATTTTTGAATTAAGAAGCGTTTCCAAAGGTTTATGAACCACGGCGTTGTTCATAATGACTAAACGAGACTGAAACATATTGTGTTATTCTTGTACTTAAATATTCTCATCCACACTTTCTTTAAAGTTTCGATTAAAATGGATTAATGAAAAAATAGATTTCTAGTTTGAAATTTGTAATAAAGATAAATAATTAAAATGGTAATGTATAAAAATAATGCAAAGTTTAATGTAACACTAATGATGGAAAAGTAATAATTTTTGAATCCGTCATAATAATTGGTACAGTTGGGGGTTAAAATTTGTAACTGATTATTTTTAAACTCTAACCTTTCTATCCAATTTGTATCAAAAATAGATCGATTTGGATAATGATACAAAATTTTAAAAAATTTACTTGCATTTTCATTTCCATTTATTCGTTCCATCCAACTAATTGTACTATTGTTAATTAATCCAATTTTCATAAATTTACAATATTTACTTAGAGTGACGTCTGTTTTATTAGAAAAACATATTTCACACTGTGTTACGCCAGGGGGATGATGAACATAAAAAACATTTTGGAAAATAAAATAAAGAAGAATAAATTGAGATCTACTGATAGTCATTAAAACAAATTAATAATTATATTCCAAATTTATTAACATTAAGCAGATACTTTCACCACGAAAGCAAAAGCAGTTGTAAAAAAATAACAATAAAATACTTAATTTAAATATATGTAAAAGTTCATAAATAAGGATATTAATAATACTATATAAAATGTGTAGCTTGAAGACTTATTTTGAATGGTTACAATTATTCGATTCCTATTTTTCCATAAACAGTTATTTAAATCACAATTCCTAGCAAATTTCTTATGCTCCACAATAGGATCATCATAACTTAACCAATCAAAAATTTCAATACCACAATAAAAACATTTACAAATATCATTGATTGAAGTATAGTAAAAGCCAGCTCCAGCTAACACTTCTGGTCTCAATTTTCCTTTCCATTTTTTAAAAGTGGAAAGTCGTTTTTCATATGTTTTAAAATAACTGTTATCAATTTCTTTGTCAAAAGTTTCTAAGCACATTTTGTGAAAGACTTATGAAGACTAACTTTGGTTTCAAAAACAACAAATTTAAATACCTTATAATATCTACATAAATATATCTAAATCTTCATGTTCTGCATTCCATTGATACAAAGCAATATCTTGTTGTCCCCAAGCTAATGTATTAAAACTATAAGGAATTTTATACCGCTTATCATCTTCGGAACTCAAAGCCAATTTATTAATTAACTCTGTAAAAATTGTATGTTGTCTAGATCGAAAAACATACATTGAACAAAAGGTTTTAGAATGATTTTCAACAACATCTTTATAATGAATAAAATCCAACTGCTTTTTAATTGCACTTTTTTTAACACCTTTTGCTTTTTTTGTTAAACTGTTTTCCGTTTTAATACAATATGCTTTTGCTCCAGTACCAAAGAAAGCAGTAATGGGTTCACCAGCATATTCATCTTTGAATTTTCCTATAACTGACTTTGTAATAGGCATTTCATGAATATTATTAAATTCATAATTAGATGTGTCAAATTTGTGAATATTTTTTATGTCAGAATAAATATTTGGAGTTGTGACTTCTAAAATGAACGAATCGGTATCGGTGTATAAAAGTGAAATATTTTCCTGATAAAGAGGTTTTAAAAAATTATAAAAGAAATCATACATGACAGTTTTAGATATATCTAATATTGAGAAGCCTACATATATTGGTTTATTGTAAGTAACTTGAATCTTTTGCATTTGAATAGCTACCAAGTTTTCAGAAAATATTGTTAAGTCCTTGAAATATGGTTTTGCAATTAAATTCTCAGCACCATCTTTTCTTCTATTTTTTTCCCACTCTGTAACAAGTCTTACGTCAATTCTCCTATCAACATTTTCCATGGTCTTGCCATAAATACTATTATTTGCCAACTTGTAAGTATTACGATCAAATTCATTCTTTGAATCATTTCTTAATCTTGAATTCAAGTCTATATATTTTTTCAACCAATCAGATTGAGAAAACTGTAAAACTCTATGAACTTTAGTTAACTTGAGTCCATGTTCCAAACATTGTTTTAATAATTGATAGTGAATAACATATTTTGATTTATCATTTAAATTGGGTATTAATTTTATGCATTTAGAATTTGGCGGTTTAAAGTTTTCTGGACAAAACGGAAAATCGTTATGATAGGAATGTAGACTTGTAGGATATTCTAAATCAACTTCTAAAACATATCCCTTATTAGATTTTTTAGAAATATTCATAATATTTAAATCATTGATTTCTTTATCTGTTAACCAAACAAAATCTCCCGTTGGAATGTGCTTTGACATTGCATAACCATACAAATTTGTTGCATCATAATAAATTATGTATTTAGTTGGCTTTAAAGGATCAAAATTTAAAAGAAATGGGTTATTAGCTTCAGATTTTCTACAAATGCAAGAGCTCACACCACCGCGAACGCTTTTTTTGAAAAAGTGTATCATATCTGGATCAGTTAACAATTCTAACTCTATTTCAGTATAACGCAAACACGCCTCCCAGGATAAACCTGGAAAAGTGTAAAAATGAGCTGGATCGAGCTTATATGTGGATAAACAAGTGCTTCTAAAATTTTCAAAATTATCTGCCAAAAGTAAAGTATCAGAGAGTAAGTAAACGTCGGAGTATTGACCAAGAGATTCACATTTAAACAATTGCCAAACCTTTACAGCTCTTTGGTATTCTGCATCACTGATGTGCTCATCCGTTAAAGTATTATAAAATTGGTCTTTCTGAGGTAAAGTTGTTTCTTCTAATTTTAAATAATCATCAATATAACTGTAAGGAAATACACCTTTTTGCCGAATAAGTTTAAATCTATCTTCATCATTGAAAATTTTTTTTATTTCCTTACATTGTTCATCTTTTAAGCTTTCAGAGAGTTTTGATAAAGAATGGGATAGAAATTGAAAAGAATCAATAAACCTTAATGATATATTTTTTTTCTTAGCCTTTTGTGTCTTTTTATCAAAATAGTTATCCACATGAATAAGCTTTTCAAATGAAATATATTTTTCCTTGTTTTGTGCGATAACTGTTAGTTGTTCTTTGTTTAAGCATAATTTTTTAAGAAATAGATGAGAATCATAGTTACGCAAATTATGCAATATAACTGGAATAAAGTTAGGTATTCTGTAATTTATGTTGCAGAGTGAATGAGCTGGACCTCTATAAAGACCGGTTATATGACAATGATCTGCAACCCTGTCATTTAAAAGAGGTTTATTACAAATATGACAAACGTTTTCATAGTTATGATAAATTTTGTCCAGTTCGTTCAAAGGGATCATTTTTTTAGGAGCCTTTAAATATTTATTGTATATGTTATACACATCTCTTTCTAAAGAATCTATAAATAATGTATCACAATTTTGACCTCTATATTTTTCAAATTTAGAATAATTATCGTCGAAGGAACATTTAATGTAATAGGCAAATGAATGTGGAATATGTTCATATTGTTTTAAGGTGTATGAAGTATTAGGATTTTTATCAATATTGTCATTATTTAAAGGCTTTAAAATGCATTCAAAATCTGCATACACCACGAAAGGAACTTTCATTTGTTTATGATAATTTACAAATTTCAAAATATTATCATATGAATAGTTTCCAAACTTATCTTTTATTAATTCTTTAGAAGGTAGGTTAATTCGTAAATGATCACAATCATAGCTATTGTGTTGTAATAAATTTTCTTCTGTAGGGAAATATTGTAAACAACCATCGCAAATATATTTTTTTCCGTGATGTATAGAAATTTGTGCAGAAACTAGTTTTGATAAATCTTTAATATAGCAATAATGAAAAGTTTTTTCATCATCATCACTTATTAACAATAAATTGACATGTTGATTTTTTTTATTTGATGAATAATAAAGTGGACCAATTACTTCATACCCCTTTTTAGGATTTATAATTTCTAATCCATATACATTAATAGAAATGTTATTTTTTTCTTCAAAAATCTTAATGTCTTTAGCAACATTGGAAATTCTATACCTGACATATCCAAAACAGAAGAGTAGTGTGGGTAGGATGAAGTTTCAAAATCTAATTCGCGTGGTTGGTGAAGAGTAGACACAACTGCCCAGGCGAAGCAAAAGTTGTCATCATTCCTAATGTTGATCACAGCTTGACGTCTCTTGATCTCTTGAGGAAGTTCGATAAAAGATGAGGCTCTCAGCGGATTGTGCTTGTTAACATTAATTTCCAAATGAAGTAAATTCATCAAACCCCATCCTGCAACGTAAAAATTAAAAAATTACTTTTTTTGTTGCTGTTGTAAAATCGAAAATAAATTCTTTACCTGAATCTCTTTCTGCAAATTCGTCAGCTTTCTGGTCAATAATGGTGCAGATTTGCTCTAACAGTTCTTTTTTCTGATATCCCTGGCAAATGACTTGGAACGGCGCATTAAAAGATTTGATATCATAGCTGTCGCTGCTGGGGTTAAAATAGAAACCGAACAGTTCCATATTTAGCTTGATACATTTATGTTTCTGCAGTTCTTGATCTATTAGATGTGCAATTTTGTATTCCAAATGTTGAAAATATTCTTTCACATTTATGAAGTTTTGGTGTGAGGAAATCCTATAAGATATTATTCGTTCCCTGAATGCTGACTTGATAATTTCAACACCTTCCTCCAAGCCTATTTTGGAATTGTTCTTGTGCACACTAGATCGAAGATGTCCACCCCATAGACTTTGGTTTATATTTTTCTTGCATTCTTTACAATATTTTACAATATTTGTAGAATCTATATAAATTATGAAAAAAATATTTTACAAAATATAACATGAAAAATAAAATGTTCTTACCTTTAACAAGCTTTGGTTTTTTCAACCAACTGTTGAGTTTTGTGGAATTTCCGTTAACATGTTTTTTAATATGTCGCAGTAAATTATCCTTTCTAGTAAAGACTTTATTACATGTTACACACTTATGCATTTCTGAAGTTTTCTGCATAATAATAATAATAAAATTAATATTGTGCAATTCTATTTAGTTATAGTCAAATTTTGAAAAAAGCAATTGCATTTTTGAAGTTCTTTGTATAATAATAAAATTAATATTGTGCATTTTTATTTAGTTATAGTCAAATTTTGAAAAAAGCAATAGAAATTAATTGACTTTATGAATCCATTTCTTCAAATGAGTCAACTAATTTGTCAAAGGCCTGTTTAACATAATTCACCGTACTTTCGTCTCCCTTTTTAATTGTGATCAAATTAGTTAAATTTTGAATAGCGAAACCCAGACACTTAAGGTTTGCTATTTGTTTTTTATTTTTTTTATTAATTTTACATTTTTTTTTAATGATAAATGATGGTTTCGAAATTGAATTTTGTTCAACTGGTGAATTATTAGGAGAAATATCCGAAGTTAAATTTGCATCAATTTGTTTTTCTTGCGGATCAGAATTTACAATAGCATATGGTGAATTAATACAAGATATAGCCGAACTTAAATTTTGATCAATTTGTTTTTCTTGCGAATCAGAATTTACAATATCATATGGTGAATTAGTAGGACAAATAGCCAAACTTAAATTTTGATCAATTTGTTCTTCTTCCGAATCAGAATTTTCACTAAACAAAATGGGAGAGCAAATTGGTCTCGGAGAATTAATTGGCGATTTTAAGGTTAAATAATTTGGATTAGATTTTTGAAAACAAACAATATCCTCATAGCTAGAATTTTGAGTTTCGTCAATGTCATTCAGTTCTTTAAGAGTTTGTTTAGTTTTTGTTGTAATTAAGTCCGTTTTGTTGTCAATAATGTCATTAAGATCGTCAAGAGTTTGTTGTTGAGTAGCTGCAAATAAATATTTTTCGTTGTTGTGTTTGTTGGCATTATTCTGAACTTGGCTATTGTAAATAATTTCATTCAAGTCCTGAATAGTTTGTTGTTGACTAGTTGTAAATACTTCTGTTTCATTGTTTTGTTGGTTTGCAAAATTTTGCATTTGAGTACATGTGTATAAGTCAAAGTCATTGTCAATTATTTTGCTACTCGATGCCAAAAAATTGTCCATTATGAAAAAAATCGTAATAACAAATAAAAATGCCACAAATGTACATAAAAATGTCACCAATATATATATAAGAATTAAATCTTGCCAAATAAAAATGTTAGAAATAAAAATAAAAATTTACCAAATAAACACCAGAAAACTCGCGAGCTCTGCACAGTGTGAATGCAGAAATCAATTGCATTCGTTTCTTCGCTGAGGCGACTTTATATGCAAAAGTTAATCACATGTGTCCTACTTAAAGTTGAACGACAATCTCTAAAAACCACTTTCCCAAGCCGATCAACAACCTTACCCCCCCCTCCCCCCCTCCCCCCTTTCCCCTTCCCCCCCGGACCCCTGAATTTCCGAGACTCAAATCCCGGTTCCCCAATTTCGGGCTACCCTCTTCAGGTTAAGTTAGGTTAGGTTATGTTAGGTTAGGTTAGGTTAGGTTAGGTTAGGTTAGGTTAGGTTAGGTTAGATTAAAAAAGAAGAAAAGAAAAAAGGAGAAGGAAAGAAAAAGAAGAAGGAAGGAAAAAGGAGAAGGAAGGAAAAAGGAGAAGGAAGGAAAAAGGAGAAACATATAAAAAAGAGAAAGAAGGAAGGGAGAGAAAGAAGATAAGGTGAGGGGGGTTGGCGGAGCGGGGGGCCCCCCCCCCGAGGAATCTGACGGGGAAAGAGACAGCGAAAAAAGAAAAAAAAAAACTTAAGTATTGCAGGTAGTAAAAGTGGTGGTCGATGGGATATATACTTAAGAACATCCACTCGACGATCATACAGTATCATTCGCTGTAATATCAGTTGTCGATATTATTTATAACCTATAACCAAAATTGTTTTTTATCAAATATATCTATCTAAATCTAAAGCTCCTAACGATGGCAGAAAATATGATTGGAAACGCTGACCAAATTGAAGAAAATAATGCGCCGCTCAAATTAAAGAAAGAGAAGAAATTTTTATTAACTTGGAAGGCGATTCCATCACTTATAAACATTCATTTTTGGACAAATCATCTAGGCTTGTTAGAAGATCATTCTTGTTTAACATCGACATTAATTATATTGAGGAGGAAGAAGAAGAGATGGAGGAAGATGATCAGGAAATTGACGAAGGAGTGGACATGGATGGACAACTGCTAAATTTAGGAACCGAGGCTGACGTAAAAGTAAGCAAGTTTAGGGCTAGTGAATTATTTAATAATTTTGAAGAAAAAGATGTATGTGTTATACAAAGCTACTCTAAAATTGAAAGTCGAAGACTACGAACATTTGCTATTTGCCTTCCTTGTAGTGCAATTCACAGGAGATATTTACGGAGAGGGGAGTCCGATCATGTGAGCTGCCACTACAAAAGAGCTTATGTTGTTAGTGCTTCTGATTTACATTGTGCTATTTGTAGGATACATCTTTTTCTACTAATTCCTGAACATGCTTGCTTTTACTGCAATAAAAATGAAAAAAAAGAGATAGAAGATTATGTTGTTAAATATTAATAATAAACATAGTTTGTAAAGGTGATGTGTAGATTATTTCAACAATATTAATTTTAAATATAGGTTATAAACGTAATGGGTAGATAATGTCAATAATATTAATTTTAAACATAAATTGTAAAGATAATAAGTAGAATACGTCAACAATATTAATTTTAAAAAATGTCAACTGTTACTATAAGCGGTTATATATTTTCAGTGCTATATGCAAAATACTTCTTTTTATTCTAACATCTGACACTGTATTTGTAAATGAAATAGCTAATCATATGTAAAAAAGTGTCGATTATGTCAACTGCCACTAGAAGCACTCATATAACATTTTGTTAACGCTTGTTTCTGTATTCAATTGAGTTTTCTCTTACTTGATGCAAATTATATTAATATTATTAGTATAATTAAAAAGTAGTTGATTAGGCTATGCCGGTCCGACAATCAAAACCGTCATTTTTACATGTAAATTCCCATAAGAAAATTTAAGCTTCCATTTGCAAAAGTGGTGCCATTTTAGGGCGTGGCACTTTTTGTGTAAACCCATAACAATTGTTTTGTTATGTAATGTGAAAATTAGTATGTATTAAAAAACTTGTTAGATCATTGTTGTCGTTTCAATATAGGAAAAGGAAAAAATGTGTGTCAATTATTATATATATTTACATTTACTTTTTTTTACAAAATTATTTGTTACCAGAGTTTTCATAAACACAAATTATAAAAAAATATTATCCTCTTTTTAAAATTACAACAAAATGATGTCTAATTACATCTTTGAAGATTTGTACCAAATAGTAATATCTAGTGCGACATACAGGACAATTGTTTATCATTATAGAACAACAATTTTCATCATTCCATCTTAAAATACATTTTAAACAAAAAATGTGGGAACATGTATTTGGTCTACATGAATCATAATATTCGATTATTTCAAAACAAATAGCACAAAACACTTTTTTCTCTTCACTCTCAGTTTTATTCAAATTTTTTAAAACAATCCCATTATTTTCTTCACGAACTAATGGTATATTTTCTTCTTGAACTCCTGGTATAATTCCTTCGAGGCTAATTGTCTGAAGCGGAATGGATCGATTTCTTTCTCCAACTGATTCACTCATTTTATTTTAATATTATTATTAATAGATTTATTCAACAGAGTTTTTTCTTTTAACAGTCACTCGTACCTTAACATACTAAAATGATCTTGATGCACCTATTTATAAGACTTAAGAATGCAAAATCAAATGTGGGAGAACAAAGAGAAAAAATTAAAAATATGATGCGAATGAGAATAAAAGGGGAGGAAGTTAAGAATGAGGGACATGAGAGAGAGGAAGAGGAGGAGGAGGAGGCGCTCCCCTATTATAACTACTTATGAAAAGCAAGGTTTCGGCATGTAGTTTTCTAAACAGTTTACCATGTTTTGTTTTGTTTAAGAATCTTGAATCTTACTTAATTGATATAAGTGAGCTAGTTTTTGCTACTGAATTAAGTTTGAGATCTGATGGAAGACCAGAAGCTGCTAAATTATTGTCCCGTACTATTTTATCTCCGAATCAAGAAATTAAAAAAATGAACCAAAACACTTCTAAGAACGCACAATCTCCATTAGGACCAGATCGAGCTTTAGCCTTATTTATTGACACCAAACTTTCCAAGCGATCATACCAACTTCTAAGAAACAACGCCAAAGAGAATAATTTCGATATCTACCCTAGTTATAACAAAATCAGAGAAGCAAAGCAGTTATGTTATCCGGAAAGAATTTGTGTACAGGAGCATTCTGTGGTGTTACCCTTACAATCCCTGCTAGACCATACAACATGTAGGCTTCTGACGACTTTGGACCTTGAAGACCAGAATTTTGAAAACTCAAATTTTACTCTGATTACCAAGTGGGGAATGGATGGAAGTAGTGGACAAAATCAATATAAACAGGCTTTTGAAGGCAATTATTCTGACAGCAATTTACTACTTACATGTTTGGTTATATTATATACAACAAACAATCAAAACAAAAAAAATTATGTCTGGCAGAACCCTCGCCCTTCATCTACAGTTTATTGCCGACCATTAAAAATGCAGATTTAAAGAAAACCATAGAAATTTCAAAAAAAGAAAAAAATTACATGGATCAAGAAATTTTAAATTTAACTCCAACAAATTTTAAACTAAAAAATAATTCGGCTATTGTGGTAAAACATGAACTATATATGTCAATGGTTGATAATAAAATGATCAACTCATTAACAAATACGTCATCCCAGAAGTGTTATTTATGCGGGGTTTCTCCGATTGAGATGAATGATATTGATCGGGTTCTAAAAAGAACTGTAAACATCAATCACCTGTGTTATGGAATTACATCGCTACATGCATGGATTCGATCATTCGAGTGTGTTTTGAAAGTAAGTTATCGATTACGCATACAGAAGTGGCAAGCACGAGGGGATGATAAAAATATTATTAAGCAAGAAAAAACTAGGATCCAAGAGGATTTTCGATCTCGTTTAGGAATCATTGTGGATCAAACTAAACAGGGAGCGGGAACGACAAATGATGGCAACACAGCCAGGACATTTTTTCAAAACTACAAAGTGTCCGCTGAAATAACTAATATCGACGAAAATTTAATCTATCGCATATGTTATTTTACAAGTAATTGCCAGCAGCTTCGATATTAAAGTCAAAGAATTTAAACAGTACTGCATTGATACAGCAAGGTTGTTTGTGCATCTGTATACATGGTATAGAATTCCCGCTTCCCTGCATAAAATGTTTATTCATAGTGCCGAAATAATCAAAGCTGTCCCTGTGCCTATTGGGCAACTCTCAGAGGAAGCCCAAGAGGCGAGGAATAAAGAATACAGAAGGGCTAGGGAACAAAATTCTCGAAAATGTAATAGAGTAGCTACAAATACAGATGTGTTTAATTATTTACTTGTTACATCTGATCCAATAATTACTTCACTAAGAAAGCATAGAACGCCAAAAAAGAACATGTTTAGCCCAGAAGCACTTCATTTGTTTCAGTCGTTTGAAACAAATTCTAACTGCTGCAGTAGTGATGATTCGGATTAAATGTTTGGTCTTATACGATTGTATCAAAAATAAGGTTTTTGTTAGTTAAGAACGGTTGGTTATAATTTTTATTTGTTATTGTATTTATTGCGCTAATAGACTAATAAAAATTGCATTTTGTTTAAATTTGTAACTTAATTTCCTTTCACAAAAACTGTAAAAAATGGCTGTTGAAAATTGCCGTTTCTCTCGTTTCGGAAGGTTACAGTTGCAAAACGGTTAACTCCGCAAAAAATATCTAAAAGTTTTAAAAGTTGGCACCAATTGCACCCATTAGATTAAATTTAAAAAGTTAAGACATAAATGTGAAACTTGTTTTTTTTTATCTTTAACTGTTTCACTTGCTGCAGGTTACACCTGCCAAAACATGCAGGAAATTGTAAATTTCTAATTATTTGCAGCATAAAAACAATTGAATGAAAGTATAAAACATCCCATATAAAATCTAAAAATGTAAAATTGTAGCATTGAAAAACAAAGTTTGCATTATAAGCGAAAAACCGGTAAGTTTAACAGCAACGCAGATACAGTTTTTAAATTTGCCGATATCAATTTATTTTAATTCCAAAATTTCAAAAAAATCGCATTACCTTTTCTTAAGATATTTAGCCGAAACCAGCCAGACTTTTAGCTAACCCTGTATAATCTAGTCTCTATACTTATTGAACATATTCATTTTTCATAGTATTTATACAAATTTACCTTTAAAACCCAACGTATCTCTACCCATTTCTGAATAAACAATCATTTTTCAATAAAATAAAGCTACGCTGGCCCACTGTGCGTCGGTCCAAAAGTCTCCAAATTTTAGAAGTGATGGAAGCCTTTGTTTTATATGTACTTGCGCATTAACTATCAACAACTATGGTGTTAAATGTAGCTTCTGTACCAGAACCTTTCACCTGAATGAATGAAATGTATTCTAAAAAACTATTCTGACACATATTTATCTGCAACAAATTTTTGCTGCAAGACATGTTTGTCTAAACAAATTTAGGTTATAAGTTCGTTTCTATGTGCTTTTAAAAAAAATATGTTCTATTTAGAGAATAAAAAGTTTCATTGGTTTAATAGTATAGATTTATGTAAATTTACCTCCCTTCAATCCACATAAAACAAATCATTTCGGTAACATCTGTCATTTCGGCAACGCAATTTTGAGGGTAATTTTTTACAAAATAATACATATTGGGATAGTTTATTGTATTTCAAACTACTGCCTCATAGGTACTGTTTATCTTGTAAAATAAATATTTTTTATTCCTTAAAATTTTTATTACCGAAGGTGAATGTAGTCTAATTTATTATGAAAAAGTCACCATTTTATTTATTTTCATGAATATATTTCCATAATGTAGCAATGAGTATTATGGTTTCAGTTTTTTTTAAAGGTTAAATGTTTGGCAGTTGTTGTACATTACTGAGATACTCTAATAAAAATGAAATAATACCATCTTTGTCTTCAACAACTACGTTACCGAAATGATGGAAATTTTAGTCAGTTCCTATAAAAAATGACTATTGCATGCGTATTTTTCGCGCCCATCTCAATAATAGATATAGGACTTATAGTACGACAAAGTAAAATTAAAATTTTAAGATTAAAAAAAATATATATTTTCAAGAACTGCAGTGTAAAATCGAACACTTATGTGATAATCACCCTTATATTTTGACATTTACTTACAGCTTTAACTATACGAGATACAAAAAAGCTTTAAATACAAACGTTGTAGGATTTTTCTTCTATTATCTTCTAAGAATATCAAAAACTAAAAATTGTGAGAAAGTAGAAAAAATTACATAACTTATATTTTTCTAAATGGAATACACTGAATATTGCTATTTCATTACCTTCTCTTCTTAGCAGTTACCAATATACCAGGTTTAATACCTTTACCTTTAAAAACAACCGTCAGTTCATGGTCAAACTGAACTTCCTTTAAGGTAACCATCAAGACCCGATTTGAACGTCTTATTAATGTTCCCGTCTATATGACCACCGAATATAAACAACGTGATATGACCTAAAGAGAATGGAATTGAAGTTAAAGGGAATGACAAAACATGAGATCAATGTTATCTTTATTTACGACACGTGGCCTAGAATGCTTTATTCACATACTCATACTTATTAATGTTTCTGGTATGGGTGATGTTGTAAAATTAAAAGGTACTTTACTTTATAAGCTCTAAATAAAGGTTTATAGAATTTTAAAAATTGTTTTCTCGTAATGAAAATACCTCTTATTCCCCTGGGTCTGATAGAATAAACAAAATCTTCATCTAAAAAAGAAATGTACTTCTAGAGAGTTCAAAACAAGAAAAATCATATATACTTTATGTTTGTTATTTTAAAAAAAGCCTTAACGTTTTAATAGCAGTTTAAATTTTTTTATACCTAATTAAATCACGTTGATATTTGACATATCTATCTGAAAATAGTCTAAGAATAATATATACTTAGCGAAAGAAAAACACGACAGTGACATTGGACTTTCTTCTAAAACGTCTGCCTAACGAAATCAGAATTGTGACACTTTTCTCCATCTACTGCCAGAATTTCTTAATTGAAATGTTTTGCATTTTTGCGAAGCTGTCGCGAGCCAGAAGTTGGCCACTAAGCCACAGCGGATGGGCAAATTTTTACTACATATGTAGGGTTTTTGGTTATAAAAGCACCCGCTCATTAACGTTTGTTTTTCTATAGATATCAAAAATGTTAAAAGAAAAGTTTCTTCAAATTGTACGATTTTTTTTAAATGCAGTTTGCAGCTATACAGGGTGTTTACTTTTTCTGAGTTCAACATCAGCTTTAGTTTCTTAAATGTAACACTTTGTATATTATACGTCCATCAAATGGGTGTCTTCTTGCTGATTATTAATATGTCAGGTTTGATACCTTTATACTTAAAGACACCCGAGAAATATGACAAAAACCCTGCCATAAGAGGCAATATGTTAGAGAGAGACAGAAAACGCTCTTCTACTTAGTGGAGTCAATGGAAATACATTGCTTCTTATGGCGGGCTTTTTCTCCAATTTCTCGGGTGTCTTTAAATATACTGTGTTAATTTTAAAAAACCAAAGTTGTTAATTTTAAAAAATTAGACATTCTGTATATCTGTAAACTACACTAAAAAAATCCTATAATTTAAAGAAACGTATGTATTTACTCTTTTTGATATCTAGAAAAATATGAAAGTTAATGATAGGACGCATTTCTAAGCAAAACCCTGTACAAAAATCTCTTTTGGATCCGCTGGGGTAAATAATTTTACTGCTGTTAATGCTGTAACTTAGTCTCTCGTGAAACATTTAAATTTCTACTAGTTTAACCCTACATAATCGATTTTTAGTTTATTTCAAGAAAAAAGTGGTTTTTATCAATGATAAAGTATTGGTCGACTTCCTTCTTATTGGATGTATGTACAAATAAAAATCGATACAAAAATATAGAGAGAGTAAGAATAAATAATGTAATGGTGTCTCTTTCTTGTGCTAAATTTGAATTTAGATAAACATTATATCAAAACTAGAAATCATTAAATTTAGGTTAAAAGAATAGTTTATGGTTAAGCATTATTATAAAACCCCTTGTACCAAATTTTAGCAAAATGTTTCACTGGTTTTCAGAGATACGAGTTTTCAAAAAAAGCATATTTTTAAATTTCAACAGTAAAATCATTGTTTTTATCGAAAAACACCTATTTGCTTATTTTCAGCGTTTTTATTGGCTTTAGGAATGAAAATTGCCCTGAACATACTATTACAGCATTCAAGTTTCCACTTGAATAGTCCAGTGCTAAGTGATTATATCAAGGAAATCAATGTATTAACAAATTATAAGATATAGAAAATATTAGAATCGGCCTTAAAGAACTCGAACATATTTTACAGTATGTCTTATAGCAATTTTCATTAAGGTGGAGCGAAAACGATGCATTTTTTTTTAAGATATCACAAAGCACTAGTGCGGAAAAGTTGCTTATATCGATGTACAAGATACCTGAAAAAAACTAGACGCTATGTGATGCCTTATTTTATATATTAAAGCAGCTCTGCGCTTATCTTTGATAAATCAAAAATATTAATAAAACTAAGACAGCCCCAAAACTCATCTCGAGGAGGTAGCTGTTTGTCGAGCTCTACTACGTTCCTCCACTCCTTCCATTAACCTTAAATTGATAGAATTTATAAACACTTCCTCTAAATATAAACAGCATAATCACGTTTGGTGTTAAAATGAGGCATTTGCTGCATTAAGTCTAATTTTGTTCGAATAACACCATATCTGGTTTTTTTCTCCACAAACAGCCAATGATGCTTCAGTCATCAGTTTGATAAATCTTTCGATTGCTTACGTATGATAAGGATATTTTGTGATATATCTTTCGACTGCGTGCGTATGACAAGGATATTTTGTGGTTTCTAATATTGCTAGATTATTTATCATATTTAAAATATTTTTCTTAGACATATTACCAAGTACAAGTGGCTCGGTATATTTGAGACTGTCGGTCAATAAACTCAACAAAATCGGTAGCATTAAAGTTTACAATTGGCACCTTAAAAATCTTATATGGTTTGTTTTTTTTTATTGGAAATTTTTAATAATCTACAATAACTTATTGTTTCTTGATTCATCTGTTACCATTGACAGTAAAATATTTTCTGAATGGCATCGATAATTAAAAGAACGTTGGTATTGTCAAATATCCTTGACCATTTTATCATTTTTTTATCAACAAATGGCATGAACCATTTTTACACGATGGTCACTATTTGATATGGATGCCTAAACCTTTAACACATATTTGGTTAAAGGTCCTAAATTACTTGTTACTTTTGTTGTAAGACATACAACCTTAAGATTCGGTTTGGTGCTGGTAGTGAATAAGAATTTTCCGGGATTCTTTTGGATTAGATTTTCTGGACATATGCCAGAAAGAACAGCTTCACACATAACCCATAAATACTTTTAATCAGTGTCTAAATTATCAAGAATATTTTGTAAAAAATTTTCACATTCAATCGGCATAAAGTTTAAAACAGTTCTCGCACGATTCCAATGATTCTCCAATAGTACCAGAAAACTCGTATGGTGCAATTGTATGTTCGTCCAAATTTTGTAAAAAAGTTTTAACGGTAACTCACTGGCGTCAAAAAGACCGATATACCACTGAAAGGCACGCTGACCATACCGTTCCAATAACCTAATAGCTCCATTATTAAGACCAGTGTTTACGACCGTTCCAGCACAACCAATAACAACTAAATTGGAGAAATCAGTTTTTTTTTTAAAAAGTTGAGGTTGGCACTACATGGCCTATATACTTTGATCCGAGCTCCGCTATTAATACTATATGTTATTCGGTAAACATTTCGGTATAAAATTTTCTATCAAGTTTATCTCCTTTTAATTCCTGTATAATTGCCTTTTCTTTTCTACCCTCAGAGTATAGTTCTTTTAAAATTTCCTTATTGGTGTTTTAAAACTCAGCTCTCTTCCTTTTTCGAGCGCGGCGTACTTTACTTTGGCCTATTACTTTGGATGTGTCTATAGAGATAACAATATTGAAGCTCTCTGAAACAGAAGAAGTAACTATAACAGCATATCGAATAAACACATCGGTTTTATCACATGCTTTCGCTATTTTCGGTAGGATTACTGTCATTTGACGTACTCTTGCTTGTTGTTGTGATGTTGAAACAACTGGAATTTGATAATCAATTATCACTTGTCAATAATTTATCTACATTATGTTAATAGTCTAAAATTAAGTTTCGATTTTCTATCACTTTTTTTATAACGTTTGTCTCTTAATAACGGCGACTGACCTAACTGCCATCTTTTGCTGGTTACGCTGATCTAATAAAAAAGCTCATTCTTCTACAGGTACTTTTACTTAACCTTTACTCAAAGAAAAGTCGGAAAATATACAGAGATATTCCGGTTAAATTTCTGATATAAAACAAAAGTGATATACTGCTCACAGTTTTTTATTTTTTTGTTTCCCGAAGACGGGGTAGACTTTCCCCTGAAATATTCAAAAAAGTAGATATTTTTCAGTATCGTTTCTCAGGTACCTTTACGGTGGACATAGAACTAAAGACCACAGATAAGGTAAATACTATAATTATTTTTAGTATTTTTAATTTTCTATGACTTGTAACGTAAAACCCAAAAATAAATTTCTTCTTAAACCATGAGAAACCACGTATATAGAAAAACGTGCGGGTCCGGTAAACTATCCTGACAGACGATTTTTGCATATTTTATTTTTTTTCCAGAAAGTACCCATTTGCAATATTACATTTCAAAAATAAAAATTGCGGGATATGCAAGAGTTTTCCTAAAAAAAATTAATTAAAAGTCACACTCGGTCACAATTTGACAGCCTTAAAACGAAAAATTTAGCAAAGTTGCCAGATTTTAGATTTACCAATTTGTTAAAGGAAATGAAATGACCAATTCAAAATAATTTGGACAACAGAATTTTAATTATTTATTGTTATTATTATAGTTTTAATGAAGGTTTTATTGACGAACCTGGGCTAACCTAACGTTAGCGGGACAGATTCACCTAACAATATAGTTTTTGTTACAGAAACATCCCCCTTTCAATATAGACTCGGAATTCGGTTGGCGCGCTACCGCGCGCATTCTTTAAAGAAAACCTAACCAATCCTAACCTAACTTAATCCGCATTTTTATTAATTATAAGTTTTGTTATAAAACAATTTAGGGGTCTTGTAAACAATTAAACCCACGGAATTTAATAATTTTTGAATATAAAACAGAAAGTCTACCTTCATCTAACTGTTTTAAGATAATAAAAGAAATGGATGAACCACTTTTTCTATTAAAAAAACCAAAAAGAAATTCGATATTTCCACTGCATTCCAATACGCTATATTCCTTAATATGATAATTAGAAGAAAGGTTATTTTACATTGTTGCCAAACTTACATTATTGTATGGAGCTTAAATTTTTCATGTTTGTCTCTCCACAGTAACGCATTTGGCCCCCCCTGGGCCGATGCTGAATGTTAGACTTCCGCCAGAGATGCACTTCGCTGTCGTTCGCCTTTTATATTAGGGCTTTAATGATAATGCCTACGGCGCCTAACCTGGTGCTAACCCGGTACCAATCTACCTACTGCCTTCGCGCACCTGCTGGTACCGATCCACATATACACTTTGTTTTTCTTATATAATTTATATAGGTCGTATATAAAATAAACTTGGCAACGTAGCATCCCCAGCATACTGGATTTCCATCCAACGGGCGACACTCCCGTTCTCTCTTTGTTTAGCAGTTGTAATTATGTTGAAAAACGTTTAATAATGTATAATATAATATTTACTTCTAACTTTTAGTTAGAAATACTCATTTTTGTGTTATAGAGCATTATAATATAATCAATCTTTTACGTTGTTCATAAATTAAGTTTGTGAAAAATATGTTTTTAGCGATACGCCAAAAACAAGTTCAGTGCAACCTTCCGAAACCTTAGTTTTTTTGAAATTAATTTGAAAAAGTGGTTCATCCATAAATTTTTGTGTATAGAAAGTATTAAAAAAAGGTAATCTTTCAAATGTATATTTTAAATTTGTCAAATTCCATGGGTAAAATTGTTTACAAGAGCCACAATTTAGTTTTACGTGTATTATAACTTATAGGTATTTCTTTAATTATGAATATGGCAACGTCGCACATCAAATTAAAAACAAGCATGGCGATGGGACCAGTCGGAAAGATGTTTGAAATCAAAATTACCTTCGATTTGTATAATAATTACATCTTAAAGTAAATTTTGAGTGCTGCTGAGAGTGTTCCACACATTTTCTCAATTTGAACTGTTAGAATGGTGTTTAAAAACAAAAAGAAACAAAAATAAACGAGGTTTAAGAGTGTCAACATAGTTTACCGAAACCAAACGTGCGACTAACATGTTCTTAAACATTAGTGGTTTTATTAGCTAATTTATTTTTTAACGGCTTTCTTAATTGATCGACATTTTTTAGTACTTTTAAGACTTACCTTTACATCTCCAAACAATACAGATATATTTATTAGTTTTTATTATAACTATCTTCATTTTGTATACAAATCTAGGCATTAAATACTTGCTATTTCTCTACTTTTAGGTATTTATATCCATTTCTACTGACCTTTACAGCGTTCAGAGAAATATTTACAGCTATCTGAAGGCATTTCGAGTTAAAAAAATCGTGCTCCTATCTCAAAATGCTTATTCTGACATGCCCGTCAAAGTTTCACCTGGCAATGCAACACCACCTTGCAAAAGGTCTCAGTTTTCTATCACATGGAAATTATGTGCATTTTTACTGGAATTTCGATTTTACCTAAATTTTTGACCTCGGATAAAAAATGTTAATCAACGTTTTATAGTAAAAAGATAAAAATGTTCACTTGTCTAATCGGTTTTATTGCAGGAGCTACCGATACAACTGTACGAAGGTTCAAATTCGGGCAAAACTATTTCGTGATCGCTACAATTAAAAAAATTCTCAAAATTCACCCTTAACACTAATGGAGCTGGCTTTTACACCAGTCTCGAGAGGAAATTAAGACGTTTCTTTGTGTATTTACTTGATTTTTCTCGGATCAATCATTGATATGTTACAGGGCCAAACGTAAAACGGTAGTGAATATACGAAAAAAGAAAATTCAAATTTATTTTTAAATGGCCCGCCCTATATAA
This sequence comes from Kuschelorhynchus macadamiae, assembly GCA_030620095.1. Classification (NCBI taxonomy): domain Eukaryota; kingdom Metazoa; phylum Arthropoda; class Insecta; order Coleoptera; family Curculionidae; genus Kuschelorhynchus; species Kuschelorhynchus macadamiae. The sequence goes on along the minus strand of JAUTXW010004474.1, from coordinate 306,495 downwards.
ACCAGAGAGTAACTATGGCAATTTGGTTTTTCAATATTTCGGGGGACCTTTAGAACCCCATAAATAATTATGGTCCCTCATTACTCTTCTTGAAAAAAATAGCAAAATGTTTGAAAACTATAACGGCAGAAACAGTTTTTTTAGTTTTTTTTTAAATTTCGACCGTTTTTTTGGTATTTAAGGTAAAGGCATCCTATATTAGTTTTAAATATTTTTATATGTCCCATCTAAACTAGCGACCTGCATTTTAAATCATCGGCGTTTTGAAAAGAGTGACCTTATCGGTCGCCACTGTCTGCTTATTATAAACCCCAACGAACCCGCCTGTTTCCCACAGAAATATATTTCCCTGACGTACCGTTACTGAGCTGTCGTTAGACATTGTACAGGGTGTCCCACATAAGATCCTCTATCCCCTTATCTCGAAAGATATACAATTTAGGAAAAAAAGTTATATATAAAGTGTTATTGTTCTTAAGTGAACTTTTATATTATATACCTTTCATGTATACAGGGTGCTCAGTTTTTCCTGGTTAGGAGTCAACTCCTAAAAATTAAATGGGACACCCTGTATATTATCCTGGATATGGATTCCTCATTAAAAATAAGGGTAACTTTCATTAAGATATTGTATACCTATCTCTCGTCGTTTAGGATATAATAGCCGTTTTATTTAAATTTTTTCTAAAAACGTATATATTTAAGGTAGTAGAAAAAAATATAAGTATATAATATTTGTTGAAGCTGCCATTTTTATATTAAAGACAACACCACAATATATAATTTAAGTTGTTTACTTTGACTACAAATTATACAGGGTGATATCAGAAATTCAATCGATCGGAATATATAAAATTACTTATAAGTCAATAATCTTAAATGGAGCACCCTGTATATTATTGCAGATTTCGATGGTTCACAAAAAATTAAAGTAACTTTGTATATAATAACCTATACCTATCTCTAACCGTTTAGAAAATATTCGCTATTAAACTTTATTTATGCAATAAAAAATACCTTTGGTTTAAATTTAATGACGAAATACGTCACAAATATTTTTTAACGGGCTGACCATAGTAGATTTTCAACAAAATACTGTAGTTTACAATTTTAACTAAGATGTCTGTATTTTCTGAGAAATTAATTCTTTCCAATGATCGATATAATAAAATACCCATGGCCGACATAACAAAAATATTAATCTTTTATTTCAACGAATACGAAATTTTAGCAAATATAGAAATGTTTTAACATTTAACAATATGTAAATTTTGTGAACTATTAAATAAGTATGTAGTAAGAAGTTAAGTTAATAGAGAACATTTACATAATTACAAATGAATTAATGTGTAAAATCAAAAAAACAATTGCATGTATAACGAAAGGACCAATATACCTAATGCAAAAGGGAAAATTAAAGTAAATTTGCCACATGGCCTCCATTTTGGGCAATACAAGTTGTGTAGATGACTTCCATTTTTCTTAAGGCATCTCTTACTGCAGCACTTTCATTGATATTTTGAATTTCTTCCCTTATTCGATTCTTGAGATCATCAACATCTTGAGGTTTATTTTTGTATACTTTATCCTTTAATGTTCCCCACAGAAAATAGTCCAGGGGCGTCAAATCTGGACTCCGCGAAGGCCAACGAATATTTCCATTTGGTCCAACGACCTCTGCATAGTTAACACTTAAATAAGTTCTTACTTGAATGGTGTTATGGTAAGGTGCTCCATCCATTTGGTAAATAATATTATTTATATTACCATTGACCTCTAGTAACGGCCTGATATTGTTAGTCAGTAGCTCTAGGTACCTCGCACCATTTAAATGGTTATCCAGAAATAGAGGACCTATTACTTGATTCATGTAAATCGCACACCAACAATGAACACTACGACGACCTTGATGTTCAATAGTTTTGATGTTGTGTTTGTTTTCTTGAGACCAATAGTGAGTATTCTTTCTATTAAATATCCCTGAGGTAGTAAATATCGTTTCGTCCGTCCAACAAATTTGGTTAAAAAAATTAGGGTTACGAAAATGTCGATCCATCATTAGGTCACAATATTCCAATCGTAGAATATGATCCGTAGGTTCTAAGTGTTGCAATTTAGCGAACTTAAACGCCCTGTAGTTATTCATTTTCAGCGTCCTATGAATATCAGTTCTAGCAATACTTAAGTCTTTTTCTGCATCTCTGATGGAATTTTCTGTAAATTCTTCGAAATATAAGCATATATTTAATTGCGTTTCATAATCCAAGATACTTTTAGGTTTATTTCTTTTTTCATATTTTAAAACACCATGCTGTTCGAGATCTAGTTCAATTCGCCCAAACATGGATCTTTCCGGTATTCTTCTCTCCGGATACTTTTCATGATATGCTCTTATAGTCAGTGCAACGCTTTTGTTATTTTGAAGATAACACTGATATAAGTTCAACCTTTCTTCGGCAGTATAAGACATTATAAGATAAAGATGAACTTAACGCACAACAAACCAAAATTTATTATATTATTTGACAAATATTGTTTACGTTGGTTTCCAAAGCACTTTATTTGTTTTCCATGGCAGTTTTGATTTTGCCGCGTTAGTTAATTACATGCAATATTTGGTTTAATTTTATGATTTGTAATGAATTATTTTCTCAGGAAATACAGAATACAGACATCTTAGTTAAAATTGTAAACTACAGTATTTTGTTGAAAATCTACTATGATCAGCCCGTTAAAAAATATTTGTGACGTATTTCGTCATTAAATTTAAACCAAAGGTATTTTTTATTGCATAAAAAAAGTTTAATAGCGAATATTTTCTAAACGGTTAGAGATAGGTATAGGTTATTATATACAAAGTTACTTTAATTTTTTGTGAACCATCGAAATCTGCAATAATATACAGGGTGTTCCATTTAAGATTATTGACTTATAAGTAATTTTATATATTCCGATCGATTGAATTTCTGATATCACCCTGTATAATTTGTAGTCAAAGTAAACAACTTAAATTATATATTGTGGTGTTGTCTTTAATATAAAAATGGCAGCTTCACCAAATATTATATACTTATATTTTTTTCTACTACCTTAAATATATACGTTTTTAGCAAAAAATTAAATAAAACGGCTATTATATCCTAAACGACGAGAGATAGGTATACAATATCTTAATGAAAGTTACCCTTATTTTTAATGAGGAATCCATATCCAGGATAATATACAGGGTGTCCCATTTAATTTTTAGGAGTTGACTCCTAACCAGTAAAAACTGAGCACCCTGTATACATGAAAGGTATATAATATAAAAGTTCACTTAAAAACAATAACACTTTATGTATAACTTTTTTTCCTAAATTGTATATTTTTCGAGATAAGGGGATAGAGGATCTTATGTGGGACACCCTGTACACAAATGTGGAAAAAGCTGCCAAAAACGCTAACGACGTGACAAGGAATTACAGTTAAACTTGCCGTGTTACACTCGCCATAATCAAGGGAGTGATTGTATAGATGGACCACCGCGATCTATAAAAAAGTGTTGTGGTAATGTGCAACAAATTCCAGGAAGTTGTCAGAAAATTAAGTAAAGAATTTTAATTCTTTTCATTTTTTTACTCTTAGAATTCTATACAAAGTAGACCACAATGGTGTCATTATGACGACAAACTATCTAATGAATATGCGAGCGCTGCATCTGCCTGTGACAAATATTTTGTAAATTAGATTTAATATAACTTATTCATGACATAAGGAAATTGGGATTTGGTTATCACCTTCTTAAATTGAAGGAATATGTTGAAGATCCAATTCTATTGAAAGACATTTTGAAAGTTTAGTGTAACCATGGAGGCAATTGTTACAGAAATGTACGAAGAGTTCATAATGTCTGCAGCCTGCTCTGAATATTATGCGTATGACAAGACAATGAAGCTCAAAACATTATTGTGTATTTACATTACACAGAACATGCAGAATTATGTAGACTCGCAGCTAGGGCATGTATAGATTTTCTTAAAAGTTAAGCGAACATGTGTATAAGGAAAATTTAACAAATAAAACAAATATATGTTAAACTTGTCGTTTTATTTCATAAAAAAAATAGTTATACAGATAAAAAACATTTGCTAATGCACAAACACAAGGAGTTTTCTTATGATAAAAGCAGCATGGTTCCAATTTCTGTAGAGCTGGTTGTTTATCAAATTCAAAAACTGGCTTTAGAGAATATTTTCTGACAAACTCAGCCTTTTCTTCACCCTTGACGAAGACAAAGTTGACTTTTTCAGATAAGTTTCTGATAATATCTCGACATCTAGATAAGAAGTAAATCCTTCATTCCAGTCGATGCAGTGAGGATTGTTCATTAGCCGGATAGCATTGCTGTATGCGCTTGAAGGTAAATGATTTAAGGGAAATGGTGCTTTAAATATGTGATGGCTGATTTTAAACCTATCTTAAGCTGCCAATTATTTAACAATTAATTTATTATTCTCCACTTTAAATACTTGAATATCTATAATACCTTCAAATATTGAAATTTTTTTATCATATCCACTCTTAATTGATATTCTTTAATTTGCATCTTCAGCTCTAGTAATTTGCTTTGGAAAATGATTAACTCATGCATATAATCCAAATTGAAGGAAAAGTTGGCTGTGTTATGTTATAAATATTAAAACTGATGCATGCGTAGTAAAGTTGTTTAACTATTTTAGTTAGAGGATTACAGCTAAATATTTTATCGTGTAAAATAGAAGACAATAAACAGGTATTTTTTTAATATTCTCATTTGTTTCGAATTCAACCCTTATAATTACAGAACCACTTTGAAGCGATTCCTTCTGATGAGAGCAATCAATGTGTGAAATGGTGAAGTTGACCTAACTTTTTCAGGTGTTGGTTCATTTGTCAATCCATAGTAGGAATTTCTAAAATTAGCAAACATTTCATATAGAGCAGAAAATTAAAATAGAAATATAAATCATGATCCTTATCAAATTGACTCATATCTTGATTTACGCGTCCTTTTCGATCTACTTGGAATGCAATATCAGCATGACGCGGTGTTTCCAGTTTGCTAGTTGTTTTTACAAGCCATGTATGACGTTTTCCTTCAGGTAATTCTGAATATTCAACACATTCTCAACTTCGGAATCCTAACAAAATTTTCTTATTTGTTTCTAATATTTTCGCAAGCTGTTGAGGAATATACCTCGATATGTGATACTTTGAAATATAATTTTTCAATCGTGACTTTCGGAGTTGGAAACTCAAGTGTTTTAGGTTCTGTATCATCTATAAAGAGCACAGCATCTAAATCATTACTTGCTCTGATGAGTACTAATTCTTGTTTCATATTTAAAATATTTTTTTATAATCCTCGAAGAATTCAAGGAGCATCTTGAGAAGTATGGATAGATTAAATCTACCTTTATCATCTACAAAAATTCTATCTTTTTCGCTTCTGTTTGGAAACCACCCAGCATTTTGAAGCTTTACGCTTTCATTGTTATTAAAAGAGAAATATCCTTTTAATGTTGATGTCAAACCAACATTTCTTATAGAGTCTATAGTTACTCCATTTAATTCATAACGTATCTCTCGAAACAAAAAAATACCATTGTTAACAAATCTAAATTTTTGTGTATATTTTTCTTTAGAGTTAGCTAGAGATCCTTCTATGTATAGAAGACTTTCTGATGGTAATGTGTATGTGTCTAGTTCTTGGATTGGAATACGTATTTCATCATTATAATCAAATTTTGAAGATATGAATGGCTGATAGGTATGCAATTCGGAAGATATAATGGAATTGTCAACGTAAAGTTTTTCATTCACGTTTAAGATATCCATTAATTAAAAACCTTAAAACCTAACGATTGAAGAAATTGATGGTTTTCTGCTGTTAACTGTTTAATATTCTTGGAACTACTAACATTGTGGTCACGCTCTCCTTTTTTATAAGATTTTCTAACTGCAATAGGTTGAATTTTGAATGGTTTGTTATATCTAGTAACCATTACTGTTAGTTTTGAAATGCAATCTGACAGTTATAGTTTCGTTTCTGACATTTATAAGGTCGCCGTTCTGATCTACAATTCTTACTGTAATGTTGTTGATTGTTTCAACGCTGACTGGAAAGTATAATATAGGCAATGGAAATTCTACTATGTTATAAACAGGTGATACGGTATGACAAAATTGATGAATTATGTGAACTGGTTTGCTATTGTTAACAAATGTTACAATCTACACAAATAGCGTTAACCTTAGAAATGTTTACAACTTCATCGGATTCATCCCATACATTTGCTTTAACCTTTCGTTTTTTAAAACCTAACAGACTTTTTATTGAATCATCTTTGGTGAAATCAATTTCTTGACCACATCAGTATTACATTTTAATGCATTAAGATTCGGTCGTCAATTAAAATATTGTGGAGTTTAAAAACAAGAAGCTTTTCTTTTTTTATAACATTTGCCAAGTCAGTAATATCATAAGTTCCATCAGAAATAATAATTTCCTTATCACCTATATAAATTTTATTATTTCCCTTTTCTGTATTAGGAATACTCATAAAAGTTTCAAAATCTGCCAACCCTAATAAATATTGCTTTCCATCATCCAAATAGATGGGAGGATTAAAATAAGATGATGATAAAATCGAAGAATTCCCTGTCAGTGTAAACGTTGTAGACATTTTGCTAAAATTTTAAGAAATCCTGTAAATAATTTATATCGTGTACTTATATAGAAAACTAAGAGCTAGCTGTCCACAATTATAATCGCTAAACTTTTGCTTGGCATCCTAGGTGTAATAAACATTTACATCTCACTTGTGTTAAAATATTTAAGAAGCTCAAGAGGTGGTTTGAGATTTCCATAACTATTAAAATATACAAAATTTTTTTTATTTTTTGTGTAAGCCATCCAGCCATCCATCATTTTTTTTTGACTATCCAAATTGACAATACCGCTTTCTTTTTTTTTTAAATTTTTCTCGAAAGATTGTCACGCATAAAATCACCTCTAAAATTTGGAATTTCTAGAAGTTTCCATATTCCATTATATCAACATTCGTTAAAGCTCTTTGCGACAATTTTATTTGAGCTTTTTTCTTATTGTTTTATTTACCGAACCGGCTTTATAGGGTTTAATAAATAATCCATTTCCTTTTTTATAAGGTTTTACAAATAAACCTTTTCCGGCTGCAACATTCTCCATAGTTTTGTCATGTAGTTGAATTTCTTCAAGCAATTGCCTTGATGCCTTCACATCATTAACAGCCTTGGCTATTCCTGCTGCACCCCCTCCCAATGCGCCTAGTGCTCCCAAAATTGGAAGCAGGAGAGATAAAAATCCACCAATTTTTTTCGGAGCTTTTATAATGCGCTTTTTTTTATTCTAAGTTTACCACCCTTAGACCCTTTTACACCCATGCCAAACTTTATTTTCCCTTTCATAATTCCTGTAACCATTGAAGCCGCAGTTTTTCTACCAAATGAAGAATCTTTTGCCTTTACTCTTTACCAAGCTTTCTCTGCTAGAATCTTATCAGCCTCGTGTCTTTTTGATAAATAGTTAGATTGTGGGTATGCAATGTCGTGATCTTTACAAACAGCGTCTAAAGGGTTTATACCAATATCTCCTATACTTAATCTTTTTTCTAATTGTGTTCATGGACCGCCATAATTGTAACCAGGAATGTGCAGTTCAATAGGTAGATTATTAGTTAATTTATTGACTAATCCTGAACCTTCCTTCTTGCCTTTCTTATTGGTTCTAACCACGTGAATGTTGTGTATGATCATTATTTAGTTTTTAAACTAAGAAAATCATAATGTGCATCTTAACAACAAAACAGACACACAATTCAGTAAAAGAGACAGCAAGACAGACACATACTACACCAAAAAAAACAGCAAATAACAACAAAACAGACAAACAATACAGCAAAAAAAACAGCAAAAACAGCAAAAAAAACAACAACAAAAAAAACAGCAAAAACAGCAAATAACAACAAAACAGACACACAATACAACAACAAACATCAAAACAGACACAAATACTTCAAAACACTTACAAACAATAGCAAATCAACACAAAACCAAACCAAACAGGAAAAACAGCGACTAAAAAAAAGGCACCTAAACACATAGAAAAAACTACAGCACAACAGAAAAAATGACAAATCGACTTAGCTATAAATGCCTATTTCTTAACACCCAAAGTCAGTTACTGTTAATGATGTGGATTGAAAAACAAGCTTTTTCCCTACCAGTAAAAAAATCATGTTGACAAAAGTTTGAACAAACCATTTAGAATACATGGTGATCTCTTTGGTGGTGATTCAAAGAGATGCCTTTGTGTAGGCATGTCGGGCTCAGGGAAAACGAACTCCATTATAACATTACTTGATCATCCAAACGGAATTAGATTCGAAAATGTTTATTTATATTCAAAATCACTTCATCAGCCCAAATATGAGTATTTAAGAAAATTATTAAAACCAGTCAAGGAGATTGGTTATTTTGAATATGACAATGATGAAAGTATTATATCACCTCACACCTTCCGTGTCACAATCAAACTATTATAAGGGATTATTTTAAATTTGATAGACACAAAAATATGGGTTGCTTTTTTATTTTTCAAAGTTATTCATCAATTCTCAAGAGGCTTATACGTGGAAATGCAAACCTTCTAATTTTGTTTAAACATGATCTTACTAGTTTAAAACACACTGTGAACACTGTTGGAAGGAAGAATTCGGTTTGGTTGTAATCGACAAAAAATGTGCTTTAAATTCTGGCAGATAGAGAAACAAGTTTGATTCCTTTATACAATTATAAATATGGATAAACGATTAGCAAGAGAGCTAGTTAAATCAAGAAGAGCAGTAAAACAAAAATATCAAACTTTAAAGTCGGAAGCCTTAACGACACAAAACCAATTAGAGAAATCATATCAACCGATAACACAACCATTACAGCAACTAATTTACATTGTTGCAAAAACAGAAACAATCGATCTAAAAGAAGAACCTCGTACTTTAGAGAAGTTCTACACTACTTCCACTCTAACAAAGACATTTAAAAGAAGAACCGGGACATCTATTTTACCAACTAAAATACCTTCATTTTTTGATAGAAGCATTGCATCTGCTAGTAATATTCCTACTATACAAGAAACGAGCATAGTAGCAGAAACTACACTTCCCTCGGATACTCGTACTGTTGAGAATTTAAATGTATCCGGTGTGTTAGAACAAACGAGACAAACAATTCAACATTTAGTTGACACTCCAGGATATCAGTAATGGTCGGAAGATTTTCATGAATTACCAAGAAAATACATTGATAAAGGAGTTAGAGATACAACATTTATGTTTGATCACAATTATGGTATAGTACATGATCTGGAAACAAACAAATTTCTCCTAGGAACACCGATGAAACCAGTTGAAATTATTAACAAAGATATAAAAGTGGAAGGTGTGTCTTACACTGGCACTCCAGGTTTATATGAATTACTTTTTAAAAAAGAACCAGTTGGTTACAAGAAAGAAGATTTGGATCGGTATATGGACATTCTATCAAGTACTAACGCATATCGCAGAAATCATGATCCCAGCAGGTTCAAGGAAACGGCTCAGTCAAATATGTGACTATTATAGGACCATACTTGCAAGCAAAAGGCGTAATAAAAATAAAAACTCTAAGAACACCAGCAAAAAATTTAATAGAAGCATTTACAAATTTAATATCTACTCGGTTATCAATATTCTCCATAGTTTTTCTAAAAATACTGTTATTTGCCAATTACGAATTAGTATTCAAATCAATATATTTAGCTAACCATGGAGATTGTGTAAATTTAATTCCTCGATGTATTTTGAGAAGTTTAAGTCCAAATTTTAAGCTTTGTTTCAAAGCACGATAACGAATTACATAATTATACTTATTGTTTCAATTGAGAATTAGTTTAGAATATTTGGAAATTGGTGGTTTAAATTTTTCGGGACAGAGCGGAAGGATATTCTAAGTCAACTTCAAATACATAGCCCGTAGATGATGTACCTATCTGAAAGATTTAAAATGTTAATTTCATTTATTTCAGTGATTTCATCCTCAGATAGCCAAATAAATTTCTTTTCTGGTAAGAACCGTTTCATTGCAAAACCATACAAATATGTTGCATCTAAATAAGCAATATATTTGTATAATTATCAAGAAAAGGATTATTTGCCTCAGATTTTCAAGCTGAGCAAGTACTAACTCCACCACGAACTCCTTGCTTGAAGAAATGAAGCATATCTGGATCAGTCAATAATTCTAATTCTACATTTGTAAATTATATCATAGCGTCCCAATACATCGAAGGACTCGTTACATAGTTGACAGGATCTAATTTATAAGTTTTATAACAAGTATTTCTATAATTTTCAAAAACGTCTGCTAAAAGGAGAACGTCAGATTTCAAATATCTATCTGAATATTCACCTATTGTGAAACAATTGAATACATTTCGTACCTCTTTAGCTCTAATGTAATCTTCATTACTAATATTTTCATCAGTTAAATCATTATAAAATTTATCAATGATAGATATTTATCATCCAACTTTTCGTGAGAATCAATATAAGAATAAGGAAAAACTCCTTTTTGCCTAATATATTTATTGATTTTTAAAATAATTGTCATAAAGTTTTTTTACATCTTGTTCAACATATTCAATAAACTTTACAACACAATCCGTTCCACGATAAAAGTTTAAGGATGTGAGATTTTCATCAAATAAAGATTTGATGTAAAAAGCGAACGAATGTGGAACGTGTTTAGCAGTTTTTACTGTATAGAAGGTTGTAGGGTCAAGGTATTTGTTTTCAATGTGTTTTAGATAGCACTCGAAATCAGCATAAATTACAAAAGGCGCTTTATACTGCTTTTGAATATTTTGAAACGTTAATATGTTTTCTGGAATTTGATTTCCAAACTTGTCTAAAATAAGTTCATCTGAAGGATATTTAATTCGCACAGATGTGCAATCATATTCTAAGTGTCTTTGTAATTTCGCATATGTACCAAAATATTGTAAACATCCATCACACAAATTTTTTTGCATTTGTTTTTAGATAGTTTAAAGTAATTTAAATAAATCTTTAATCCAGCAATAACGACTATTACCGTCATCATATTATAGTGCAATGGTCCTACAATCTCATTTACATATACACCATTTCTTAAAAATGTTTCAACCCCGTAAACATTTATTGATAAATTATTTTTGTTTTTAAAACTTTTTATCTGTTCTAATTTAACGGGAAAATTTGTACCTGTGAAATCAAAGATAGTTCTGACATCCGGGTACGATGAAGTTTTCCTAGAGTCGTCTGAAGGTTTATATACTGCTGATACAACGGCATATGCAAAACAGAAATCATCTTCATTCAAAATGTTGACTAAACTACCCCGTAGTAATGTTGTAAATAAAAAATGGAAGTAATCGCAAGTGTTAACATTTTTTTACAAGTAAATTATTAACTTACCAGAATCTCATTCAGGTAATTCATCTGCCTTGGTTGTAAGAATTTTGAATAGTTCGTCATAGAGATAATTTAAATCAGTCGTCTCAGTCACGTTATGGAAGGTTGTGTTGAATGATTTAACTGACGTAGACTTCAAAACTGGCGAGTAATAGATACCAAAGAACTCTGCATTTATCTTGATGGTTCTATATAGTTGTTGTTGCTGTCTAATTAATGTTACGACTTTGCTGGTAATTTCTTGTCGAAACTTTTTAAGGTCGACATGGATTTTTGATGAGTAAACCTTATATGCCGCAATTCGACACTTAAATGCACTTCTCACTAATAAGGTCTATTCCATTTCGATATTTAATAGTACTGTTGCTTTTGTGGACTTTACAGTCTTCGCAATTTCGAGTTGCATTATTTCTGAAGAATTTTGCATCAACTGAAGCAAAAAAGAACATAATTTAATTTACTGTAATAAAATATAGTGTAATATAGAACATATTCAGAGGCGTAGCAGGGACGCCTCTGAGTCAGTCAAAAAAAGATCATTGATGATCATGATACAAAACAAATTAGTTTGATTGTTTTTCTTATGTTTTAATATACTCAATTTTTTTAAAAGTACTGTAAATATACTTACTATCGATTAAATTATCATCCGGATTATAAATTGTGTTCATTTTCAAACATGCTTTGTTTATGTGTCTTATGAAGTTTCGTCTCTGTGCAAATTCTTTTAGACAAAGTGTGCAAAGATGGGTCAGTTTAAAATGGATATTTATCTAAACCGATTCTCTTTAAATAAGGAAAAAAATGGATTTAATTTTAGCAGCATGCGCTTTTGTGTCTTGTATTTTTGATTTTTTTTGAATTTTCATAAGTTTTATTGTTTGATACCTTTTTACAAGATTTACCACTAAAGCAAGGATTTTTCATAAATACATTTCCTAAAGCTCACCCTCTCTATATATTATTTTGTTAACCGTTGTACAAGTAAAATTACTCAAATTTTTACGATCATTAAAATTAAAATAATTGTGCACCATCAATTTAAACGTTGCACAACAACGTCTATGTTCTTTTAATAAAAATGGTTTTGCTTTTGAATTTAAAAAATTGTTTAACTTTTTTGTATACGGAACTTTTAATGGATTGTTTTTATTGGGTGGGACTGTAACAACGGTCTCGGATTACCCAATATATTTGTTTTTTAATTTTTTGTTGACATTTGTGTTATCGTCCGAAGATTCGGAAGTAGAACGTCTCCTTTTATTCTAAAACTTTTTAGATTCCACAAATTCACATGAATCGTAGTAGTAGAGGTTTCGGGTACTACGATTGCAATTTAATACAATAGGATACACATCAACATCACCTACAATTTCATTACAGGTTTGATCCAAAACCGCTATTGATTTTAGGCCGAAATGTAATTTAGGAGCTGGTTGATACTCCTCCCTAAATTTTTTTAGCTTAATAACAGTCTCTATCGAATTTTCCGACAACGCATCAGAAATTGGGGAGTAGATAGGAAATATTTCTCCCTCGATTCCCATTCCCCTCTCAACTCCCTAATTACCCTCGACTCCCTGCTACGAATAAACATCTTTTACTAGCGCTTCAGACTTTTCATTTTCTAAATTAAAATCGTTCTTATCAGAACTGAAATATTCTGAGGAGGTCTTTTTAAGGTTTTCTAATGATTTGGAGACTTTATTAAAAGAATTTATATCAGAATCAAATTCCTCAGAGATAGCTAGGTCCTTGGGATTTATTGTTGAAATTAGTCCAGGGTCAACTTCATTATTTTGATTAATTAGATTTTTAGAAATTGTAAATAAATTATTTTTAATGATAACATCGTCACCACCAATTTCTGATTGCGTATAGTTATCCATAAAATGTTTTTCTAACTCGTCCGGCGTTAATTGACACAAATAACAATTTGGATAATCAATTATGGAATTAAATTCAACATCAGAATCAAATTTAACATCAGAATCAATATAAATTATGGAATTCATGTTGAATAATAGTTAAAAAATAAAAATCAAACCTGCAAAACACAAAACGAAATGGAGCACAAAATTTAGGATAAAGTAATAGGGATTTGCAAACTTAAAGGTCCGAAAACAAAATTATAAAGTAAGACACAAAATGTAGTTAGAATAGTAATAGGATAACTATGGATTTGCACACTTAAAGGCACGAAAACACAATTAATTACACAAGAGAATTTACACCGCAGGCACTGACAAGCACGATAGGAACCTTACGAGGAACTGGCGTACAATAAATATGATTGCCATCTACCAAGCCGCCTAAACCACTTCTTGTTAAGTCACTCCCACTTGCTGGTGGAGTGGTACCAAGGGCAAGTGGTGTCAAACACCTGTACGTGAACTCGACGTTTTTTTATGGGGCGGTCCTCTGATGTTTTCTTTTTTGTCTAGAGACGTATCAGTGGTACTCGGTTGCTTTATATTCTCGTGAATCTGCTGGGATCTTCAGTTCAGTCTTCAGTTTGAATCAAATATTGATCTTGCGTGTGTGTTATCTTAGGTTTAATTATTTTAAGTTAAATTATAACATTTCGTATGATGATTTCATACGGTTTTGTGATAAGCATCATCAATTGTTTGTAGATGTCGCAATGGTATCACCTGTGTGCTCAGACGATAACGTAATGTTGTGTGGATCTCCACACTCACCGCAGAAAGCCGGTAGCATTTGCTCTGTCCAGCAACATCAAGAGAAACAATATGGGGTGGTTATCTACCATCGCCGCAGTAGCTGTCAGTACAACTAGCAATACAACCAGCAGTACCACCAACAATACAACTAGCTGTAGAACCAGTAGTTACACCAACAGTACAATTGGCAGTAGAACTATTACCAACGAATTATGATAAGGTAATCTTAAGACTATTACAAGATTTGGAAACTCTGTTTGATATAAAATTAAGCAATGGACCTATACATATAGACCTTATACCAAATTTGTCCAAATCTAGGAGAAAACAGCCTTATAGGTTCTGTAAAAAGCCAATTAATTATATGCATAATTTTTAGTTTTAGGTAGTATTAAATATAGGTATTTTTTTTTAGTTTAAAGTAATATTAATTGTATTTAAAATATAATATATGTTTTAACTTATTTTTTGTTTTATTTTATTATTTTTTTTATTGCTAATGAAAGATACTAGGTAGCTTCTTGTATGTAGTTGTGGGGACTAAATAGAATTGCTGTATTATAATTATATTCTTTATTATGTGTTTAGACTTTTTACTTTTATCAATAGTTAAATTGTCTGGTAATATATTTAATTCTATTTTTATTTATTTAACAAGTTTTATAACAGTTTTTATAATCATATATTATTTTTATATTTTGCCAAGGCACAGTGCCAGGGGCTTGAATTTTTATGAAAATAACATTTTGGAATCTTCTTAAATTTGCTTAGTTAGGGTTCCTCACTGATTGGAATGCTTTTTCAGCCAATTTTTTTTTTAAAGTTGGTCTTTTCCATACCTTTGAAATAGATCTTCGGATTCGAATATATCTTGAGAATATTCTTAAAGATTTCTTGTACTTTATTTAATTCAATATAACCAACGTTCCATTCCAAACCATGATATTCGGATCACTCAACTATTTTTTTTTATCCTTGTCGGACAACATGTTTATTTTAAATGGCGATTTAAACAGAAAATTAGACCAGCGTACACCATCGTAGATAGCTAGTTCCTTTGGAACCAAGCCAAATGAAAAATTATAACCTTGAATGTTGAGTATTTCTTACTCGCACTTGGCCATGACTGGTCACTTACTATTAGTTTTAAAAGTAATTCTGCGATTTTATTTACAAAAAAATAACATATTGGTCATTAAAATTGCTTTTGTTTACTAAATGATATTCAATTTTTTGCACCTCACTTTTATTACACACTAGACACGTTTCAGGATTAATTTTGTTACTTTTTAAAACACTGATACTACTGTAAGAATGACTTGCTCTGTTGGCTGCTGAGATTTAAATAGAACATCTCCCTATAATGCCTAATGACGACTGAGAAGGGCGCGACCAATAAGAATCAATGTAGGTGGAGTAGAGACAAGTAAGCGGGGCCAAGGATAGTTGGGGGAAGTAGTCAACCAATCAAAAAAGTGGTGGAGAGAGCCCGCTTAACCTCCCAATATACATGTTTCATCGTTTAGTTTTTTTTAAGCAACCGATTTAAACCAAATGAATAACAATTTTGGGGGCTGTTTCATATTTCTATGGCTACCATATATAAAAAAAGAAAAGTATATTAAGAAATAGAAGACAATTGACGTTCACCGTTTGCTAAAAATCTAAACACGCTTTTTCGAAATATTATTATTTCTTTTAATATGTAATACTAAAGAAATAAGTTTCTACGCCCATGTCATTCTAAATCTAATCCCTGCCAGATATTGACCTAGATTATTTTTGGTGCAAATTTGAAACGAAGCGGTTTGGCCGTTCTGAAGTAATCGTGGCGCAAGCTTTTTTTAAACGCACACACACAAACACAACACAGACACACACACACACACACACACACACACACACACACACACACACACACACACACACACACACACACACACACACACACACACACACACACACACACACACACACACACACACACACACACACACACACACACACACACACACACACACACACACACACACACACACACACACACACACACACACACACACACACACACACACACACGCACACAAAATCATTTTTTATGTTTATCAAATCTATATAATTCAGATTCTACTGACTCTTGTTTTCATCCTCCCAATAGGGGCAGGGTATCTATATCACTTGTTACAATAGCCGCACTCGGCTATGGTTACTGTCCCCGCATTTCTCTTTTTGGTCCGGAAATTTTTGAAATTTGTGTTTTTTAACTTTCGAAGTGCTCTAGCTCAGTAACGGTACGTCGGGGAAATACGCTCCTATGAGCCTCATCTAAGAGGATAAATGGGCACTTCTTTTGGTAAAAACGCGATTTCGTTGGAGCTTATAATAAGCGAACAGTGGGGTCCGATATGGGCACTCTTTTAGAAACCTCAATGATTCAAAATGCAGGTCGCTGTAGTTAATTTTTCAAGGTGGGGTACTTTTTTTCGGATTTTTCGTCTAAAAATCTCAGACGTTTGTTAACGGACAATATCGGAGCACGAGATGTCACTTAAAAAAAAATAAAAAAAAAACGTAAAAAATGAAGTAACTTTGAAGGCAGAAACTCTGACTACTTTTTAAAGGTATAAGAGGAGTTTGGTGAAAAATATAAAGGAGATCTTAGATCAATATAGATTCCTATACCTCAAATGACGAGAAATGCAGGAAAACAAAAAAAAGACTGTTTCCTTCTTTTCAATTTTCACATATTTCACTATTTTTTTTCGAAAAGAGTGACTAGGTTTGGAATCCCAAATTTTCTTCGAGGGCATCAAAAACCACATCGCTAAAATTACTCTCCCGTTTATACAGAGCGAGCCATTTAAAAATAAAATTGCATTGTTCTTACCATATATTTCGATATGGTTTTACGTTTGGCCCTGTAGCATATGAACGGTTGATGTTAGGGGCAAATTTTGAGAAATTTTTGAATTGTAGCGTGTACGACTTTCTGTACGAACTCCCTTCTGGAATAAAAACAATTAAATATATCAAAAATTCCATCTTTCTTCTGCAAGACATAAGTTTCGATTTTTTTTTATCTAAAGTCGACAAACTGGGTAACATCTAGTTTTCAGTATACATTATTTTTCCATTTGCCGTTGAATTTACTGTGTAGCTTTTCCTGACATGTCATAATAAGTAGTTTGACAGGGTGATAATACCCTTAACCCAAAATATCTTCAAATTTTGCAAATATCTCTTAATCCATTTATCTTAAACGCTTTGAGGAGTGCTGTAAATGGATATATATATGCCGACAAGTATAGAATCCTGTCCAAATAAGGTTATAGCAAGTATTTTATATAAGAAATGAAAGTCCTAATAATACAAAATGACTTGAGGCTTAAAGGTAGGTATATTTATGTTTTAATTATTAGGACATTTCTCGGTTTTAGGTGATAGTAAGCAATGTTTATTTCTTTCAGTACATTTAGTAATGGCTAGAAAAGTAGGTTCGAAATAACTGATTTCTTTGATGTACGCAGAACTTGGAATTATTTATATTTCTTATATATTCTTATTTTTTGCTTTATACCCATGCGCTATTGGCTATTTAAAGTGTCGCTGACTTTAGTATGTTATATGGTTTCGTGTTATATATTTAAATACGGGGTGTTAAAGTAATCCGGTTCGCGATTTTGTATAATATACACGTTTACAGTGTAAACTCCGCCCAAGAATATTTTAAGGAGCGCTATTGGTTGCTGGTAATCATACAGCGTTCCAGTGTCCCTAGTTATAATCTACACGACTACAGTGCAGACTGCACAAATGAACGAGCATACATGATTGCAGTGTTCGCAGCGAAATGTATACACGATAGTAGATTTCTGTAACTTTTTTAAAACAATAAGTTAATACAAAATTGATTCTTCAGTTTTTATTACCAAAAAGGAATTTAAAAAAATCTTAATATTACACAAACTAATGTTGTTTAGCGTGCGATACATTTTAACTTATGTTTTCTATTAACTTGTGACTTCTCTTTTTGGTTGTTTTTCCTTCAATTTTTGAAGGTCTTCCGCTCTGAATTCGTTTTCTGCCACATTTAAAATCAGACCGAACTTTTCTTCTTATGCATGATGTAGGTTGCACACCAATCATTTTTCCCTTCCTGTTTCCTTTAATCTTCGTAATAAAAAATTTTTCTAGCTGGCCAGTGGTTTTATCTGCTGTAGGGACTGTGTAAATTTGTTAATAAGTATCGTATTTTTCGATAGTTTTGCAATTCCCACAATTCTTTCAAGTTCAGTTTCCATTTTATTTACTGCATCCATCGCCTCATCGTCCTTTCCATCTTAAATAAACAAAAAAAAAATACATTTTAAAATATTCTACACTAAAAATGCAATGACTAAAAACTCATATGTATAGAACTTTCTTTTATATTTTGTACCCTATCTAGAGACTTTATTTTAGGAGTTAGGAAAAAACTTGAAATTCGCAAAGTTGTAGGATTTTTTCCATATTATCTTTTAACTATATGAAAATAAACAAATGCGCATCACAAAGTGAAATAAAAACAGTGTATTTAGAATTTTATGCGAAACATCCAACAATATACAGGGTATTCCATTAAAAAAAAACATAAACTTTGTTTATTTTTCCACTTGCCTATGCGCATTTGTTTATTTTGATATATTTAAAAGATAATATGGAAAAAATCCTGAAACTTTTGTATTTAAAGTTTTTCCTAACTCCTAAAATAAAGTTTCTATAGGATGTAAACAATAAAAGAAAACCCTGTACGTACATATCTTCTTCTAAGTGGGGCTTAAAACTTGTAAAAATTGTGTTTTCGCAGACATTCTTTGTAGATTGAATTTCTAAGTTGTTATTACTACTGTGTGCGGTGTCACCATTTACAATTTCATTTTCATTTTGAACCGCGTTCATATCCGTATAAAACTGATTCAGTTGTTCCCCAGTTGCTATATATGCTAAATTTTTCTTGTCACTAGAGCCTAGCTTGGGACAAGTATATAGTTCGAGCCCAAGGTGATTTTGAACTGCACATAAGTGCTTGCAATATTTTCCACCTATTCCTTCATAACAATCACATATTGCGTAATTAGTTTTAACAGTATAGAATAGTTCCGAATCACTCATAGAACTCACTACATATGTGACGTCATCAACTGTTTTAATACTTAAATCTTGGGAACGTTTGAAAATCTTTTGATACAATATATTATTGTATGAACGTTTACTGTTTGCATAGGCAAGCAGTCGCCTCATATGATAGTTTTCCAAAACGTTTACTATAAAATCTGTTAAAGCTACCATATTAAAAGCTTTACATCTTTGTAAAATAATGTCTTTCATCACACGTATAGATGCTTCAACGATATTATTGGTGTTGTGGCCTCTAGTACAAAGGTCCTTTCTATAGGATAAACACCACTCTTCCTTTCTTTCCCAAAGATTTTGTAAATAATTAACAAAATTTAAATACTTTGTATTTGTATGTAATAAATCATTGTACAAATCTTCACATTCTTCCGTAGATACTGCATATAATATCGATCTGAATTTAAGCATAAGAACTTTTCTATCGTCTTTGGGAATACAGTTTTTTTGATTCCATAACCATCGCCACATAGACTGACAAATATGAAAAGAACATAGAAGTAAATTTGTATTTGGAAAATTTTTTTTTATGGCATTCCGTTCGGCTTTTGAGTCATCAGTCATAAAGACTTCAGGGGCACCTTTGCCACCAAATCCATCTGGAATGGCTTCCTTAAGAACCCTTAATGCTTCTGCGTAATTTCCTTCGGTTTGAGACGTATGTAGAATACAAGCCAGAGGGATTCCCCCTACTTTACTAGCAGCCAAAATTAAAGTCAGTGAAGATAGAGACTGATCACATGATCCACTAGAGTCCATAAAACAAATTTCTCCCGAAAACTTTTGTTCATGAGCTCGTTTCATGATGGGAGTAATTATTACTAGAATAAGTGGGTCATTTCTCATGCGTATAATAAACCCTTTTTCTTGTAGAATTTGAATTTTATGCTCTAATATTTCAAAAACGCTCTTGTCGTGCTGTCTATTTCCGTAAGTATTTTGCCTTAAAAAAATTATGAGTTTTAAATAAAAAACATTAAAATGTTCGCGTAAATTACCTCCATTTCTTGTACAAATTATATATTTCGGTCTCCTTAGGATTAAATTGAGAATCTGCCAAAAGTTCGTTTACTGTTTTGGCATTATCATATGTATCGTGAAGATTTAGCAAATTCATTTCGTGAAGATTTTTTGCATTTGCGGGTGTTAAGCCGTCTTCAAAATATTGTAAAAATGTTTCTTTAGTGTCTTCACTCATTTTTAAAAAACTATATGCTTCAGCTACATGTATATAATGAGAGTGTTGGAAAATTATCTATAATATAAATTATAAATTATTAGTGTAAACTTGAACTGCTTGCATTATACAAGGCCACATCGAAAGGTACCAAACCGCAAGGCATAACTGACAAGGGAAGAATTTCTCGTAGAAATCCAAAAACATGTTCCTTTTCCACCCAAAATTAACGTGTTTTTGGATTATCCCGAAAAACTCTCTTCTTGACAGTTATGCGTGCGTATGTTTTCGATACGCCACTCTGTATATGATGCATTTGGATATAATGTATAATGGAAAGAGATATTTTCACAGCTACGTAATATACTCAACTTTACGGGTCCGGTAAACTATAAGACCCTCGGAATTTCGCATTTTTTTTTTTTAATAGAAAGACCTATCATTATAGAAGAGTTAAAAGCAAAACCCTGGATTATGCACTTTTGAAAGCAAAAAATTGTATCCAAAACTACCAAAAATCATGTAATTTTTAAATTATTGCAGTGCTAAAACTCCCAATTTTTTTCAGCGTTGCCAAGTTGATTTTATTTTGTTATGTGAAAAAAAAGTGTTAAATAAAAATTTTAAAAAAATATATATTTTTTTAAATACAACATTAAAAAAACATGGAAAAAATAAGTATTTAAAGTTGAATGAATATTAAGTTGAATCGTTTTTTCTACACACAACCAAACCAAACCAAACCAAACCAAACCAAACCAAACCAAACCAAACCAAACCAAACCAAACCAAACAATACCAAACCAAACAAAAAAAAAATAAATAAATAAATGAAATTTGGCAGCGTCGCGGTTTCGTCTGGGTGAAATAGTCTAAAATAGGAAGTTATGTCAGCTGTTAACCGTCTTTGCAATCTTTGCATATAAGTCTTGTATGGTTTTATATTATAATTTTTTTTTTTGAGAAAAAAAAGTGTGATCCAAGGATTTTTATCTTTTAATCGGTTCTATTAAACATAAGCTATTGAAAAAACAAAGAAACAACGAAAAATACCGAGGGTCGTGAAGTTTACCGTAACCAACTTTACTCTAGTGAGGCGCGAGAAAAAAAGAAATGTTGAATACACTTACCTTTATAACAATTGCGTAACCTTTTTTTAAAAATGGATCATTCTTTATTGTCCCTCGATTAATTTTTTTAATCTTGAAATCAATTTCAGCCGTACATTGTTTTCCTTTATTTCTTGTTGAATTACATCTTTTTCTTTCCGTTCCTTGAAGTTTATTAAAATTATTATGGTGGCAAACAAATTTCTTTCGATAGAGTAACTTTTTTAATTTGGGCCACGTACTTCGCACAATCCATTGTGTTTTTGTTTGTATAGAGAATTTTTTAATCCACATGTCACAAAAACTACCATAATTTTCGTGAACGCCTTCAATATATTTTGTTCGCACAACTACAGTAAAATCGTGTTCATTACTATAAGTTTCTTCAATGAAGGCACATTCTTCATCGCAAATTGAAAATAGGATCTTCTTAATATTTTCCATATTAAACCGCGGAGTAAAGCACCTATCTAACTTCACAATTAAAGTAAATACCTACGGAAGTAAACAAAAGGCAAAAAGAAATATGGCGTGCGTGCAGAATGGCGAACTGCTACCGTGTATACTATTTTGCGTAGTACTGTGGGCGTGTATATTTTACAATTCTTGATACGGCGTTGTGATCAGCACTGTAACCGCGTATATTATTTCTGGGAACACTCTATCAGTGTATAATTTACGCTAACCAATAAGATTCAAGAAATATCCAGTTAACACTGTATTCATGTATATAAAACAAAATCGCATCCGGTTCAGAGTTTTGCACGTTTCAAATTTGCACCTAAAATATTACGGGTCAAAGTCTCGTGGGAATTAGATTTTGTGAGGGAAGGGCGTAAATGTTCGAAATTTTTAAGGGGTATAATAACCTAAAAAATCGTATTTGAGAACGTTCAAACCGATAACAGTATAATAGATAACAGATATAGTTAAAGTAATTATTTTGACATGCAAAAATTGTGGAAGTCATTGACGTAGATACTGGATTTTTTTCGTTTAGCTAATATTTTAAAAAAAAGCGAAATGCCTCAAATTTATATTAATTTTTGTACATAATTTTTTTTTCACCTTCCAAGGTAACCCTAAAAGTATGAGGTAGTCTCCTGAATAGAAAAAAAAATTACAACAAAAATAAATATCTTTTAATTTTTTTTGTATACTAAACATTTTTTTGTAATATACAGGGTATTCCAGAAACATTAAACTTACCTAAAAAACGGTGAATCACGTCAAATTTATTTTATAATTTTGTACATATAAACATTGTTTCCACTATGCGGGGTAGCTAAGAAGGATGAAAGAGCTCTCATGAAAATGACAAAAAATGTTTTTCAAAAATATTTTTTTATTGTAAAGCTGTTGGTCGAAGAAAAAAAACGGTAAAATAGATTAAATTTCTTTTATCACTTTTTAGATTAATTATTTTCTACAATAGCTTTTTTAAAAAGCGTTAAAACAGGATAAACTTATTTTCTTTTTTTGCATACGAAAGCAATTTTGTGTTTATAATCACACTAAGGAAGTGAAACAGCTCCCTAAAAACAAAATTAAAATTTTAGGTTAGGAGAAAGTAGTATAGCAGGGGCGGTCCTGCGCACCTCGATGGCATCTTGACCACCGATCGGTCCCAGGAGCTCTTCGGCTCACCTGCCTGCAAGAAGTGTTTACCTGTCACCTTTTGTGCCCCTGTCTTAAGCGTGACACCTGGTTTGCACAGGTAGGTGTTATTTTTCAAAAAAAATTCCAATAAGCGAGCTTCGCCGAGCCTCGCGTCATCACAAGAGCCGAGCCTCGCCTCGTCGAATTCCGTAAAACCGAGAATTGTTTTTCTGTTAATTAAAATTAATATGTTCGACGTAAGACTAGAGGTCAGGTTCGCAGATAAGAAAAGGTCGAGGATGTAGATAAGGAGATCTTTGTGTAGTAGATCAGCAATAATAATGTTTTAATAAATAATATTTGTTTAGATTAATAACGTATACCAGGTGATTAAAAATATGTATAGCACACATAATTAATATATATATAAGCTTTCTATAAATGAATACAATTTTTAAGCCAGAGATGTAATTGTTTAGTTAAAAAAAATATTAATAAACACTTAAAACATAGAGTAAAGTTATTAAAATTTGTGGTCCTAGTTTAGCGAGTTATGTATTTGGTGTAAATAGTATTAGGTCTATGATTTTAATGTCAAAATAGAACAGTGCAAAAATATAGAAATTAAAATGTAAAAAAAACTACTACGGTTTATTTTATGTGTTGTTAGTTTTACTTAGTGGGTCTCGTAACTTGGACTATGGCAGGAGAAAATTCAATTTTGTGTCTTGATATCCAGGGATTTAATTGTGCCTTTGGATTTATTCCAAAAGAACTAGCTGTGTATGATGGAACACGTTGTTCAAATTTTCTTTTCAAACCACCATATAACAAAAACATGGTAAAAGGCCAGGATTTAAAAACGATATTTTAACTCGAAAACTCGTATCATGGTCTAATATGGGAGTCTGGTTTAGTAGACTTGAACGAAATAGCAAATATCTTAGAACATGTGATGAAAAGATATGATGCCCCAAAAATATTCGTCAAAGAAGATGAAAATGTGAATTTTCTAAGAAAATTTATAAGTGCGGAAAAATTTTTTAAAATACCTCTGGAGAGTGAACCGAAGCTAAGCAAGTTTAAGAAAGTTCCCGAATGTCACTTTCACAAGGATCCATATGGCACTACTTGGCGGCATTGTGCATTATCAAACACCAAGTTGTTATATAATTATAAATACTGTTTTTCTGTTTGAAGATAAATAAATTATTTGTAGAAAACATGGAAATAAATTAATAAAACGTACATGAAAAAAAATTATTTTATTAAGTCACTCTACATTATTTTTATCTATTCAGCTATTATGCTTATCACTGAAACCTAACCATTTTACAAATACTTTATTGTTTTTACGTTTTAATACTTTTTCCACTAAATAAATGTCTGGATATTTAACTTTTTGCAATTGAAGTTCATAGAATCCTCCTTTAATGTCTTGTTTTTCTGCATCATGAAGCAGGTATGTCTCTGGATTTGTAAGTTGAACTTTTTTAATATAAATTCGGTTTGGATTTATAAAAATTTGCAGTTATAGTGTTTTTTAAATAAAAAAACATAACATATTTTAATATTTTATTTAATATTATCAGATGATCCAAAACCTTTATTTCCCCTTAATGTCCCAAACAGAATACTGTTAGTCGATACAAAAGTGCAATTAATAGATTTTTTTTGATGATGATTTTTGCAATTTTGTCTGATTTACAAATTTTAGATACGATATTTGAATGATTAAACAAAACTATAAATACGTTCTTGATCAATGATGCCCGCTCCGACTTCGATTCCATATTTGTAGCTTAGGTCCGATCTTGAATGGATTTCAGCGTAGAATCCTTGTGGTATTTCAATTTGTATGCCTGTGTTAATTTTTGTCCTTGATGATGGTTTAATGGTGTGGTCTTCTACGCTGAAAAGATCGAATCCAGCCGCTTCAGAGGTAAATTGTCTAGGAGCTAGAGCCTCTGGGTGTGTTTTTTCTTAATTTAATCTGAAAAAAAAACTAAATTTAGTTATTATATGAAGTAAATATTGGTATTCAACCAATTTATTAATTTAATACCTGCCTGGATATTTGCTTTTGTTGTTGTTGATGATGAGACTGATGTTTTATTCGTTCTAATCTACGAAATTCACTTTTTACACTTTTTGAAGCACCTATCGGACTTTGTCGCAGTACCAAATGGTCGGATACGTAACGGATAGGATCATAAGTTTCGAATGTTCCATCTTCATCCCAACTAGAATCAACCAATTGTGATGATGATGGTACTGCTGTTGTTGTTGTTGTTGTTGTTGTTGTTGTTGATGCTGCTGTCAACGATGACGACGACGACGACGACGACGATGATGATGGTGCATCAAAAAGTTTGGTTCTTGGTGAAGTCATTTTTTTAAAATTTATTCTAAAAAAAATAAAAATAAAAAAAATAGTAATTTTTTTGTATATCCTATTTATTATAATATTTTTTGATATATTTAATATTTAAGAATATAACCTTTTAAAATTGTTGTTTACTTTTTGTTCTAGGTGCTTTATTCGAAACAGATAATAGATAAATTAAAAAAATTAAAAAGATGAATATTGTTTTTTTATTTAGGTAAATTTTAGTTTTAAGGAAATCCCCATGGTAAAGTATCTGTATATTTGTAATTGACGATTCTTTTATCGTCGTAAGGATTTTGAACAACTTTTGTCTGATGAAATGTATAAACTTTATGTAATTTTGATACAATCATTTTTTGATTAACATTATTACAAGTATTATTAAAAATTGATTGATAGTCATCAAAAGTTATTGTTTTAAGTGCAGTTTTATTAATTCCTTTTACTTTTTTAATAATGTTATAATTTTGAATAAAATTATCAATTCTTTTTAAATCTATTCCTTGATATTTCATTTTTTTATATCTTTTTCTAATTCCATTTGTGTTTTATTTACTTTTATAGAATACGTTTTAGATTTGAGACCTATAAAGTCTAACATAATTGTTCTATTTAGTTCATCGTTCATTAATCCTAAAATTTTTTATTTTTTAAGGGCATATTATATATACGTTATTATAAGGATAATCTGAAGTATCAAATAAATGAATATCTTCTTTAATATGTTGATAGATATCGTCAACGAAAAAAAAATGATATATTAAAGAATCGGTATCTGTATACAAAAGTTTTGGGTTAGATCTAAATTTATTTTTATATAGTTATAATGAAAGTCATAAAGAAACGTTTTTTTTTGACAGAAAATGCTAAAACCTAGAAATATTGGTTTTATTTATTTTTACTTCTAATCGTGACATTTGGATAAGAACAATGTCATTAGAAATACAAATACAACTACGAAAGTTTGGTTGTAAAATATAAAAATTTGCTCCATATCTACCATTCTATCTTATTACTAACTTAATATCTTTATGTTTGCGTACGTTTTCTATGGTTTTTCCAAAGAATGCATTATTTAATAACTTAAAAATTTTTTTTTCAAAATCATTTTCACTTTCTTTTCGTAAATTTGTATTTAAATCAATATATTTTTTTAGTCAACATGATTGATCAAATTTTATTACCTATTTCTATAATTTTTATTCCTAATTGTAAAGCTTGTTTTAAATTTCGATAATGAATTACATAATTTTTTTTTAATAAAAAATGTAGTTAGCAATTTTGGAAGTTTTGATTTTGGTGGATATAAATGTTCCGGACAAAGTGGTAAATCTTTATGTAATTGAAAAAGTTCTTTAGGATATTCTATATTAACTTCAAATATATATCCAATGGCGCTATCGTCAGCAATATTTAAAATATTATTAGGTGTAAAATTATTTGGATTACTCCATTTAAAATTTTTTTGAGGTAATGGTAAACTCATTGCTGCACCATATGAATTATTAACATCAAAATACATTAAATATAATTCAGTTAATTTTGAATCGTAAGATGTTTCAATATATTTATTATTAGCTTTACTATATCTTTTCGAACATTGAGAACTCTTTCGATAAATAAAAGCATGTCAAAGTCAGTTAGTAGTAGTTCTAATTCGATACCTTGTGACAAAACAATTTGATAAGTTAAACCTGGAACTGTATAGATCCACAATGCATCTAGTTCGTATGTTGTTAGACACATATCTCTAAAGTTTTCAAAAATATCAGCCAAAAGTAAAACGTCAGTTTTAAGGTATAATTCTGCATATTCTTGTAAATTTTTGATATTAAAAGTATTCCAAAAACAGTTTATATTAATATTTATCTTGTGAAATATTTTTACCAGTAATGGAACTATAAAAAGATTCTATTTTCGGTAATGTGGTGTCTTTTAATTTTTCCCAACAATCTAAATATCCATATGGAAAAAACTTCTTTACGTGATAGTAATTCAAATTCGTTAGTTATTTGAAGTATAAAAACTTTTAAGAATATTTTTTTTATCATTAGGTAAATAAGAGGATAAATTGTTATTACTGGAAGACATAAATCTATAAGAATCCAGAAATCTAAAATTAATATTTGTATTTGCTATATATTTTGTAAAAGAAATATATCTTTCTTTATTAATGGGTAATAAAATAATTTTTTCCCTTTGCATTAAGACTGAGTGCTTTAATTAAGAAATGACTATCGTAGCCGGAGAGAGATGTGGAATAAAACAGGTATCATGGGGTCAGTTTCGCAGGTAACAAAAGGTCAAGATGATTACAAGATGAATGAGTAGCACCACGAAACTGACAATGATCTCTAACTTTTTTTCATCGAATGCAAATGGTTTTTTACAAATAAAACAATGAGATACAGAATAAAATTTATGTAACTCTTCTTTGTTTAATTATATTTTCAAAAATTTTGTCAACTTGATATGCAATATTCTCAAGTTCTTTTACGAACCATTAAATGCAATCTTTTCCTGTAAATATTTAAAATATGATAAAGAATTATTATACGAACATTTAAAATAGTACGTAATGCTGAAAGCTTTATGTTCTTGATATATTGTAGTAGTAGTAGTAGTAGACTTTGAATTAATTGTGTTTTTTTGTTTAATTTGTAAATTTTAAAATATTGTTATCTTCAGATGGTAAAGTTATTTTGGTTTTATTCATAGTTTTACAACAAATTAAATGTTTTTGAAGATTTTCTTTAGTTTTAAAGTGATTTAAACATCTTTTACAAAACCATTTTTTGTGAATTCTATTTCTCATTTGATGGTTTAATACACGTGATAGATCTTTTATTAAAGCAAAATGATATACATTTGTATAGTTATTTTCATCAATAAAATAATCTATTTTATTATTACAATGAATCGTTAATACATTTATTTCTGGAGAATAATTTTGTTTACTTGAACACAGTGGAACAATTTGAGATTTTTTTTATAGTGAAAATGTTACTTGATAATTTATTTAATATTTCAAATTTTAATATATTTTTAATGCATGTGGGAAATTTAATGTTATCATACTTTAATACCTCACTAAAATGAGGATAAGATGATGTTCTGTTTATATTTTAGTTTTTTTTATCACTTACTGGATACAAAGCACATACAATTGACCATAAAAACAATATTGATCATTATTTTTAATGTTAATAATTCCTTTGTATTTTTAAGAAATTGAGGTATTTCTGTGTAAGTTGAAAAGTCAACATTTATAGGGGTTAAATTATTTACATTTACTTTTAAATGTACAATTTCGTATAATGCAAAACCAGAGTCTCTTTCTTGAAATTCTTTTAAAATTTTATTTTTCACATTTTCAGTATAACAATTCTTTTAGAGCAGTATTGTCAATAATTTCGTTTTTTGTAGAAAAATGTTTTTATATCAGTTTCCAAATTATGTGGTTTATTAAACATTGCGGAAAATATAATATTAACTTTTAATAGATTATTTTTAATTTCTTTTTTATCTGAATTGAAAAACTTTTATATGCTTTATTTAAAAAAAATTGGATCTTTAATATTTAAGTTTATAATAGCACCTCTTCGTATTCGGTCCTGAAAACACGATTCAATATCTTGCCATAATATATTTTTTTTAATTATTTTTAAATAGAGCAGAACGACTAAATTTTATTCTTTTTTGATTTTTAAGATTTTCCTTATAATTTGTTAAATAAGTTAAACTTGATTCAATTTTTGAAAAATTTGCAATACATTTTGATTTACTTTTTTTGACAGTTATTAATCAATTTTATTATTTTATTTAAATATTTTATCCAAAATAAATATTCATCTTTTTTTTTTAATTAATCTGCTTACCTGCTCGATTTTATGTAGCACTTTACTGACCAACTGATCAAGAGTCTGTAAGCTAATTTCAGAATTAACATCCATTTTTTATAATGGACTGAAGTCTATTAGAATAGTTGAATAGGGATCTAGGTATATACATATTTTTTTAAGTTGTTGCAGTGAATTAGATTTTATTATAATACATAAAATAATTACAGTGAATCCAAAATAATAAAGTTAACAAGTTAACCCACAACTAAAGAAATAAGTTTTTACCTTATATATAAAATATATATTTTATTTACAAATTAAGTAATTATTTCTACTGCGTAGTTGCATATGTAAATGTAAGTAATGGTTTTTTTCTTATAAAATAGGAGAGGTTTGAGTTTTTTGGATTATTCCATTTAATCATTTCATAAGAAATATATTTATCTTAAAATTTATATTTTTTCTAAAATAATATGTTTGAAACTAAATTTCCTAGTTTACTCTTTCATTAAAACAAGAATCCACATCTTCCCAAACTAATTTTCTTTTCAACAGAGCCTTGGTATTTTTAAATGCAATTTAAAACGTAATAAAAAGTGTTTTAAAATTGACAAATTACTTTCTATTAAAGTCTTTGCATATACCATAAAAAAATCAGTAACTTTCAAAGAAAATCAAAATAAATACTATTATTTAATTAAATGGAATTTTGCATATAAACAAACTCGAAAAAGTGACTATCAAAAATATTATCTAGACAGACTTCGTTTTGAAAAAAAAAATTAAAAAATGTGAAAGTGTACTTGAAAAAATTCTAAATACAGAACATAGATATAAAATATACAATGAAAGGATAAATATATTAAATAAGTAAAATAAGTTTAAAAAATAAGTAAGTTCTTGTTAAATAAAAATAGAAGAATTTCAAGAAAGAGATTCTGGTTTTGCATTATACGAAATTTTACATTTAAAAGTAAATATAAATAATTTTACCCCTATAAATGTTGACCTTTCAACTTACACAGAAATACCTCAATTTCTTAAAAATACAAAGGAATTATTAACATTAAAAATAATGATCAATATTGTTTTTATGGTCAATTGTATGTGCTTTATATCCAGTAAGTGACAAAAAAAAACAAAAATATAAACAGAACATCATATTATCCTCATTTTAGTGAGGTATTAAAGTATGATAACATTGAATTTCCCATATGCATTAAAAATATATTAAAATTTGAAATATTAAAAAAATTATTAAGTAACATTTTCACTATAAAAAAAATCTCAAATTGTTGCACTCTGTCCAAGTCAACAAAATTATTCTCCAAAAATAAATTTATTAACGATTCCTTGTAGTAATAAAATAGATTATTTTAATGATGAAAATAACTATACAAATTTATATCATTTTCCTTTAATTAAAGATTTATCACGTGTATTAAACCATCAAATGAGAAATAGAATTCACAAAAAATGGTTTTGTGAAAGATGTTTAAATCACTTTAAAACTGAAGAAAATCTTCAAAAACATTTAATTTGTTGTAAAACTATGAATAAAACCAAAATAACTTTACAATCTGAAGATAACAATATTTTAAAATTTACAAATTTTAAATCTAAACAAAGAGTTCCTTTTGCAACTTATGCTGATTTAGAAAGTATTTTAGAGAAAATGAATCCAAACACAATTAATTCAAAGTCTACTACTACTACTACAATATATCAAGAACATAAAGCTTTCAGCATTACATATTATTTTAAATGTTCGTATAATAATTCTTTATCATATTTTAAAATATTTACAGGAAAAGATTGCATTGAATGGTTCGTAAAAGAACTTGAGAATATTGCATACCAAGTTGACAAAATTTAAAAAAATTTAATTAAACAAAGAAGAATTACATAAATTTTATTCTGTATTTCAATGTTTTATTTGTAAAAAACCATTTGCATTCGATGAAAAAAAAGTTAGAGATCATTGTCAGTTTCGTGGTGCTACGCATTCATCTCGTAATCATCTTGACCTTTTGTTATCTGCGAAACTGACCCCATGATACCTGTATTATTCCACATCTCTCTCCGGCTACGATAGTCATTTCTTAATTAAAGCACTCAGTCTTAATGCAAATGGAAAAATTATTTTATTACCCATTAATAAAGAAAGATATATTTCTTTTACAAAATATATAGAAAATACAAATATTAATTTTAGATTTCTGGATTCTTATAGATTTATGTCTTCCAGTACTAACAATTTATCCTCTTATTTACCTAATGATAAAAAAAATATTCTTAAAAGTTTTTATACTTCAAATAACTAACGAATTTGAATTACTATCACGTAAAGAATTTTTTTCCATATGGATATTTAGATTGTTGGGAAAAATTAAAAGACACAACATTACCGAAAATAGAATCTTTTTATAGTTCCATTAGCGGTAAAAATATTTCACAAGATAAATATTAATATAGACCGTTTTTGGAATACTTTTAATGTCAAAAATTTACAAGAATATGCAGAATTATACCTAAAAACTGACGTTTTACTTTTGGCTGATATTTTTGAAAACTTTAGAGATATGTGTCTAACAACATACGAACTAGATGCATTGTGGATCTATACAGTTCCAGGTTTAACTTATCAAATTGTTTTGTCACAAGGTATCGAATTAGAACTACTACTAACTGACTTCGACATGCTTTTATTTGTCAAAAGAGGTATATCTCAATGTTCGAAAAGATGTGGTAAAGCTAGTAATAAATATATGGAAACATCTTATGATTCAAAATTAACTCAATCTTATTTAATGTATTTTGATGTTAATAATTCATATGGTGCAGCAATGAGTTTACCATTACCTCAAAAAAATTTTAAATGGAGTAATCCAAATAATTTTACACCTAATATTATTTTAAATATTGCTGACGATAGCGCCATTGGATATATATTTGAAGTTGATATAGAATATCCTAAAGAACTTTTTCAATTACATAAAGATTTACCACTTTGTCCGGAACATTTATGTCCACCAAAATCAAAACTCCCAAAATTGCTAACTACATTTTTTATAAAAAAAAAATTATGTAATTCATTATCGAAATTTAAAATAAGCTTTACAATTAGGATTAAAAATTATAGAAATAGGTAGGTAAAGTATTAAAATTTAATCAATCATGTTGGTTAAAAAAAATATATTGATTTAAATACAAATTTACGGAAAGAAAGTGAAAATGATTTAAAAAAAAAATTTTTTAGGTTATTAAATAATGCATTCTTTTGAAAAACCATAGAAAACTTACGCAAACATAAAGATATTAAGTTAGTAACAAGATGGAATGGTAGATATGGAGCAAATTTTTATATTTTACAACCAAACTTTCATAGTTGTACTTGTATTTCTAATGACACAGGTTGGACAGGTTTTAGCATTTTTTTTTGGATCTGTCAAAAAAAAAAACGTTTCTTTATGACTTTCATTATAACTATATAAAAAATAAATTTGGATCTATCGCAAAACTTTTGTATACAGATACCGATTCTTTAATATATAATTTTTTTTTCGTTGACGATAATTATCAACATATTAAAGAAGATATTCATTTATTTGATACTTCAGGTTATCTTTATAATAACGTATATATAATATCCCTTAAAAAATAAAAAATTTTAGGATTAATGAAAGATGAACTAAATAGAACAATTATGTTAGAATTTATAGGTCTCAAATCTAAAACGTATTCTATAAAAATATCTAAAACACAAATGGAATTAGAAAAAGATATAAAAAATGAAATATCAAGGAATAGATTTAAAAGGAATTGATAATTTTATTCAAAATTATAACATTATTAAAAAAGCAAAGGGAATTAATAAAACTGCACTTAAAACAATAACTTTTGATGACTATTATCAACGTATTTTTAATAATACTTGTAATAATGTTAATCAAAAAATGATTGTATCAAAATTACATAAAGTTTATACATTTAATTATACAAAAGTTGCTCTAAATCCTTACGACGATAAAAGAATCGTCAATTACAAATATACAGATACTTTACCATGGGGATTTCCTTAAAACTAAAATTTACCTAATTAAAAAAACAATATTCATCTTTTTAATTTTTTTAATTTATCTATTATCTGTTTCGAATAAAGCACCTAGAACAAAAAGTAAACAACAATATTAAAAGGTTATATTCTTAAATATTAAATATATCAAAAAATATTATAATAAATAGGATATACAAAAAAATTACAATTTTTTATTTTTATTTTTTTTAGAATAAATAAAAAAAAGGACTACACCAAGAACCAAACTTTTTGATGCACCATAATCGTCGTCGTCATCGTTGACAGCAGCACCAACAACAACAACAACAACAACAGCAGTACCATCATCATCACAATTGGTTGATTCTAGTTGGGATGAAGATGGAACATTCGAAACTTATGATCCTATCCGTTACGTATCCAACCATTTGGTACTGCGACAAAGTCCGATAGGTGCTTCAAAAAGTGTAAAAAGAGAATTTCGTAGATTAGAACGAATAAAACATCAGTCTCATCATCAACAATAACAACAAAATCAAATATCCAGGCAGGTATTAAATTAATAAATTTGTTGAATACCAATATTTACTTCATATAATAACTAAATTTACTTTTTTTTCAGATTAAATTTAAAAAAAAACACACCCAGAGGCTCTAGCTCCTAGACAATTTAACTCTGAAGCGGCTGGATTCGATCTTTTCAGCGCAGAAGACCACACCATTGAACCATCATCAAGGACAAAAACTGACACAGGCATACAAATTGAAATACCACAAGGATTCTACGCTGAAATCCATTCAAGATCGGGCCTAAGCTACAAATATGGAATCGAAGTCGGAGCGGGCATCATTGATCAAGAATGTATTTATAGTTTTGTTTAATCATTCAAATATCGCATCTAAAATTTGTAAATCAGACAAAATTGCACAAATCATCAACAAAAAAAATCTATTAATTGCATCGCATCTAAAATTTGTAAATCAGACAAAAATCGTCATCAAAAAAATGTATTAATTGCACTTTTATATCGACTAACGGTATTCTTTTTGAGACATTAAGGGGAAATAAAGGTTTCGGATCATCTGATAATATTAAATAAAATATTAAAATATATTATGTTTTTTTATTTAAAAAACCTATACTAATAACACACTATAACTGCAAATTTTTATAAATCCAAACCGAATTTATATTAAAAAAAGTTCAACTTACAAATCCAGTGACCTACCTACTTCAAGATGCAGAAAAACAAGACATTAAAGGAGGATTCTATGAACTTCAATTGCAAAAAGTTAAATATCCAGACATTTATTTAGTGGAAAAAGTGTTAAAACGTAAAAACAATAACGTATTTGTAAAATTGTTAGGTTTCAGTGATAAGCATAATAGCTGGATAGATAATAATAATGTAGAGTGAGTTAATAAAATAACTTTTTTTCTTGTACGTTTTATTAATTTATTTCCATGTTTTCTACAAATAATTTGTTTATCTTCAAACAGAAAAACAGTATTTATAAATATATAACAACTTGGCGTTTGATAACGCACAATGCCAAGTAGTGCCATATGGATCCTTGTGAAAGTGACATTCGGGAACTTTCTTAAACTTGCTTAGCTTCGGTTCACTCTCCAGAGGTATTTTAAAATTTTTTTCTGCACTTATAAATTTTCTTACAAAATTCACCTTTTCATCTTCTTTGACGTATATTTTTGGGGCATCATATCTTTTCATCACATGTTCTAAGACATTTGCTATTTCGTTCAAGTCTACTAAACCAGTCTCCCATATTAGACCAAGATACTAGTTTTCGAGATAAGATATCGTTTTTAAATCCTGGCCTTTTAACATGCTTTTGTTATATGGTGGTTTGAAAAGAAAATTTGAACAACGTGTTCCATCATACACAGCTAGTTCTTTTGGAATAAATCCAGAGGCACAATTAAATTCCTGGATATCAAGACACAAAATTGAATTTTCTCCTGCCATAGTCCAAGTTACGAGACCCACTAAGTAAAACTAACAACACATAAAATAAACCGTAGTAGTTTTTTTACATTTTAATTTGTATATTTTTGCACTGTTCTATTTTGACATTAAAATCATAGACCTAATACTATTTACACCAAATACATAATTCGCTAAACAAGGATCACAAAATTTGAATAACTTTACTCTGTGTTTTAAGTGTTTATTAATATTTTTTTTCAACTGAACAATTACATCTTTGGCATAAAAATTGTATTCATTTATAGAAGGCTTACATATATATTAATTATGTGTGCTATACATATTTTTAATCACCTGGTATACGTTATTATTCTAAACAAATATTATTTATTAAAACATTATTATTGCTCATCTACTACACAAAGATCTCCTTATCTACATCCTCGACCTTTTCTAATCCGCGAACCTGACCTCTAGTCTTACGTCGTCGAACACATTCATGAAAACAAGCTATTCTCGGTATTTTTCGAAAAACAAATATTTTACGTATTTATTCAAACATTGCTCATCTGAATACTACACAAACATCTCCTTATCTACATCCTCGACTTTTTCTTATCTGCAAACCTGACCTCTAGTCTTACGTCGAACATATTAATTTTAATTAACAGAAAAACAATTCTCGGTATTACGGAATTCGGCGAGGCGAGGCTCGGCTCTTGTGATGACGCGAGGCTCGGCGAAACTCGCTTCTTGGAATTTTTTTTGAAAAATAACACCCACCTGTGCAAACCAGGTGTCACGCTTAAGACAGGTGCACAAAAGGTGACAGGTAAACACTTCTTGCAGGCAGGTGAGCCGAAGAGCTCCTGGGACCGATCGGTGCTCAAGATGCCATCGAGGTGTCGCAGGACCGCCCCTGCTATACTACTGGCGAAGACATTTTTTTATTTTAGAAACTTAATATTTTTAAAAAATAATAATTTTTGTGTATTTTTTGCATATTGATTTGAACTTTCGTTTTTAGACGTGGTGATAATTAGTGATTTAGAAAAAAATATATGTCAAATCGTTTTTAGTCTAATTTTTATAAGATTTAGACTCTCGATTTTGTGGAATCGATGATAGATAGAAAATTTGATGTTTTCCTTAAAAATATTTGACAGTTGTCAAAGCTAATTTTGTTTTGTTTAGGAGTTTGCGCAACACCGTCTCAACTAGAAAGCCTGGAAACGGCCGTTGACAGCTTCCGATGAGTCATCACTAGTAGTATTTTTTTGTAGTTAACTGTTATCTGTAAATTCGTTAACGGGGTGTTTTTTTTGCATCCGTTTTTACAAATAAATTAGAACATTAGTAGTTTTTAACTATTTCTGTACATATTTGTCTTAGTGCTATGAGTTTTGAGACTGGTGCTATAAAAATTTCGTCAAAATAGAAGTTTGTGGGAGTGAGGTTAACACTTGAATTCTAATAAAAAGTGGATTTGCAAAGAAATATGTGAATTTAGAACAATGCCCTTTATTTGTTGTGTACCTAATTGCAATGTTTAAATTTGTATAAACACTTAAGTAAATCATCCCTTTAATATTTTTCAGTTAACAAGGCATAGAATTCTCAGTTCGACTTCTTTAATGGTTAATTGCGATCCAGCTTTTACTAGTACGTTTACAAAAATGTTATTCCATATGACCTAGCTCAAATTAACTGCCAAGGGCGTATGAAAGTGGTTTAGCGAATAGAGGACATTTTCCACAATACAGGGAGGGGGCAATGCCCCCCCTTATGGACGCCCTTGGTAACTGCATTCAATATAATAGCAGTGACATTACTGATAAACAATTTATTTAAATGACGTGTATAATCGATGATTACCACAACCACCTATAAAACATATCCAACTCCCAAGAAGCTAAAAATTATTACGCTGGATTCAGTGGTAACAAAAAATAATTTTAATTTGAGACGGCTGCAAAATATACAAAATTAATCTGTTTCATGATGTTTGTGGTAAATAACCTTTTAACATATAATTTAGATATATAGAACAGAATTAGTAACTGAAACACAATACACTTTTTAAAGCTCAATAAAACCTACGAATGAATATACCCAATAAATGAATAATTATTAAAAATAAAATGTATATTACCTGTGAGTGGTTTATATAATGAAAGTAGGAATCTTATTTATCATACAGGATAGAACCAAAATTCAAATGTTCTTCCTTGCGACTAACCAGGTTTCATTTGACAATTATTGGCCTACTGTTTTCTGGCATATTTCAGACATTTTTTCTTCCGTGTACCATTTTCTACCAAACAATCATCTACGGTTTTTCTCCATCTATTATGGATATATTGTGGTTTACAAATATTAGCAATATAGCGGTATGATGACACAACAATTGACCTCTAGAGCATTTGCACATAGATTCATCGATGTCATTCATCAAATTTAATCTGTAAGTAACAAATTCAAAAATATATTATTGACGAAGTATATTAAAATCAGTAACAATGGTTTCAAAAGTATATACTGTTTTACCACCTTAAATATTTTTGCAATATGAATATGTACCTAAAACTTCAACCTTCTAAACACGATCTCTCTTATACTTGAAAGAGCATTCCCTTTGATTATAGGAAGTTCCCTATCAAAACCAGGTCTTTCACATGGTTTGAATCTATCGCGTTTTCTTCTTTGCAAAAGCTTGAATTATTGTTGAAAATCTGATACCTGATTTCGTTGCTACAATATTCTAAAAAGTAAAAAAGGAATCATAGGCAAAATACACATATCTATATGGTTATTTAAGTAAAAATCATCTTTATTTATTAGAAATCGACAATATACAATTGTAGTTATTCGTAAGTATACTTACATGTAACAAAAACTAAACATTCACTTGAAAAACTAGGAAAAAAGATGTTATTTTACGTTTAATCAATGCGAACAAACCTACAAAAGTGAACATTGACATGAAGTGACAGTGTCTAACAATATGGCCGCCGTGACGTCACAACTCCAGCTGAAAACTACTTATGATGACTGATCGATGCCCACTTCCAGGCTTTCTAGTAGAGTCGGTGTTGGTTTGCGTCCTACATAATATTTCAGATATACATGTTTTTACATTTAGAATTGACTTGTGTCAAACTGTTAAAAATGGCAACATAATATGGTTCTGAAGCCTTATTTTCAAGTCAAGCTGTTAAAAAGAGTCGTGTCGAATCTTGTTAACAAGTGATATAAATATCCCATCCCTATCATCAGGCAAGATGGAAACAGGAGTCGGTAGAATCTGAATTATATAGATTTGGCATGTTTCACCATTTGTTTTTCTTAACTAACCAATTTAAAACCCTCTTACACACAAATAACGATTTTGAGGACTGCTTCATACTTACTAGGGTTATCCTATATAACAAAAAAAATGTATTTAAAATAGAAAGGTGTGCTTCATCGTTTACTAAAAAATCTAAAAGCTCTTTATTATACCCTGTATAATAAGAAAAAAACATATTTTTATTACAGAAGTTTGTATTGTTTCTCCGTTTTTTCGAATTTTTTGCGTTTGCTGGATCAGGATATAACTTTGTCAAAGTAAGTACGATATTATTCTGGAGCAATGCTTAATAATTATCGCCATTCAAATTTCCATTAATAAAAAAGGGACATATGATATGATCTCCAAGAATTCCTGTCCACACATTAAACATTTCAGGATATTGCGTATGTTCGTCTCTTATCCAGTGAGCATATTCTCTCGACCATTAGCGGCAATTTTGACGATTAGCATGACCGTGAAGTGTAAAGGTGCATCATCAAAAAACAAAACATGTTCTAATTGAATCATATTGTTATCTAACATTGGTATCATTTGTCCACAAAAATTCGTCCTCCTATCAAAATCGTCTTCCTTATGCTCCTGAGTTGATATCACCTTATAGGAATGCATTTTATTTTCTTTTAATGTTCGAATAATCGATTAATGGCTAACATCGACTAGAAGTATGTGGATTTTCCTCAAACTCAAGCATAACATCCAATTTGGTATCATTATTTATTGTATTGGCAGTGGCAATAAATGATTTATAAAAGCACGTGCAGTTTGTGTATTTATAAAATTTCGGTACCTATTGAAATAAACTCTCTAGGTAGGTACCAAAATATACGGGAAAACCCTGTACCTATCCTTATTGTCAAGTAAAAACAGGTCTAATCTATTCGTTTCTTCTGCCAAACACCATAATCGGCATATTTTCTTTGTTTCATTTGCTAGTTATAATGCTCGGAGATTAGCACTTAATTATGGATATTACTCTCCAAAGGCCTGTCTCCCTAAAGTGAATTGGACGAAAAAAAATGGTATAGCGAAATGTCATCGGCATATGGATGCATATTACAATATTTTAAACAGCGATATTAGTTGTGTAAATACTACACAATAAAAAGTCTGCAGAATACACATATAAGGCTTATTTTATCGAATGCTTTGGAATAATCTAACAGAACAAGAACAATACAATTTACCCACATATGTAGCGCTAATAAAGTCGTTGGTAATGTTTAACAGGGCTGTAATACAACAGAAACCTGATCGACAAAATGGATGCAGATTATACAATTTTATGTGTTCAGAAATTTGCTTATATTATTATATAGTGTTTAGTTAGCTAGTCTTTTAAGGCTACCTCTGTATTCTGGACAAGCAGTGTTTTGTATACAACAAAAATAAAGTAAATTCGACGTGTTTCTCCTTTTTTTTTAAATACTGCGTTTTTTATAATTAATATATAATCAAAAAATTAAGTTTTTACGTCAATGACTTCTACAATT
Source organism: Kuschelorhynchus macadamiae (assembly GCA_030620095.1). NCBI lineage: Eukaryota > Metazoa > Arthropoda > Insecta > Coleoptera > Curculionidae > Kuschelorhynchus > Kuschelorhynchus macadamiae. The sequence continues at coordinate 266,126 of JAUTXW010004474.1, read as the reverse complement.
TTTCAATATCAGTACGTTTATCCTAGCCCATGCTATTTTCAATTTGATTGTTATCGGTATGTGCGTTCTCAAAATATGAGTTTTTTATGTTTGTCTACCTCTAAAAAAATATCGAAGATATACGCCCATGACACCCTAAATCTAATCTCCGCCAGATACTGACCTAGAGTATATCCAGTGCGAATTTGAAACGAATCGGTGTGGCCGTTCTGAAGTTATTGTGGCGCAAAATTGGTTTAGACACACATACACACACACACACACACACACACACACACACATACATACACACACATCTGTACACACATCATAATTTAAACACATATGTATATATTTTTATAACTAATAACGTTCAAAATTGATTATTCCCTCAAAATGCCAGCAGTATGTTTATGCTAAACTGGACAAATAATACTTAAGTAAAAACTCACATGAAAACATACTTTTTAATTTAGTACCTTTTCTGGAACACTCTGCTAAAACACCGTCTTCTAAAGTGAATTTTTAGCTTTCTGAATATATTAAATTTAGTGTTTCGTCTATAATATATATGATTTTCAAACATTTGTTTAAAATACTTGCAATCGAAAAGATATATGAAAATATCTGGACCTACATATATTGAATTAAAAACGTGGTGTCTTGTTAAAGTGTTTATTATGACGTTTATCCATCAAATCTCTCATCTATCACGGGCTACCTTAAAAAAGGCTATTGTCTTTTAAAACGACTCAAATTTGCATTTTTGGTTAAATTCGACCTTAGCAAGATCTGTACCTATGAAAAATAAACATATTATATCTTGCAGCAAAAAAAAAAACGAAATTTGATTTGCCTAGTCGTTTTTGCCACAGGAGAATTTAAAAAATTTCTCAAAATTCATCTTTAACTTCGATCGGACTGAATTTTACGCTAGTCTCTAGAGGAGACATAGATGTGTGTTTGGTAGCATTACTTGATTCACCTGGAGTGAACCGTTCAGATGCTACAGAGCCAAACCTAAAACTCGAGTGAATAAAAAAATTGAAGTTTTATTTCTAAATTGTTCGCCCTGTATAAACCGCAAAGCAATTTTGGCGACTTGGTTTTTCAATACCTCGGGGGAACTTTGGGATCACGTAAACTATTCGTGCCCTCGTTATTCTTTTCGTAAAAAATTAGTGAAATCTGCAAACATTTTAAGGGCAAAAATAGTTTTTTTGAATTTCTAACACTTTTCCTGCATTTGAAGTACAGGCATCCTTTCGATTTTGAATCTTCTTTACAGTCCTAATGCAACCCATGTCTCTGCTTGGTCAAAGTGGTCGGATTTCAGCTCCGTAAAATGCCTCCAAAGTTATCCCATTTTTTACCCCCATTTTATTTTTTTTAGGTAACATCCCGCACTCCGATGTCGTCAGTTAACCAACTTGTCCTAGATTTTTGGACGGGAAATCCAAAAAAAGCCTTACCTCGAAAAATTAACCATAGCGACCTGCATTTTGAATAATCGGGATATCAAAAAAGCCTCTATCGAACGCTACTGCTAAGTTATTATAGACTACACCGAAATTTCGATTTTACCAAACGACGACCCCATTTAAGCTCAGCGACTGACCTTGGAGCTCACTTGTTCCCAGATGTACCGTTACTGATCTGAGGCGTGCCGACTGTCAAAAACACGATTGTATATGTCAGATCGTTATGTTTAGTCTACTTTTTATGATTTTTTTTAATATTTTTTTGTAGGCCATAACCGTACGGCTATGATTTGAATATTTTATAAACTATTACCGGACTGCTAAAAAACGCGACAAAAATAGTTGCTGGAAAGACAAGTTTATTTGGTAGAATACATAACTAAACCCCTAGACAGGTTTATACTTAGAACATATATAGCAAATCTATTTTACAGAGTATTATATAACCTTGTAATTTTCTTTAAGTTTTCTTAAACGACGACTGTTCAAAATGAAATATTTACGTGTTCTTTTCTAGCCAAGACAATGTAAAATTCTGAGTTATTTTTTAAAAACATTACAAATAACCTTTTGATTTCACTTCATTTAGGGCATTTCTCCACAACTCGCTACAACTAAATGGTTTAATTTTTGAGATAGAAAAAAATGTTAAAAATAAAATATGTAGGGTCCTCTACGTATCTTTTTAGAACAATAATGTGTATGTATAGGATACGTAGCAAACCCAACTTAATGGAACATTCTGTATAATATATATTCATCACATGGGTCTATTTTTGCTAATTATAAATACACTAGGGTTGCTACATTTGTCTTTAAATATATGTATATAGCCAAGGCCAAATATATATAGCAAACCCAATATGATTTTTATAATGAAACACTCTGAATGTCATACTTCTATCAAATTAATTTTTCTTGCTGGCTGTAAATACACTAAGAGTAATATCTTTATTTTCAAAGATTCTCGAGCAGTTTCAAAAAAATTCTGCTATAAAGGGCAATGCATTTACAGATTCCATTGTGTAGTAGAACGTTATTCGTCTCTCTTTTAAACATCGCTTCTAATGAAAGAATTTTGTCAAATTTCTTGCGGGTATATTTATAATCATCAAGAAGAAACTCATTTAATCAACACCTGCTACAAAGGGAGTGTTGATTTAATGCATATAAAAAGTGACAAATGCAAATAAAAATAACCTGAGTTTGCTACATATTTTTGAGACATCCTGTATACATAAATACTAATTTAGATCAGCTTATAAGATTCAATATATATTTTTTCACTATTTAAAAGTTACACATATCTGTAGAAATCCTATTTAAAATTTTTATGATATTCCAAAGGGCAAAGGAGCGACAGCAGAAAAAATAAAAAAGTTGTTTTTTTTTAAATAATCGGCAAAAATTGTAATTTCCCTAGACTCTTTAAACACTAAAGTAAAGATTGATTTTTCTAATTATGGCCTTTCAGAAAAAAGCTTAAATCGTTTAGGCTCCAGATGTCCACTTGTATTTGACCTTTTTTTTTAAGAATGAAAAACAATTCTTCCCAAAGTTTGTCCTACCCATTTTTAAAATGATTTGAAAAACCCTAAGATAAATGTGTTATGAGAATTTCAAGTAATTATTTTAATTTTTTTCGACGGTTAACGTGTTTTAAACACACTCCGAGAAATTCGAAAAAAAAAAGGTTTTAATATTAATGGAAGATAAACTAAAAATAATACAAACATATTTTTTTTTTATACTTTTCGATAGCCCCAAGTGTGCTATGAAAACATAGCACATTTCAAAAGTGTATCTAAAACTCTTTCTGAGATATGGCGCCTAAAAAATAAAAAGTGCATTTTTCCAAGCTACATGTAGACCATATCCTAGCGGCTATGATCACTTTCCACCTAATATCCCATATGTAAGTTAAGTAAAAAACAATTATTCTTTGACAGCACTAAAAGTATTTTTTTATAAATTACGCCACTAAAAATTAAAGGGAATTGTGAAAACCGTAATAAATAAGTTTACATAGTTTAGAGTTAAAAGAGTTCTTTCCACACGTCATTTTTTTTAAATTTTGCCAATAAAAGTTACACGCAACTGTGAAAACTGTATTTAATAAATTTAAGTAGTTTAAAAGTTACAGGAAAAAGACGGTTTTTTAACAGATGTCAAAGTATTTTTTTTATTAATTACGCTTTTAAAAGTTTTAAATAGTTTAGTTACCTCTGCATCGAGCTGCATAAATGAGTCGGGTTCAGGGTATACGAATTAGGGTATAGCGGAATGAACTAGTGTTTACTGATGAATGTAGATTCAATTTATATTCAAGTGATGGACGAATCTTAGTATGAAGGGAAGAAATGAATGATATCTAGAGGAGAATATGGAAGCGGGAGTCGCATTTATAGGATTGGTGTAAATGAAATCATTATTCCCTTCGCTTAATTTGGGGAACGATTTTGTTTTGATAAACGACAAAGCTCCTCCGCATAGTGTAGCAAGTTTTTAACATGAATTAATTTACACTCTATTGTATTAAAATTTTTGATAAACGAGGCCATAACTTTCAAAACACCCTGTATATATATATATATATATATATATATATATATATATATATATATATATATATATATATATATATATATATATATATATATATATATATATATATATATATATATATATATAATAATGGATTTTCTTGGGTTTCAGTCCATGTAATGACACTAGTGTCAAGAAAAACAACACTAGCTAAGTTTCGTGTTTTTATTGACGTTTCGGCTGGTTAACCCAAGCCTTTTTCAAAAAATACCTGAATATATAGTGATAATGCTAAAGCATTAATCTATTGCTAGTAGAAGCTACTGTAACTTCATGTCATTAAAATTTATTAAAAAGACGGAAAACAACACATTAGCATTTTTCCGATCACAAATTAATACTGCACAGCACAAATGCATCAGAGGACGACAGTAAAACATGATTTTTTACTTAGCTAGTGTTGTTTCTCTTGACACTGGTGTCATTACATGAACCGTATGGTCCAAGAAACTTCTATATATATATATATATATATATATATATATATATATATATATATATATATACTGTATATATATATATATATATATATATATATATATATATATATATATATATGTATAAAGAGAATAGCAACTTTGTTACATGCTAGAAACTTCCAAAAAATGTAACGTTTCGTAAACTCGTAAAATTTAATATTTGCCATAAAAAGACCTTGCGTCAGTTACATCATGTACCCTTTCCATTTCTTTTCATATCTGTTAATTTTGAATTCATTAATACACAATTTTATATCGTAAAGAAAAACTTGATTTAGATTAATTATTGTCGACATTAATATTAACTAGGAAACAATTGCGATTACTTTTATTTAACTTTTTTAAAATACCCACTGCATTCTTCGTCTATGAAATTTTTATTTGTTTAAACATATTAAACCGTCGACCAATATGTTTAAACAAATAAAAATTTCATGGACGAGGAATGCAGTGGGAATTTTAAAAAAGTTAAATAAAAGTAATCGCAATTGTTTTCTAGTTAATATTAAAGCCGACAATAATTGATGAAAATCAAGTTTTTGTTTGCGATACAAAATTGTTTATTATTGAATTCAAAATTAACAGATATGTTAAATTAATTCTGTAAATATAGAAATGGAAGGAGTACATTATGTAACTGGCGCAGGTTCTTTTTATGACAAATATTAAATTTTAGGAGTACTGAACCTTCCGAAACGTTACATTTTTTGGAAGTACAGGTTTCTAGCATGTAACAAAGTTGCTATTGGCTTTAATTATTTGCATTCCTAGCTACATTATTAAGAGATAAATTAAGTTTTATCTGTAATGTTAAGTTGTATTACATATGTAAAGTTTTCAAAATTTCGTAGGGTAGCGGTCTTGGGTTGAAGTAGAACTCGTTTTTTTTACATATTCCTAGCTTTCGGAAAAGACCCACATATTTCTTATCGAAAATGGCTTTCAGGCATTTTTCTGAAAATTGTATATATTGTAGTTCTCAACCTTTTGATCAAAATCTTAACAAAACATAATCCTGCGGCTAGTTTTTGACATACATGTTTGTATGTCTAAGTTGGAATTTGGCGTGTTCCATATTTTTATACAAATTTTTACTTTTTTGTTTCATTTTAAATACTTAATATGCTAATATGCGTTAAACATAGGTCAGTTGTTTAGAATATTTTTGAGCAGAAACTTAGGCTTATGCATGTGTTATTAAAAATAAATTTATTTAGGGTGTTGCTGTATTCTCGAATGCCATCGTTTTCTTTTTAATATTGAACTGCATGTGAAACACTAAACCTTCAATTTTTATTAACAGCTCTATTACCTACTATAAAACAAACACTCAGATTTTGCTAAATGTATGTTAGTTTTATCAAAATTAAACGGAAATTAGAGAATTTTATCGAATTTTTTGTAAATTAACTGTAACCATGTGGCCATGAATTTTAATACACCAGTTTTCTAACGTATTGCATTATCTGGAAATCTAGATCTAATCAGTTTATAGCTGGAATATTTAAGTAGAGAATAATTTTAATTATAGAACCAACTTATCATTAAATACAGCGTTAATAATATATTTGAAAATAAAATATAACACGATGTCTCATAAAATTTTAGACTTTATATACTTAGGATCCACCTGGTTTTTTATATTAATTTGTCAAAGCGTGACTTATTTCTAGTAATAAAAAACAAGGGGTGTGATAAATAGTTGGCATTTTTGTTTTAATATCTTTAATATTACCTTTATATCAGTTATCAACATGATAAACTTAATATTTAATACTCCATTTACAATACAGAAAAACTATAAAATAGAAATGGAATTATACGCAAAACTTTGTCCTTAAAATTGAGATCGCGGTTGCCAAATTTTTGAACGAAAAAAAAACAAATTGAAAGGGTGGTAAATTATTACATCTTTTGAATGGTCTTTTTACCGTTAATTAATTAGATAAATATACGATCATTAAAGTTACAAATTTCAAAATGGCGGCTATATGTAAATGTGATAGAACTTTAAAAAAAAGGAGAGTAAAATTACCTAAAACCTACAAAACTCAAGTATTCTATTTTTTCTCTGCTCTTAATGAAATTCTTATAAGTATAGAGCTTAGTATTGCACTTTTCTAGTTACAGGGTATTTTATAAAGAAAAAAAATTGAATTTTATTTAAAATTAGAACACCCGGTGAATAAAAAAGTGCTGCGCATTCTTTTATTTTTTGACATCTAGTTACGCTTCAACTATATAGGTGGTATGAAAGAACTTTAAATGCAGAAGATGTAGAATTTTTCTTTTATTACCTTCTAAGAATATCAAAGATTTCTAAAAATTGTTGAAAAGTAGAAAAAAATTATATAACCTATATTTTTTTTTTCAATGGGCCACCCTATGTAATACTAATTCATTTAATGGGCATCTCCTTACCGAATATAAATACACAAGGTTTTATACCTTTATCTTTAAAGCCAACCGAGAAAATTGACAAAAACCCTGCCATAAGAGGCAAAGTATTCCTATTGATTCTACATAAGAAAATATTCCCTCTCTCTCTCTAACGCATTGCGTTATATGGCAGGATTTAGTCGATTTTCTTAGGTGTCTTTAATTTATCAAACCTGGTATATTTATAATAGGTAGAGGCCTATTTAATGATTGAATAATATACAAGGTATTCCATTTAAAAAATATATATACTATGTAACTTTTCCACTTTTTAATAATTCTTAAAAATATTTGATAATAATATTAACTAGAAAACAATTGCGAATATTTTTATTTAACTTTTTTAAAATGCCCACTGCATTATGAAATTTTTATTTATTTAAACATATTAAATCATCGCGACGTCACGTAACAATAATAAAATGCAAAGTCTTTGCGACACTCATTGCCAGTGATTAAGAGAGGAAGAGATCAATGTACCATAAAAATACGAATCGCTGCAATAATAACTATACAGGGTACTTAATGTATATATATATATATATATATATATATATATATATATATATATATATATATATATATATATATATATATATATATATATATATACATATATATAATATATATATATACATATATATACATCTATATTATATATATGTATATATATATATGTATATATATATATATATATATATATATATATATATATATATATATATATATATATATATATATATATATATATATATATATATATATTTAATGTATATATATATATATATATATACATATATATTATATATATGTATATATATATATATATATATATATATATATATAATATATATATATATATATATATATATATATATATATATATATATATATATATATATATATTATGTACATTATTATAATTTTACCCACCTGATGTGCATCGACATTGAAATCAAAGGTCATTCCAACAACGCCTAACAGGATAATTTTAAAAAACACCTCGAGATACATTTCGTGAAAAAAATCCGCCTACTACGAAGTCTATGATCACGATCGTTGCGTTCGCGAGCTTGAAGTGATCAACTTTCGCGGACAAATACTGCAAACTACATTCAAGATGCCGCTGAACTGAAGACGATTCTGCGGAATCAGTGGAATCCTGCGGGTGGGTCACCAGGTCACGAGTACTAGATCTGGCGTGTGGGGAGGATGACAGATACAGACCAGGCGCTTTAAAGGTGTTTGTGGAGGTCGAACGTATCACAGTAATAGGATGGACTGCTAGGAATTATGTGTTGCTCAGCGTGGAATGTAACACAGACGACAAAAATGGACCCAACTGCCAAGCGAAATTATAGGCATATATTTATCCGTACATAAGTTTTCTTATTATTCAAGCAAAAATTGTTTCAAACTCAAAAAAGTTTTTTAGGGTTTATGACATCGATATAGTCAAGTCAAAAAATAATTGAAATAAAGGAAATTGTAGACTTTGAGCAAATTAATAATAATCACTGGGCCACTATTGAAATACAATACTAAAACCTACGTTGTAGCAATGGCCTTTTGGTATGTTTACAATGAACGTTAAGTTATTGTGCTTCTCCGGAACTAATAAAAGTCACCTCTCTGTAGCATTATCTCTAAAAAAAATATACATAACGAAGTAAGACTTTTGCGCTGTAATCCCTCCTCCGTTAAGCCAGAACTGCTTCATGGTTGGAATGTCATCACAGAAAATAGGAAACGTACATTAGTTCCCTATAGTACATTGCAATGTCTGATGCATTGTACACAAAGCAGTGGCGAATTGAATTCTAGTGTATTTTATTGCAAAATACAGTATAGTTCGATTCTGTACACTTCTCTGGATCTTTGACCTCGAAATATATTATATGAGTAAACCGCATAGTAAATATTTTAACGCAAAAGCAGGGAGGGGCATTTAGTTCCTTTTTAGCAGAAGGAATTCAGCTTCCATCTTCCAGAAAGGTGTATTAAGTAATTAGGCAAATGGGAAATACATATTTTAGCCTATCTTTGCTATGGCCTTCATAGCATATTTTTGCCTAGTTTCTTAATACTGGACTTCATCCTTCAGAATAAGGTCTGTGTCCTGTGTAGCACCCGTACTTAATAGTTTAGGAGTTTCATTACTCCCCGTATTCTTACAAGCTGAAACTAACTGTTAGTAGATATTACAATCCTCCAAGTAGGCATTCAATAATTATTATATTACAATTAAGAAGGGAAAAAAGCCTTGGCTACTAATTATTTTATTTATGTGAATTTGTTAAGATACAATACAATACAAAACAAAATTAATGGTCCTTATAGACCATGTTTTTAATTTTTAAAAGGCGTGCTAAAAGGTGATTATTTCAAAAGAGTCCACAATGAATTGAATTTCTGTAACATTTATTTTTAAATAACTTATTTTTTTGGTATCTATATTACCAAAGGAGATACTCAGGGTTTTCTCAGATTCTAACAATAACGGATTTATTGTTGTAGCTCAAAATTTTAGAATATTTATACAGATAGCGCAAAAGAAATTAAAAAATCATTCGTTTGTAAGAGGACGTGGACTGGAAAGTTAATGCACAAAGAATTATGAAGCATATACCGGGAAGGTTTCATAGGGCAAACATTTAAAAATGTAATCAAAATCAAAAGGTTAAAATATATTATATATACAAATTATAAACGATACAAAACACCTTATAAGCCATTGAATAACTTCTTTGACTAAAAGCTGATGAAAACCACATATATATTTTTAGATCGAACGGAAGAATTATTTCTTGAAGGCGAAAACGGGAAAGGTTTGAAGAAAAAGATTGACGTCATCTAGTAGCTTTATGAGAGCGGAGAAGAAGCAATATGCATGGGGAGCGTTTTATGCAAAACAGATTTGGTAAATTTAAACCACTAAGTACAGAGACAGATGCATTCTACTTATTGTGGCATCTTTTAGGCAAAATGTTGGCCATGATTTCATACTCATTTTATTAATTTAAACTTATTTATTGGAATAAACCCGTTTGGATTATACGGCAAGATCTCCGGATAAAATTATTAAAATCATTTCGAGTAGGCTAAAATGCGCACTTAAAAAATGAAACATCAAGCACAAATCATTCCAAATTTAATAAATGCAATAAGAGAATGAAAAAATATCTCACAAGAATTCATTAATATCCTTGTCTCTAATGTGCCTAGTTTAGATAATAATAATAATAATAATATTAATAATAATAAAATGAAATTATTTTAAAACTTAGCACACTCCCCAGTTTTCTCACCCAAGGAACCGGGTGCAGGCAAAACAGCCGAGGATGCAAGGAGCAGCTAATTATAGACAGCGTCATCATGGAACAAACCAGGAAAAATTATAGAAACCTTCATACTGGTTACATAGATTATAAAAAAACCTTTGATTCGATAACCCACAGTTGGCTAACCAGAGTGCTAGAATTATACAAAGTTAATAAAAACATGAGGCAACTTCTGACACAAATCATGAGTACGTGGAAAACTAAAATCAACCTGAGAACACAAAAAGAGCACATCGAAACAGAAGAGATCTACATCAGACGAGGTATATTCCAGGGAGATTCACTCAGCGCTTTGTGGTTCTGCCTCTGTCTCAATCCACACTCAAACACACTGAATAACACAAAGTTCGGATTCCAAATTAAACACCAACAAAATAACCTACACAAAATAAACCATCTCTTGTACATGGATGACATAAAATTATATGCAAGCACAAAAGCACTCCTTAAAATCACAGAAACGTTTACTCTGGACATCAACATGGAATTTGGTATAAGTAAATGCAAGCTACTTCATATCAACAAGGGGACAGTGGAAAGACCACCCCACGAGGGAAACAATCAATAATGAAACTGTAGATAACATGCTCAAAGAAGAAACATACAGATACCTAGGCTTCCATCAAAGCACCAAAATTAACCACACTCATATTAAATCAGAACTCAAGACGAAATTTAAAACCAGACTCACATACCATCGCCATACCTATTCTTACGTATTCGTTTGGTATCATTAAATGGTCACACACAGACATAGCAAATATTCACATTCTCATACGCTCTGAACTCACTAAATACAGGAAGTTACATCCCAACGCATGCAAAAAAAGACTCACCATCGAGAGAAAAGAAGGAGCGAGGGGAATTATAAATATACAATCGCTCAATAAAAAACAAATTTATGAACTCAGAAAATTCTTCCACAACAAACAAACTAACCTCCACAGGGCAATAGTGAAGGCAGACAAGAATTATACACCGCTCGACCTGTCTCAAACGAGCCACGCAGCAGACGCACACAGTCACATCCAATCACTACTAGAAAAGATGAACATCTGGTCTGAAAAAACACTTCACGGAAGACACAGATACTACATAAAGCAAGACCACATATATAAAAAGCTTTCATATACGTGGTTACAAAAAGGGCAGCTGTTCCCCGAAACAGAAAGCTTCCTGCTTGTCATCCAGGACAAAGTCATAGCAACCAGAAACTACCAAAAGCACATCTTCAAGGACACAACCATTGAAGACGAGAGGTGTAGGAGATGTCACCAGCAGAGAGAAACGATCGATCACATAACGAGTGGATGTAGAATAATGGCCGGAACTGAATACACCGCGAGACACAACTCAGCAACGAAGGTCGTTCATCAAGCATTAGCCACAACATACAAACTAACGGAGAACACAGACCCTTACTACCATTATACACCAACATCCATACTTAAAACGTAACAGAACCAAATGGCTATTTGAGGAAAAAAGAACTGCCACTAACATAAAAACCATGCTTGACAAATAACACAGGAAGATGTAGAAAGAGTCATAAGTAAATGCCTAAGCTGGAAAGCCCCAGTTCTAGACAAAGTGCAGAACTTCTGGTACAAACAATTTCAAACAATACACAAACAACTAGCCTATTGTTAAAACGGATTACTGGAAGACCCTACGCCGCTGCCAAACTTTATGACCACTGGTGTTACTTACCTTCTGCCAAAAAGCGCGCAATACACAGACAACCCGGCAAAATATCGTCCGATCACCTGTCTCCCTACCATATATAAAATACTTACCTGAATAATCACTGACAAAATCTACGCCCACCTCGAACAAAACAAACTTCTAGACGAAGAGCAGAAAGGATGCCGTAAGGATTCCAGGGGATGCAAGGAACAACTCATCATAGACGTTACGATTATGTCTCATGCAAAAAAGTCAAAAAGTCCTTTGTACACTGCATACGTAGACTATCAGAAAGCATTCCCCATTCTGGGCTGGCAGAGGTTCTGGAGCTCTATAGAATTGAACCACATATATGCAATTTTCTTAAATGTGCCATGGAACAGTGGAAGACAAAGCTGTTAATGAACTCACCTGTCAAAACAATAGACGCAGGTACAATTAATATCAAGAGAGGAATATTCCTGGGAGACTCTTTGAGTCCTCTCTGGTTCTGTCTAGCTCTCCGGCCGTTAACAAATGTGCTAAAATCACAAAATAAAGAATACGACTTACTACATTCCACTACACCTAGCAGCCACCTATGATACATATTGTACACACAAATGTAAAGTCAGCAGCATGGAAAAGGGTCAATGGGTGAAACATGAGAGGTACGAGGTGAACCGAGACCAGGGTACAGTAACAGGGATGGAGCAAGAAGAACAATACAAATACCTGAGCTATCTTCAAGCTAGAGATATCGACCATAAAAAAGCTAAACAGTCAGCAACAGATACTTACCTTAAACGATTGCAAAGCTATTAATACCTTTGTAACATCTGCCGTCTCCTACAGTTTTGGAATCATAACGTGAACGGACACTTAATTTAATGACTTGAACATTAAAGCACGTAAAGAATTTAGGAAACATCGAGCCCACTACCCCAGGTCCGGTATCGAAAAATTTCACCTGCCACGTAAGTTAGGAGAAAGAGGAATCCCAGATGTAGTGGTTAGACATCAAAATCAGCTAACAAACCCGAGAAAATATTTCTACAGAAAAGCAGAGACTAGTAATATCCACCGGGTAATAGTGCAAGCAGACAGGAAGGCCACGCCGCTAAATCTCGCAGATGAAATGTTCATCCCTGGCGCCACCATCAAATCGCCACAGCAACAACTGGAATCCTGGCGAAGTAAGCCTTTGCATGGAAAGTACCTAGCCACGCTAGAGAGCAACACCATTGAAACGGAAGCATTAACATCTTACCTACGCACATGGAACATCTTCATGGAAACTGAAGGCTTTATTGCCGCAATTCATGACCAGGTAATACCAACTAGAGTGTATAGGAGAAGGATACTTCACGAAAATATCGACGCGAAGTGTCGCATGTGCAACGAAAAAGAAGAAACTTTAGACCATATTATGGGAGGCTATACCACCCAGGCCCCAAAGGCTTACCTGGAAATGCACAATAGAGCTGGCAAGATAATTCACCAGAAACTAAGAGAAGTTTACATGGGACTTATCAGTACTGAAACAGCCCTCTTATCAGTACTGAAACAGAAAGATTCAAACTGATAAGTCGATCCCCAACAACATTCCAGACCTGCTAATAACAATCAAAAATGAAAAGAAGACCTACATTGTAGATTTTGCAATGCCTCTGCCAGCGAATATTGGTAAAACACACGCTTAAAAAATTAACAAGTACCTACCATTGCGAGACGAGATCCTTCAAATGTAGCAGATCGATGAGGTTACCATTGTCCCAATTATTGTCGGCTGCACCGGCGAAATACCTAAAAACATGAAAATAGGGATTGAATGTTTAAACTGGGAAACATTTGTACCAATCCAAAAATCAGTATTACTGAACACCTGTAGCATTGTCAGAAGGTTTATTGGCAGTCCCCATCAGTATTTTTATACACCAATTAAGCGGGCCATCTTGTCTTCAGACCGATGTGCACTGATTTTAAATACCACATGAAGTGTGAAAACTTGGAATAATAATAATATTAATAAAAAGAGAGATTAAACAAATGTGGGGCCTCCTAGAAGTCAGTACCGTCCCAGTTATTTTATCATCTACGGAACTAATACCTAAAACTCTGCATACTTCTCTCAAAAAAATTGGAATACTATAGGACATCGCTCAATGTAGAAGTCAGTGGTACTGGATGCAACACATTGTCAGATCGTTCCTGGAGTCGTAGATAACAGAAGCAATCTTGCCTGTCAAAGGCCGATTGTTCCTGAAAAACAGTTGTAAAAAACCTAAAAAAAAAATAATAATAATAACCTATTCCCGAGAATTTCATCAGATCCGAGATTGTTGTAGACGGAAGTTGTCTGTTCCGATCAGTCAGCTTGCACATATACGGCCATCAAAACAATCATGCTAAACTTCGCAGAAGACGCATTGAAGTACCTACAACAAAACTGGTCGGACCTTCAGATATTTTCGTTACTTCCCAACGACGAAATGAAGGACTTCAACAACTATTATAAATTCATGAGCAAAACCACTACATATAGAAGGAGCCTAGAGATATTTGCTCTCTCGGAAACCCAGAAGCACATCTTCCATATTTTCTCAAAACCAAGAACAACAAGAAGAAAACAGATGTGCGTTAAAGAGAGACCAACAATAATAGCCAAACTAACACACAATAAAATGATCTACCTTCTACTAACAGGCGACCCAATGTCGGCAAACTTTAAGCTTCTAACACTACAAAACATCAACCCAAACAACAGAGCATTATTAGAAGAAGCATCGGGCGAGCAGCGTAACGGTCGAGGACGTCGCGGGAAAGGACAGCTTGACCGAAACGATCACGAACAAGTAAAGGAAAATAGACCCACCAAAAGTGTTTTGCCGGCTAAGCTGGCACCCACCAAAGCGTGAAAGGCTTTTGCCTTGAGCATGACATGCATTACAGATTCGAGCGGACCGATCATGCGCTGCCAAAATGGATACACAAATACATCTGACACAGATGCTAGCCAAACACAACAACTTGAGACAATACAACAACGGATATATCGCAGCGACAATTTGCAACGCATGAGCCTCATTACAGAATCGAGCGAACGGATCATGCGCTGCCAAAATAGATACACAAATACATCTGACACAGATGCTAGCCAAACACAACAACTTGAGCCAATACAACAGCGGATATATCGCAACGACTATCTGCAACTACCAAGGCAGGTAAACTAAGGAAAAGGTTAAAATGGACAGACGAAATGAATCGAACGGTGATGCATTCTTACTACACCTCTACCAAACTTGAGATATTTTCATCAGGATATGGACATGAGCTGCATACACTTTTCATAGCACAATATCCAGAATACAAATCACTTGTCACAGAACAGAGAGTAATAGATAAAAAAAAAGTCATTACTAAGACCAGTAAGCTCACACCACTCGCATTGTAAAACATCAAGACTATGGTAGCTGTTGAACTAAACCTTCTTCAACCAAACGTTGAGGACAGTGGGGCAGACGCCGAACTTATCCCATATATAAACCAGACCGACTTTGCGTAAGAGGATCTGCAACCTTACTCAACGCTTAGTAGGGGCGAAGCTCCCAGCAACAACCCACGACAGATGACAAGCACCACGCAAAACACAGAACAAGTGAATCGTTAACCCAAAGCACCATATACACAGCTACACTTCGGATCGTCTCTCACTCAAGCAATCAAAGTAGAAATGGAGTTACATCTAAACAAATGGTCAAGCAACGATCCTTCAACAAGAGATCATATTCCTCGTGTAATCTTCAAACGGGACACACAAAATATCCTAAAGACCATCAACGAATACATAATATCCGATAACATAACGAATGCGATCACAATTGAGGACATTCTTACAGTATTCTATGCAGCAGCTATAACTACGATAACACAGAATAATCAGAAACTCCCGCCACGACACAGAAACACCAACAGCATAAAAACAAAATTCAAATGGCAGATAAGGATCAAAAACAAAATTAACACAATTAGAAAAGAATTGGGACATTTTACCCAATTCATGAACGGTAACAAGTCGAAACGTATCACACAAACTGTAGAGAAAATCAAATCTAAATCTCCTGATTATACACTTACAGAAATCCTTGACACTCTGAAGCAAAAATTATCCATCAAATGAAAGAAAGGACGCTAACAACCTGTTTCGAAGAAGCGAAAAACAGTTCTACCAAAAAACCATAAGCAATAAGGAGGCACGAGTAATAGAACCACCGACCAAACAAGAAATCAAAGAATACTGGAAAAGCATTTGGTCAGAACCAAAACTACACAATATTAACGCTTCATAGATTAAAGCGGAAGAAGACAGACACAAGTCCTTGTAGGAACAAAAAGACTTTGCAATGACAACACAAGAAGTTGCAGAAATAATCAAATTGACGCATAACTGAAGATGTCCTGGAATAGATAACATTCATAATTTCTGGTAAAAACAGTTAACCTCCACACATGAAGCTCTCACTCGCCAAATTAATGACATTATTTTAAAATCTAGCACACACAAGGAATAACATACCTTAAACCCAAATGTTTAGACACTAAGAACCTATTACGTGCCTTCCAACCCTAGATAAGATCATCACAGCTACAATTACCAGGAAAATAGAACAACATCTAGTTCACAAAAACATCCTAACGGAAGAGCAGAAAGGATGCAGGAAAACAGCCGAGGATGCAAGGAGCAGCTAATTATAGACAGCGTCATCATGAAACAAAGGAAAAATTATAGAAACCTTCATACTGGTTACATAGATTCGATACCCCAGAGTTGGCTAACTAGAGTGCTAATATACAAAGTCAATAAAAACATCAAGCAATTTCTTACGCAAATCTTGAGTACGTGGAAAACTAAAATCAACCTGAGAAAACAAAAAGAACACATCGAAACAGAAGAGATCTACATCAGACGAGGTATATTCCAGAGAGATTCACTCAGTGCTTTGTGGTTCTGCCTCTGTCTCAATCCACTCTCAAACATACTGAATAACTCAAACTTCGGATTCCACATTAAACACCAAAAAATAACCTACAGTAAATAAACCATCTCTTGTACATGGATGACATAAAATTATACGCAAGCACAAAGTCACAGCTAAAGGAACTCCTTAAAATCACAGAAACGTTTACCCTGGACATCAGCATGGAATTTGGTATAAGTAAATGCAAGCTACTTCGTATCAACAAAGGCCAGTGGAAAGACCACCCTACGATGGAAACAATCTACAATGAAATCATAGAACATGCTCAAAGAAGAAACATACAGATACTTAGGATTCCATCAAAGCACCAAAATTAACCACACTAATAGCAAATCAGAGCTCAAGACGGAATTTAAAACCAGATTCACAAAACTACTAAAAACAAAACTGAACTCCAGAAATCTAACGAAAGCTATTATCACCTTCGCCATACCTATTCTTACTTATTCGTTTGGTAACATTAAATGGTCACACACAGACATAAAAAACATTCACATTCTCATACGCTCTGAATTCACTAAACACAGGAAGTTACATCCCAACGCATGCAAGGAAAGACTCACAATCGAGAGAGAAGAAGGGGGAGGAGAATTATAAATATACAATCGCTAAATAAAAAACAAATTTACGAACTCAGATAACTATTCCACAACAAACAAACCTCCACAAGGCAATAGTGAAGGCAGACAAGATTATACACCACTCGACCTGTCTCAAACGAGGCACGCAGCAGATGCACACAGTCACATCCAATCACGACTAGTAAAGATGAACACCTGGTCTAAAAAAACACTCCACGGAAGACACAGATACCACATAAAGCAAGACCACATACATAAAAAGCTTTCATTTACGTTACAAGAAGGGCAGCTGTTCCCCGAAAAAGAAGGCTTCCTGCTTGCAATCCGGGACAAAGTCATAACAACCAGAAACTACCAAAAGCACATAATCAAGGACACAAGCATTGAAGACGACAGGTGCAGGAGATGTCACGAGCAGAGAGAAACGATCGATCACATAACGAGTGGATGTAGAATAATGGCCGGAACTAAATACACCGCGAGACACAACTCAGCAGCGAATGTCGTTCATTAAGCATTAGCTACAACATACAAACTAATGGAGAACACAGACCCTTATTACCATTATATACCAACATCTATACTTGAAAACGAAGATTACAAGCTCTACAGGGACATTAGTATCCACACAGATAAAACAATCCCCGCAGACAAATCCGATATCACCTTTCAACGCAAAAAAGAAAAGATAACTTATTTTATTGACATAGTTGTCCCCAACCATGAGAACATCCAAGCGAACTACAGTGAGAAGATCACCAAATACACCGACTTGGCAATGGAAATAAAAAGGCTGTGGAGACAGGAAAGAGTCGTTATTGTTACTCTCATCATATCAGTAACAGGCCTTACCCCAACAACGTTTACAGCGCATTTGGCTCAATTAGGACTTAATACAGACATTTATAGGAACATCCAGAAAACGGTCATTTTGACAACATGTAGCATCGTTAGATCATTTCTTAATATACAATAGTTCTTTTATTCCTTTTCCTTTTTTTTTTGTTGTTTTTTGTACTGACTTGCTATAATCCCGTCAGTATAAAATACAACCACAGGAGACTGTGACACAACAAAAAAAATAATAATATAATAATAATAATAATAATAATAATACAATCTCAGGGGTATAGAGAAATGCTTTTGTATCTCCCTATTCACGGGCACGTGTTCCCGAAGTATCCTAGCCAGCTCTCCGCTGGTGCATCGACATTGTACCACCATAACCTCTTCTCGCGCTCAGGATTTAGGTAGAGAATTCTGTGTGTTAAGTAAGTTACAGTCTCCTTCGAATAGCGACGGAAGCAGCGTGATGTCGAGTATGGCTACTAAAACAATCCCACCCCCTTGTGGTATCAATCACCGATGCCACAAGCCCAGCTCTCGCCGTGTCTAAGGAGGCATGTCACGAATCCTCAGACCACGAAGGCTAGAAAGGCAAGAAAGCGTATGAAATGGACACCAGCAATGAATTGTTTCATAATGTGCTCCTATTATAAGATCACCAGATTTGAGATCGACTTAACCACTTACTGGATCGGCCTTCATAGTGCTTTCTTTCAGAAATACCCGGATCTTCAGAACATCACCGAACAACGCATTGTTGACCAACGGCGAGTAATTGTCCTGAATGAATCCTGGAACAACTTACAGGAGAGGTGCAACTTGAACTTAAGAACGAACGCGTTGACCCCATACCTCCGCCTAGACCAGAAGAACCCGAGGTGGAAGTACGAAATGAAGAAAACATAGGCGCAGACGAATCTACAAGACAAGAGATCATAGACAGAGCCATCAACACCCAGGACAATGGAAAAATATCAGTATACAACGAACTCCAAAAAGCTATTGCTGAGTTTAATGACCTAGATCCAACTCAAAGACCTAAGCTCCCGAAACTGAGAACTAGTCTGGAGACTCACAGCATCCTCAAGATTTTCAACACCATACTAGCAGAGTTTAGTAGGAGTTCGACACCCTTAAGAAGCTCCGCACACTCATCTACTGCTCTGCCATTGCGGACCTTAGATGTCATAAACAACAAGTGGATTCTTAGAAGAAAACAGGCAAAACTGCATACCAACAAAAACCCATATGGCAGAAAAGACTTGAGAAAACAATTGACGATCTGAGACAGGAACTAGGAACACTCACAGTACAAGATAGGTACAAAACCCACCGATCTCAACCATCAACAAAAACTAGATGAGTATCAAGATACACTAAAGCAAAAACTAACAGCTAAAGTGAAACGTCTGCAGAGATACAACAAATGCTCAAAGATAAAACGACAGAATTGGCTTTTTAACACCAATCAAAGACAGTGACCAGATTCAAACACCACAAATGGAATTTAACTCTATCACTAAGGAGGAAGTTAGCAGCTTTATTAAGGGAACGAGCAACTGGAAGCCGGAACTAGTTGACCATATTCACAAATTCTGGTATAAAAAATTTGAGGTCCTTCATGAACCTATGACCCATCATTTTACTAAAATAATGCATCATTCGGAGGCAACCCTCGCATTTCGAATGCTAGGCACTACAACTATGCTACCCGAAAGCAATAGGATAGAAGACCCGTCCCAGTACAAGCCCATCACCTGTTTCCCTCCTTGTACAAGATCCTAACAGGTTGCATTGCAAATTGTATCTATCATCATATTGACAGTCATAACCTATTAGCCGAGGAACAGAAGGGATGCATTCGAGACCATCAAGGATACAATGAACAACTAATCATTGACTCTGTGGTACTTAAGCAGGCGCAGAAAAAAAACGCAACATACACACAGCTTTTATAGACTCTAAACTGGCGTTTGACAGTGTACCACATTCCTGGCTCATAGACGCATTAGGAATATACAAAATTCACCCTATGATCATCAATTTCCTGGCAACTATCAAGCACCAGTGGAGAACGATCCTGAGGATCTATAATGGCGATCAATCTCTTACCACTGATGAGATACACATCAATAGGGGAATTTACCAAGAGACTGGTTAAGTCCACTTTGGTTCTGCTTAGCGATGAACGCCCTCTCCACGTTGCTCAACAATACAGGATATGGCTTGAACATCAAAGCCAATAGAGTATATGGATGGCATTAAGCTCTATGGTGGAAACAATAACCAACTCAAAAAACTTATTGACGTGACATACACCTCATCGAAAGACATCTACCTACAGTT
Source organism: Kuschelorhynchus macadamiae (assembly GCA_030620095.1). NCBI lineage: Eukaryota > Metazoa > Arthropoda > Insecta > Coleoptera > Curculionidae > Kuschelorhynchus > Kuschelorhynchus macadamiae. The sequence continues at coordinate 245,323 of JAUTXW010004474.1, read as the reverse complement.
TCGGGATCTTGAAATGGACTAACACAAGGTCCTCAACTCTCCGAATGAACTTACTACGAAGAGAAGGTGGAAGATCCTTTGTTGACTTGACCAATTTGCACTCCCGACAGCTGCAAAAATTAAGAGATATCTATACCAACAAGGCACAAACATCAAGCCTCCACCGCATAGTGGCCTTAAGTGACAACTTGTACTGTCCACTTAATCTCACAGGTGACAACATCATCCTAAAGTCACTCTCAAACCTCGACAAATAAGAACAGTGGGCTCAAATGGCACTGCACGGCCGACATCACAGTGACTTGAATCAGCCACACATAAATAAGCAAGCATCCAACAGGTGGCTGAAGATGTGCAACTATTCCCAGAGACAGAAGGATTTGTGATGGCAATACAGGACCAAGTTATTAACATACAGAATTACACCAAATTCATCATCAAAGACCGGTCCGTTGAAGTGGATAAGTGTCGAAAATGAAGCGAGAGATTAGAGACTATACAGCATATAACATCTGGCTGCACTTACCTAGCAAACACGGACTACCTCCAGCGACAAAAGCAAGTATGTAATATCTTATACCACAAGCTTGCCAATAAATACGGGCTCCTAGACAGCTTTGTAATAACGAACCAAGTTCATTGCTTGAAAATGTTGCCTTCAAACTGTACTACGACCGGTCAATTATCACCGACAGCCGGGTGACGAATAATCGGTCTGATGTGGTACTGTTAAATAACGAACCAAAGACAGCTTATTTGGTAGATGTTGCTATACCAAACAATAACAACGTGTTGGATAAATATCAAGAGAAAAAGGCCAAATATGCGGAGCTGGCCACCGAGATACAGCAGATATTTAACGGCTAGCAGATGTAAATTATCGTCATTAAAGATAAAAAGAGGAATATACCAGGAAGACTCACTTAGCCTGCTATGGCTCTGCCTAGCGTTAAATTCCCTGTCGCATCTGTTGAATCAATCAACTGTCGGGTATAGAGTGACCATCCGATATAATGAAGTAAAAGTAAGTCTCTTTTCATGGATGAAAAAATAAAGCTATACGCAGAAAACATCAACCAACTGAAGTCCCTGATAACAACCACAGAAAAATTTAGTGATGACATCCAAATGCAGTTTCGTCTGGATAGATGCTTTCAGATACATTTTGATAGTAAAAGTAAACAGTCCTGAAGGCAACGAAGTCACTTTACAGCAACTCGCTCCAAACGAGACATAGACATACCTAGACATACAGCAGAGCAGACTAATTGACCAGACAAGACTAAAAGAGGAATTTAAACAAAAATACAAATCAAGACTCAACAAACTACTTAACATCAGGCTTAATTCTAGAAGTCTGGTTAATATGTTCAATAGCCATGGCAGATCGACACTACCGTACTCCTTTGGTCTACTGAAATATTTTGTCGCAGATCTCAATGCACTAGATATGATGACACGAACAACCCTAACAAGATTCCAAGCCCACCATCCAACAAGCGCGGCTGAAAAAATATATCTCCCAAGAAGTCAGAGGGAAAACGGATTAGTTAAGATCTTTAAATTGTGCACGTAACAAGAAAAGAAGATGCACTCATATTTCCGAGCATCTAATCATCCCCTGTTGCGTATAATCGTCGATGCAGATAAAAACGACACTCCTTTAAAAACCATGTGAACATCACATGGAGATACAAGAAGAAAGAGCACCGTAGTACCTGCACGTATCCTGGCAAGGAAAAACCCTAAATGGGAACTATCCAACTACACTCAATAACCCCGAAAACGTTAAAAATGCATTACTGTTGTGGCTTCGAGATGGTAAACCGCATTCAGAAACGAAAGGGTTTGTTATTGCGATTTAGGACCGTATAACTAAAACGGAGAAATTACGATAAACACTTCCTAAAAAATATCGAAGTCAGAGATCTGTGCCGAAAATGCAACCAACCCGGAGATACTATAAAACATGTAACTGGAGGATGTCCAAGCCAGGCCAATACGGCATACCTGGGACGGCAAAATAGGAATGCGAAAGTGATTCATCGTGAATTAGCTCTCAAGTACAACCCTGTTAGGAACCCACCACCTTTCTACAGATACTCGTCGACACGTGTGCTGAAGTCTCACGACCATATGCTATACTGGGATAGACGCATAATAATCGATAGGACGGTAGCCTATAACAGTCCCGATTTGGTGATAATGACAACGCAAATAAACCCGCAATTCGCATTAATATTGCCTGCCCACTCACTATAACTATAACAAGTACTATAACACATCTGGCAGCTCAATGAGGTTGTGATAATACCCATCGTAATTTCCGTCAAAGGGGTGGTCAAGAAAAGATCTTCGAACTACCTGGAGCAACTACACCTACCGAAAAGTGTTTTCAGAACAATTCAAAAAGCCTGCATCTTACAGACTTAGTTAGAGATGAATTTCTCCCCTAGAAGTATAGAAAATATCAGTTGCACATACAAAAATAATAATAAAAATATTAATAGTAATAATAATAGTAATAGTAATAATAATAACAAATTAACATTAAACGTGGTATATTCCACAAGAATTCACTGAGTGCCCTCTGGTTTTGCCTCTGCTTGAACCTCCTGTCGAATGAAGTAAATAATACAACATATGGGTTCCATATTAAAAAAGAAAAGCAACAAAACATACAATCAACCATTTGATGTACATGGATGACATAAAACTGTATGGTACTACAAAGACACAGATTAAAGAACTACTAAAGATAATAGAAGACATAACAACAGACATCAACATGGAATTAGGCGTCAACAAATGTAAACGGTTAACAATTGAAAAAATAAAATGGAAAGACGAACCAACAAGAGAGACATTAAACAACTAGGAAACATGCAAAGTGATGAAACCTACAAGTATCTAGGATTCCAACCAAACACAAGGATAGAACATACCGTAATAAAAAAACATCTCACACAAGAATATAAAGATCGTTTAACCCACATCTTAAAAACCAAGCTAAATTCAAAAAAATTATGCAAAGCGATAAATACGTGGGCCATAACGCTACTTACATACTCCTTTGGAATCATAAATTGGTCCAAAACTGATATAGAAAAATAAACACAATCACATGTACAGAACTAACAAAACATAGGGAACATCATCCCAACTCAAATAAAGAAAGATTAACATTAGATAGAAGAAAAGGAGAAAGAGGGTTAATAGACTGGACGTCTATTCCGTTCCTTATCGCCATTCAAGACCAAGTGAACACAAAACTATCAGAAACATTATGAAGAACACCGGAGGCTGCAAGTTGTCAGCGGGAACAGTCTATACTGAAAAGCACAATATCGCTGCAAAAATTGTGCATCAGGCTATAGCCTTGAAATATAGACTCACAACGGATGGTACACCTTACTACAACTACACGCCGGAAACTGTACTCGAAAACGAACAGTATAAACTGTACTATGATCTCGCGATACACACAGATAAAACTATCATACGCAACAGACCAGACATAACATTGTTAGATAAAAACAAGAAAACAACGTACTTAATAGACATAGCTGTACCAACGGATAAAAACGTAACAAAAAAGTACACCGAAAAAATAAAAAAATATACGCCCCTTGCAATGGAAGTAGAAAGAATATGGAAACAGAAACATGTATGTATAATCCCACTTATAGTGTCCGCAATGAGTATAACACACATTAAATTCACACAACATCTTGAATATCTCCAGCTCCACTTATTCATGAGCAAATACAAAAAGGAGTCATACTTAAAACATGCAATATAGTACACACATTTCTAAACTAATACCCTAGGTACACTTCGTACTAACCCGTCTATCTAGAAAGGATAACCGGTCAAACCAAGAAAAAAAAAATAATAGTAACTCAGTAATAACCCATCATGCCAGGAAAAAGAGGAGAAACTTTTCTGTGGCTTAGATTGCCTACCGAAGGGCTTTTGACTCGGCCACATAGTCATGGATACTCAGAGTACTAGAGATTTACAAAGTAAATAGTCAACTGATATCTTGCCACAAAAATCTGATGGCGCGATGGGAAACTTACCTAAGCGTTGCCGTGGGGAATGTTCACTATACCACAGAGGGACTAAAGATAAAAGGTGAATCTTCATGGGTAACAACCTCAGCCACTTGTGGTTTGGCTTGGCATTAAACCCATTAAGTAGAATGCTGCCCAATGATAATGGATACATCGTGAGCAGATGTCCTACTATAAAAATAGCCCACCTGCTATATATGGATGACCTCAAACTCTACGCTATCAACTCTGAACAACTGAACGGGCAACTAGAATTAGTATCCTTATTCACCAAATCGATGCGCATGAGTTCCGCAATAGAAAAATGTCCGTTTATAACTATTACGGCTTTAAAACTGTAGGAAATCCAAGACCTGGTATTGATGGATCTGTATTGATGGAAAGTATAAATATCTCGGCCTTCACCAAGTCTTGGGCATCGAACATATTGACACAAAACAACAACTAGAAGCAACTCTAAGGAAGAGGTTAAAAACTGTATTCAGCACAGAATAACACTCGAGGTCTAAAGTGGCAGCAATACGTGAGTTTTACTAGTGATAACGTACAGTTTTGACGCTGGACCACAACGGACATGGAGAGGCTCGATCGAGTGATCACAACGGTTCTATCGAAACATAGATTACACCACCCCAACGCTTCAACGAACAGACTGTACATCTAGCGCAAAAATGGAGGAAGAGGAATTCGAAATTATCAGCATGCCTACTCGAAAGAAATAGAAAAAATATATACTTATCTGAAAACTACAGTTCATCCTCTACACCAAGCCATTGTCTCAACTGACACTAATCTGTATTTACTGAATCTGAAACAGAAAATACAAATGATTATAATGAAGAGTTAGAAAACTAGAGGAAGGGAAAAGAACTGCATGGGAGATTTTATGAGATCCTAAATGGGCTGGAAACAGAGGGATTTACAGAAGTTATTCAGGACCAGGTTATAACAACAAAAAATATAGAAAGTATTTTTTGAAGCAAGACTTGCCCAATGAATAATGTAGAGTTTACAATGAGTAATCAGAGACCGTACAACTCCTGACAGCTGGCTGTCCGTATCTAACTCCACGAGAACATAAAAATCGTTATGATGATGTTGCTAAACTGCTGCACCAATCAATCTGTAAAAAAAATAAAATAGTAAACGAAACAACACCATATTACAAATACCTACCTGAAGACTGCACCAAGAACGAGGAAATTAAAATATATTGGGACAAACCAGTCATAACAGGCATAATAGGCAGGATATCCTACTCTTTAATAAAAAAGAAAAGTATGCAAGAATAATAGACATAACAATACCAGGAGAGAAAAACATAAGAGAGGTCAGAAGCAACAAAATAACAAAGTACCTGGATATCGCACATGAACTCTAAAAGCCATTTACCATCGCATCTTTTCGTTATCTTAGCAAATGAAATTGTCGAGATACAACACAATAAACAAGTCCGAGCTCGAGAAATTGGGGATCGATAAAACGGCACAAGTGATTGTTACAGCCCAAAAAGCTGCAGTGTTCGGCACCTGTAGATCAGTCCGACGAGCTCTCACCCACGAGGAAAGCATTGACTTATTAAAGAGCACCGCTTTTCCCGCAATTTTGGAACACGCTGAATGTCTCGGCTGCCCAAACATGGTCCATAAACGATCGCAAAAATTAAATAGAGATAGTATAAGGGGTTCACATAACAACTTTAATTTCTCTATTCAAGACATGTTATAAAGTGAATATGCGCTTAAGGGTTGCAAAAAACCGATTTTTAATTTTACAGTTAGGTGAGATTATTTTAATTTTTTTACATTATCTACTGGATATATAAAGTCGACGCTTTTTGTAATTTTTGAAGCTGTTGCGGTCTATTGTGCTTATGCTGACTGTTAATCATTATCAGTGACCATTAAGGTTTAAGATGTTTTACATATACATATATTTTATTCATACTGCAAGGCGTATTACAAACTTAATATTTTAATAGTAGGTGTTGGTAAGATTTTATTTATTTAAGGCATTATGAATTGAGAGCTGCAAATGTTTTTTAGTATAAATTTTAGACGATTAGAATTGCTCATTTTTCATTAAGGCCATTAACCTATCATATTTTTACTTTCCTATATATTGCATTATTAATATAATATATAGGATATTGCGCGAATTACGTTGTTTGCTGAGGAAAAACACTTTTTAATAAATCCAATTTATTTTGAAATCGAAAATTTACAAGTTTAAAAAACGAGAGCGGACTAACAAGTGATTCAACACCGTCCTTTGCCTCTATTTATAATATATCGATATCTCTAAATAGAAATGCAATGCTTAGCATAATGGGGTATGTAACTCCTCCACCCCTTGACGGGCATATAAACTGGAAGTTTTTATGACCTAATATTATTTAAGAACATTCAAATAATTAATTTTTAAATAACTATGTCATTTGTTTGGTCTCTACTTTTAGGTTGTTTAATATTTACTTTAGGCCATAAATACTTGCACAAAATATATATTATAATTATTAAAACTATATATAGTAGAATAGTCTACAAACTTGTCTTATGATAATATACAGTGTTACTTAAAAGTTTGGAGTTTTCAATGTTTTGTTTATTTATTTCATTTTGTTAATCATCCAATTTTTCCAAGTTTATCGAATTGGCTCTCAAAAGTCTTATATAATTATAGACACCTTTATTTGTGGAATTTAATTTAATATTAGGTATTGGTACATTTAAATATTCATTTCTTGAATTTTTATAAGTGTTAAGTATTACATTACTTATTTTAAGACTACATGTAGAACTTAATTCAACTAAAGAAGTTCCATTTAACAAAATAGTATTTTGCCTATTTTTACAGCTTTCTGTTGCCGTAATATCTTTATTGGTTGCTAAAACCCATTTTCCTTCGTCAATGTTTTGAATTTCTAAACTATCTATCTTTACTGGAATTTGCTTACAATTCGTAATATTATGATAATATTTTAACGGCTGCATTTCTCAAAGTAATGTTTTAAATCTATTTTCAGAGTGTATATGTTTGCACAAAAATTCATTTCCTGTGATCTTTTTACATGGATCGTTTGAATATCCAAAATTTTTTTCACTTACTATAAGATATTTAAAATTAGGTATTATTATTTTATGGTTCATTAGATGTTGGTATAGGAAATAGATGATATAAAATATAGTCTTGTTTTTCGACTAAATGGATTTCTATAATAAAAGTAACTTCGTTATTTATTACATAGCCCTTTATGTCTAAAGTTTCTTCATATTTTATAATGTTTTCCAAATTTCGTTCAAATGGCAATTTTTCTGAATTTAAGTGTTTTTTTAATTAGATTAATTTCTGATAACAATTCTTGAGGTTAAATTATAGTATTCTGGAACTTATTCAGTTTGGCAAAAGATATAGCGACTTCTACATTTCCTAATATATCATAAATGTTTTGATATAAAATATATATTTGTGTTAGGATTATTTGAGTTCGGTAATAGTCAAAATCTGTTATTTCTTGTAATTCAATTTTGTTTAGTACGTGTATAGTTTGATTTTCTCTCAATTCTAAAATATTTTGATTGTGGGATATATCTTCAGAGATTTCTTGGAAACTCTTTATAGAATTGCTAAGTAAGGAAATTTGTTTATTCATTGACAATTTAATATTATTTTAATTATGTTTTAAGATATTTATTTCATTATTTATTAACATTGCATCATTTTCCTCCAGATTTCCTGTTATGCTTTTAATTATGCTTCCTAGTCCATCAATTAAACCACGTTTATGTCTAGTTTGTTTTGTTGGTAATATTTCGTTTATCTGACGTAATATTTTTTGTATTTGATTTTCAATAATTATATAAGAATTGTAATATTCCGTATTATAGTCAGTTTTATTTTTCATTTGTAATTTTAACTTGTTATATTTTAAACTTAAAGATCTATACTCTTCGATTATACCTTTTAGATCAAATATTTGAATAAATGTCCAGTGATTGTTTTTTGGGCATGTCCTAGTTTGTAGGGTAAGATGCCAGGGTTTTGGTTTAATTCCTGGTATTTTGGTTTGTCTCCTTGGGTGTAGGACCATCTGTAATCTGGGTGTTTTAATTCTTTTATATGTATAATTTCAGTCTTTTTAGGATTTTTAATATTTTCAATTTTTACCCGATTATGTTCAAGGATTTCTTTTATTATGAGAGGTCGATTAAATTTAGCTCGCTTTTTATTTCTTGGGGATGGTCTTTTATATACTTTTTGGTTAAGCCTTAATTCCTAGTGTTTATTACCTTTAGAGTTAGTTTGTACAAGCATAGTTTCTTTTTGAGTTTCAGTGTTCTCTGTAATCTGAATAAAACGTAGTTGATATTAAATCAAAAGGGTCACGGGAATTTGTACGTCCTAGAACCAATTCATGAGGTTAACATTTAGTTGTACTATGTTTTGAACTATTATACGCTATAATTGCGTAAGGTAATAATTCAGAGATTGGCTTAGTTTTGTCTTGACTTCTTAGGAGTCTTAAGTGTTCCATTAGGGTAGAATGAAACCGTTGGATAGGCGAGTTACTTTCATGATGTCCTGGGGTTGTAAAGTGAATATTTATTTTTTGAGCTTTTAATAATTCTTTTACTACTTCATTATTAAATTCCGAACCATTGTCACTAACAATTGTTTTTGGACATTCAAAAAATGAAAAATAGTTTATAAGTCGTTGGCATACTGACTTAGCATTTTTTATATATATATACCATTGACCGTATTTCGAAAATTTGTCAAATATCGTAAGACTATTTTGACTGTCAAAAATTAAAGTGTCTATATGAATTATTTGAAAGGGTTTGGAAGGTGTCTCGTTTTTACTAAGGGCACGTATGATTTTTGTCTACTATATTTTAAATTTGTATAACATCAGTCATTTATAAATTGGGTAATTCCTTGCTTCATTCTGGGCCAGAAATAATTTTGTTTTAGCCTGTCATAAATTTCTGTGATTCCTCTGCGATTAGTTTTACCTTGATGTCATCGTTAATATTGTTAACTAGTTTTGTGCATCTTATTATTTTTGGTTTCCGGAAGTTTTGTATGTATACGTTTGTAAATATAGGGATAAGTTCTTCATTATAAAAATATACGTAATACGTTTTTTCGTTGTTCATGTAATCGCGAATAAATTCTTTAATAATATCAGGCTTTTCCGGTATTTCCACGTTGTTAATTTAATTCTTTTCGAATGTTTCCATTTACTTTTATTTTAGGATGAGGCGATTTCTTTATTAAATATTGCAAACACTTATTGTTAATTATTTCATCTAGGATATTTAATCCGGAGTTTTCTGTTCCATTTTGATTATTACGCACAGTATTTCCCGAGTTACTTATCTGGCTGTATTAAAATGTCAGATAAGATATTTATTCTTTGTTCATTGTTCTCTTGACCTGCAGAAGTCGAGGGTAAATTGATATCTGAGTTTCCTACTTGATCTGAGTCAGGGTTATCTTTATTGTAGTTAGCATTTATTGGTGAGTCAAGGTTTGGTGTCCCGATGACATTTTCGGAAAGATTAAGCAAGTATTCAACTATGTCGTTGTCAGCGTCTCCTGGGTGGCTTATTACAGAGTCATTTTTGTATAAGTTTGATTGAATTCTTGATAAGGCGTCTGCATTGGAATTTTGAGAAACTTTTTTCTACATTATTTTGTAATCAAATTCTTCTAAGCGTAATCTCCATCGAGTTAATTTCGAGTTTACGTCTTTTTGATTGACTAGCCATACTTAAGGTCTATGATCAACATATATATATAAAATTGTCGTCCGAATAAAAATATTTGAATGCCCAAACTACGTTTGAAAGTTCTGTTTCTGTTGTTGAATATCTGGTTTCGGTTTTATTTAAAGTACGCGATGCGTAAGCAACTGGTTTATCGTTGGGTAATGTTCCTTGAGATAAGACTGCTCCTAATTCATAATTACTCGCGTCTGCGGCGAATATAAATGGTTTTGTAAAATCAGGGTATTGTAATATCTATACCAGTAATAGTAAACACTGTTGAAAAATACGGGTATGATCCAAGTTCTGAAACAATTCTGATTGTGGGACACAAAGTTATCGCGCAGGCAAAACAACATTAATGATGATTTTTCACATTGATGACAGTTTTTTTGTTTTCAATACATTTGGGTAATTTTGTGTAGAAAGAAACATCGACAGGGGCTAAATTTATTAATGTTTACTTCTAGTTATAGGATTTTCTGTAGAAATCAACCTGTAAAACAAAAAAAAATATTTCAAAAATAATACATATTGAACAATATTAATAGCGATTCAACTTCACGTAACTTTATCATACATGAATATTTTTCTTGAAATTCTGAAGGCTGATTCTTTCACCGCATCCAAATCACTTCCAGAGTCAACTATTTCATTCCACGTATTGAACGATTTGTCGCTGAATGTGCCTTGTGATGGTAGAACATATTGGCCAACTACAGCCATATTGACCTTTATTGAAACATGAACTCTCAACATCTGACTCACCAAACAAAATACTTAAGACTTTATTAATTTCATTTAAAACAGCGAATAATCAATCAGCAATTCTGCTTCTAAAAGCATTTTGGATAACACAGCAGTGAATAATGGTAAACATGAATTAGTTCGATGCTATAATATTCTGTGATGAGCGGTCTTTTTGTTCGTTGGCACTTATATATTGCATGAAACAGAAGGTTCCATATTCGATATTTAGGGTTGTGCCGGCATACGATCCACTCTGCAGCTTCAATTTTTAACTCTATTACCTAATCGTGCTCCGCAAGATTCATTTGTTGCATACCATAAATTCTCGAAAATGATACAATCTTTATAGTTGTGATATGATCTCATGATTAAGCGGTATATTAGCAGCGGTTAACCACATCTCAAAGTCAAACAACTTGATATTCAAAAAATCCTCCAGAGCTTTTCAAAGTGAAATATCAAGGGAATCTCAAGGTTCTCGAGAACGTTTCAAAGTTAAACTTAAGATCAAACAACTGGACCTTCAAAACAATCTCAGGGTTACTTCAAAGTCATACAAGGTCAAATGGACTCAAGAACAAGAGGACGGGACCTACTTTTGAGTCTTATAATTTTATACCTAGGATAGTTTTTACGAATATCCTTCATACACATTCAAGATTCACAGTATCTTATTAGAGAACACATATAGCACCTAAAAATTGACGTGTTTCAATAACAAACTTTATACTTGTGAATGTCTGCGACCTTCTATTTATTAGACTGATGTAAAAGTCATCCTTGTAAAAATATGGTGCAGAAATAGACGGGAAATGGTACAATCACTTGATGGATTACAGTTATCGGAGGATATGCGAGTTTACTGGTAATTACTCCACCAATGGTCATTGGATGGTCCTATATTACGATCGCATCCATAGTAATGCGGTTTCAGTTTTTAAAGTACAACTTTCAGCCTATAAATTCTAGAAGTATAAGTAGGTCTTTCTTTCCAAAACAGTACTTTTTTAGAAAATAAAGAATGAAAGAAAGGATGTTGGTTGGATGGAGATATTCAGTTACACGGAGGCATGTCTTGAAGAGAATTCGAGTATTCCTATAGAATTGGTTACTCCGGATACATTCATTTTTTTAGCTTATTTGTAATTATTGTTGCTATAACATATGGAATTCTTTTAGCTAAAATTATATATAATGTTAGCCAATAGTCTAGTGCTAACAACATGATCGATAAATTTGAACGAAAGAGAAATAATGTCAAAAGCATTGTATTACGGGGTCCACCCGGGGTGGATCTTAGGCTTACACCTGATGGGTTATATGATATTCTGGGAAAGACTTTGACTAATGTTGCTAATTAAGCGAAAAACACCGACGTCCATACACAGGATTATGTTTTTAAAGAAGTATAAACAGTACATATACAGGTTGCAGAAATATTAGATGCAAGCGTAACATATCGAAGAAGAATTGTTTAAATTAGATAGACCGGTAGATAGAAATGCTTTTAAATTTACCGTTCTTACACTTAAATATTCCTAAGAAAAGAGGTCATTTCATGATAATGTTAAGACTGATTAAGATAATATAATACGATATTTTTAATTGATAATTCTGTCTAGTCTAAATAATTGTATGTATATTTAAATAAATTCCAAATAAATAAACTTGCAACTTGAATGTAAAGTACCCTCGAACATCTAGAACAACTAAAACATTTCATTGAACGTGGCAGGTTGTATCTCGCTCGCTTAGTCGAGACGTCAGGTAAAGTATTTAGTTGGTAAACATGTCTTGACAGGAAAATGTAGGTTTATGTACGCATGAGTACATATATGTATATTTGTATAGGTGAAAGAGGTAAGTGAAGACAGTCTTACAATCCCGACAGACTTGAATATGTTGACAATTTTAATGTGTTTGTGAATGGTCTAACTATTTTAATTTATTTTAATATATGTATGTCAACAATATAATTTATAAATGTACAGTTGGCGACAGATAAATCCGTACGACTGAATTGCTTCATTGTAAATTGTACTTCGTCTTTCTTTATTTTCCTGAATTCCGTTTTGCATTTGACAGTTATAACAACACATGATGCCTTGATTAATTATTGACGTTTATTGATTTTAATATCAGTTTGGGTTATAGATTGAAAACGTTTGCGTCTTGTGTCGCCGTTTGCGCTGTTTTTGAAGTTAACTTAACGCAAAGCAATGGATATGGTTATATAAGGTTTAAGTTTCCGCTATCCGTCGAAAAGATGGCGATCTTTAACTTTGACGGAAGCGGCTGGCAAAAATCGACGTTTGCCTTAAGCTGCAACCAATGAAATTGCTGGATTTTAGAGGGCCTTTTAAAACGTTCGTCCTTCCTAATAAATTTGACAATAATATATACACATAACATCTTCACCCATTTAAAAAAACTGCTTGGAGTCATTGTTTTTAAGTTTAAGAAAATACTAGTAGGAATTATAAGTATTTCTATCCCATTTAACAGGACGAATTCGCGATCTTCTTTGCCGCCTTCTCTTCAACAACTTTGCAGCTGCGGCACACATTAATATATCCACAATGCCTAGTCTTTACTAGGCATCATTACTATGGTTTTGATTATCCATGTTCAGCAAATTATAAAAACGCACATAAAGTGAAAAACAAGCAAGACAAAATTGCATTACACAAAAAGGCGATAAATATAAACATTAAAGTCAGTTACGTTAGCTCGACAGGTGACGCAAAGCGCAAACGTTTTCAATCTATAACTCGGGCTAAGAACCAGTGTAAACACTTAGCTTAAACGGACGACGCAAGACGCAAACTTTTTCAATCTATAACCCAGGCTTAATAGCACAAAATATGCCATGTTTAAGTACAGCTACAAAAACTGCCATAATTACACTAATAAAATAAGGCTGGTGTCGAATTATAAGGCTGATGGTTCAGGGAATCATATGAATCGTAAAGAGGTGACTTGAACATACCTTGAAAAGATCGGCAAAAGACAAAATCCATTTAAAACGGCTGTATCGACGTGTATTTATAATACAATGTTCCAGCAGAAGAAATAGAGCAGCTGCTCCAGTCAGAGTTTGGGCTTAGATAAGCGGACAGGACCCAGGTTTTTCTTATTAGTTTGTTTTATTATGTATGTGTTAGTGAATTTAATATATGTCTTTGACAATAACCTAATATAGAACAAATCATTCAGTTACGTAAAAAACCTTAATATACCTTTAAAACCACTCAATCCGTGTGGTTGTAACCTACGTAACAGGTAAAAATAAAAGTTTGTATTACCAAAATATCATAAAACGAGGTTATACTCATTTCACGCCATACGGGTTTATCTGACGCTAACTGTACCTATTAACAATTACCTAATTGTGCGATGCATTTTTCTGAAACCAAAAATTTTTTTACTGCTCTATTGAGAAAGGTTGAAATTCGGACGAAACGTCTGGAAATTTAAATAATATCAAATTTTTCAAGGAAATGAAATAGTTTTCATTACCTTGTACCACTCGAACCGTACCCTAAGAAAACAAAAAAAATAATCTAAAAAATATATATTAGAGGTTCAAGAATCATCGTCTAGTATATATATACATATATATATATATATATATATATATATATATATATATATATATATATATATATATATACTGACGAGTAAATAAAGCTACATTTTCCTGTCAACACCTGTTTACCAATTCTCTACGTTACCTGACTTCTTGACTCTGAACTATCGAGTTATAACCTGCCGCTATCAATAAAATGAAGCTGGTTGTTCTAGATGTTCTAGGATACTTTACTTCAAATTTCAAGTCTAAGAACTATCTAAAATTTATTTATATAATATGTTTCCAATTATTTGGACTAGATAGGTTTACCAAGTTTATATATTTTTGTATCATTTTAATCAGCCTTAACATTATCATGAAGAGACCTCTTTTACTTAGAAATATTTCACCCTTTAAATGTAAGAATGACAAGTTTCTAGGCATTTCTATCCACCCGTCTACTAGGATGGACCGATCTATAACGGAAAAAAATGAAATGTGAGATCACAGTTAGCCTGGGTGCTAGAAAGTTGTCATTACTATTGTTGATCATTCATGTAAGTGCCTAGATCGAGTCGAATTTTTCACAATACCTTGCTTTTAAAATATTGCAGCCCTTCGCTTATTTCACTGAATAAAAATAAATGTTTAAACATTGACATAACTTAGAACTCACCACATGTCTGCATAGCGAGTTCCTTCCTACCTTCCACCCCCCAGCCAAATATGTTAGTTTATTGCCTTAAAGCCTTTAAAAATTGCTGTTTTGTTTCCCGCCTTTTTTTTTCTGGAGGCAAATTAAGCATGAATTAAATCATCTCTTGCTTCTGTTCTGCTTACTGAAGCAGAGGTTTCGATCACTGTTCTGAGACAACGTTCAACAGCTTGTAAGTGACAAGGGTATTTCAAAATTCCATTACCTCTTGCAAGACCTCATGGGATATCTCTTTTGTAAGTTACGCTAACTGACTGCTAGTTTAATAATTTAGTGTAATAATCTTGAGTCTCAAAATTAAGTTAAATTATCGGATGTCACTATTTTGAAGATTCGTTACCCTACATTTGAGAATTCTCCTTAGCCCAAGTTCTCATATATGCTTTCGATCATCTCTAATCATTCTTAATAGAATAATTTCTTGATGAGCGAAAAATGCATTCCTTTGTATGACTAGATCAATCAGTTCTTTAACTGCACTTGGTAGATATCTGGATCCACTTATTAGAGACAATAAATGTCTAGAGCCTTCAATACACGATGATTTGATTTTAATATCGAACGAAACAAGAGCATACATATATTCTCTTAAATTCGTTCGACAGGTGTGTTGTGGCTACGTAACGTTTCAAAATCCTATTAGCTGTTGTTAGCCACCTTGCGTGTTCTATTTTTCCAGGATCACGATTTGATAATTGTGTGAGTAGGTATACGACCTCTTGCGATTGGTCGGTAATAGAGTCAATTAGGGCAAATCGGTATCGAAAATCCTTTTGGATCGTTAGTTTTACCATCTATTTTTTCAATCAAATGGCGAAGTGAATGTTGGCGTGCAGTAGGCAAATAAACCATTGTAATGAGTGTCCAATCTCTACTTGCAATTGCCTTACAACTCATTCTTAAAGCCCGTGTTTAAAATTTTTCCGTCACAGCCAACAGCAACAATTTCTTCAACAGACCTTAAGCTGTCTATTTAGAAATCGAAGATAATTGATTTTATGTTCCTGATTTGGGAATTACATATCCCAGATAAATAGATCCAAGTTTGGCAAGAATATGTTCTTCTAAGGCGTATCTCTTATAAGTGCTATCTCTATCTCTGTCAGCAGTGTTCTGTTCTTTCTACCGTAAAAGTAGATCCCTGTAATTTTCAAATGCTCCTTGATCCCTTTTTTAACTACGTCATTCGTCTTTTTCGTTCTCTCCTCAATTTACTTCGGTTCAATATTTTCGAAGAGTCGCCCCTGTAGACAACATCGAGATCTTGCAGCACAGCGTTTGCTAGAAGATTTATCGGCAGTGCGATCGCAAGCGTCGGCTAAATTTCTGATATCCATTCGTCGCAGGTCCGTTTGTGTTGCTTTTGAAGTTGAGAGGCTGTCTATTTGAAAATCAAACTCTTTGTTGACGAACTTCAAGAAAAAAAATAGTTTTCCTTCACCGGGGAAATGCTGTATGCTCTAATTGTTGTAAGTCGTTTTCGTTCTTTAGTTCCTTTTTTGCTTGCATACGTTTTTGTATTATCCTTGTCAATTAAACATCGACATTTCCAATAAACATTTCTGTATCTATTCTTTAGTCCTTTAAAAATTCTTGTTCTGTTTTAGGGCAAGTTTTTTTACATTTGCACAAATGAAATCTCTACACTTGCAGATCTAGATATCAAAAAAAATTTCACTTAACTGTCTGAGTTCTAGCTTTTTTAAACACTTTCTATTATATACAGATTTAATGTTTTTTTTTTAATTCCTGAACTTCCCGACGGCACCGATGTAACTAAACTTCGTAACAAGAACAGCAGACTTATGGCGGCCGGCGCCCCGCCGGCGTCAGCGTAATCTTGGTACCGGGGCTTACGTGCGTTAAGTTAAAGTATTTTTTAATGATTTTATGAGTTTATTTATATAGATTTTTGGGCAAACAGCCATGTGTTAGAAAAGATCGAGATAAATCACTTACTTTGAGTTTATGATATTTTTCATAATTTTCCCAATTTTGACTTCAACTAGAGACCTGAAGGTATTATCCTAGAAAGCTAAAATTTTGAATCATAAATACTACTTCAAAAAGACAACTTTCAGTTAGCCAGGATATTTGATATTCGAAATTTCGAGTGGATCTACACAGTTTAAACAATTATTTTTAGAAATTTGTTACATTTTCATTTATTATTTCTATAAATATAATTTAATATTTTCTATAAATTCATTTAATGTTTCTATAAATATATTCAAAGTAATTGAATTCTATAGGAATATTTGAAATCGCTTCAAGACATACCTCCGTGTAGTTGAATGTCTTCATCCCACTAACTTACTTCCGTTCTTTATTTTCTAAAAAGTACCATTTTGGACTTAACTAACTTATACTGTTAGAATTCAGAGACTAAATCTGGAAGTTAAGTAGTTACCATCCCTTTACTGTATATAGGCATTCGTTATTTGTAGAGGTTTATGTGGTTAAAATATATTTTGCACATCTGATACAACAGCTATGAAACTTGAACGTAACCAAGTCATAGTTATAACCCAACAAACATTTTTGTCCAAAATAGGTAAATTTTCCTTCATTTATGACTATGAAAAAATTTGGACTGGGCAAAATTGGGTAAATTTGTAAATTACCTAAGCGTAGAACAAAACTACCGTAATATGGAAGTCGAAAAATTTAAGGCCTTTTGCCTATTGGGGTTAGGTCGAAAATAGGAAAATATTTATTCAGGAGATCCAGCTACGATATTAATTACCTGAATGTGACTTCTTTTTGTCCTGTTTTATACCTGACAGGACTCCATATCCGTATATACGTTAAGAAAGAATTGGAAGAGGATGGAATATAGATTAAACATGTCGTTGCGGATACCGGTAGGTATCCAAAGATGAAGCCTTTTATATCTGTCTTCTTAATTCATAATGGCGGAAGTAAATTTTTCAACATTTAATTTGATTTTCCGAGGCCCGGATGCTTAAAACAATATGCGCGTCAAAATTTTCTGATCAAGTTTATTTTTGCTTATAAAAAACAGACGGACTTCTCAAATAACTACGTTTAAAGAAAATTAAATGCAATTTGACTTTAAAAGAAAAATAATATATTAATCAAATTAACCAAATTCATGTTGTTTCTTTATTATTACATTATCCTCATAGTATTTATTAGTTTGGAACATAAATTTTAATATTTATCTGTTTGATAACAAATTTCTTTCTCTTTCAGCTTTCTGTTATATCGTTCAATTATTTTTTCGTTTTTGATCTATACGGCAATTTGCGTATATAGTCTAATTTAAATTGGACTAATAAGAAATAATTTCCTACTTAGGGATTTTTTTTTATTGGTCAGGGCTAAAAGAGGAAGAATTGTCGACCAAAAATGAAAATGTTATTTTAGGTCAACACCGGACCTATATAGGATCTGTTCTGTGTTCTTTAGCTAGTAATTACTCCCGTTTCTGTCAAATGTCTCTGATGTCGATCAATAGTGAATTATTAAACTACTAGATAGATATTATTGTACAAATTTTCCGAGAAGGGACACTAATTTCAACGAACACTGAAGATTGAATAACTAAAACACACGACGAGACAATACAACGGGTCCTTCTCGACGACTTGCCTTCTTGTTAAGAATAAAAGGAACCTATAAAGATGTTTTCCTTATAAGTCGAAATGTAGGTAACAATTAAGTAATTTTAATCCTTACATATGCACAAATATGTACTTAACTTTAATTCCTTGTCTAAATTTGGCAATTTGATTAGCGAATTTACCTTTAAGCTTTTTGGAGTTTGATGGAATTTCCTAAGTAAAAATTACTTAAATCTGTCCCGAGATATTAACATAATTTGGACTTGACTTTAAATGCGTTTTTTAAGAAAATATTTAGTAATTTTGACCTGTGCCTCTGCCATCATATTCTCACTTTTTTAAACAAAATGAACATATGTCCTTTGAGGTAGGAGGGTCATCCACCTGGGTTCCCCAATCTGGGTGATTATAGTGCACAAAATATGACAATCTTGTGGATAAATAAACATTTTGTCTATACTCTACCGGAATTTTACTCTTTTTTAATAATACGGTGTGTGTTGAACAGTTGCAACATTTGATTTATTTTCTTATAGGGATATTCCCATTATAAGTACATATATCTCGGCTTTTCCCACTCTAGGGCAAACTTTAGAGGGTCTAAGAACATAATGGTCAAGAGCCTTAAGATAATGCATATTTCTTATAATCTTCTTCAAATAAGTAAAAGTTTAGCGTGTAGATCTGCTAGTTAGGAACCTATATTCAAATCTGATAAATCTGTAAATTAACCTCCTCATTCTCAGTCTTGAGATATTATTATTATCACTTTATATATCAGTTGTACTTCTAGACGACTAATTCAGATATTACAAATTTCTGTTTAATATATATCTTTTCTCGCACTTCCCTCACTTACCTAAATGTTTGTATGTACTCATGCACCTTGTGATCTTCATTTTACTCTTCAGAATTATTTACCAATTCTTTATTATACCTAAACGCCTGATTGACTATGCTAATGCAGCGTAAGGACTTCTTATGTGTTGTACTATACATTTTAGATCTCCCACATAAATACATTTACCTGTCAGGATTTTTAAGCTAGTTATTTATCACGGATTAATGATTAAGTTGGTTGTATATTAATAGGTATGTTGGCGTCTATGTTGTATAGATTAACGTATGTTTATTTCAACATAAGCAATGTTCTTGAAGGGGATATAATATGAAATATATGTTTGGATGTCTTTTTATATTTATCCAAAGTTCTTGTCAAGTCAGATGATGTTATAAACAGTCGGTAATCGGAAATGTAAATTTTTAGTAATTATTTATTAAATATATGTTGAAGTTTTAGGTTTGTTTCAGACGTCACTGAACCAATATACTTATTATAATTATGATGCGTTTGCCAGTTTTTTATATAGACTTACCGAAAATGGCAACGCACATGGGTCAAACAAAAATGTATTTGCTATCTTCTGTTTATTGGTATACACCTCTAAACTTCATACTATTTTTTTCTTTTTACTGCTTGACTATATTTATGAAGTTGAAAACACATTAAGGTGGTTAACTATATAAACGAAACACTAGGTTACATAAAAACATATTTAATTTAAAGATATCTTAACATATACATTGATTTATTATACATTAACCCGTAGATTCAAACTCTAACTCTATTTTGTTTATTTCTCGACCTGCAACTGTCTTCTCCATACCTTCGCAGATTGCAAAACTATGTAAATAGCGACATAAGCAAAAAATGATTAACTTGTTTAAGAGTGTTAAACGAGATACCTCGCTCGATCTAAAGATATCTCAACATTTATATGGATTTATTATACATTAACCCGTAGATTTAAACTCAAACTCTATGTTGTTCATTTTTCGCCCTGCAGCTGTCTTCTCCATACCTCTGGAGATTGAAAAACTATGTAAATAACGACATAAGCAAAAAATAATTAGTTTGTTTTCTGGTTAAACGAGATACATCGCTCCATTGAAGTACAAAAAATAAACAGCTTTTAAAATATTTAGATTGTACATTGCGTACATATTAGCTATTTCTTTAACATGGGTGAACCTCTGGAAATTTTTGGGAACCATATTTATGATTTATCCAAATCGAGTAAACATTTACACAGTTATAAGCCATATGAATGCCTAATATATAAAAATAGATCAACTTTGAAGAAATATTATTAGCTATTTCTGATAATGCTCTTGTTTAGATATATCTAGTTGTATTTCGTTAAGTTACCTTGTATATTATTGTTAGACTTTTTAATCCTACTCATGATTTTCAGATTATGAACAAAGCACTTAGCATACTCTAATGCTAGCCTTCGTTGTTTTCGAACTATTGACGTTCGAAAATTGATCTCAGATTGTCTGATTATTAACTAAATTGTTTCTATATCAAACAAAAGTAAACTATATACAATGTATACGATGCCGCCATGTTGGGAAACTACACTATAAGAAACAAGAAAATAATTAAGAGAAAAATTTTTAGACAATTCTTTTTTTAGGTTATTGCAGCCCGTTGATGTTAGCAACATCACTCCTTTTTGAGACAATTACCGTTTAGGTGATATTTTTCTTATTAATAATTTCATTATCATCATCTTTGGGGCGATAATCCCCGGTTAATCTTAGACCGCTCTAAAATTCCTCTTCATTTTGCACTATTCCTAGCGGTTTTCTTCCATCCTTTGACGTTTAGAATTGCAAGTATTCTCTCCATTCCATCTATTCATCTTGGATTGACCTCCGGTTTTCCAACTCTCGGGTGTGGCCATGATGAGTGGCTTTATGATAACGCCATCTGGTATTCTAACTAGATGTTCATTTATCGCTTCAAAGATTTTTCGAAACTTTTCTTTCAAAGATACCCAAGATCATTCGCTACTTTGCTTAAGAGTTCAGGCTTCTGCCCCAAGAACTGATCTTATAAGTGTCTTGTAAATATTTAATTTCATATTTGGCTGTATTTTGTTGCAGGTATGTTTTAGAGAAATAGTACGATAGGCGATGTTTATTCTTCTTTGGCTCTTAACGATATTTGTGTTTGTTGTGCTTACCAGGGAGCCAAGGTACGTAGATTGGCTTGCTTGTTCAAAGGTATAGTTTCCAAACGGAATGCCCCGTTGAGCAACTGGGACTTTGTTACCAGCATGTAATTTATTTTCTCCTGGTGGTTAACTTTCAAACTCATTTCTTTAGCTGAATTTGCCAGAGTCATAAAATGTGTCATAACACATTACGCTTGCTTCCACCTATAATGTTTAGGTTATCTTCGTATCCAGAGATCTGTATTAGTCTGTTATATATCGTCCCGTTTACATGAACACCGGTATTTCTGACTACCTTCTCTCTAAGGCAATATTAAAAGGAACGCACGCCAGAGCCTTGTTTTACACCGTTTTTTACATCAACGATTGTAGAGTACTCATTTTGAAATTTTATGCATGATATAACGTTGGTCATTGTTGTTTTGGTCAGTTTAATAAACTTAGCTGGTATTATAAACTCTATATTGCGATTTACACTATCGTATGCGGCCTTAAAATCAACTAATAAATGGTGGGTGTCATTGGTAAAATCCGATGTTTTTCCAATATTTGTCTTAGGGAATGGATTTGATTGACGGTTGGCTTTCCTGGGGTAACGCCACATTTACATTGTCCTACTATATTGTTTAAAAAAACCTTGAATCTCTCATAAAGTACATTAGTAAAGATTTTAGGGCTTAAGGGCGCTTAATCAATAGCGAAATCACCGCAGGAATTTACAAAGGTTTGTTTTGCTTTTTGATTTCCTTTGCTCTGTTTTAATAACTTTTAATTAAAGTGAGCCTTATAACAATTATAACTATCGTTTTCTAGGAAAAACTACTTTTGCAATTTGTTGAACCCAATGGTTGACTATATTTTTGCATTAAAAAAACTGATTTATCTAAATAAGATTCAATAAATGAAGTTGTCAAATAGTATTTAATCCTAAAGTGTTCACAAGTGATGAATACTTATCAAGTACACCAGTCATTTGAGTCCGCTTTTAAATTAGTTGTTTCCACCATCCATAGCCATCTATAAATATTCTAATTAATTAAAACACAGGTTTAAGTTAATTTTCAGATTCTGGCTAAATTATTAATTAAATGTAGGCATTTAATTTTTACAAACAATCTGAAATCGATCCATTAAGTAGTTTTTTAGGCTGAATTTTACATTATTTCATTAAGCCGCCATTTTGTTTCGTCATCATGGATTCGTATCAAAGTTTTATCTACGTAATACTTGATTGACTACAAAATTTGAAATAAATTGGATAAGTTATTTTTTAGTAATATATTTTTTTAACATCTCACTAGACCATCATTTTCTTTTGCAATATCGGATTTCCATTAAAATATTACCATGTGTAATGTGGTCATCCCCATATGCCCCTTAAATTTTGACAAAATATTGAAGTCAATCGAGCGAGTAGTTTTTAACTATGCCGCGAACATATGGACAGAGCGACAGATAGACAGACCGTGAAATGTAAATATCTAAAAAACTTCAAAGGGTGATTTTTCACGATTAAATACTTCCCTTTTACAAGGAAGTAAAACCTGATTTATTTAAGCAAAATTGATTTTTTTATGTTGAAGCTATTATAAAAATTAAAATAACGATTAAATTTGTCAAATTAATTTTTTCCGTAACTTTTAACGATACTTTAAGAAATTTAGATAGTTCATGGCACTCTAGATTTAGAATGTTGTCCTGTATTCAAATAACTCTAAATATATAATAGGGCATTCCATTTAAAATTCACAATTTTTGGTAATTTGCGCCTAAACCGGTGTTAGAATGTTACATATAATGTTTAAAATTAATTCTTAACCATTATTTAATAATACCAAGTTTCGATTTTCTAGTATTCATACTAAAGACTTTACAGCGGTGGGACAAATTTCAGAAACCCCCGGTATATTTTTTTCGTTTTCAGTCGGCTGTTTCATGTTTTTAGGCTTTTCTGTATACTGGACAAAAATTTTTCTATACAAAAAATAAAATACATTTTACGTGTTCCATTTTTAAATATTACGTAGTTACTATATAATCGAAAAAAAAAAAAGAATCTATGCTTTCACGATTTTGTAGAACATTTACCCCAACTATTTCTGTTTTCAATTTAACTGTTACCAGTTTGCCTATTCAAAAAATATGATTTTTTTACATTTACAACACGTTGGTACAGACACCATATTTTTTTCTCTTGAAGGATGTTTTTCCTATTTTAGGGACTCTACAACGTCGATTAAACCCAATCAATTTATTATTATATTATTTACCTATTTTTCTAAAATTTTCGCGACTACAATATTTTCCCTGTATAGGATACATATTAATAACATAATATACCGACTATTAGGTATACGGAGAAGTATTTGTGTTCATCTTCTTATTACACCAAATTCCATTCCAATTTAATAATTCCATTGGAACATAAAGGGAAAACAATTTAACCATCTGCATCTCAAACGTTTCTTCTTTTAGGACTTCCCCATCAAGGGATGACCATATTTTTTGAAACACCCTGTATGTGTTCTCAAGGGTAAGAATCCTTAAATCCGGAATTCACACCCTCATTCCCTCCACCGCCACCTCCATTTTAATCATTCTTAAGCTCAATGTACTCTACTTTCTGGAGACATTAATAAGATTATATTTCCCGACATCAATTTCCACCCCAAACCACTCTCAAGAAACAATACACATATTTTTATCCGAGACGTCAATACAATCCTATACGATATTTTTAATTAAGCCTTCCTAAGTTTTCCCTTAGATCTAATTCTCGTCTTTTGCCTCAAAAAGTAATCGAGATATGCTCAAATTGAGACCATAGGATTTTTTCAATTTAGTCCCCACCCCCAACCTATCCCGAAGAAATTATTACAAATATTTACCTCAACCCTCTTGCAACCTCTCGGCCTCATCCCGCCCATTTTTAAAAAAGAAGTAGTTGTCTTAACCTCCAAACTACTAATCTCCCTTTATATTTTCACCCTTTTTATCAGTTTATACCGCCCTAATTCCCCAAAAAAATTATAAAAATATTTATCTTACTCAGTATTTTAAATTTAACTTTCCCAATAATTTTAAGCGACGAAATAATTAAAGACGTATTATTTTCGCATTAAAGGTTAATACTTCAGTATATAATCATGCATTTTTCATAATAACTTACACAATTTAAAGTCAACTTTTCACAAATATCTGTATATTTAATACGAAATCGAAAAAGACTAACTGTGGAATTTCTTCTTGAATTTTTCTCTCTCTATAAAAGTATAAAAGAGTAAAAAAGCCGGTCCGTTCTTCCTCAAAGTTTTCCGAACATGTTCACCGGCTTTCTTGAGTCCGTGAACATTTCATGCCCCGCGTTTTCACCCTTTGATTATCTACCTGCTGCGTTTAAGCGATATTTTTTGTAATAGAAGTTATAACCTTAGACATGAGCTATGTTAATTGAAATGCTTGAAATTTTCTGTTATGTGGGTCTATCTCCGACCTTTAATTAATTCAATTAAATTTGGAAAATAACCCCCTTGTACGGTTTGATATTGTCCTAAATTGATAATAAAATTCATTTCTTACATTTTGAAGCATATTCGAAGTTATAAGTTGACATTCTGTACTAATTCTGTCTTTCAATATATCCGTATTGTCTGGGTGGTTACTTAAACTTTATTTTTCAAATGCCACAGAAAATAATGAAGGACGTGAAGTCAGGGTTTCTGGCTGGCCATTCAATTTCACCCGTTCTGCCGCTCAACGATTTGGAAAAGTAGTGTAGTGAAAATGTAATGTCGGTTGTGTCGTTAAGCATAAAGGGGATCCGTCGGAAAAAATTATATTACTCAAAAAATTTTAAATTTCTTCACATATATTCATCACAATTTCAGAAAATTCTATTCGGCGATGAAAATCATTTTCAAATGGTTCTTGAACCAATGTAATTTTATAAGGATGTTACGTTTAAGAACAGTCCTGACAGATATGAAACCAGCATCTGACCGATATTGTATTTTCTAATTCTACACAAAACTCATTTAAAAGATATAACGATTTAGAGAGTATTATTTATTATCATTTACCTTTTATACTTTTTCTATGCTTTTACTGTCAAACGCAATACCAGTATTTGAAATTATATATCTTTCCGAAAAAAAGCCGATTACTCTTCTTATGATTAGAGAATTCGGAGATCGCGAACGATCTTACAAGCAAGCCCAACATCTTTATAATATAACTTTTCAAGAGCGCCTTCCTATTTTCAAATCTACAGTGATAAGGACAATTCAGAGGCTCCATCAAACTGGAAATTGCAAATATCGTCAACGATCAGAGAGGCCGAAAACGGTCAACAGTGAAGAAAAAAGTTTACAAATATTGCAGCATTTTGTAGAAGATCAAAATTTATTGTTACACAAAGTTGCAAATTGGTCAGATGCTGGTTTTGATATCTGTCGGGACTGTTCTTAAAAGTAACAATTTTCATCCCTATAAAGTTAGACTGGGTCAAGAACTATTTGAATATGATTTTGATCGACGGATGAAATTATGATAAATAAATGGGATGAAAATCTTTTTTTTTGAATAACATCATTTTCTCCGGCGAGTCTACTAGTACGCCAAATCGCCCAGTTCGCCCACAAAATTGCCCATGTTGGGCTCATGAAAACCCTCACTGGATGCGTGACACACACTCACACACACACACACACAATCTCACACACACACATACGCGCAGTATTCTGAAAATATCAATGTTTGGGTATAATTCATAATGAAATAATAGGCCCGTTTTTTATTGATGGTAATGTAAATTCTGAGAAATATCTGCTGACGTTACAAAATTAAATATTACCTGACATTATAGTAGGAAGACGAGCCAATGTTCAGTCGACATGCTCCCGCAGTACGGCACTCCTGCACAAAATCCCAGATTGGTGGATCGGTAGAAGGGGTGAAATTGAACGGCCAACCAGAAGCCCTGATCTCACGCTGTTTGATTACTTTCTCTGCGGGTATTTGAAAAATAAAGTTTATGTAACAAAACCAGACAATATTGATATATTGAAAGATGTAATTAGGATAGAATGTCAACTTATAACTCCGGATATGCTTCAAAATGTACCTTGCATTTGTTTTTAATTTTAAAAATTCAATTAAAGAAGTTTAATTACATTTAATTGTTAAAGTATCTTTTGTATTTTGTGAGAGAACGTTACGCAATGAGTAAGTGTACGCATTAAACTTCACGTAGATGTCGCCACATCTGACCACTTGAATACTGAGTTGCCTATCGAAGATTGTTGAACTAGGTAGTGTCGGCTGTGCGTAATTGTAAATAAGCTAGAGGTACGTAATGTTTTTCTAGGTATTTCTTATTTATTTTGCCTTATTTCGTTACTGTACTGACCGTAACATAGTCCGTTTATGGCCACTTGCTATATGAGGATTATTTGAGCAGAATATTGTTAATTCAAAAAAAGATCGAAGTAGCTCCACCATTGCCATTAATTTTCGTAGCGTTAACCGTGTTGGGATAAGTGCACGAAGGAATGCGTACGCATGCGTACACTTACCCCAGTTACTTTACACGACTATAATATGAGATGCATTTTAAACCATAATGCCTCGAGAATACAAAAAGTAGTGTTCTGATCAAAAAGTCTGCACTGCAGAGCAGATGGAAGCGGTCAAGAACCTGATAAAAGATTGAAAAAGTAAACGAGCTGCAGCACATATTGTTGGAATACACGAGAGCACCTTGCAATTTTTTTGTGACACATAAAATAAAAAAGTTGAAGGAGGAAGAAATGATAGAGGATCACTCAGTACGCTTTCGACAATATAGACAATCTGAATTACAATTTTAGAACTATAAAAAAAAAGTTTTATTATAAATGATATACTGGAAGAACTACTAATATCTGTAGTTACTCAGTAACGCAATTTGCATGACAATCAGCGAGTAAAGAAAAAACCTTCATTATACTTAATATATGATACATAAATTATGCTAGTGCCATTGTTACATTAATTAAAGAAATTCCGACGAATTTATTAATATTGTCTTTTTTTGTTTAAAATCTAAAAATATATAAAAGATACTTCACGTTTTACCTGTCTGTGGGTAATTACCCCCGCTCTTGGACGAATATATAATCACATCTAAAACTTTATAATAATTTGCTTGCTTTCTTATATTTAGCAAAGCACACTTGTTGCTATTATTTATTTTATAATTCCATACCAAAACAGCCCATTATATAACACGCATTTATATTGTTTATCCTTTAATGATTTACATTTCATTGTAATTATTTTGATTTTTACGAAACGAATAAATTAGATGTTTCAGGGATACCTCTCGAATAAAATATTTTAATTAGGAATTTAAATGATTATCAAAATTAAATCTAAATCATTTATACACCAAGGTGCTAGCAGTGATTTGTACATCCGTCTGAAAAAGCCTACTTGATGTTTGCGTGAGAACAAAATGATTGAATAGAAAAATATATATTAAGATCTAATTACTCTGTAAACAAATACTATTTTTACAGTTATTTGAAATATCTTATAAAAATATACTCAACTGATTCTCCAACTGTATAGATCCGAAATCGATTAGTGTAAAAGTTATAGAGTTATGTGTGGCAACTGTACGCGATTTTAGAAAAAAACATTTGTAGAAAGAAAAAACGATTTTATTTTGAAATCAAATATAGTTTATTATCATGTAAGGAAATAAAACCAAAAAAAGGAAACACATTTTTTTGTTAAAGTAATCATCAAACTAGTTTCTTCAAAAAAATAAGTCAAATTCGTATGCTTACCCTGTACAAAGGGTAAATATGCCCACTTTAAAGGTTAAATGTACGCTCTATAGCTACTTACACTTGGGTGCACTGGTCACGGGTAAATATCCCATTTACATAGTCAGTGCATTTTTCGTGCCACCAGGAATTACATACATTGAACTTTATCAAATACTCAGTAGGCGGATCTTCAAACTTTTCAGTGCAAAATGGAGAAGAGATATTTGTTTTTGATTGTTTGATGCCAGAGTTTCCAGGCTTATTCTTTATGGCTTTTTTCCAACGTTATGCCCTTTACCTTAGATACGCGTACATTACTTTCTTTACTATCCTTCAGTTTCTGTTTTTCCTCGGACTATTGTAATTATTTCCGATTTAGAAGCATTTGTGCATCTTGTTTCTGTATGCTTTTGGCAGTGGACTTATATCTGTCAGTGGAATGTGTGAAGACGGTTTAGAAATATTGGTGACAGTAGGAGATGTTTAAGGTTCTTGTGACTGTACTTCGATAGTTTCGAAGTCATTTGACATCTCTGGTCGTTCTAATCTTGAGGGTGGCGCTTCAGAGGCTATTGAATGTTTTCAATAGCCTCTGAAGCGACTCAGCAGGTTCCTGTGCCATAGGTGTTAAATTCATTGTCTTTGTTGTCTGCTCATGTATCTCAGCAATCGTTACCATTTGTTGAGGTCTTGAATTTTGTGCGAGTGTTGAGTCATCAGCAGCCACAGAATCTGGAAGATCTCGTGGAACTGATCCAATGTCAATAATATCTTGTTCAAGTGTTACAAACATATCAGTTACAGATGCCGGGTCCGCTTCTGTAAAAAGTGCGGTATTATAGGGATAAATTCCGGGAACTTGGAATTCAGCTGTTGGGTTCCCAACACTTGCAATTTTTCTGAAAGGTTTGTCAAAAATCGGGGCAATCTGATATTGATTTATTGCTCCTCCAGGGTGCTGCGCCAGCCACCTATCACACAGGGTACTGCGCCATCCACCTATCACATTCAACAGGATATTGACCTTTCAGCGAGATGAAAAATGCTCGATCTAAAGGCTGGATCTTGTGGCTGATGTGTGGGGTCAATGTCAAGACAATTATTCAATTTTCCCTACAGTATAATGTGGCTTGAAGACTAATATGACTTGAACGATTAGAAATACTGGATTTTCTATGTTTGGTGCTACGTGATATTTGAAGTATCCTAACCAGTGCAAGTATAAATCTGTATTAATGAATCCCGAATCTGAAGTCATGCCTACACCCCTAAACAAATGCAGGTGGTACATAATTTCCAGTCGCATTAACACAACGAATTACATTTACTGTGTGACCACGTTCCCCCGAAATAATTTTATTGACATTCTTCTTCCCTTTTAAAGAAATAACTTTAGGTGTCTTCTTGGGAACTGTACTTATCCCAGTTTCATCCGTATTAAACATTCTTGCTGGTGGAAAATGGTATTTGTTCTGACACTCCTCCAAAATTGCGTAAAACCGTCGAACTTTTACTGAATTGAACTCAATAGCAATTGCAATACTAGTTGGTGTGGTTTGTCTAAATCTCCGTGACTTTCGAGAAACCCATAAAACCAATCCTTACCTGCAATTTTCATTGTTTGGTCAAACCTGTTTTCAATTTTATTCACCTCGGCAAATTCAGAAACTATTTTTCTTAATGTGGAAAGGTTTAATCATAGAACATCTCGTCAGTCTTCTTGCAATAATTGCAGATCTTCATCTGGAAAAAAAAACAAAAAATGAGCAAGAATTGAATTAAGAGAAAACTAGAAAAAAAAGTTTTCTCAAGGTGCTCTCGTGTATTCCAACAATATGTGCTGCAGCTCGTTTACTTTTTCAATCTTTTATCCAGGTTCTTAACTGCTTCAATCTGCTCTGCAGTGCAGTGTTTTCGATCAGATGATGTTGATTCTTAGTCCTTCACGGATGGAAAAATACAATGTGTTTTCATTCCGGGTGTATATCCGTTCACTACTGTCGTCCTGAAAAAAACAGTTTTGCTGACGTCTGAGTCTCTAATCGGACGCGAGAAAGAAAGCTTTGAAAATGCCAAATGTGATTTTGGCGAAACGTCAGCAAAACTGTTCTTTTCAGAACGACAGTAATGAACAGATGTACACCCGGAATGAAAACACATTATACATACATATATATATATATATATATATATATATATATATATATATATATATATATATATATATATAGTCTATAGTACATTTATTTTCTAATAGCCAAGCTTTCGATATAATTAATTTCTTCTTCAAGGCTCTATAATAACATAATTATCAGAAAATTAAGGTATTTTTTACAATTAAAAAGTACCTATCTAAATATTTGTTAGATTTATTTTTTAGAATGAAAACAATAGCCTCTAGAATCTGAATTAATAACTTAATTTGAAAATAACACCCATATTATATTGCCATTTTTGACAGTTTGACAGCTGTTAATTCTAAATGTAAAAACATGTATATCTAAAATATTGCGTAGGACGCAGATTCCTAACAAATACGGTTTAAATGTTGGACTCAAAATTAGCTTTGACAATTGTCAAATATTTTTATTGAAAACATCAGATATTCTATCAATCTAGATTAAAAACATTTTAACAGCCGTGTTATTATTTTTGTAATAATTTTTTTTTAAATATAGGTAAACAAAAAAAAAACAGTATCTACGATTTCCACAATTTTTTCATGTCAAAACAATTACCTTAAGTATATCTGTTTTCAATTACACGGTTATCGGTTTGTGCGTTCTCAAAATACACTTTTTTACGTTACTATACCTTTTAAAAATATCGAAGGATCTACGCTCATAGTTCACAAAATCTATTTCCCGCGAGTCTCTGATCCGTAGTATTTTTAGTGCAAACGGTTGAAACGAACTGGTTTGTCTGTTCTCAAGTTATCCTTCGAGCGAATTTTGTGTACACATATGCACACATCCGTATAGGCATTATTATTTTTCTTGTGCAAATATGTCTTTCATTTTCTAAGTTCTCTAAAACGCCGAGTCAAAATCCAACTTATATTTTTCAAAACATTTCGCGTTTACAATACCCAATATGTATATCCTATAGATTATATTAATAATACAATATGTGGGCTATTATATGGGAAAGTAAAAATATGATGTTAATATTAAGTTAATGGTGGTAATGGAAAATAAATATTTTTAATCGTCTAAAATTTTCACTAAGAAAACATTTTGCATATCTAAATTCAGAATGCCTTAAAAAACTAAAACCCTATCTATACCTTCTATCAAAACATTTAGTTTGTATATGCCCTATCATATCCTAAGTCCTACATGTAAAACATCTGAAACCCTTAATGGTCACTATTGATGATTATCAGTCAGTATAAGTATAACAGTTTGCAACAGCCTTAGAAATTTTGTCAAACTAATTGTCGTGACTTGTTAGTCAAAGCTACACAGCTGGCAGAGCCAGGCCATCTTGAAAAATTGGTCACAATTTAATGGCAAATAGAAAAATAATATATTTTTGCTTAAAACTTGGTTTTATCCAATTTTTCGACTTCGTATAAAAAAATGTAAATCTATGTTTCGGAAAAAAAGATGAAATTTTTGACTTTACGAAGGCCCAGAGAATGGCAAATAGAATTCGTACACCCTACAATTCAAAAACATTTTTCAAAATTCACACTTAAAACTGATCGAGTTATTATTAGAGATCTTTACACAATCTCTAGAGAAAATATAGATTTTTTTTTTGTATATTTCCCTGATTCACCTAGGATTAATCCTTCATATGCTACAAGGCGAAACGTAAAACAATAGCGAAATATATAGACAAACCATTGCAATTTTATTTCCAAATAGTTTGCCCTGTATAATGTGGAGAATAATTTTAACCATGTGGTTTTTGAAGACATCGGAAAAAATTTGGGATCCCATAAACAAATTCCGCCCCTCGTTACTGTCCTCGAAAAAAATATAGTGAAATATGGGAAAATTGAAAACAGCTTTTTTTTTGTTTTTCTGCGTTTCATCAGCTTTTGAGGTATAGGCATCCTATAATAATTTTAGATCTTCTTTATATTTCCCATCGAACCCCCTTTTACCTTGACAAAGTAGTCAGAGTCTCAACTCCGCAAAATACCTTCAAAGTTACCCCATTTTTTACCCTTTTTTATTTTTTTTAAGTGACATCCCGAACTTCGATATAGCCCGTTAACGAACTTGTCCGAGATTTTTGGACGAGCCTCACCGCGAAATATTATGTTATAGCAAAACCTAAAACTTAATAAATTATTTATATATATATATATATATATATATATATATATATATATATACATATAGAGGGTGTTTCATAACTTATCCACGAAATTTTAACCACATATGCACTGTTACGAAAGAAGTTGATTTCTCAAAAAAAAATGCAATAAAAGTCGTACAGAAATCGAGATAATAAAATAATACAGTTTACCAGTTCACTTACTTATAAAAGCTGTTCAAAATTGTTTCCATTGGCTTCAATGCAAGCTTGGACGCGTCTAATCCAATTTCGGCGCACTAACTGTAATACACCTCCTTCCTGCTATGCTTGAAGTCTCAAATTATGGGCAACCACTGTGATTCGGTCACGCAGATCTTCAATATTCTGAACTGGAGTACGGTATACCTCGTTTTTCAAGTATCCCCATAAAAAGAAGTCCAGAGGATTTAGATCGGGAGACCGTGGAGGCCATGCAATTGGCCCACCCCTACCGATCCAGCGTATCTGCTGTACCTCATTCAAAAAATTACGAACTTCTAAACGAAAATGCGGTGGTGCCCCATCGTGCAGAAACCACATCCTTGCTCGGACCGCCAATGGCACATCTTCAAGAAGGACCGGCAAATCATTCCGAAGAAATTCCAAATACTGGTGTCCATCCATCAGATCTGGCAATATGAACGGTCCAATTAGACGTTCATCGACAATACCTGCCCACATGTTTAAAGAAAAACGATGTTGGAAGTTTGTCTGGACTATTGCTTGAGGATTTTCAAAGAACCAAACGTGTGTATTGTGAAGATTGGTTATACCATTACGAGTAAAAATTGATTCATCGGTGGCGAAAATATCAGCTGTAAAACGGGTATTTCGAGCATTTTTTGCAACAACCACTCACAAAATCTTATTCTGAGGG
The DNA here is from genome assembly GCA_030620095.1 of Kuschelorhynchus macadamiae. Lineage (NCBI taxonomy): Eukaryota > Metazoa > Arthropoda > Insecta > Coleoptera > Curculionidae > Kuschelorhynchus > Kuschelorhynchus macadamiae. Next base: position 211,830 of record JAUTXW010004474.1, on the reverse strand, counting down.
GGTAATCTGTGAGCAGCAACGCCTGGACTGTCTGGACATGATAAGGGTACAGTTGGGCTTCATGCAACATGCGCCACGCTGTCGCATGTGAGACTTCTGGTACCTGTTGGGCTAACCTCCTTGTGCTTATTCCTGGATTTTCTTCCACAATGTGCAAAATTTCTTCTTCGGCATTTAAAACGCCTTGTGGGCGAACCCAACCCCCATCCACCCCACGTCTGGGGCGCAAATCTCCACTAGCACGTGCACGTAAAACAACTGAAGTAAATTTTTGTGGATGTGGTATGTAATATGTGCCTATTCGGAAATCGGTTTGCATACAAACGAGAAGCCGCTTGCGAATTTTGCCCTGTTTCTCCGTACGCTAAAACAATATCCACTATCTCCTCATTACTGTACACATGTGCCATTTTTAATAAATATCGAAAAACATAAACTCGCAAAATACTTTTTTTAAATTCACAAAAATGGACCGTTGTTCATTCAGATCACTCACGATACAGATTAAACATTATTTACATGTTCTTATCAATATGAAAAAACAAAAAATTCCTGGTATTTTGTTTTCTTTAGTGGATTGGTACAACATTTGCTACAAGAAATTATTAATGAGGGTTGTGATATCGCAACGATGAGCGCAAAATACAGATACTTATTTTTCATTTTGTTATTGACACTCAGAATTATAACCTAATTTCTGTAGGACTTTTATTACATTTTTTTTTAGAAATCAACTTCTTTCGTAACAGTGCATACGTGATTAAAATTTCGTGGATAAGTTGGGAAACACCCTGTATATAGGGTGGGCCAACAAGAATGTCCACATTTTTAAATTTGTAATAATTTTTTTATTTATTATTATTATTTAATAAAACTTTTAAAGTATATTCACAGGTATATTGACTACAGAACGATATATTGAAAATAAATGAGATTAAATGTTTTTATTGTACAGGGGGATGAAAAAGGGGAGTTTTGTATAAAACACTCACAAAAAATATTTTTAATATTATAGATCATTTAATGATCAGTCGTGTATCTTACATGCCATAAACTTGCGGCAATAATATGTTTTATAATATAAGCTGGATTTCGAAACAATTATAACTTATTAGCAACTTTAAGATAGAAGTATTTTATCAGTTTGTTTTTCAACTGTGAAATATATTTTTAGAAATATTTATAATCAATAGCAAAAGTATAGTTCGAGAGGGGATAGAACCCGCACCTCTGGATCACTAGTCCACTGCTCTAACCAATTGCCCTATCGTACCACTGATAAGCAATTCGGTAGAACTTGTACATATTCAAACCCACCAGTATCATAACCATTGTTGATCCTGCCAAATATTCTAACATTATAACTGTTGATTTATAAATATGTCTAAAAATATATTTCACAGTGTAAAAACAAACTGATAGAATACTTCTATTAAAAAAAATGTAGTCAAAGTTCGACAGATTTTAGTTTCTGGGCAAAAACGGACGTTTCAATGAAAACCTTGTAGAAAAGGAAATATCCCACATATAACTCGAAAAGTAGTACGAATATTTTCCAGTTATCCTGTAAAAAAAGACAATTGAACCTCATTAACTTTCTGTAGGTTTATTTATAACCTATATATCTAAGAATATGTGAAATTTGATTAAACATTTTTAACAAACATAAAAGTATTCATTCCGGGTGTACATCCGTTCACTACTGTCGTTCTGAAAAGAACAGTCTTTATTCGGACGCGAGAAGGAAAGCTTCGAAAAAGCCAAATGAGATTTTGGCGAAACGTCAGCAAAACTTCTTTTTTCAGAACGACAGTAGTGAACGGATGTAAACTCGGAATGAAAACACATCGTATTTTTCTATCCGTGAAAAACTAAGAAGCAACATCTCAAAGTCTCCTGATTCCTAATTTTTTTAAATTAAAAACACAGTAAAAATATATACATACATACACGTAAACAACATTAAATGCATTGAAACGTTAAATGGCTTAAAATCACTAATTCTACACTTTATAATAAATTTAAAAAACTTTTTTTAGTATTTTCTTTGGTGATAACGCAATGACTTAAAATATTATTACACTAAGTTTCATAAATAAATGTCTCTATTTGACAAAAACATTCATAGATACAAATTTAACACACAAATATCTATTATACTTATAGTTTACTTACGCACCTTGGAGAAGCAATTTGCTTGGTGGAATGTTAATATGGCGAAATTATGAGACTGATCAGGTCTAGAATAATTAGGATATCATTTTTTTTTGGCTCTAAAAACTTTGTTCTTTATCTGATCCTTGGCACCTGTGAAAACAAATATTAATATTTTTAATTAATATGGAGACGCAAGTTAAATTTCTGTTTAAAATTTATACAGGGTTGAGACGATTAGATTTTGAATTTACATTACTTTCCGATTAATTAATTAAGTTGAAATATATTTGACTTAAAGCACTAACATTTTTTTATCATTTACTGCTTGGCTCTGCTTGTTTTATTGCGATCATTTCCTTAACTGTTAACTTATAATAATTTTTATCTTGGGCTAAAATCTAGGTTGCATTAAAGCTGAACTCATGTCTTGTTTTATGTTTATAATTATGAAGAGCAGTAGATGCATTTTCAGTATATTTTTTGGCCTTTAATACGGTTTTCTGAGTATTGTGTTATACCGATATATTTCTTAGGACAATTTAAACATGGAATTGTATAAATTACGTTTGATTTCTTTTGTGGTGAAACTTTACTTTTTAATGGCGTGCACAGAGAATTTAATAAATTTTGGCTTTATAACAAACAGTAATGTTATGTTCTAAAACAATATACTTTAATTTTTGTGATAGGTTGTGTACGTACGGTAGTGCCACGTCTTTAGTATCTTGGTTCTTTATTGGTTCTTCCTTTTGTATAAGATAAGTAATAAAGATAAGATCTTTGTTTAAAATTCCTTAAAATATTTTTTCCTGGATAATGGTTGTCTGTTTAACTTTTTCTAGAGTTTCTGGTCAGTTTTCTAGAGTTTATGGTCGGTATTCTGGAGAGGTTAGAGCGATTGAGCAGTCCGTTAATCTTATTACTACACTATTTTGGTTATTTAAATGGTTACTTAGCAATTAAAATACAATTCTCGACTTAAGGAGCTATTTTTTTTGCAAATTTCACGATACCCTTACATAGTTACGTCAATTGTACGTCGTGTAGTCGATAGGATTTGTCATATCTAATTAAAACATTTCTTACTGGTGTAATCTGATCTGAGGCTTTCGGCATTTTATCTTGTATTTTGCAAGAAAAGTTATTTTTTTATCTACTTTAATATTGCAAAACGTTACTATTCTTTGTGTGATAATTTTGTTGCAATCATGTTTTAGCAAAGGCATGTTAATATAAATTCCTATAAACGGAGTAGATTTGTTTAGAATTGGCATACAATCGACATTATACTGTGAGATATTCTTGGCGGAGGCTAAATATATAAATAATGACCTCTATTTTTTTACGTAAGGTCGTACCACTTAATGTGAGTAACTTTATATAGGGATGGGTTTTTTCAACTGGTAGAAGTGACTAAAATGTGAATGAAATTTTGAAGATGTAAATAGATTATCATAAATATATAGAGTTTTTAAAATTCTGGACCATAGTAATATTATGCAACTAGTTTTAACGAAAAAATGATTGTGTACTTAAAAACTACAAATAGAAATTTTTGATTCCTTAGCAAATTGTATTCTAGTGAAAAATAGTGCATAAAAAAAATAGTTTGTCAGGGGTAAACGTTAGCTCAGATATACAGGATGTTAAAAAAAGAAAAATACCCGACATGAATCTGTATAAAGTGGGGTTAGGTTATAAGAAAGGGAAAACATTTATTTGAAAAAAGTCCAAAGAATAAAATTTAAAGACCGCTTGCAACTAATAGAAAATGCCACATTTTCACCACAAGTTTTGCTAGATATAATAAGAGACTATTCATCGTTTAAAAAAAACATGACAATGGACAAAACAGACGAAACAATATAAATGTATATTTCAGAATGCTTTTGAGTAGTTTTCTTTTTCATTTTCATTTCATTTCCTATTTCTCCCCTTTGCTTAGGATGATAATTTAGATGTGATACTCGATGTTTAAAACTAAAATAAAATATCGTATAATACTAATAAATGTAGTCGCTAGCTGATAATTTTCAATAACGATTTACTTGCACAAAGCAATCCAACGGTAACACAATAAGGCTATTTACCAGGCGATAGAAACATTTACATCAAAAACCAAGATGGCCATCCGATATACTGTTAGCCCCATGATCCGAAAATGTCCACAGAAAAAAAAATTAATCGCAAACAAAATAATGACGGCACGAAAATTACATTTTTTTAAATGGGTTACTATATTTTTATGCATCTTTTTTTGATTAATCAAATTTTTCTACGTCAAATCAACCTAATACATTTTTTTTGCTATTTTCGCCAGTTTTTGAAAGAATAAAATATTTCACTTTACAGGGTTAAATAATACCTAAATAAGTTAAAGGTGAAAAATAGATGTGATTGTCTGTTGCCATAATATGTCACTGTCTAGGTCTCACTATTATTTGCTAAAAGTTGTTTTGAAAGTCTTTTTTTTCAATTATTGCCATGAGACTTTCGTTTGAAGTGCGAATGCAAATAATAAAAATATTTTATTAATGCGGAGAAAACGCCCAAGAAACTAGGGAATTTATTCGCTTTTATGAAGAAAATATATCAATGAATGCCATTTCACGGACAAAGATTTGATTCGAGCATACAAATTCAATTAGGAATTAACTGTAAAAATACTAACCTTAACTATAAAATAAAGTATAATATGGTCTGCTTGGTTTAGATTATTAATTTCAATAATAATTTTCTTCGATATTTTGATTTTTTTCGATCTATTTATATATATATATATATATATATATATATATATATAAATACTCTTTTTAATCGGGGTTAGATAGTGAAAGGGAAATATATGAAAGGGTAATTTTTAACAGTTCCGTTGCTAAGCCGTTGCCCTGGATACCGTGGAATATCTCGGACTATGTGATTGATCTCATAGCATTTTATCTCATATAATTTATTATTGGTTTCTTTTCCACGGAATATTGCAGATCTTGTAATTACTTTATTTGCTCGAATAAAATCTTAGTCCTTAATATGGCATTCGCTGATACATTTCTTCCATAAACGCGAATATATTTTGGGCTAGTTTCCTGGGCGTTTTCTCCGCATTGATAATATATTTATATTTTTTGCATAGCACTGCTAGAGAAAATCTCACTTTCAAAACAACTTTTAGCAAATAAGGTAAATGTACGTTATATCGACAACTTAAAGGATTTGCAGGGTTTAAAATTCGATTCCATTTTTGACGACTGTGCTTGTTTATAGAACTTTTTTTCTATAAAAATATTTGTCCAGAAATGACCAAATGTACCCTATACCGATACTTTTAAAAAGCATTGTCTCGGTTATCGACATCACATTTGACCTGGTATCGACAGTTACTAGTCTGATTAAATACCAGAGCTCTTCCTAATTTTAACGAAAAACAGACTCACAGAAAAAAAAGGTTTTGCCTTTTGCGAAGCAGAAATAAGAATGTAATAAGTTACTGTCACTTTTTTTAATAGTTAGAAGTAGCTTATATATTATTATTCAAATTTAAGTATGAAATAGTATAGTTCTTGAACACTATATGGTAGTACATCTGGTTTTTCTGGCCATATCTAGTGTAGTCCATTTTCTTTCATGTGGTCGACTTCATATGTAACATTTTTATTTATCTTCCCTGTGGCTAAAATTTTTCCTGTCAATAGTTGATCATTAGAATCGACGATGACTGAGACACCTAGAAAGAAATAGTTTTATCATTCTGAAATCATACAGTTTTCTTACTTACCTATCTTAGTATAGTCTTCTTTTTTAAAAGATAAAGTTTCTAGAATCTGTGGCTTTTCCTTTTTTTCTAAACTATTTTCTCCGCTATTTTTCACTTTGGTATTGGTCTTTTTCTTTTTAGCATGCAAATCTTTTTCTAAGTTTTTGTCGAAGTTTGACTATAGCAGTTTTTTTTCATTTCTAGCCAAAATAATGATTTTTTTATAGGAGAAGTTATTGTCGGATTTGGAATATTTGATGACACAGTTTTGTTTTCAAGAACTGCGTTTCCTATATTATTATGGTCGTTGTTAACAGTTTTGTTGGCACTAATCTTTATCGGTACGTTAGAAAGAGCTGTCGGATTTAAAACATTTGATAACATAGTTCCCTTTTCTCTGACTGTGTTTCCTAGATTAGGATTATTTTAGGAGTTATCAATAAAATCGTTATCGTCGTTGTTATCAGTTTTGTCGGCACTAGTCGTTATCGTTACATTGGAAGCTACTTACTGCCGGATCTGGAATATTTGAAAACACAGTTTCTTTTTCTTGGGCGGTTGGCTAGATTATGATTACTTTCGGATTTATCATTAATATCGTTATCGTCGTTATCAGTTTTGTCGGCACTAGTCGTTATCGGTTCATTAGTTTTTATATTATTGGAAATAATTAGGTCAATATTAGTGTCAGAACTCAAATTTTGTAAAGGTAAGATGTCTAATCTAAGACAGTCAGATTATGCAAAAATAAATTTTGATGTGTCTAAGGTTTCTATTATATCACTGACACTTATCCCATCGTCCTTATTTTCGATTATATCAACTACAAATTCTTCAGAGGAAGCACTGTCAGCAGTAACATGCGGGGTTACAACTAGGGTGTCCAGGTTTCAATTTGAGAATTACAGGACACAGAGTTAGAAAAGGAAATACAAACGCAAATTAGGAAGAACATTTTGTAATAAACTCCAAAATTAAAAAATGCTAATTTTTCTACATCAAATCATTAATAATTGAGAACTTTTTGGTGTAAGAAAAGGATGGACGGATACGTCACTTTTTCAAAATCAAAAAACTCAATTTTGGAAAAAATATTGAGTCCTTTTCATTTTAATAACATAGCATAATAAAAATGCTTTAACAAAATAGCTTATTATTTTCTCAATGAAAAGAAATATTTGTTATTTGATTTAACAGCTTCTAAAAAGCTTTTTGTTCTTAATTGCCATGTTATAAAACTCGTTACAAGTTAGGTTAAAATTCGTTATAACTTGCAGCTATGTTTTCAACTTCAACTAAAAGCCTGTTACGGCTGTTACTCCAGTCCGCATTGCATAATGAAACAACTCTTTCAGAGTCGGCATTTGAGACGAATATTGAAAACACAAACTGAATTATTTTTAAAAAATGTTCAGGTTTATCGTTCGTAATAAATTACTCCATTTTTGGATAACAAATCCCTCCTTAGATAGAGCTTTGTCAACCGTAAGTTGTATTATTCAAAACTCCTCATAAAAATTATCAAAATCAATGTCAATGGATAATTCAGTTACAACTTCCATAAGTGACTCAAAAGTAAGAGTGTTTTTTACAGAAAAAATATTTAATTTTGACGACAAATTGTTTTCCGAAATATCATATTTTAAGTCAAGATATTTAAGTAAACTTTTATAAGATTTTAAAAAGGATTCCTCTATTTTATTGTTTTCATCAGGGGACTTTTTTTAGAAGATTTGTTGCAAGAAATCCAAAAAAATTGTCATTTATCCTTTGACTAATTTTTTGACTTTTTTAAATTTTAAATATCATAGACTTCAAAACAAAGTAAATCGGTGTGTTGAAATTTTTGTTCCGTTTCAAAAATAATTTTTAAAGTCTTATGAAAAAAGCTTAAATAACATTCAGTAACATCAACATCATCTTCAGAAAAAAAAGGGCAACGGCAATTTGTTCCTGGGAAACCGAGAGGAAATAACTTTTTATTGATGGAAAAATAATCAGTAATCTTTTTATGGCTTGAAAAAGACTGAACTAGCGGGTGGGTACATGCCTTGAAATAGTTTTGTATTCCAGATCCACAAAGTTAAAAAAATTCTTTTAATTCTTTGCACTTTTTTGCTTGTGACGAAAATCACTATACGTTTTTAAAACTAGAGTTTCCATATCGAAACTGCCTTTTGCTAAGGCATTTTCTACAGAATTGTTGACCATATGCGCCGGACAACCGACGAACACAACGTTGTTAATTTCTTTATACAGTAACTTGTATACCGAATGGAAACGTCCAAAATTGATACTGGCATTATCTTCTGAATAACAAGATATATTTTGTAGGGATAGCCCTGCATTTTCAATCCGAATTATTAAGTTAGTGTAAATTGCATTCGCGGTTTCATCCGGATCTCCAAATCAATCAAGTAAGCACAATTTTACGCCTCCCGCTGGAGCATCATACCTCAGCAGTATCGAAAAAATCTTAATACTTCCATGATTGGAGGCATCTGTAGAGGTTCCAAAAAACGTTTCCTATTTAAGCTCATTTAACGCCGATTCCAGTGACATAGGGCCAAGAACGTTAAATGCTATTGAACTTGTTTTTGTTCTCCCCAAATGAATTTTTTGTAGCAATTTGGGAATCACTATAAATTACTGAAATTAGACGAATTGTACGATCTTATGAGGTGTACGAATGGGCGTGTTTAACACTGTGATATAGGTTCGTCATTTCCGCGGTCAGTATTTTCTTTTGTTTAGAATCTCTGATGTCTCGCTCTCGTCCCAAAAATGACTGTAAACCTTTATTTTCTTTTAGCCAAGTTCAGTCTTTTTGTGCTCAACACCTTCTGCGTGCTGTTTTATGTCCCCCAGACCTCCGTGCATATATGAATAAGTTTTTTTACATAAGGTGCAGTGAGCTTTTTCATTATATTGTTTAAACCAAGAAAAATTATTTTCTCATTCTTTTCGGTATTTGCTTATCCGTTTAGCCTTTTTTGAGGCCGTCGACGTCCGCGTCGTGCGATTATCCGAAACGATTATTATAAAATAATAACAGGATAGGTTAGGATGAAACAAAACTTACCAATAATTTCTTTCGTAAAAGCAAAATTCACCTGACCTGATGATCTGATGATTTAGATGGTACAATTTTTAGAAACTAGGAAATAAAAAAATAATGTATTACATTACGCGAACACGCGATATTTACGGCGATTAGTTGACGACACGATGAAACTTGAAAAGATATGATAGGGTCTTCGATTGGCCCAATCAGGGCTCACTGAGTGTATTTCTATCCTTTACTAACTAAGGTCATGTAACTAAACAAAGAAGAAAGTCACTCAGTGAGTCCGCCTAGACTGTTCCACTCAGAAACGATATGAGCCTGCGATTCAACGCGAAAATAATAACCGCGCGAAAATTTTTAATACAAACACAAACCAGTAGCGCAGCAGCTTAAAGATGGAAGGCGGTGATCGCACCGCGGTAAGTAAAATGGCAGTGGTAAACAATTCCCGAGAATAATTTTGAGCATTCATGGAATCCAGGACTTGTATCGTCCTAAAAGAAGTTTTCGCAGGACAACTATTCACAACACGTCTTCAGCAACTTCTATAAATAAAGAAGGCTCGTATCTTCTTTTGAATCTGTTCATAATTCTGCAGATTTTTTAAAGGCGTTTGATTTCTAAACATTTTTTTACTGGATTAGTGCGTAACTTTCTTCTACTCCAATTTTAAGTGCCGAAATACAGCCACGTCTAGCGGCTGTAGGGTGTGAATTGAGTTTGCTAATAAACAAATTAAAAGTATGCCATTTTGAGCGGCAAACTAGCTTGTGTTAGTTGGGATGAGTGCCCATCAAAAAATAAAAATACTGGCAGGGGAACATCTCCAACTTGCCATCCTACCTTTCTCTGAACGGCCGATTCCCCATTCCTCCGGTATCCTATCGACAATATTTTTGAACACACTTTTATATGAATAAATTATAATTGGCGGGGGAAAACACAACAGGTTATTAGTGTTGTGCTTTATCGACATTATTATTAAAATTATAAGTTGCTCTATCTCCTTTTTTTACTAGAACTCTATCAAATTTTGGCTTAGGTAAAAAACTCAATGATCGCAATCAAAAACCCTTGCGGGAATATTTGTAATATCAAGATAGTTATAATCTTTTAGAAATATCTCAATTTCTTTAAACCAATTTCGAACTTTCTCCTCAGTAACATCATACCTTGCTTTTGAAAGAGTTTGGGGAGCTATAGCAGTTAGCTCAGGGTGGCATCGCGTAAAAGCTTCGAACCATTGCCGTTGTGGTCTTCCATCTTTAAAATTATTTTCTCTTTTGAGATTTTTGAACAATAACTCCTCTACGCTACCCAGCAGTTAAAAATTTGGTGGCCGGAAACCCACATTTTGCTATATGAAACATCCAGTTTACCTGGGCGGTTTCTTCTTCCTTGGTAAGAATTATCTCACCACCAATTTTTCTTTTTTTAGGTGACCTTCCTTGCAGCTTATCTAACAGCGTTGTTCATAGAATATTGAAGGTTTTGAGCGCTTGGAATGCCGACATCCCGTGCTCAACGACTTTTATGGCATTATTCATCGCCTCTTCACTATACTGGAGTCTTTTCTTCGTATTCATGGTGCACGTGAACAGAACCTTTTAAAAGAGAACCAAACAAATGTTGAAATTTTCAGCTGTACCCATTACCGATACTACCGCGATCGAGAATGACTTACGGAATTACTTACCCCCGTTAATAGCTGCAAAAGTGTGTGTCGATATACAGGCACTTCAATATCTATGATATTCTAAACACGTATGCTGAACAAACAAAAAGACCTGACTATTTCTGAGCGAACGGAAGAGTCGATAAAATCGACAGTAATGTCGGTTTTATTCTACCTTATTTTAAAAATTTCTATCAAAATTTAAACACTAAGTATCTCAACAAATATTTTAGTAAGTACTTGTACATATTCAAACCCATCAATATCATAACCATTGTTTATCCTGCCAAATATTCTAACCTTATGGCGCGGCGTTCCTGACTGGACGTCAAATCTGATACTGCTATTAGGTACCGTCCATATTAATAAAATTATAATTTTGATTAGAAGTATTTTATCAGTTTGTTTTTCTTAAAATGTGAAATACTTATAATTAACAGCAAAAGATATGGTACGAACGGGATCGAACCCGCACCTCTTGATAACCAGTTGCGCTATGGTACCAATGATCAGCAATTTGTTAGAACTTGTACAATATTCAAACCCCTGACTGGACGTACAAATTTCATAATGATGAAGTCTAGATAATGACATATTAATGCAATAGGTAATCAATACCTAGAAATATTTTATTGTTTCAAAAAATTGGTGAAACTAGCAAAAAACATTGCATTAGGTAGATTCGTGATTAATCAAAAAAATAAGCAAACATATAGCAACCCAAAACAAAATGGTGTAACTTAGGCACAGTAATCCTCTTAAAGACATCTATTTTATTAAAACCCTCAATTTTTGAACGGTGTTGTTTGGTAAGCAAAAGTTCTGTGGAATGTTCTAATGTGACTTAAAATTTAACATTAATATTCATTAAAATACTTCCCTCGTAAAATGGGGGCTGTCGTATATATTTTACCATAACTTCCTACCTACCTAACAACTTTCTAGAATAATCAGTTGCGCTAGACTATTTTTTTTCCACAAACTGGCCTAGTCACCAGCATATCCAAAATTTAGAAAAATCTCGCCGTTTGTTAAGTAAATATGCAGAATTTATACACAGTAGAGCCGGGATAGATAGTACTAACCGGACAATGCACATAGTTGCTTTTTCTATTTACATAGATATTATGATTCTGATTACGTTATAAATAATATAGTAAGAAAAGAATGCCAATAAAAATAAAACAATATTTGAAACAAATATATACATTTTCTTTTAATTATAGATTCCTTAAATTTACAAATAATTAAAAATCCTACGAGGCTGTCAAAGGCCAACCTCTCACTGCTAGACGTAATTTTAATACCTAGTGAGGAGGAACGTTTTGAAGTTGGTGTGATAAACTCCGGTATTTCGGACCCTTTTTTGTACTTCAATATGTATTTCTCATGACGTTAAGAAACATGTTGATACCATCAGTTTTAGAAATATAAACAATATTGACAAGCAGCTACTTTATGAGTTCTTAGCAGTGACTGAAAATATTGTTTATTTTGTAACTGTAAATGAGAAAGTCGCTGCACTTAACAATTTTTTAATCAATATTTTTGATGTATTATCTTCTTTAGTATTAATAAAACAAAGAAATAAAAAACCGCAGTGGTTAATCTATACTAGAAAAAATATGATTCGTTAAAAAACACAGCTTATAAATTATTAAATTTTTACAACAATAATCTAAAATGTAATTTTTTGTCTCCTTTCTCTTTTACTACGGACTCTGAAAGTGTTGTCAGGGATAGACTGCTGGAAATAAAAACGCTTACTACGGGGGCAGATCAAATAAGTCTTGATATGATCTTGCTTTGCATTAATAGAATTCTCCCTTTATTACAAACATTATTAATTCATTTATATTGGAGAACACCTTTCCGGGTCCCTGGAAAATCTCAAAAATATTTCCCCTTCTCAAAAAACAGAACGCGGATAATTATAACGATCTAAGGCCAATAGGCATCTTAACTGTTTTTTCTAAAGTTATAGAAAAAATATTAGATTATCAAATAAGAACATATTTAAAGCTTTACAATATTTTGCCCACATGTCAATCGGGATTTAGTTGTACTACTGCACTCTTACATTTAACTGATGATATTATAGAAGAAGAGGTAAGTCAACAGCCTTGATATTAGTAGATTATAGTAAGGCCTTCGATCGAATAAACCAGGATTTACTAATTTCAATTACATTGGATTTTCCAGGAATGCCGTTTCACTTATGCGTAGCTATTTAACTAATAGACTGCAGTATGTAGAAATAGATAGGGTTTGTCATCTGTGTCAATTCAAAAATGTGGCGTGCCACAAGGTTTAATTCTTGGACCGTTGCTATTTTGTATTTATACATGCAATATTAGAACCTCTTTAAATTATAGCAAAGTTCACCTTTACGCTGATGATACTCTTTTGTAATCTCTTTTTTCTCAAATGAGAAATCTTGAACATAGTTCAAGATAAAATTAATGATGACCTGAGTCGACTTATAAAATTTTCTTGTAAACATAAACTTCAAATAAACGCATCTAAACCAACTTTCTTAATATTTGGTAAAAATAAAGAAAACTTAAAAAGCAATCTTAAAATAAAGATAGGTTCAGACGAAATTTCAAAATGCAACTCATTACGAAATTAGGTTTGTATTTGACACAGAGGTAAGATTCACACCACAGACATATTGACAAAATCTCAAAAAATACAACTAACTGATTCTTTGGCGCTCAGCAATTTTAATTTTGCTGATGTTGTTTATGGCCCTTGCCTTGATCACATTAATAAGGATAGGATTCAGCGTGGTCAAAAGGTTTTTCTGAGATTTATTTATGGCATTGGCAAAAGAGAGGCAGTTTCTTACAAGTTACGAGAGACAAGATGGTTATCTTTAGAGAATCGGAGGAAGTTAGATGAGGCTACTTTATTTCATACGATTATAACTTTTAATCGTCCTCCGTATCTAACAACTATAATTTTCTATAGAACCGATCTCCATACACTTAATTTAAGATACCGAGGCTATATTCCTCTCCACTACACCGGCCTGCATTTTATCGAAGATCATTTTCCTATAATGTTCATGCAATTTATAATGGAATTTTCGATATTCTTCAAAGAAATCGTTTTTAATTTGGAAGCGAGCACCCACCGTGCCAGGCACGAACACATTGCTAAAAGACGTTTTGACTGTAAAGTTGTTTTGTTTTGAATGCATTTTCTTTCTCTATAGGTTTTTTTCGATGCCTGTACAAATATAAAATTAGTTTTTTCAATGCAAATTAATTATTAATATAGTCTAGCTTTTGTCTTTTATATCCATATGGAACAGAGTTGCAACTGTCTAAGAATTACAGTTTTAAAAAATTAGGTTTGTATAGCTTCAACTCATCTCTGGTAACTACTTAATATTCTTTAGTCCTAATATTTGTACTGCTGACTATGATTGGCTTCGTTTAAGCTACGAAGCGCTATGATTTAAACAGATCCCCCTTATTTATTTATTTTTGAAAAACCATAACGATAGGCTACCTGGGACATATTGAAAAATGTTTTAAAAGATGGAGTAAACAAGCGTATAAGTAGTGTTATTACAGTGATAATTAATATTTGGAAACAGCAAGTATTTTACCGTTTAGATTTACTACGAAACAAAGAATAGGTAGTCATTAAATTGCCCCAGAAGAAACTAGTATCGACCTGATCTGTACGGCAACGTTCTCTCACATATACACGTAAAGAAAAGTAATACGTTATAACGTGCATTCGTACATATGTTTATTTTTGTTGGGAGGGTACTTTTTGTTTTTGTCAAGAGCAGCATAACTTAAAAAAATCTCAAAATGTGTAAAGGACAGTTTTTCACACATGTCAAAAATGTTTTCCTCATAAAGTAAGCCACTAAAAGTTACATGGAACTGTGAAGACCGTATTTAAAAAAAAATAACTCGGTTGGGAGTCACGGGGACAAAACAGTTTTTTACAGCTGTCAAAATATTTTTTCAATTAATTAAGGCACTAACAGTGTGAAAACTCTATTTAGCAATTTTAAAGCAGTTCAAAAGTTACAAGGAAATAACGTTAACATCAATTTTTTTTATAAAATGCATAAATTACGCCCCTAAATTTTACATGATTTAGTATTACCGATAAATCCAATTCGATATTTTGAATTCTATAAGAGTTTCAGTAAAGAAAAAAAAATAGCTACTTCCCCTGTATAACATAATATATACTTTAACTGTATACTGCCAAAGTGTCAAAAAATGTTATCAAATAGTGAAACCGGTTTTTTGAATTTTTTTCTCTTTTGGGGCCATTTTGGGCTACCCTCACAGTATTCATATTCGAAAATAGTTTTACCTCAATTTTATTTTAAATATGTATAATAGAAAAAAATTAAATATCTACGCCCATGATTTTTACCATTTTTCAATGTTAGAACATTTATTCGAACTATTTCTGTTCTCACTTTGACTATTATCGATTTTGCGTTCTCAAAATATGATTTTTTTACGTTTTACTACCTTAAAAAATACGTCATCCTGTCAACCTTAAATATAATTACCTTGTTTAGTAGTTTATTTTTGTTACAAATTTGAAATGAATCAGTTTGGTCGATCTTAAGTTACTGTTGGCCCAAATTTTATTTATATACACACATCTATAAAGCTATTATTTTTAATGTGTTTTCGTTACCTAAAAAAGACTAAAATGTCCAAAAAACCCAACTTATATTTTTCTAAAACTTTTGCGATTACAATCCTATTGATACTACTATCCCTGTATAACATAATATATGCTTTATTACTTACCCGTCCAGTATAAATAAATATTAAGTACTATTGGACCCCATATGTATTAGCCTTAGTGAACCGTAAAAATTACCTACCTCTTTCGTATATATAGTATAAAAACTCGCACGGAATTTCGAAAGTCAGCAATAGATTAACAAAAATGTCCTATACATACCTATTGCCCCTTTATAACATAATATATATATACTTTACTACTTATCCGAACAGTATAATAACGAAATTCGTATTTTCTATATTACACTTCCTATATTAAATATAATATGTTCTAACAAAACCATAGTTACAGATCTTTGAATTTAACACTTTTCTGGATTTTGACGCTGCTTACTACTAAATACTAGTAAATATTTATTTTATAATTTTATCGGGCGGTGTCTCTGAAGGTATTATCCTACTATATAAATTTAGGTTTTGCATTTTCGTTTCTAATTTTGTGTATCTAGCTTTTCAAAAATGTTAGTTTTAATGCTATCTTGAACTCAAAACTACTGCTTTAAAGTAAAAATCTAAACCTAAACCTTACTAAGTTATTTCATACACCTAAAGTTGAAGCCTCTTTTCAAGTTCTTAATCTAAAATTAAACAAAACTTTTAAACTTTTTTTTTCTAAATAAAATAAAAACTACAGCAGCCACTTTCCTAAACTACAATTACATAAATACCTCTAATTATGTTATTTTTGTTAAAGGATAATTTTATGGAAATAACATTTTTAAATACGAATTTTTCAATACTGGATCCGTTCAAAATAAAATACGAGCCTTTACTATTCCTTTTTTTTAAGTTGAAAATTATTTTTTTTAAGTTACGCTGCTCTTGACAAAAACAAAAAGTACCCTCCCAGCAAAAATAATCATATGTACGAATGCACGTTATAACGTATTACGTTTCTTTACGTGTATATGTGAGAGAACGTTGCCGTACAGATCTAGTCGATATAAGTTTTTTCTGGGGCAACGAGGATGGCATGTCTGTTTGAAGGAAAACAACGCTGGTAAATTTCATTTTTTGATATACTTAATGACTACCCATTCTTTGTTTCGTAGTAAATCTAAACTATAAAAAACTTTCTGTTTCCGAATATTAATTATCACTGTAATAACACCACCTATACGCTCGTTTACTCCATCTTTTAAAACATTTTTCAATATGTTCCAGGTAGCCTCAACGTTATGGTTTGGGTCCGTACACAAAGTTTCGAGATCGAATCCGTAGAGACCCAGACTTTTTCAAAAATAAATAAATAAGGGGGATCTGTTTAAATCATAGCGCTTCGCAGCTTAAACGAAGCCTATCATAGTCAGCAGTACAAATATTAGGACTAAAGAATATTAAATAGTTACCAGAGATGAGTTGAAGCTATAAAAACCAAATTTTTTAAAACGCCAATTCTTAGACAGTTGCAACTCTGTTCCATATGGATATAAAATACAAAAGCTAGACTATATTAATAATTAATTTGCATTGAAAAAACTAATTTTATATTTGTACAGGCATCGAAAAAAACTTATAGAGTAAGAAAATGCATTCAAAACAAAACGACTCTACAGTCAAAAGGTCTTTTAGCAATGTGCTCGTGCCTGGCACGGTGGATGCTCGCTTCCAAATTAAAAAGGATTTCTTTGAAGAATATCGAAAATTCCATTATAAATCGCATGAAGATTATAGGAAAATGATCTTCGATAAAATGCAGGCCGGTGGAGTGGAGAGGAATATAGCCGCGGTATCTTAAATTAAGTGTATGGAGATCGGTTCTATAGAAAATTATAGTTGTTAGATACGGAGGACGATCAAAGTTATAATCGTATGAAATAAAATAGCCTCATCTAACTTCCTCCGATTCTCTAAAGAAAACCGTCTTGTCTCTCGTAACTTGTATGAAACTGCCTCTCTCTTGCGAATGCCATAAATAAATATCAGAAAAACCTTTTGAACACGCTGAATCCTATCCTTATTCATTCGATCAAGGCAAGGGCCGTAATCAACATCAGCAAGATTAAAACTGCTGAGCGCCAAAGAATCAGTTAGTTGTATTTTTTGAGATTTTGTCAAAATATGTCCGTGGTGTGAATCTTACCTCTGTGTCAAAATGCAAACCTAATTTCGTAATGAGTTGGATTTTGAAATTTCTTCTAAACCTATCTTTATTTTAAGATTGTTTTTTAAGTTTTCTTTATTTTTACCAAATATCAAGAAAGTTGATTTAGTTTATATTTACAAGAAAATTTTATAAGTCGACTCAGGTCGCCATTAATTTTATCTTGAACTATGTTCAAGATTTCTTATTTGAGAAAAAAGAGATTACAAAAGAGTATCATCAGCGTAAAGGTGAACTTTGCTATAATTTAAACAGGTTCTAATATTGCATGTATAAATACAACATAGCAATGGTCCAAGAATCAAACCTTGTGGCACGCCACATTTTTGAATTGACACAGATGACAAACCCTATCTGTTTCTACATACTGCAGTCTATTAGTTAAATAGCTGCGCATAAGTGAAACGGCATTCGTGGAAAATCCAATATAATTGAAATTAGTAAATCCTGGTTTATTCGATCGAAGGCCTTACTATAATCTACTAATATCAAGGCGGTTGACTTACCTCTTCTTCTATAATATCTTCAGTTAAATGTAAGAGTGCAGTAGTACAACTAAATCCCGATTGACATGTGGGCAAAATATTGTAAAGCTTTAAATATGTTCTTATTTGATAATTTAATATTTTTTCTATAACTTTAGAAAACAGGTAAGATGCTTATTGGCCTTAGATCGTTATAATTATCCGCGTTCTGTTTTTTGAGAAGCGGAAATATTTTTGAGATTTTCCATTGACTCAGAAAGGTGTTCTTCAATATATATAAATTAATAATGTTTGTAATAAAGGGAGAATTCTATCAATACAAAGCAAGATCGTATCAAGACTTATTTGATCTGCCCCCGTAATAAGCGTTTTTATTTCCAGCAGTCTATCCCTAACAACACCTTCAGAGACCGTAGTAAAAGAGAAAGGAGACAAAAAAATTACATTTTAGATTATTGTTGTAAAAATTTAATAATTTATAAGCTGTGTTTTTTAACGAATCATATTTTTTCTAGTATAGATTAATCACTGCGGTTTTTTATTTCTTTGTTTTATTTATACTAAAGGCGATAATACACCAAAATTATTGATTAAAAAATTGTTAAGTGCAGCGACCTTCTCACTTACAGTTACAAAACAAATAATATTTTCAAAGTCACTGCTAAAAACTCATAAAGTAGCTGCTTGTCAATATTGTTTATATTTCTAAAACTGATGGTATCAACGTGTTTCTTAACGTCATGAGAAATACATATTGAAGTACAAAAAAGGGTCCGAAACACCGGAGTCTATCACACCAACTTCAAAACGTTCCTCCTCACTAGGTATTAAAATTACGTCTAGCAGTTAGATATTGGCCTTTGACACCCTCGTAGGATTTTTAATTATTTGTAAATTTAAGGAATCTATAATTAAAAGAAAATGTATATATTTGATTCAAATATTGCTTTATTTTTATTGGCATTCTTTTCTTACTATATTATTTATAACGTGGTCAGAATCATAATATCTATGTAAACAGAAAAAGCAAATATGTGCGTTGTCCGGTTAGTACTACCTATCCCGGCTCTGCTGTATGTAAATTCTGCATATTTACTTAACAAACGGCGAGATTTTTCTAAATTTTGGATATGCTGGTGACTAAGGCCAGTTTGTGGAAGAAAAAATGGTCTAGCACAACTGATTATTCTAGAAAGTTGTTAGGTAGGTAGCTAGGAAGTTATTGTGATTTGTAAAATGTAATTGTAAAATACATACGACAGCCACCATTTTACGAGGGACGTATTTTAATGTATATTTATACTTAATAACACAAGGGTATACGTGCTAAGTAATTAATAAGTAAACTGCAATGTTAAATTTTAAGTCACATTAGCACATTCTACAGAACCTTTGCTTACCAAACAACACCGTTCAAAAATTGAGGGTTTTAATAAAAGAGATGTCTTTAAGAAGATTACTCTGCACCATTTTGTTTTGGGTTGCTAAATTTTTGCTTATTTTCTTGATTAATCACATTTTTCTTCGTCGAATCTACCTAATGCAATGTTTTTTGCTAGTTTCACCAATTTTTTGAAGCAATAAAATATTTCGCCTTACAGTATTGAATAAGTTAACCTAAATAAGTTAAAGATGAAAAATAGGTTTGATTACCTATTGCATTAATATGTCATTATCTAGGCTCCATCATTAAGGTATTTGTACGTCCAGTCAGGGGTTTGAATATGTACAAGTTCTACCGAATTGCTCATCAGTGGTACCATAGCGTAACTGGTTATCCAGAGGTGCGGGTTCGATCCCCGCTCGTACAATAACTTTTGGTGTTGATTATAAGTATTTCACATTTTAAGAAAAACAAACTGATAAAATACTTCTATTCAAAATTATAATTTTATTAATATGGACGGTACCTAATAGCGGTATCAGATTTGACGTCCAGTCAGGAACGCCGCGCCATAAGGTTAGAATATTTGGCAGGATCAACAATGGTTATGATATTGGTGGGTTTGAGTATGTATAAGTACTTACTAAAATATTTGTTGAGATAATTAGTGTTTAAATTTTGATAGAAATAATTAAAATAAGGTAAAATAATTTATTTATGCTGTCGGTACAAGGTACCATCTAATTTTGTACTATGTATCGAAAACCGACATTACTGTCGATACGACGGACATAGAGCTGAACAAGGTCTTCTTGTTTGTTCAGCATACGTGTTTAGAATATCATAGATATTGAAGTGCCTGTATATCGACATACACTTTTGCAGCTATTAACGGGGGTAAGTAATTCCGTAAGTCATTCTCGATCGCGGTAGTATCGGTAATGGGTACAGCTGAAAATTTCAACATTTGTTTGGTTCTCTTTTAAAAGGTTCTGTTCACGTGCACCATGAATACGAAGAAAAGACTCCAGTATAGTGAAGAGGCGATGAATAATGCCATAAAAGTCGTTGAGCACGGGATGTCGGCATTCCAAACGCTCAAAACCTTCAATGTTCTATGAACAACGCTGTTAGATAACCTGCAAGGAAGGTCACCTAAAAAAAGAAAAATTGGTGGTGAGATAATTCTTACCAAGGAAGAAGAAACCGCCCAGGTGAACTGGATGTTTCATATAGCAAAATGTGGGTTTCCGGCCACCAAATTTTTAACTGCTGGGTAGCGTAGAGGAGTTATTGTTCAAAAATCTCAAAAGAGAAAATAATTTTAAAGATGGAAGACTACAACGGCATTGGTTCGAAGCTTTTACGCGATGCCACCCTGAGCTAACTGCTACAGCTCCCCAAACTCTTTCAAAAGCAAGATATGATGTTACTGAAGAGAAAGTTCGAAATTGGTTTAAAGAAATTGAGATATTTCTAAAAGATTATAACTATCTTGATATTATAAATTTTGATAGAGTTCTAGTAAAAAAAGGAGATAGAGCAACTTATAATTTTAATAATATTGACGATAAAGCACAACACTAATAACCTGTTGTGTTTTCCCCCGCCAATTATAATTTATTCTTATAAAAGTGTGTTCAAAAATATTGTCGATAGGATACCGGAGGAATGGAGAATCGGCCGTTCAGAGAAAGCTAGGATGACAGGTTGGAGATGTTCCCCTGCCAGTATTTTTTAACTAGTTTGTCGCTCAAAATGGCATACTTTTCATTTGTTTAGCAAACTCAATTCACACCCTACAGCCGCTAGTCGTGGCTGTATTTCGGCACTTAAAATTGGAGTGGAAGAAAGTTACGTACTAATGACGAATAGAGAACAGCGGGTATAAATTAAGTCAGAAGATGTTTATCCCATTATTGGAAAAAACACTGAACAGAATGAGAAATCTTCCAGATGTCGTAAAAACTGGTTTCCGTACCTGCAGCTTAGTGTGATTTGATCTCGATACCATCAATTACTGAAAATATTTTAAACTCAATAAATTAACATTACTTCCATCACTTTCAACTTCAGTTACCTCGGGCGAAGAAACTCTAAAAGATCCAGTAAAACAATTTTTAGAAATCAAACGCCTTTAAAAAATCTGCAGAATTATGGACAGGTCCAAAAGAAGATACGAGCCTTCTTTATTTATAGAAGTTGCTGAAAATGTGTTGTGAATAGTTGTCCTGCGAAAACCTCTTTTAGGACGCTACATAACCTGGATTCCATGAATGCCCAAAATTATTCTCGGGAATTGTTTACCACTACCATTTTACTTACCGCGGTGCGATCACCGCCTTCCTTCTTTAAGCTGCTGCGCTACTTGTTTGTGTTTGTATTAAAAATTTACAGTGTTCTGTTTTGACTAGGTGCTAATATTAAAATTAGATAGCGCGGTTATCATTTTCGCGTTGAATCGCAGGCTCATATCGTTTTCGAGTGGAACAGTCTCGGCGGACTCACTGAGTGACTTTCTTCTTTGTTTAGTTACATGACCTTAGTTAGTAAAGGATAGAAATACACTCAGTGAGCCCTGACTGGGCCAATTGAAAACGCTATTATATCTTTCCAAGTTTCATCGTGTCCTCAACTAATTGCCATAAATATCGCGTATTCGCGTAATGTAATACATTATTTTTATATTTCCTAGTTTTAAAAAATTGTACCACCTAAATCATCAGATCTTCAAGTCAGGTGACTTTTGCTTTTATGAGAGAAATTATTGGTAAGTTTTGTTTCATCCTATACCTATCCTGTTATTATTTTATAATAATCGTTTTTTTAGTATTAAATAATCAAAGTATGGATGAGTCGGACTCGGATAATACCACGACGCAGACGCCGACGACCTCAAAAAAGGCTAAACGGATAAGCAAATACCGAAAAGGATGAGAAAAGAATTTTTCTTGGTTTAAACAATATAATGAAAAAGCTCACTGCACCTTATGTAAAAAAACGTATTCATTTATGCACGGAGGTCTGGGGGACATAAAACAGCACGCAGAAGGTGTTGAGCACAAAAAGGCTGAACTTGGCTAAAAGAAAATAAAGATTTACAGTCATTTTTTGGGACGAGAGCGAGACATCAGAGATTCTAAACAACAAAAAATACTGGCCGCGGAAATGACGAACCTATATCACAGTGTTAAACACGCACATTCGTACACCTCATTAGATCGTACAATTCATCTAATTTCAGTAATTTATAGTGATTCTCAAATTGCTACAAAAATTTATTTGGGGAGAACAAAAGCAAGTTCAATAGCATTTAGCGTTCTTGGCCCTATGTCACTGGAATCGGCGTTAAATGAGCTTAAATAGGAAACGTTTTTTGGAACCTCTACAGATGCCTCCAATCATGGAAGGTCTAAGCTTTTTCAATACTGCTGAGGGATTATGTTCCAGCGGAAGGCGTAAAATTGTGGCTACTTGATTTTTTTGAAGATCCGGATGAAACCGCGAATGCAATTTACACTAACTTAAAAAATTGGACTGAAAATGCATGGCTATCACTACAAAATATATCTCGTTATTCAGAAGATAATGCCAGTGTCAGTTTTGGACGTTTCCATTTGGTATATAAGTTATTGTATAAAGAAAATAACAAAGTTCTGTCCGTCGGTTGTCCGGCACATATGATCAACAATTCTGTAGAAAACGCCTTAGCAAAATGCAGTTTCGACATAGAAACTCTAATTTTAAATAAGTATAGTCATTTTTCGTCACAAGCGAAAAGGTGCAGAAAATTAAAAGAGTTTTTTAACTTTGTGGATCTGGAATACACAACTATTTTAAGGCATGTACCCCCCCGCTGGCTGAGTCTTTTTCCAGCCATAGAAAGATTACTGACTATTTTTATAGCAATAAAAAGTTACTTCGTCTCCGTTTCCCAAGAACAAATTGCCGTTGCCCTTCGGTGTTTTTTTTTCTGAAGATGATGTTGATGTTACTGAATGTTATTTAAGTTTTTTTCATAACACTTTGAAAATTATTTTCGAAACGGAACAAAAACTTGAACACACCGATTTACTTTGTTTTAAAGTCTATGATATTTTAAATTCTTTAAGACAAAAAATTAGTCAAAGGATAAACGGCAATTTTTTTGGATTTCTTGCGCCATCTAATATTATCGTTTTCGAGTGGAACAGTCAGGGCGGACTCACTGAGTGTATTTCCTTCTTTGTTTAGTTACATGACATTAGTTAATAAAGGATAGAAATACACTCAGTGAGCCCTGGCTGGGCCAATCGAAAACGCTATCATATCTTTTCAAGTTTCATCGTGTCGTCAACTAATTGCCATTTAAAAATTGTACCACCTAAATCATCAGGTCAGGTGACTTTTGCTTTTGTGCGAGAAATTATTGGTAAATTTTGTTTTATCCTATCCCTATCCTTTTATTATTTTATGATAATCGTTTTTTTAGTATTAAATAATCCAAGTGTGGATGAGTCGGATTCGGATAATCCCACGATGCCGACGCCGACGCCCTCAAAAAAGGCTAAACGGATAAGCAAATACCGAAAAAAATTAGTAAATAATTTTTCTTCGCTTAAACAATATAATGAAACATCTCACTGCATCATACGCAAAAAAAACTTATTCATTTATGCACGGAGGTCTGGGGGACATAAAACGGCACGCAGAAGGTGTTGAGCACAAAAAGGCTGAACTTGGCTAATACAAAATAAAGCTTTACAGTCATTTTTGGGACGAGAGCGAGACATCAAAGATTCTAAACAAGAGAAAATAGTGGCCGCGGAAATGACGAACCTATATCACAGTGTTAAACACGTCCATTCGTAAACCTCATTAGATTGCAAAATTCATTTAATTTCAGTAATTTATAGTGATTCTTAAATTGCTACAAAAATTCATTTGAGGAGAACAATGTTTTTAAGTTTTTTTCATAACACTTTGAAAATTATTTTCGAAACGGAACAAAAACTTGAACACACCGATTTACTTTGTTTTAAAGTCTATGATATTTTAAATTCTTTAAGACAAAAAATTAGTCAAAGGATAAACGGCAATTTTTTTGGATTTCTTGCGCCATCTAATATTATCGTTTTCGAGTGGAACAGTCAGGGCGGACTCACTGAGTGTATTTCCTTCTTTGTTTAGTTACATGACATTAGTTAATAAAGGATAGAAATACACTCAGTGAGCCCTGGCTGGGCCAATCGAAAACGCTTCATATCTTTTCAAGTTTCATCGTGTCGTCAACTAATTGCCATTTAAAAATTGTACCACCTAAATCATCAGGTCAGGTGACTTTTGCTTTTGTGCGAGAAATTATTGGTAAATTTCGTTTTATCCTATCCCTATCCTTTTATTATTTTATGATAATCGTTTTTTTAGTATTAAATAATCCAAGTGTGGATGAGTCGGATTCGGATAATCCCACGATGCCGACGCCGACGCCCTCAAAAAAGGCTAAACGGATAAGCAAATACCGAAAAAAATTAGTAAATAATTTTTCTTCGCTTAAACAATATAATGAAACATCTCACTGCATCATACGCAAAAAAAACTTATTCATTTATGCACGGAGGTCTGGGGGACATAAAACGGCACGCAGAAGGTGTTGAGCACAAAAAGGCTGAACTTGGCTAATACAAAATAAAGCTTTACAGTCATTTTTGGGACGAGAGCGAGACATCAAAGATTCTAAACAAGAGAAAATAGTGGCCGCGGAAATGACGAACCTATATCACAGTGTTAAACACGTCCATTCGTAAACCTCATTAGATTGCAAAATTCATTTAATTTCAGTAATTTATAGTGATTCTTAAATTGCTACAAAAATTCATTTGAGGAGAACAAAAACAAGTTCAATATCATTTAATGCTCTTGGCCCTATGTCACTAGAATCGGCGTGAAATGAGCTTAAATAGGAAACGTTTTTTGGAATCTCTACACATGCCTCCAATCACGGAAGTATTAGGATTTTTTCGATACTGCTGAGGTATTATGTTCCGGCGGCAGGCGTAAAATTGTGCCTACTTGATTTTTTTGAAGATCCGGATGAAACCGCGAATGCAATTTACACTAACTTAAAAAATCGAATTGAAAAGTTTCCAGTATTAGTTTTTAAGCAGTATAAAGAAATTACTTTTATTGCAAAATAGTTAAATACAAACTAAAATACTCAAAGCCAAAGATCAGATTACATCAGTAAAAGTGTTTTAGTTAGATATGGCAAACCCGATCGACAACTCCACGTATTACACCATCCCACTGTGGTATTAGACCATCCCCCTTTCATTGACAAAGGATCCTTATAGTAAAAAAGTATAATAGTCTACACTAAAGATTGTTACAGGGTCACGTGACCGGCGTTGCCTTACTTCAAGAACGAGCGTTCTAAAGGTGTGGTGAAATTAGAAGAACATTGATTTTTTAAAATATTTAATAAGTTTTATTTGCTTTATCTTGGACATTGCGAAACTAGGAGCTTTAGTTGACCTAACTATGGTGCGCAATGTGAGTTTGTAAAAAACTGGACGTTTAAGTTTGGAATTTTCTTTCAATCACTAAGTAAACAGCAAGATTTCCTTTTCTAGGAGACATGTCTAATAGAAGATACCTTATTCAGTTATTTTGGGTCACATGACGTATTGACCAATCCGGTTCAGAATAATAGAACGTTTATTTCGTCGGGGGTCATGTGAGAATGCTCAGAAGCAAAATTATACAAGAAAGACTCTGAGGTGATATTTTTGACTTACAATAGTTTTTCCTATCAGAAAATTAAAATAATTATAGAATATATCTATACTCTATCAAAATAGTCAAAGGTCGTCTCACGCTCAAAAAAACGCACTGCGATTTTGGATGAAATCTGGAGGAATAATAAAGTTTCGGATAATTTCGCGCTTTTTTTAATGTTCACTTGAGTTGGGCCAATTTTGTATATAAGTGTTGTCAGGTAAAGGAATTTAAATGGTGATTTTTTGGGTATCAAAAGCAAAAATGTGTTCGTAAACATGTTCTAAACTGGTTAGAATTTAAGATTTAGGAGATTGAAAATTAAAAAAAAATCTTTTATTTTTTAAATTTTAACTATTAACATGGAAAAACATTATGAGAATTGGCTATTCTATTCTTATCTTATAGCGCTCGTTTTTTTTACTTTTCTCACAAGAGGAAAGTATTCTAGTTGCAAAAAAACATGTTTTCTCAGTTCCGTTGGTTAGTCTGTATATCTGTCCGCGTCAAAGCTCAAGAATTGCTTTTCCTATTTACTGCAAGAAAATTAAAGGTCATATGATGATAACGTGGTAACATTTTGGTAAAAATCCAATATGGCTGAACCAAATAGCGGTCTATTGAAATGATAAAAAAATATTACTAAAAAACTGCTTATACATTTTATCCAAATTTTGCGGAAAAGTTTTACTACAAATCCAAAATGGCGGCCTAATAAAATGTTATAAAAGTCAATGTAGAAAACTACTGCATGGATTATGTTCAAACTTTGCTCAGAAATCAAATACTATATAGGGATAAACTGGTAAAAATGTTGAGACAAATTCAAAATGGAGGAACAAAACGGTGGCCTAATTAAATATTTAGTAATATCTGAACTTATCAGATTGATTGATGACATCCCCATTTTGAATATTTATTACTGAAAATGTATAAATTGCACACTTAATATCGATTTTTAATCAAATATGTATAAATAGTAAAATTCGCTCGCAATCTAGGCATTCCTACTCTCATTTTCGAAATATTTACTAAAAATGTATGATATATATTCTCAAATCTGTACAAATGTTAAAATTCCGCTGCCATGTTGGCATTACAATCTTGAATTTTTAAAATGTTGACAAATATTCATGATGTGCAGTATTAAATACCCCTACATGCCGAATTTTAATCAAATCTGCAAACATTTTCAGTTAGTCTGCTCTGTTGGTGCCGCCATTTTTAATTCTCAAATATTGACTAAAATTTCATAACTTCCGTTCTTAAATACTTCTAGATACTGATATTTCAGCCGAATCTGTACAAATGACAAAATTCGTTCGCTATATTGGCGCCACCATTTTGATTTTTGTTGTGCATTCTTAAATAATCCCCACAAATGTTAAAATCACCCGTCCAACCTGTTGACATTGTCATTTTTACACCGTTATTTTGAATTTTTAAATGCTGACACTCTTAAATTTTCCTAGGCACCAATTTTCTGTTTAATCTACACAAGTAACAAAATTCGTCGGCCGTATTGGCGCCGCCATTTTGGATTTCTAAACGTTGACTAAAAATCGGATTTTTTTATATTTTTTATATTATATATATATATATATATATATATATATATATATATATATATATATATATATATATAGTGGTGAAAAATCCATTACAAGATTTGAACCAGACATACAAACATACAATCAGACGAGTAGAAAGCCAATAAAAGCGCGTTAAAATCATTGATTATACTTAAAACTCTAATAATAGTATTCACTAAAGAAGTTTAAATTTAGACAAGGTCTAACTTGACAGTTACAGGTTTAAGATGACATTTTTAACAACTGAACAAATAATTTTTCTAAAAGTCACAATTACTAAATGACAGTGACATAAGGCAAACTAAAAACTAAAGTTTAATAATATATAAATAACTAATTTCCTTTTAAACTTACCTAACTTATTGGTTTGATTATAAGAGTGAAGTATGGAACGATTATTTCTTTGATATTTTTAAAAATACCTATTTGCCTCATGAAGGAATAGGTAAGAATCCTTCCTTTTGTCAACGATAATGAAGCATGGCCCATTTCTTTATTTTCGTACATAAAATATTTTAACAAGTCGTCATACCATTTTAACAGATACCAAAATTTTTTTTTGTATCAGACGTAATTTTTGTGGAAAATTAAATAAAATTAAAGTTAATCGAGTAAGTGGATTTTTTAGCTATACCGGAACCGACCGACCGACAGTGGTTCGACTTATATGGATTCGCCGAAATAATTCAATATTTTGAAAAAAAAAATAGATATGAGTATTTTTTTACTTAAATAGTTTTAAATGCTCATTATTTTCACAACTGATGCAATGAAATATCTATTTGTAAAAAGTTAAGCAAAGAAAATTTTATTTTCTTTATTTAAATTTATTAATAGACAAGTAATTATTTTAAAACAAACACAATTAATCGTATTTTTAAATAAATGTGAACTTGATAGTCTAGTAGGCCAAGACAAAAATAACAATATAAAAATTACAAAGTTGTATTTTAAAAAAATATGTATTTGACGTAAAACAAAAATATATATAGAATTGTAGTAACTGATAAAGTTATTAAGATAGGCTCTTGTTTTTGCATATGCTTAATATTAGCTCAAACACTAGATATAAATCAGTCTATACAGGGTCCGTCTTTGTTGCCTGGATGGCATGTTACGCTAAACTTACTAAAGATAGAAAAAATCTTCATTTATAAAGGTTACAGGGAGTTTAGAGACGCAAAATGTAAAAATATATTTAATTACTCTGTTAAAAAAATGTCTTTAATAGTCACACTTTTAAATACTTAAAATTATTTTATTATAATTAAAAAGATTCTGAGAAATTGACATAGATTACAAAAAAATAATTTAAAGGCTGACGATGGTAAACTTGATTTTTCGCCAATTTCACGCGTAATTTGCTTCTATATGAAGAGAAAAATTCCATTAAACTAACACACGTTAATAATAAAAGCAAGACAAATTTATCTTATGCTTTACAAAAAGATGACTTTTTTCTGTTGCTCGAATCAGTGTGCGCCGTTAAGTTCAAAAAAAAGAGAGACTTGTTCGCGTAGAGGTGCGTGCCGTTGACCAGCCGCCCTTGGTACCAAGCCATCCAGTCATTTAAAAAAAAAGGCTTGTTCGCCTCGACGTGCGTGCCGTTGACCGCCCGCTCTTGGTACCCACAAATCAAATAAAAAAAGAGAGACTTGTTCGCATCGAGGCGCCGTTGACCGGTACCACGCCGCACCAGTTCAGCCAGGGGGTTGACTTAACAAGAACTGGAAGAAGTGGTTTTAAACAGCGTGAAACGCCGCAAATATGTTATAGGCTTCATATGCTTCTAAGTGATTGTTGTGAGTGCTCTAGTGTTAATATTTTTTCGTGCATTTGTGTGCAAATCTCTAATTCTATATCATATATCATTTACAGCTTTGTTCTGCGCTTTGCGGGTTTGCTTTTTATATATATTTTTTGTTCTCCTATTTTCTATATCTAAGTAAATTTAGTGTTATAGTTGGCCGGTAGCACGCCGCACCAGTTCAGTCAGGGGGTTGACTTAACAAGAAGTGGAAGAAGTGGTTTTAAACAGCGTGGAATGCCGCAAGTAAGTTATTCGCTTCATATGCTTCTAAGTGACTGTTGTGAGTGCTCTGGTGTTAATATTTTTTCGTGCCTTTGTGTGCAAATCTCTAATTCTATATCATATATCATTTACAGCTTTGTTCTGCGCTTTGCAGCTTTGCTTTTTATATATATTTTTTGTTCTCCTATTTTCTATATCTAAGTAAATTTAGTGTTATAGTTGACCGGTAGCACGCCGCACCAGTTCAGCCAGGGGTTGACTTAACAAGAAGTGGAAGGAGTGGTTTTAAACAGCGTGGAATGCCGCAAGTAAGTTATTCGCTTCATATGCTTCTAAGTGACTGTTGTGAGTGCTCTGGTGTTAATATTTTTTCGTGCCTTTGTGTGCAAATCTTTAATTCTATATCATATATCATTTACGGCTTTGTTCTGCGCTTTACAGGTTTGCTTTTTATATATTTTTTAATGGTTCTTCTATTTTTTATATCTAAGTAAATTTAGTGTTATTGTTTACAGCTTTGAAAAATCTTTAGATATTTGTTATTTTTTCTTACGTACTCAAAATGAATTCCGTAAAAAATTTTTATATTGATTTTGATTTTAAATTTGATTTTACTCAATTTGATCTGAAAGACGCTTCCTTAGTGCATGATTTAGTGGATTGTTTTTTGTGTAAATTAATACCGGCCGAGCTAGAAAAACAGCTTGACCAAATGGGTTCAAATAAGGAAACCGAAATTGATAGTAACGATGACGTTGCCATTATTAATAACTTATTTAGAATTTTTAACGATAGTCAAATAATTGATAATCAAAGTATTGAAATTCACCCTGAAAATGAAACAATACATTTTGAGGAAGTAGCTAACTTTGAACACATTAATCATTTAAATAGAGTCACTGATGTTGCATCTGATACGTTTAAAATGTTAGAAGATTTTTATTCTGAGGAAGGAGAGGGAGAACAAGATATAAAATGGGCCGAAATTGGGTATCAGGAGAAACAGGGTGAACTTAAATATCAAGTAGAACAGGGTGAACTTGAATATCAGGTAGAACCGGTAGTGGAAGGTAAACAGGTAGTCGAGAACCTTGAGGGAGAAATTGGTTATCAGGGGGGACATGCAGTCGAGGGATTTGAGGGAGAAATACTACCTATTTACTCACCAATTTCTGATGCGTCGTTCGAAGACTCAGTTGAAACCATTACTGAAATAAAAAATTATATTAAATTTAGGCAATGTATTTTTGAAAAACTCCTGCTTTGGTGCTAAATCTTAGTTGTAAATATTGTATGTATGTATATATATATATATATATATATATATATATATATATATTGCCTAAAATATTTCGTTATGAATAAATCTCTTTTAATGGTAAAATAACAAATTTATTTATATTGTATTGTTGGAAAATTTCATTTAAATTAATTCTAGGTACCTTTGTGTTGTCAGAGTTTTTCCACTTCCTCATAGCTTTGTTCTCTGTTTTAGTGGCAAGTTGGTTTCTCGGCATAGCCTTTTCAACTATTATTCTAATTATCTAAATTTTGGAAGCTGGAAAATAGATGTTTGTTTACAATTCGTTTTGCCTAGTTCACAGTATAATTTAGGGTTATGGGACGTGTCACTTCCCATGCGCTGTCACCCACTACATCCGATATGCCCTCATTCAGTAGGCGCATACTAAGATCCCAACTGTTGCCAAGTTTATTCTCAGGTGGTTACCGTTTAAATTATAAACTAATCAGTCATCGTTTTTCTTGCCATGCAATCCCTATTTTAAACCATTCCGAGTTCCTCTTGACAACTCTGAAGTCACCTGGGGCAATCTAACCAATTATAGTTCAGCATCCGAGTTGAGTAAATTCTAGAAGGTACAACGGAGCTGGTTCCAGAAAGGAACTACTTTTTCACTTCACTTTTCTGGTCTCCTGTAACATCGAAAGGTCTTCAGTGCGAACTGGGGAAAATAAAATCCAAGTTTTTCTTGGAAATCCGTTAGTGGAATTTCTCCTCAGTTTCGTACTAAGTTTTGTATTTGTGAATTTTATAATATTTTGTAACCTTCAAGTAATCTCTCTGGGGGAGGATTTTTGGTGCTGAAGTTGGATCAGGCCGCCATTTTCCTGCCACGTTGTGAAGAAGTCTTCCTGTCCAAGGCGAACTAAACCCTATTGAATAGGGTCTTAGTACGGGGCTTTAAGGCTCCCTTTGACGTGGACGAGTAACGTTCCGCCCAACAACTGCTTGTACACCTTCCACCGGTTGCAGTGTCGTATCACGCTGGGACGCTTGAACAATTAGTGAACCTTTTTTGTTTCATACTAATGTATTTTTTTTGTGTTTTTTTTTGTACAGGCATTTCCAAAAAAAACAACTTTTATTAAACAGATTAGTAGTTATAATAGGGGAGCGCCTCCTCCTCCTCCTCTTCCTCTCTCTCATGTCCCTCATTCTTAACTTCCTCCCCTTTTATTCTCATTCGCATCATATTTTTAATTTTTTCTCTTTGTTCTCCCACATTTGATTTTGCATTCTTAAGTCTTATAAATAGGTGCATCATGATCATTTTAGTATGCCGAGACACATTTACTAAGCTGTGCTCGAGTTGCGTAAAAAGTTATTTTTGAATTTTTCCACCAGTTTTGTATAAAACAAAAAGAAAAAATGTGTCAAGTAATAAGTGAATTATGTGTAATCGCGAAAAATTAACTACAACTATCAGACAGTTAAAAGTTAAATATCTCAATTTCTTTGAAGTGATTTCGAAAGATGAATACACCAAGCTGTTTTATCCACTGAAACGAGATTATTTGGAAGCAATTGACTGTTGTGATGATTATTTAGAAGGAATTATAAGCCTTACTACGTTTTTCAATACATTTGGGAAATCATACTTTGTAGGAGAATTAAGCCACCTAATAGAATTTATAGGAGAAGATTGCCAATTTATACCTGCTATTATTGCAACCCAAAAGAGGTTTCAATTATACGAAGATAAAAAACAGGTATTATCAAAGAAAGTTAATCCTATTCGCAAGAGACGTCCCCCTACATATTTAAAATATTATGTTAAATAAATGAAATGGCTGAGTTGCTGATTGCAGTTAAATTATTAGAGGAGAAATTTAGTAATCTTTCAAAAACCTATTTCTCATATTGTATGGCAAGTGGTCCGGAGTGGATAGACTTTTATTGTAATCAATCTGAGGAATTCGTAAAGGCTGCCCTCTGTTGCAGCAAATACATTGAAACATTAAATTTTTTTCAACTTATTCAAGATCTAAAAGATATTGGCTTTGGTTACTATTTAAAAGACTTGAAGCAATTTATTGACGAGGATACTATTCTTCAAGAAATTGAAAAGGAAGAATAAATTTAATAATATTTACAATGGAGCAAATGGTTACTGAAATGTATGAAGAGTTTATTATATCTGCTGCATACTTCCAATATTTATCAATTGTAGGCGAAGAAGACGCAGAAGCACAAGATTTGTCAGCATATGTTAATAATATAGATCGAATGAAACAATGTAAATTAGCCGCTAAATTTTGTAATGATTATTTAAAATATAAAAATGAGTATGAACTTTTAAATGAATTTAGAAAATTAGATTTAAGGTATCATATTAATTGTATTCAATCATGGTTGGTTAATGCAAAATAAGAAGGTAATTAAGTTTTTTTTTATATTTTTATTCATTCATAAAACAATTGTCATATAAAAATAACACATTTGTCAAAGCACACATGTAAGGTGATTTTGAATGATAGAAGCATTTTGGTTCCATTAGCTTTAGCGCTGGTTGTTCATCTATTTCAATCACATGCTTTTTAGAATATTTCTGTATAAAATCCTTTTTTTCGCTTCCTTTTACAAAAACAAAATCTGCTTTCTTCGTAAGTGTTTCAATTATTTTTGGGAAATGATGTAATGGAGTAAATCCATTATTCCAATGTATACAATGATAATTTTTCGTTAACCATACCGCCTGCTTGTGACAATCAGGTGAAAGAAACTCCATTGGAAAAGGCTTTTTAAAAATGTAATGAGTCATTTCATAACCATCAAAAGCTGCAAGCTCTTTCGGTATAAATTTATTTTTTTCATCTTTGAATCCTTGAATATCTATAACCAATCTCATATTTTCAAAGCAGCAAATTTTTTAATGAGACTTTTTTTACTTGAATAATTTGCAATTTCTTTCAGTTGATTAATTTTAAAAATAAATTTTTCAATTTGTAGTTGTAGTTTTGATGTCATGATTAAAACTAAAAGCTTTTCAAAATTTCTTTAAATTAAATCGAAATATGAAAATAGTGGGGATAAAGTTTATAATTGTTCCACAATTTTAGTAAGAGGGTTGTAGCTAAATAATTTGTCATGTAAAATAAGACAATAAGCAGAAGTATCTTTTTTAATTGCATTGTGTGTCTCAAATTCAATTCTCATTACTACGGATCCCGTTTGAATTGTTTCTTTTTGATGGGAGCAATCAATATGTGTAATAGGACTAATGTTTTTGAATTATTCAGGATTAAAAATGGGTTCATTTGGAACACCATAGTAAGACTGTCTAAAGTTGGCAAACATTTCGTATAAAGCAGAAAATTTGTTTTCTTCGAAATTTAAGTACAAATCGTGATAAGGATTCTGTTTAAATATACTCGAAATTTGACAAAATATTGTCAAATTTACTCATATCTTTAACAATTTTCCCTTTTCTGTTTTCTTGAAAGCCAATCACAACATGACGAGGAGCTTCTAGTTTACTAGTTGTTTTTACCGGCCATGTGTGACGGGTTGTTTCGGTTAGAGAAGAATATTCAACAAGTTCCCAACTCCTGAATCCTATCAATATATCTTTATTTGATTCTAATATTTTTGATAGAGCAAGTTGTTGTGGCATATCAACTAGAATGTGAGGAACTTTCCAATAAATTTTATCGAAAGTAACCAATGGAGTGTCAGGAGCAGTAACAAGGTGTGCCGGATCTTCTTTGAAAATAACACCATCTAAATCATCAGTTGATCTAATAAGAACCAATTCCTGTTTCATATTCATAATAATTTTTCTGTAATCTTCAAAAAATCCTAAAAGCATTTTTAGTGGTATGGATACGGAGAATTTTCCATCACTATCAACTAAAATTGTATCACCTTCTTT
This sequence comes from Kuschelorhynchus macadamiae, assembly GCA_030620095.1. Classification (NCBI taxonomy): domain Eukaryota; kingdom Metazoa; phylum Arthropoda; class Insecta; order Coleoptera; family Curculionidae; genus Kuschelorhynchus; species Kuschelorhynchus macadamiae. Next base: position 176,851 of record JAUTXW010004474.1, on the reverse strand, counting down.
CCGATGTGAAAACCAACCTGCATTTTCCAGTTTTAAACTTTCGTTGGTATTGTGAGAAAGGTAGCTTTTTAAGGTTGATGCTAATCCAACATTTCTTATTGAATCTATAGTAATTCCGTTTAGTTCATAGCGGATTTCTCTGAACAAAAAGGCTATACCATTGTTAATAAATAGCAATTCTTTCTTATATTTACCTTCTGTATTAGTTAATTTTCCTTCGATATAAAGTAAACTATCTGATGGTAGAGTGTAAGCATCGAGTTCTTGAATTGGGATCCTTATTTCATCATTGTAATCGAATTTTGAAGAAATATATGGTTGATATGTGTGAAGCTCAGAACTGACGATGGAATTGTCTACATAAAGCTTTTCGTTTACGTTTAATATCTTCATTATTTTAAAACAGTGAAACCCAAGGATGTGAGAAATTTACGATTATCTCGTCTTAACTTGTTGGTGTTGGATTTGATACTGAACTGTTGTTTAGGCTTTTTCTTTTTATAAGTTTTTACTTTGTTGATAGTGGTAGGGGCAAGTCTCATCCCAAGGGCTCTATTATATCTAACAACCATTTTATATTTCACTTGTTTGTAAATGTAACCTTACTGTTATAGTTTCTCCTCTAAAACTGATAAGTTCTCCGTCTTGATCAACTATTTTAACTGTTATATTGTTAATTGCTTTGACGCTAACTGGAAAATACAAAATGGGCAAAGGAGATTCAACTATTTTATACCCTGGAGCTACAGTTGGATAAAACTGGTGAATAATATGAACAGGTTTACCATTATTGTAAGAACCGACACAAATATTACAGTCAATACAAATAGCATTCACCTTAGTTATTTTTGCAACATTATCTGATTCTTCCTCTTTCATAGCTTCTAGTAAAACCCAACATTTTTCCTATCGAATCCTTGGTAAAATCAATTATTCTACTACACATTAAAAAAGTTTTTAGAGTATTAACATTTGCTTTTAAAAGAAAAAAAAATTTTTCATTCGGAAATAAATCTTCTATACTTTCTCTTATGTATGTTTCTAGATCTGTAATGTCATAAGTTCCGTCGGGAATAACAATTACTTTATTATCTATATAAAATTTATTATATCCTTCTTTTATATTGGGGATAGTCATAAACGTTTCAAAATCAGCTAAACCCAGGTAATATTGTTTTTCATCCTCTAAATATATGGGCGGATTAAAATCAGCAGACAAAACAGAACTGTTTCCTGATATGGCAATTGTGGTAGACATTGCAGTTTATTTGTGAATGAGATATTACAATAAATAATGAGTTTATATATTTTTTTTGCAAAAATTTTAGGGATAGTTGACCACAGTTATATGAATTAAATTTTTGTTTATTTTCATAAGTATAAAATACATCCACTTTGCCATTCGAATTAAAATATTTGAGAAGTTCAAAAGGTGGTTTTAAATTTCCATAACTATCAAAATATATTACATTTTTGTTATTTTTAATATAAGCAGTCCAATGAGATCCTTTATTTTGTTTTTTATCCAAATTTACAATACCACATTCTTTCAGATTAATTTTTTTTCGAAGTTCATCGAGCATAAAAACACCTCTAAAGCCAGTTATTTTTAACAGCTTTACATATTTAATAATATCATTGTTCGTAATTGCTCTTTTTGGAAAACTTATTTTGAGTTTTTTTTTTGTCTGATTGCTTTCATTTTGACGGATCCTCCTTTATAAGGTCTAATAAATAGTCCCTTTCCTTTATATGGTCTAATATATAATCCTTTCCCTTCTTTAGAAGCATTTTCCATTGCAATATTATGTCTATGTATTTCTTCTAGTTGCTGTTTAGCTGCTTTAGCATCATTTACTGCCTTAGCAATTCCTGCCGCGCCTCCACCTAGTGCACCCAGGGCGCCAAGAATGGGAAACAAAAGAGGTAGAAATCCTCCAATTTTTTTGGGTGTTCGAATGATACGGTTTTTTCTCAATTTAAGTTTACCCCCTTTTGTATTTTTTAATCCCAAACCGAACTTTCTTTTACCCTTCATTATTCCTGCAACACTTAAAGCTGCAATTTTTTCACCAATAGAAGAATCTTTAGCTTTTACCCTATCCCAGGCTTTTTTTTCTAATATTTGGTCAGATATGTGTCTTTTTGATAAATCTTCAGTCTGAAAGTAAGATATATCATGTTCTTTGCAAGCGGAATCCAATGGATTTATACCAACGTCACCTCTAGTTAATCTTTTTTCCAAGTTGGTGCCGGGACCACAATAATTATATCCTGGTATATGAACTTCGAAAGGTAGTTTGCTAATTAATTTATTTACTAAACCAGAGCCTTTTCTATTACGTGTTTTAATAGTTTTTTTCAACTTATGGCGACCCACAGTCATTGAAGTTCTTTTTATACTAAAAGCACATTGACATTTTTCTGGTATAAATACTTTTACAGCTAAAAATATTTACTAGTGTGATTAAGAATGAGGATTGAAAAACAAAAATTCTCATTACCAGTAAATAATCATGACGAAAAAATTTTAAGTAAACAGTTGAGAAAGCATGGTGACTTATTTTGCGGTGGTTCAAAAAGAGGGCTTATAGTTGGTTGCAGTGGTAGCGGTAAAACCAACGTTATGCTTACACTGCTCGAGCATCCAAATGGAATTAGGTTTGAAAATGTCTATGTTTATTCAAAGTCATTAGATCAACCAAAATATGAATATTTAAGAAAGTTGTTAAAACCTATGAAAGAAATTGGATACTTTGAATATGATAGCGATGAGAACATTATTTCACCTCATGAGATAAAGCCAAATTCCGTTATCATTTTTGATGATATTCCTTGTCATAATCAATCTATTATTAGGGACTATTTCACGCATGGAAGGCATAGAAACACCGATTGTTTTTTTATTTTTCAAGGATATTCCTCAATCCTTAAACGTCTAATTCGAGAAAATGCAAACTTATTAATTTTATTTAAACAGGACTGTTTGAGTTTAAAACATATATATAATGACCACTGTATATTGGATATGACATTTGATCAGTTTAAAAATATTTGTGCTAACTGTTGGATGGATCCATATGGATTTCTTGTAATTGACAAAGATTGTGAAGTAAATCACGGCAGATATAGGAGTAAATTCGATTCCTTTATATATTTATAAAAGTAAAAAATTTGCAGTTTTATTTCATTTAAAACTTGTACAGCATGGATAAACGTTTAGCTCGAGAATTAATAAGATCGAGACAAGCCGTGAAGCAGAAATATCAAAGCTTGAAATTAGCTACTTCTACTGCTCAGTCCGAATTAGAACAAACTTATAGACCAATAACACAACCACTTAAACAGCTAATTTCAAGTATTGGTAAATCCGAACCATTCGATTTAAAAGAAGAAAGAGTTTCAAAGTATGAAGATTGAAGAACACCTACAAAGCTTTATAAAACATCAACTCCGACGAAAAATATTCAGAAAACAGGAAAAACTCCGTCACTCCCTACAGAACTACCAACATTTTTAAATGACAGTAGTATCACTTCTTCCTCTCCTGTAGTACAACCATTGTCATCAACTGTTATAGCAGAAACTTCAGATCCTTCTAGTGACACAACAACAAATTTAAACTTGTCAGACATATTGGAACAAACTAGAAAAACAATTCAAACCTATGTTGGTACACCATCATATAAAGATTACTTAGCAGATTTTCATGAATTACCCAGATCATATATTGATGAGGGTGTGAAAGATACACAACATAAATTTGACCATTATTATGGAATAGTTCATGACCTCGAAACGGATAAGTTTTCTTTTGGTTTAACACAGATACCGGTAGAAATTATTGGAAAAGACATTAAAGTGGGAGGAATAACGTACACAGGCACGCCAGGTTTATACGAATTGCTTTTCAAAAAAGAACCGAAAGGTTATAAGAAGGAAGATTTAGATAATTACATGAACATTCTAGCTAAAACAAATGTATATCGTAGGAATTTTGATTCAAATGAACAAGTTCAAGGAAATACATCACACAAATATGTTACAATAATAGGACCATATTTACAAAGAAAGGGGATTACAAAGACAAAAACCTTGCCAAGATTAGTTACAGCATTTAACAAACCAAAACCTCCGTTTAGAACAACTAGAGCCAAATCTACAGGAAAGGGATTAATTTTGAAAACAAACAGATCAAATACAGACTATGTATACTGGAATAATGTTAACGAAATTGTTGATAGGCTACGTTTATTAATTTCATCAAGTGATGCGGGAAATAATGCTCATAGTAACGAGATTATCTCTATTATTGAAGAATTAAGAGAAGATAAAGTAATACTATAAATAACAGCTATCAAATATAATCATATTTATTGTTTAATGAAAGCTCAACATGACAGTTGATAAATTTGGACGCCATATTTCAAAACAAAATCAAGAGAGAATAAGTGACATTAATAATTTAAAAAGGAGATTAGGTGAAAATGAAACAAATAATGAAATCTTTGCTAAAAAGCTTAAGGTTTTTGATGAAAATTTTTTAAAGTATGAAAACCAGATTAAAGGATGTTATACCTCAATTGAAAACGTTAATAAACAGTTGCTAACGCTAAATCAAATAAGTAAAGATTTGCAATTTTTAAATGAACATGTTAAAAAAGAAGACAAAAAATTAAGTGATGATATCAACAAAATTAATAAAATAATGGAAACAAATATAAGAGAAGTAATAATTGAAAAACACAAGGAAAAAATTAAACAATTAAGAACTTTTATAAAAAGGTTAGATGATGAAAAAAAAAGAAATCAAAATAGCATTCTTAACAGTAGAACAATTGACCAACTCACTTTGGAAGAAAATCAACAATATATTTCCTTGGAAAATATAATGTCCAGTGTAATTAAGAAATTAGAACAAGAATTAAATAAAACAGAGGAGGAATTAAAAAATAGTGATAGTAGATCAACTACTTTCTTAACTGGAGAGATAAAAAAATCCTTTAATGCGTTAGAAAAGGAGATTACTAAAATTAGTAAAATTTTAAATGAAAAAAGTTATACAATACAAATTGATAAATTGACTGAATGGGAAAAATCATATAAAAGTTATATTTCGAATTATTACAAAACATAGAAAATGAACTTCCTTAAAATTGAATAAACAAGTTTGTTGTCATGACAACCGTTAAACAACAAGTCGTTAATGAATTACATAAACCTGCTAGAAAAAACTACAAACGCAGAAGGGTGGTAGTGAAAGGGTTAAATGATCTTTTTCAAGCTGATTTGGTTGAAATGTTACCCTATGCCAAATTTAATTAGGGATTTAAATATATCTTGATTACCATAAATGTATTTTCTAAGTATGTTTGGGCCGAACCGTTAAAATCTAAATCTGGAAAAGACGTAACAGCGGCAATGAAAAAAATATTAATCAGTGCAAAAACTCCACCAAAAAACTTGCAAACGGATAGAGGGAGAGAGTTTTTCAATGTAAATTTTCAAAATTTGATGCAACAATTTCGAATTAACCATTATAGCACCTTTTCCAATTTGAAAGCGAGTATAGTAGAAAGAGTGAACAGGACTTTAAAGAATAATATGTGGAAAATATTTAGCATTCAAGGAAATTACAAATGGTTTAATATATTAGCGGATATTGTAAAAGATTATAACAATACAAAACATTCTTCAATAGGAATGAAGCCAAAACAAGTAAATAAAACAAATGAAAATAGAATCTTGAAATCTGTATTTACTCATGCTAAAACGTTAGATATAAAATCTCCAAAGTTTAAAGTGGGTGATCACGTACGAATAAGCAAGCATCGAGAGGCATTTTCAAAAGGTTACACACCAAATTGGTCAAATGAGATATTCCACATTAAAGAAGTTAAGATGACAAACCCTTGGACATATTTAATTCAAGACGAAGATAATCAGGACATTCTGGGTGGTTTTTATGAGCAAGAATTACTAAAAGTAAAGCATACTGATGTGTATCTTATTGAGAAGATTTTGAGAAGGAAAGGAAACAAAGTTTATGTGAAATGGTTAGGACTTGATAAAAAATATAATACATGGATTGATAAAAAAAATATTGTTTAATTAAATTGAAATTAAATTTTAGTTAAATTTGTTTTATTTCTGTTCCTCACTTTATGCTTTAGCTGATACAAATTACAAAGTCTTAATGTGCTAATAAATTTCAAATAAAATTCACATTTACTAAACTAAAATTTTATTAAGTAAAACATCAAATACAATTTTTATTAAAACGTGTCAAATATATTTTATTTCTATGTTCCTCAGATAATATCGAATCTAGAATAAGTTTACAATCATTTATTCTTTTTTCAAAACGGAGTCTATCTAAGTACCACATCTGAAAGTTTTTCCTACGGGCTTGTCTGTAAGCAAAGCTCCACTTCACTAACACATGCACCTTATTGTTCTCTTCCAGAAAAGATATTGTTTTCTTCGTAATATTTTCTTTTTGATCTATTTTCATTGTTTTCTTCGTAATATTTTCGTTTTGTTCCATTTTGCTTCAATTTGTTTTCCATTTGTTCAGGATATAAAGCAAGTAATTCCATCATAGTTGAATTTTCACTGTTAGGATTGTTGGACTTATTATATTATAAACATGCGTACACAAGTCGCCACATTTTATTTTGAAATTAGGATTTTCTGTTGGACTTATTATATTATAAACATGCGTACACAAGTCGCCACAATCAGATGAAATATTATTTTGAAATATTTTGAAATATGTATTGAATTCTTGCCTTTTAAGTATAGATAATCTATAATCAATAATTTCCTTTAATCGCCACAAATTGTCCAAAGACTCTTGTCCTAAGTATATGAAGTGTGGGCCTTTTGTAATTTGTAGAACAGGGGTATCATTTATTTTCTGAACCTGCAGATGAATGTTGTTTATATTCACACTGGTTTGATCAACTTGAGGAAAGTAGAAATTGTTTACAATAATTCCTTGATGAACACAAATGTCTTTCCAATTTTCTTCGGTTAGTGCGATTGAAAATCCAGTTTTTCCACCAATTACAATTTTTGGAGAAAAATCATTTAAACTAATGCCAACAAGAACAAATTTTGACAAAGAATTATTTAAAAAATAAATTTTTGAATTAAGAAGCGTTTCCAAAGGTTTATGAACCACGGCGTTGTTCATAATGACTAAACGAGACTGAAACATATTGTGTTATTCTTGTACTTAAATATTCTCATCCCCACTTTCTTTAAAGTTTCGATTAAAATGGATTAATGAAAAAATAGATTTCCAGTTTGAAATTTGTAATAAAGATAAATATTTAAAATGGTAATGTATAAAAATAATGCAAAGTTTAATGTAACACTAATGATGGAAAAGTAATAATTTTTGAATCCGTCATAATAATTGGTACAGTTGGGGGTTAAAATTTGTAACTGATTATTTTTAAACTCTAACCTTTCTATCCAATTTGTATCAAAAATAGATCGATTTGGATAATGATACAAAATTTTAAAAAATTTACTTGCATTTTCATTTCCATTTATTCGTTCCATCCAACTAATTGTACTATTGTTAATTAATCCAATTTTCATAAATTTACAATATTTACTTAGAGTGACGTCTGTTTTACTAGAAAAACATATTTCACACTGTGTTACGCCAGGGGGATGATGAACATAAAAAACATTTTGGAAAATAAAATAAAGAAGAATAAATTGAGATCTACTGATAGTCATTAAAACAAATTAATAATTATATTCCAAATTTATTAACATTAAGCAGATACTTTCACCACGAAAGCAAAAGCAGTTGTAAAAAAATAACAATAAAATACTTAATTTAAATATATGTAAAAGTTCATAAATAAGGATATTAATAATACTATATAAAATGTGTAGCTTGAAGACTTATTTTGAATGGTTACAATTATTCGATTCCTATTTTTCCATAAACAGTTATTTAAATCACAATTCTTAGCAAATTTCTTATGCTCCACAATAGGATCATCATAACTTAACCAATCAAAAATTTCAATACCACAATAAAAACATTTACAAATATCATTGATTGAAGTATAGTAAAAGCCAGCTCCAGCTAACACTTCTGGTCTCAATTTTCCTTTCCATTTTTTAAAAGTGGAAAATCGTTTTTCATATGTTTTAAAATAACTGTTATCAATTTCTTTGTCAAAAGTTTCTAAGCACATTTTGTGAAAGACTTATGAAGACTAACTTTGGTTTCAAAAACAACAAATTTAAATACCTTATAATATCTACATAAATATATCTAAATCTTTATGTTCTGCATTCCATTGATACAAAGCAATATCTTGGTGTCCCCAAGCTAATGTATTAAAACTATAGGGAATTTTATACCGCTTATCATCTTCGGAACTCAAAGCCAATTTATTAATTAACTCTGTAAAAATTGTATGTTGTCTAGATCGAAAAACATAGATTGAACAAAAGGTTTTAGAATGATTTTCAACAACATCTTTATAATGAATAAAATCCAACTGCTTTTTAATTGCACTTTTTTTAACACCTTTTGCTTTTTTTGTTAAACTGTTTTCCGTTTTAATACAATATGCTTTTGCTCCAGTACCAAAGAAAGCAGTAATGGGTTCACCAGCATATTCATCTTTGAATTTTCCTATAACTGACTTTGTAATAGGCATTTCATGAATATTATTAAATTCATAATTAGATGTGTCAAATTTGTGAATATTTTTTATCATGTCAGAATAAATATTTGGAGTTGTGACTTCTAAAATGAACGAATCGGTATCGGTGTATAAAAGTGAAATATTTTCCTGATAAAGAGGTTTTAAAAAATTATAAAAGAAATCATACATGACAGTTTTAGATATATCTAATAAGCCTACATATATTGGTTTATTGTAAGTAACTTGAATCTTTTGCATTTGAATAGCTACCAAGTTTTCAGAAAATATTGTTAAGTCCTTGAAATATGGTTTTGCAATTAAATTCTCAGCACCATCTTTTCTTCTATTTTTTTCCCACTCTGTAACAAGTCTTACGTCAATTCTCCTATCAACATTTTCCATAGTCTTGCCATAAATACTATTATTTGCCAACTTGTAAGTATTACGATCAAATTCATTCTTTGAATCATTTCTTAATCTTGAATTCAAGTCTATATATTTTTTCAACCAATCAGATTGAAAAACTGTAAAACTTTATGAACTTTAGTTAACTTGAGTCCATGTTCCAAACATTGTTTTAATAATTGATAGTGAATAACATATTTTGATTTATCATTTAAATTGGGTATTAATTTTATGCATTTAGAATTTGGCGGTTTAAAGTTTTCTGGACAAAACGGAAAATCGTTATGATAGGAATGTAGACTTGTAGGATATTCTAAATCAACTTCTAAAACATATCCCTTATTAGATTTTTTAGAAATATTCATAATATTTAAATCATTGATTTCTTTATCTGTTAACCAAACAAAATCTCCCGTTGGAATGTGCTGTGACATTGCATAACCATACAAATTTGTTGCATCATAATAAATTATGTATTTAGTTGGCTTTAAAGGATCAAAATTTTAAAGAAATGGGTTATTAGCTTCAGATTTTCTACAAATGCAAGAGCTCACACCACCGCGAACGCTTTTTTTGAAAAAGTGTATCATATCTGGATCAGTTAACAATTCTAACTCTATTCCAGTATAACGCAAACACGCCTCCCAGGATAAACCTGGAAAAGTGTAAAAATGAGCTGGATCGAGCTTATATGTGGATAAACAAGTGCTTCTAAAATTTTCAAAAATATCTGCCAAAAGTAAAGTATCAGAGAGTAAGTAAACGTCGGAGTATTGACCAAGAGATTCACATTTAAACAATTGCCAAACCTTTACAGCTCTTTGGTATTCTGCATCACTGATGTGCTCATCCGTTAAAGTATTATAAAATTGGTCTTTCTGAGGTAAAGTTGTTTCTTCTAATTTTAAATAATCATCAATATAACTGTAAGGAAATACACCTTTTTGCCGAATAAGTTTAAATCTTTCTTCATCATTGAAAATTTTTTTTATTTCCTTACATTGTTCATCTTTTAAGCTTTCAGAGAGTTTTGATAAAGAATGGGATAGAAATTGAAAAGAATCAATAAACCTTAATGATATATTTTTTTCTTAGCCTTTTGTGTCTTTTTATCAAAATAGTTATCCACATGAATAAGCTTTTCAAATGAAATATATTTTTCCTTGTTTTGTGCGATAACTGTTAGTTGTTCTTTGTTTAAGCATAATTTTTTAAGAAATAGATGAGAATCATAATTACGCAAATTATGCAATATAACTGGAATAAGGTTAGGTATTCTGTAATTTATGTTGCAGAGTGAATGAGCTGGACCTCTATAAAGACCGGTTATATGACAATGATCTGCAACCCTGTCATTTAAAAGAGGTTTATTACAAATATGACAAACTTTTTCATAGTTATGATAAATTTTGTCCAGTTCGTTCAAAGGGATCATTTTTTTAGGAGCCTTTAAATATTTATTGTATATGTTATACACATCTCTTTCTAAAGAATTTATAAATAATGTATCACAATTTTGACCTCTATATTTTTCAAATTTAGAATAATTATCGTCGAAGGAACATTTAATGTAATAGGCAAATGAATGTGGAATATGTTCATATTGTTTTAAGGTGTATGAAGTATTAGGATTTTTATCAACATTGTCATTATTTAAAGGCTTTAAAATGCATTCAAATACTGCATACACCACGAAAGGAACTTTCATTTGTTTATGATAATTTACAAATTTCAAAATATTATCATATGAATAGTTTCCAAACTTATCTTTTATTAATTCTTTAGAAGGTAGGTTAATTCGTAAATGATCACAATCATAGCTATTGTGTTGTAATAAATTTTCTTCTGTAGGGAAATATTGTAAACAACCATCGCAAATATATTTTTTTCCGTGATGTTTAGAAATTTGTGCAGAAACTAGTTTTGATAAATCTTTAATATAGCAATAATGAAAAGTTTTTTCATCATCATCACTTATTAACAATAAATTGACATGTTGATTTTTTTTATTCGATGAATAATAAAGTGGACCAATTACTTCATACCCCTTTTTAGGATTTATAATTTCTAATCCATATACATTAATAGAAATGTTATTTTTTTCTTCAAAAATCTTAATGTTCTTTAGCAACATTGGAAATTCTATACCTGACATATCCAAAACAGAAGAGTAGTGTGGGTAGGATGAAGTTTCAAAATCTAATCCGCGTGGTTGGTGAAGAGCAGACACAACTGCCCAGGCGAAGCAAAAGTTGTCATCATTCCTAATGTTGATCACAGCTTGACGTCTCTTGATCTCTTGAGGAAGTTCGATAAAAGATGAGGCTCTCAGCGGATTGTGCTTGTTAACATTAATTTCCAAATGAAGTAAATTCATCAAAGCCCATCCTGCAACGTAAAAATTAAAAAATTATTTTTTTTGTTGCTGTTGTAAAATCGAAAATAAATTCTTTACCTGAATCTCTTTCTGCAAATTCGTCAGCTTTCTGGTCAATAATGGTGCAGATTTGCTCTAACAGTTCTTTTTTCTGATATCCCTGGCAAATGACTTGGAACGGCGCATTAAAAGATTTGACATCATAGCTGTCGCTGCTGGGGTTAAAATAGAAACCGAATAGTTCCATATTTAGCTTGATACATTTATGTTTCTGCAGTTCTTGATCTATTAGATGTGCAATTTTGTATTCCAAATGTTGAAAATATTCTTTCACATTTATGAAGTTTTGGTGTGAGGAAATCCTATAAGATATTATTCGTTCCCTGAATGCTGACTTGATAATTTCAACACCTTCCTCCAAGCCTATTTTGGAATTGTTCTTGTGCACACTAGATCGAAGATGTCCACCCCATAGACTTTGGTTTATATTTTTCTTGCATTCTTTACAATATTTTACAATATTTGTAGAATCTATATAAATTAAGAAAAAAATATTTTACAAAATATGACATGAAAAATAAAATGTTCTTACCTTTAACAAGCTTTGGTTTTTTCAACCAACTGTTGAGTTTTGTGGAATTTCCGTTAACATGTTTTTTAATATGTCGCAGTAAATTATCCTTTCTAGTAAAGACTTTATTACATGTTACACACTTATGCATTTCTGAAGTTTTCTGCATAATAATAATAATAAAATTAATATTGTGCAATTCTATTTAGTTATAGTCAAATTTTGAAAAAAGCAATTGCATTTTTGAAGTTCTTTGTATAATAATAAAATTAATATTGTGCATTTTGATTTAGTTATAGTCAAATTTTGAAAAAAGCAATAGAAATTAATTGACTTTATGAATCCATTTCTTCAAATGAGTCAACTAATTTGTCAAAGGCCTGTTTAACATAATTCACCGTACTTTCGTCTCCCTTTTTAATTGTGATCAAATTAGTTAAATTTTGAATAGCGAAACCCAGACACTTAAGGTTTGCTATTTGTTTTTTATTTTTTTTATTAATTTTAAATTTTTTTTTAATGATAAATGATGGTTTCGAAATTGAATTTTGTTCAACTGGTGAATTATTAGGAGAAATATCCGAAGTCAAATTTGCATCAATTTGTTTTTCTTGCGGATCAGAATTTACAATAGCATATGGTGAATTAATAGAAGATATAGCCGAACTTAAATTTTGATCAATTTGTTTTTCTTGCGAATCAGAATTTACAATATCATATGGTGAATTAGTAGGACAAATAGCCAAACTTAAATTTTGATCAATTTGTTCTTCTTCCGAATCAGAATTTTCACTAAACAAAAAGGGAGAGCAAATTGGTCTCGGAGAATTAATTGGCGATTTTAATGTTAAATAATTTGGATTAGATTTTTTAAAACAAACAATATCCTCATAGCTAGAATTTTGAGTTTCGTCAATGTCATTCAGTTCTTCAAGAGTTTGTTTAGTTTTTGTTGTAATTAAGTCCGTTTTGTTGTCAATAATGTCATTAAGATCGTCAAGAGTTTGTTGTTGAGTAGCTGTAAATAAATATTTTTCGTTGTTGTGTTTGTTGGCATTATTCTAAACTTGGCTATTGTAAATAATTTCATTCAAGTCCTGAATAGTTTGTTGTTGACTAGTTGTAAATACGTCTGTTTCATTGTTTTGTTGGTTTGCAAAATCCTGCATTTGAGTACATGTGTATAAGTCAAAGGCATTGTCAATTATTTTGCTACTCGATGCCAAAAAATTGTCCATTATGAAAAAAATCGTAATAACAAATAAAAATGCCACAAATGTACATAAAAATGTCACCAATATATATATATATATATATATATATATATATATATATATATATATATATATATATATATATATATATAAGAATTAAATCTTGCCAAATAAAAATGTTAGAAATAAAAATAAAAATTTACCAAATAGACACAATGTAAACACCAGAAAACTCGCGAGCTCTGCACAGTGTGAATGCAGAAATCAATTGCATTCGTCTCTTCGCTGAGGCGATTTTATATGCAAAAGTTAATCACATGTGTCCTACTTAAAGTTGAACGACAATCTCTAAAAACCACTTTCTCAAGCCGATCAACAACCTTACCCCCCTCCCCCCCTTCCCCCCTCCCCCCTCCCCCCCGGACCCCTGAATTTCCGAGACACAAATCCCGGTTCCCCAATTTCGGGCTACCCTCTTCAGGTTAATTTAAGTTAGGTTAGGTTATGTTAGGTTAGGTTAGGTTAGGTTAGGTTAGGTTAGATTAAAAAAGAAGAAAAGAAAAAAGGAGAAGGAAAGAAAAAGAAGAAGGAAAAAGGAGAAGGAAGGAAAAAGGAGAAGGAAGGAAAAAGGAGAAGGAAGGAAAAAGGAGAAACATATAAAAAAGAGAAAGAAGGAAGGGAGAGAAAGAAGATAAGGTGAGGGTGAGGGGGGGTTTAAGGGGGGCGAAGCCCCCTTAGGGGTGTTGGCGGAGCAGGGAGGGGGACGAAGCCCCCCCCCCAGGAAACTGACAGGGAAAGGGACAGCGAAAAAAAAAAAAAAAAAAAAAAAAAAAAAAAAAAAAAAAAAGTTAAGTATTGCAGGTAGTAAAAGTGGTGGTCGATGGGATATATACTTAAGAACATCCACTCGACGATCATACAGTATCATTCGCTGTAATATCAGTTGTCGATATTATTTATAACCTATAACCAAAATCGTTTTTTATCAAATATATCTATCTAAATCTAAAGCTCCTAACGATGGCAGAAAATATGATTGGAAACGCTGACCAAATTGAAGAAAATAATGTGGAGAACGCCGCTCAAATTGAAGAAAGAGAAGAAATTTTTATTAACTTGGAAGGCGATTCCATCACTTATAAACATTCATTTTTGGACAAATCATCTAGGCTTGTTAGAAGATCATTCTTGTTTAACATCGACATTAATAATTAATATATATTTATATATAATTATTATATTGAGGAGGAAGAAGAAGAGCTGGAGGAAGATGATCAGGAAATTGACGAAGGAGTGGACATGGATGGACAACTGCTAAATTTAGGAACCGAGGCTGACGTAAAAGTAAGCAAGTTTAGGGCTAGTGAATTATTTAATAATTTTGAAGAAAAAGATATATGTGTTATACAAAGCTACTCTAAAATTGAAAGTCGAAGACTAGGAACATTTGCTATTTGCCTTCCTTGTAGTGCAATTCACATGAGATATTTACGGAGAGGTGAGTCCGATCATGTGAGCTGCCACTACAAAAGAGCTTATGTTGTTAGTGCTTCTGATTTACATTGTGCTATTTGTAGGATACATCTTTTTCTACTAATTCCTGAACATGCTTGCTTTTACTGCAATAAAAATGAAAAAAAGAGATAGAAGATTATGTTGTTAAATATTAACAATAAACATAGTTTGTAAAGGTGATGTGTAGATTAGTTCAACAATATTAATTTTAAATATAGGTTATAAACGTAATGGGTAGATAATGTCAAAAATATTAATTTTAAACATAAATTGTAAAGATAATAAGTAGAATACGTCAACAATATTAATTTTAAAAAATGTCAACTGTTACTATAAACGGTTATATATTTTCAGTGCTATATGCAAAATACTTCTTTTTATTCTAACATCTGACACTGTATTTCTAAATGAAATAGCTAATCATATGTAAAAAAGTGTCGATTATGTCAACTGCTACTAGAAGCACTCATATAACATTTTGTTAACGCTTGTTTCTGTATTCAATTGAGTTTTCTCTTACTTGATGCAAATTATATTAATATTATTAGTATAATTAAAAAGTAGTAGATTAGGCTATGCCGGTCCGACAATCAAAACCGTCATTTTTACATGTAAATTCCCATAAGAAAATTTAAGCTTCCATTTGCAAAAGTGGTGCCATTTTAGGGCGTGGCACTTTTTGTGTAAACCCATAACAATTGTTTTGTTATGTAATGTGAAAATTAGTATGTATTAAAAAACTTGTTAGATCATTGTTGTCGTTTCAATATAGGAAAAGGAAAAAAATGTGTGTCAATTATTATATATATTTACATTTACTTTTTTTTACAAAATTATTTGTTACCAGAGTTTTCACAAACACAAATTATAAAAAAATATTATCCTCTTTTTAAAATTACAACAAAATGATGTCTAATTACATCTTTGAAGATTTGTACCAAATAGTAATATCTAGTGCGACATACAGGACAATTGTTTACCATTATAGAACAACCATTTTCATCATTCCATCTTAAAATACATTTTAAACAAAAAATGTGGGAACATGTATTTGGTCTACATGAATCATAATATTCGATTATTTCAAAACAAATAGCACAAAACACTTTTTTCTCTTCACTCTCAGTTTTATTCAAATTTTTTAAAACAATCCCATTATTTTCTTCTCGAACTAATGGTATATTTTCTTCTTGAACTCCTGGTATAATTTCCTCGAGGCTAATTGTCTGAAGCGGAATGGATCGATTTCTTTCTCCAACTGATTCACTCATTTTATTTTAATATTATTATTAATAGATTTATTCAACAGATTTTTTTCTTTTAACAGTCACTCGTACCTTAACATACTAAAATGATCTTGATGCACCTATTTATAAGACTTAAGAATGCAAAATCAAATGTGGGAGAACAAAGAGAAAAAATTAAAAATATGATGCGAATGAGAATAAAAGGGGAGGAAGTTAAGAATGAGGGACATGAGAGAGAGGAAGAGGAGGAGGAGGAGGCGCTCCCCTATTATAACTACTCAGATTTTATTGCTTTAGTGTGTGTTTTATTTAGCTCACATTTTCTCTCCTTTTTCAGGATATTTTTTTATTAAATAACTTTCTTTATTTTAAATTACAATTTTCTTTTTATGAAAGTATCAGGAACAAATGAGTGCCGAAAACATCTAGGGACTTTCCAATTTAGGCCGTAATAAATTGGTAGTGCTCACCTTTTTTACTTTTAATTTATTATTTCGGCGCCAACTCTCCGGGATAAACGAGCTTAGGGCATTAATATTGCACGCTCTGTTGACCACGAGCTTGTCTCTTGATACTTTTGCCTTTTTTTAATTACCTTTGCGAGTTTTTTTTTATTTCAGTAAATTAATAAAAATATTTCCTATGGTCCCTGCTCCTCCTCCTCATTATGCATCTACTCCTCCTCCCTATCATTTTAAAATTATATCTATACCTCCTCCTCTCTAATATTGAACACTATTTAATCGAGTTCGTTAACTTAGCCTTGTCGCCGAAGGTTATTTCTTTTAGGCTATGACCAATAATATAAGATTACTTCGAGAGGCTCCCCTCTTAAAGTTAAAGCTTAAAAGAGGTAAATACGATTTTGCTGCTTCAATTTAAATTTGTAAATGTAAAGTAACAAACATTTCTGAAACTTGTCAAATGTGTAAAAGAAAAAGGGGCTCTCGAATAGTTTTAAAGCAAGTACAATTGAAAAGAAATAAAAATAAAAATAAAGTGACAGAAGAAATGTCCGATGAGTGTTCTATTTGCTATATACCTTTAAAAAATGAAGAAAGATGAAGACCTAATTCTTGTGATCATAAATTATGCCTTCACTGCTTAGTCGAGTGGACCGTGAACAGTTTTTTAACGTGTCCATTGTGTAGAAAAGAGTATTGCTTTATCATTTTGTTATTTAATTCCGAAACCATTCCTTTGCATTATTGCCACCTTATGAAATTTAAAAACTTGATTCTTAGTGAAGTGAAAGTTTATTTTAAAAACATTCTAACCCTATAAACATGGCTAATGTAGACGAAATTATACCGGATGAAGTATTGAAAGTGGTGAATATTTATGACTGTGTAAACGTCAACCTTGCTGAAGGAGAACGTTTGGAGCTTCAAGATGTAAATAATTTTGTTTCGAATGACATTGAATCGGGTCATTCAGATCTAGAATATGACCAAGCTGATGAAAATGTAACGGCAAAAAAGGCGTTAGTACCTATTTTTCGTGAACATTTCATAGACAAAATATTTTGTATTGTTCCAAGTTATGTGATAGTTTGTACGGTATTAGACATAAAAAAAATACATTATGTTATTTTTGTTATTACATACATCAATTGTCGCTTGGAAATTTTTCTCACGAACATATAAAGACTCATTATAAACGAAGTGTTAGATATTCAGATTTAGATATTAAACGTGCAATTTGTTCGAAATCGTTGTATCAGATGATACTTCCAGACATTTGTGTTTTTTTGTAAGGTAAATACAATTTAAATAGAAGTTGACGAAGTTCCAAAAACGTAATTTATTTTTTATTTTAACATTAAAAAATATTGCCTATAATCTAGACTATTTATATGTTTATGGGACTATTATACTAAGGGCTGATTCGATGAATATTTCCCATGGTTACAATTGTCCCAACAATCGTTTCCACGGTAAACAGTCGAAGAATAAAGTTATTTGGGAATGAAAATATTGCCCGTAAAAATATGATTTACAATTTAATACATGATTGTAACTTTACATCTATAACTTTAAATTCACTTGCAGCTAACCGAAATTTATAACATTTGGATATTATTAAGATTATATTTTTCAAATAATTCCAAATTAGTGTTATATAGTCTTATTATGGTTTTATTACATTCGCTATAATAAAATAACTCGCAGTTAATAGGTGTGGAGCTTATTAGGTGACTAAAAAGACACGTATATTTTTTTAGCTTTATACAAAAACAAATCAATATATGTTTTACTGGTTATGTATGTAAATTAAAAAAGGGCTTGGTGTGGTATTTTGTCTATCTGTAATGTAGTAATTACTCAAATAGTGTTGAAAACCACAATATGAAACAATATTACTAAACACTATTATTTTTAACTGCGCTATTACTAGATCATTTAAATCTGCTTTTCCGAATTTCCTTAAGAGACTATAAATTTACTAAAAAGACGTGTGCATTTTATTAAGCACTTAATTAAAACATAATATATATAAAATATTAAAACTTGTTAAACATTTGTTTAAATTTTGTATAAATCTTTGTACACTACTTCTAATTTCATTGTCTCTAAAAATAGTTCTTTTTCACTTTTTTCAATTGTCTTTAAGCATTTTAAAAGTTTCACAGACTGTTCCTATTTTTCGAAATATATAGTGCAACTAAAGGTTTTTGTTCATATATGCAATATACATGTTAGGTATGTGAAATATACAGAGCAAAATCTGCCGCAAATATTACACGTCCAAATGAAAAAAATGTGTACTTTTTTTTAAGCAGTCAATTAATAATCAAAACTTAACGAAAATAATATTACTTACGGTTGACTAGATATATGCAGCTTCCATAAAATTATTTGTGTAATAATTTAATTGTCTCTAAAAAATTGTTTTCACTATTTTTTCTATTATCTCTAAACACTTTAATAATTTAATTAACACTGTCCCTAATTTTTTTGTTTCTATAAACACTAAACAGTACACTCAAACACTTAGTTTCTACTGGTATAGTGCAGCACTATTTGTCATAGTCCGATTGTTTTGAAAGACACAAAAATAATTCAAAATTCTTCAAAAAATCATAATTCAAATATTTAAGATTAATATTTTACTTAACTTACCACCCTAAGAAATTTCTGTCACCATTATTGGACCCTCGAATATATTTTCCTGACTCATAAGAGGAATGTCAGGCCCACTGGTGAAGAAATTTCACCCATTTGTTCTGGTGGAATTCGTGGCGGAAAATTTCGGCCTACCCACTGAAGCCTCCGCAAATGGATAGGGCGTCTTTGTTCCCTCCGCCGCTCCAGACGACGCCTTCCTTGTTCAGGGTGACGCTGTTCTTCATCCACCTGCTCCGGTCCTAGCTCCGCAAGTTGTAGTGGAAACGAGAATTTCTGCTTACCCTCCGAGGTCTGAGCAAACGAATAGGCCGTCTTTGTTCATGATGCTACTCCTGAAGACGCCCTTCTTGATTACCTTGAGGTTCTTCCGAGGGTGGTTGCTGCACTATTCTTATGTTATTTCCAACGATGCGAATCTGTCTACCGTGCCAAAAATTGTTTTGCTCTTCGCGATTCATTTTAATATACTTTCGATTGGCTAAAACAAGTTAAGAAATTTTGGGTATTGGGGTAACGAAAGTCAAAGAGGAGGGTAGGAAAGGGGAGTGGGGAGGGAAGGGGTTAATAAATTAGTGAGGGGGAGGAGGAGGGGAGAGTTTTGGGGCCTAAAAAGCGATTTAAGTCACTTTGCGCCCCCTCCCCCCTCACCCTTCTCTTCCCCATCCACCGCAATAGGGGAGAGAGAGAGAGGGTAAGGGGGAAAAGGGGAAAGCGGGACATGTAAACGAGGAGAGAGATGCATGTAGGCCATAGCATTGACCTTTAATAAACCAGTCTAGAAACCTTCGATTTTTCTTTATAAACTCGACCGTCTTATGCGTTTAGTTAAACAGTTCTTATGTTTCGTTGATACAAAAAATACAAATGAAATGTTAAAAAAGCCCAAATTTTGCAATATGTATATGTTCCTGCAATTCTAAATTCAAGTGATAATTTAAGCCAAAAGAGCAGATCTTTCAGGGACATGGTGCTAGGTATGGTAGAAAACAATGCTCGTTTACAACTTAATCCTATAAATAAAAAAAATATTGTTGAAGAGAACTTGCAAACAGCTAGTTCTAATAAGATCCTGACCCGAGTTAATTAATATTTTAGAGGACAATAATTCTAATCCTATTGACGAACCTACTGACGAAATTTTAGAAGATATTTCTAAATTTAAAGATTACTTGTGTATAGGATCTTCAAAAAAAAATCATGCAATATCTCAAAATTCTAATTCCTATTTAGCAGGCGTTGTATTTAAACCAGAATTAGTAACTGAGGGATTCAGCAACTGGGGACCGATTGAGAATCTCTTAGAAACTAATTCTGATTTAGATATATTACACTTTAATGAAGAACCTTTAGAGGTTTACTCACAAAATTTAGAAGACGTGACAAAATCGAAAGACTATTTAAGCATATTTTCGGCCGATATTCACGACAGTTCATATTCAGAAGATTTTCATTTTAATATTAATACCATACCTTGCTTTAACAATTTGCAATATTTAAACGTTACCAAAAATGTTTCAAATTCCAAAAACCAACAATTGTTCTAAAGAACCCACTCTTTGTGATAATAGGTCACCTTCTGGTTCGGATTTCTCAGGTGGTCAAAACACTGAAATTTTTAAAAATAATTCACCTCCAAATTCCCCTTCTGTTTTATCCCAAATCGTACAAAATTATCAGAAGTCTGATAGTGATATCACTTGCGGGCAGAGAAGTCCAATTTTCTCCAAGGGTCCCAGTATAGTGATATTTCTCAGACAGAATTTACGCCTAATGAAAATACCATTTTCTCCAGAACCAAAAACACCTGAGCAATTTTAGTTTCATAGGACAAATTCGACGCAAACAAACATATGATGCGTAAAAAAAATTCAATTCAATCACGGATTACTTTGTGAAAATTAAAATCTTTTGGCTTTTGTTTAAACAACTTGTTTGACTCCCAATTAAAAAATAATTCCATCGATAAGGAACAAGAGGAAATTTGGAATAGAATTAAATATATATTTGATGGGTGGGCAGATTCTATGGATTAAAAAATATTCACACATTTTTTTTTATCGCCCCTCTCCACTGTAATCTTTTTTAAAATCCTATTCAAGTTTTGTTCCTACAGTTTTAACTCAGTACGTAAGAAACTTAATGACAGTTTTTCAAAAGGAGAAGTAGTTAAGGCACATTTTTGTTTTGAATCTTAAATGTTTAAACTGTAACACATTTTTTACTAGAAGAGACAATTTAATTCGTCACAAAAAATAAGTGTGTAAAAATATCAGCAAGAGGCAAACAACAATTGGAATTTTCGGAAAATTCATCGGAGCAAAGATTGAAGCTAGAAAGAAGGTAAGAGCTTATTTTTTATAGTATATTCTACATTTTTTTACGCCTGGCAAAGCAATACATTGTTTTTAAAACTCATTATACCTATTGTTTTATTTTATATATTCAACTTGTAAAATTTTTCTATACTCAATACAGAGTGTTTTCATTTAAAGTGACGAAATTATATTGGTATTAATTTTGTTAGATATAAGTATGCTGTTACGATTGCAAGTTCACCTATTTTACATTTAAATTTAAGTTACGATTTGCAGTTTTAGAGTCATTTTAAGGCGTAACATTTGTATGGAATATTGATGTTAGCAGTGACTTCAATATTTTAAATCTATTTTTATATCACTGCAGCATTTTAAAGGTATTTTGAATTTACTTGGTGTTTTTCTATTATAATTTTAAGTTATTTAGAGAATGCTCTTGTTTTAGAATACAACAAATATTGTGAACACTGTAAGAAATCTATTAGAACATCACTGTGGGGCCGCCACCTTCGAACCAATACACATAAGAATAACATAGCTTTGAGTGCCAAAGAAAGTGGAGCAAAAATTATTAAATCTGCTTTTGATAAAAGAATCATATCCTACAGAATTTTAGCAGAAGCATTATATGTAAACATTCAACTGTTTTTCAGTGACATCAGACAAAATTAGAAGCTTAATAGAAAAATTTCTTGAAACACATACATGCTTAAAATAAAATATGGAATTATTTGGCATTTACTTCAATCCTGGTAACGGAGGTCAAGTCTTTCAATACCCCTTTTAAAGTTATTTGTACCAGCTCAGATATTATATCGAACATCAATGAAATGTGTGAAATAATAGACCGAAAGGCTGATGATTTAGCAGAAAAAGATTCAGGTAATTTTTTAAATATTTTAAAACCATTTTATATTTTATTAAAAAACATAAAAAATCTAATATATTCCAATAAAATTTTTGGTTGCAGGATGGGTTCTTTTGAAACTTTTGCATCTAGAAATGAACTTCAACAAATATAATCCACTGCGATCTTTTTCCTACAGTCGACTACCGGAAGAAATCGAATTAAAGCGAGCTGTTATTAACCTTGGAAATCAAGACCATTATTGTTTGGCGGTGTGTCTGATAGCTACAACAATCTTGGATACTTCAGGTTTTGACTTTTCTATAGCTTTAAAGAACGTAGAAAAATTTGAAAGACAGAACAATATATCTATTAATATTTATTCTTTGGAAAAAAATAGAAAAAAACTTTAGACTTAGTTATGAAGTAATAGCACCTCTACATTATTCAAAATCTAAAAAAACAAACCATATTAATTTATTATTAATAAGTGATGATGGGAATTTTCACTACTATTATATTTCTGATTTAAGTAGATTATTATCAAGTCAAGTTTCAAAACATAATGGAAAAAGATATCTATGTGATGTATGTCTTCAGTATTTTAGTTCAGAAGAATATTTAACTAGACATAATACTTTTGACTGTGAGTTTGTAAGAATAAATTTACCATTAAAAGATTGCAAAGAAGACAAATTTGGGAAAATCGTACCGGGACATATTCTTAAATTTGAAAATATTCAAAATCAAATGGAAGTTCCTTTTGTCATATATGCCGATTTTGAATATGTACTTAACCTTTTTAATAGCACCGATGATGTAGAGATAGGTTTAGATAAAACTTACACTGTAAAAAAATTTGAACATGTCCCTTATTCATTTGCATATTACTTAAAATGTTCGTTTGATGATAATGTTTCTAAGCTAGAATTATACAGAGGACCTAATTGTGCTCAAGTGTTTATATATTTTCTAGAAATGGAGGTTCACGACTTATAATTTAGGTATTTAGAAAACTTTAAAAAATTGGAAAAATTAACTGAACTAGAAAAATTGAGCTATCAGTATTCACATATTGCACATTTGCAACAAACCATTTGAAAATGATAATCAAAAAGTGGCAGATCATTGTTATTTAACCAGAAAATATAGAGGAGTTGCACATTCCTTGTGCAACTTAAATTATAAGCAACCACATCTTATTCCAGTCATATTTCATAATTTTAAAAATTACGATTGCCATTTATTTATAAAAAGTATGCCACAGTTAAGAGCAATTGTCGGTAGTAGCATAAAATAGAGAAAAATATATTTCCTCTCAGAAACATATAGAAGTATTTATATTCCTTCCAAAATTATCTGAAAAGCTAAGTGATAATTAGTGTAAAGAAATTCCTAATAATTTTTCTGATATTGAAAAATTTAAATATATTCGGAAAGACCTTACAAAATTAAATAAAAACGCATTACCTGAACAAGAGGAATTTTATAATGACTTGACGAATGAACATATTAGCAAAGAAGAATATGAAAGGGCAATAAAAGTGTGAAAATTATTTAAATGTAATACTTGTATGAACACCTATAAATTAGACCCCGCACATTATTATACATTTCCCGGTTTAGGTTTTGATTTTTGTTTACGCTATACAGGCGTTCAATTAAAACTTCTGACGGACCCTGATATGTTACATTTTTTTTAAAGTAGTGTACGAGGTGGTGTTAGTACTTGCGCATGTAGAAAATCAGTTACCAATAATTTATTTTTGTCTGATTTTGATCCTTTAGTACCTACTAATTTTATTATGTGTCTCGATGCTACCAATCTTTATTGATACGCAATGTCCCAATATATTCCACAGAAAAATTTCATATCGCTTGCAAAATCAGAAATAGACAATTTAGACAATACAAACCTTTCCGACTCCTCTGAGAAAAGCTATGTCCTCGAAGTTTATTTGGAGTATCCCACGGAATTACATGATGCTTATAATGACTTTCCTTTTTATCCAGAAAATTATAAACCCCCCAATTCTAATTGCACAAAGTTAATAACAAATTTAAAAGATAAAATAAAATATGTAATTCATTATACACTTTTAAAACAGTGCATTAAACATGGATTGAAATTAACTGGGGTACCGGGTGATCGCGTATAATGTTACCCCCCTTTAACTTTTTTGTTTCTCACTGTAGAAAAAAAAGTATTATATAAAAGTTTTAGAACTCATTGCATACTATTTGCACAACATATTTTTGTATATACAGGGTGTGTCATAAACAAATACCAAAGCAAAGTTACCTTTTTTTAAATGGAACACCCTGTATATTGTTGCATTTTTGGATTCTACAGGAAATTCTAAACACATTTCATGTATAATGTCCTATATCTAACATGAACCGTTTTCGACTTATTGCTGTTTGAAAATTAAATAATATGAGAAATAAGGTCGCGCAGGTCAAACATGTGTAATGAAACAAACTAAATAACACAAAGCAAAACTACGAACTAGAAAGCAGAAATATAAGTAGCTATACTAAATATAGAGTTGTTCGACTGGTCCTCCATTAACTTCAATACACCTTATTAAGGTTCTTCTTAATTTTTCCAAGGAGTTTCTGATCGACTCAGCATAATTAGTGTTTATTAGATTAATTTCATTTCTTATGAGTTGTTTAAGGTGTTCACGATTCTCTATGTTGTTTGCATTAATTCTATCTTTCAGAGTACCCCACAGGAAAGCATCTAAAGGTGTGAGGTCCGGACTATTAGGCGGCCATTTAATCGGACCATTCCGTCCGATCCAGTTTCCAAATATTTGAGTGAGATAGTTCGTTACTTCAACTATGTTGTGCGGCGGGGCGCCGTCTTGCTGAAACGTAAGTTGGTTTAAACGTGCTAGTGGTAAATCATCCAGAAACTCTGCTAACTCATTTTGAAGAAATTGCAAATATATATTCCCATTTAACACACCTTCAAAAAAATGTGGCCCAATGATTTTATTGTCAAGTATGCCGCACCATACATTTACAGACTGACGACCCTGATACTGGAATTCTCGGTAACTGTGGGGATTTTCTGTTGCCCAATGCCTCGTATTCTTCCTGTTTATCATTCCATTGGTGGCAAAAGTTGACTCGTCTGTCCAAAGAATTGTTTGTAGAAAGTTATTATTGTGGTTTATTATTCCCAGCATTTCACGGCAAAATTCTACTCTTTTCTCTCTTTGTGTGACGGTTAATTTTGGAGTAGGTCTAATTTTGAAAGGTTTGAAGCCAGCTAATTTAAGTGTTTTTTGAATTTTTCCATATGATGTATTTTTTGGATTATCTTGCATTTGCCTTAAGTCGGTTGAAATGGTTCTAATTGACTTATTCGGATTTTCTTGAATAGCCAGTAAAATGTTCAATTCGGTATCCTCGTCTTGTGGAATGCATCTTTTCTTTCTGTCTAAGTTTGAATCTCGTTGAAATTTAATAAATATTCTTCTAATGGTCTGTTTACAAGGAACATTCATCCGTGCATTATTTCTTCGTAGTTCTTGCTGCGCCATTTTCACATTATAATTATTTTTAATATAAGCCATTAAAATAAACTGCTTTTCTTGTTTCGAATAAGGCATTTTTGAATATGAATTCTTACTGCTTATCAAAATTGACAACTTGTGTCACGAAGTTAACCAAGTTAACAATATTGTTATCCATGGAAACCATAAAATACATCTTGACCTGCGCGACCTTATTTCTCATATTATTTAATTTTCAAACAGCAATAAGTCGAAAACGGTTCATGTTAGATATAGGACATTATACATGAAATGTGTTTATAATTTCCTGTAGAATCCAAAAATGAAACAATATACAGGGTGTTCCATTTAAAAAAAGGTAACTTTGCTTTGGTATTTGTTTATGACACACCCTGTATATACAAAAATATGTTGTGCAAATAGTATGCAGTAAGTTCTAAAACTTTTATATAATACTTTTTTTTCTACAGTGAGAAACAAAAAAGTTAAAGGGGGGTAACATTATACGCGATCACCCTGTACATAGAGTTTTAGGGTTTACTCAGTCACCTTGGTTAAAACCGTATATTGCTTTGAATACAAAACTACGCAATGAGTCTAAAAATGAATTTGATAAAAATAATTATAAATTAGCAAATAATAGTATATATGGAAAAACTATGGAAAATGTCGATAAAAGAATTGATATAAGGTTAGTTACACAGTGGTCGAAAAATCACAGAAAATATGGCGCAGAAAATCTAATTGCCAAACCGTATTTTAAGAATGAAAGAATTTAGTTGTTATCCAAATTGAAAAAGCCAATTTACGTAGGATTTTCCATTTTAAATATTTCAAAAAACTGTAATGTATGATTTTTTTATAACTTTTTTAAGCCTCTTTATGAAGATAAAGTTAAACTTTTGTACACTGACACAGACTCTTTCATATTAGAAATACAAACGTAAAATGTGTATGAAGATTTAAAACGTAATATAGAAAAATTTGACACATCAAATTATAAACCAGATAATATTCATGAAATGCCAATAACCAAATCTGTAGTAGGGAAATTTAAAGATGAATATGCTGGTGAACCCATAAATTATTTTTACAGCACTTCAGCCAAAGCATATTGTGTCAAAACGAAGAGTGATACTCTTAAGAAGGCCAAAGAAATTAAAACCAGTAGTATTAAATAATAATTAGATTTTGTTCATTACAGAGATGTTGTTGAAAATAACTCAAAAACCATCTGTACAATATATTTATTTAAATCTCGTTTACATACAATTTACACCGAATTAGTAAGTAAATTGGCCTTAAGTTCTTCTGATGATAAAAGATTTAAAATTTCTAACAGCTTCGACCCACTTGCGTGAGGTCATCGGGTTATTCATTTTTACGAATGGTCAATGAACCATGAAGACCTTTCAAATTTCTAAATTCAATTTTCCCTTCCTCTTTTAATTTTCAAGGTTACAGGTTATATTAAATATCAGAAGAATTCGTAGTCAGTTTTCAGTTGTTTCTTTAAGTGCTTTAGCACTTGAAGTAAATATGTGTTTAGAAAGATTTGATTCTGAAATTTACAACAATTTCTATAGAAATTATGAAAAACGACTTTCCTCATTTAAAAATTGGAAGGGAAAATTGAAACCTGAAGTGCTAGCAAAAGCAGGATTTTACTACACTTCATATAATGATAATTTCAGATGTTTTTACTGTGGTGCAGAAATATTTGAGTGGACATATGATGACTGTCCCATTGATGAACAGTATAAATATTTTAAAACTTGCGACTTGGCTGTATGTTTGTGGTTTTCAAAAAGTAGAAAAAACAAAGAACAATATGTATTTAAATGTACTTATGACAAAATAGAGACCTATAAAACGATGTTTTGTATATTGACTTGTTTGTTCAACATTTTTTTGATCAATCAATATTTAAAGTATTAAGAATAATTAACTAGTTTTCCAGAAGCAATAAAATGTTTATTTTTTGCTATTGTGTATGTATTAAAAAGTACTAATAAAATATATTAGTGATAAAATGATTTTATATGTTTAAAATGTAAATAATGGATTTTATGACAATTAATTTCAATATTTAATGTATCTCTCTTTTTCTATATTTTTACCATTTTCTGGCTTCTTTATTAATTTATTGAAAATTTTTGCAAAAGTATTTAATTTTACTTATATAACCATTCTTTTCTTTGTATTATATTAAACACATTTCAGTAGAGGGGATTGGGGGGTTAGTCTCGCTCCCCCCACCACTTTTTTCATTGGTCTCCCACTTCTCGCGCCTGTCCCTGCCACGCCTACTTGACTCTGTTTGAGGGACATTCCGGTGGGTGATCTAAAATATATTCCTCTCAATTACTTAAGAAGATTTGTAGAGTCAGTGGAGTTGTTACAAATTTGGGAAAAGCTACCAGAACGCTATAGACGTGACAAGAAATTACAGTTAAACTTACCGTGTTATACTCATCATAATCAAGAGGGTGACTGTATAGATGGACCACCGCGATCTATAAAAAGGTGTTGTGGTCATGTGCAAGTTAGTGAAAGCTGTTAAAAAGTTAAGTAAAGAATTCTACTTGTTATCATTTTCTTATTGCCAGCATTCTATGCAAAGCAGACCACAATGGTGTCATTATTACGAGAAACTATCGAATGAATATGCGAGTGCTGCATTTGCATGTGACAAATATTGTGAAACATTAGACTTAATACTACTTATTCATGACATAAGGGGATTGGGATTTGGTTATCATCTTCTTAAATTGAAAAAATATATTGAAGATCCCGTTCTAGTGAAAGACATTTTAAAAGAAGAAGAACTTTTAGTGTAATTATGGAGGAAGTTGTTAGAGAAATGTATGAAGAATTCATAATGTCTAAAGCTTGCTCTGAGTTTTATGCGTTTGACGGAAAAAGCAGTGAAGCTCAAAACATTACTGTTTATATGCACTATATGGAACATGCAGAATTATGTGAACTAGCTGCTAAAGCATGTATAGATTTTCTTAAAAGTAAAAATGAAAGAAAATTTATACATGATTTAAAACAATTAAAGTTAAGCAAACATATATTATGTATAAGGAAATATTTAACCAATAAAACAAATATATTTTAAAACTAATCGTTTTATTTCATAAAAAAATAGTTATACAAATGAAAAACATTTGCTAATGCACAAAAACATGGATTTTTCTGATGATAAAAGCAGCATGGTTCCAATTTCTGTAAAGCTGGCTGTTCATCAAATTCAAAAACTGGTTTTTGAGAATATTTTCTGATAAACTCCGCCTTTTCTTCACCCTTAACATAGATAAAGTCGACTTTTTCGGTTAAATTTCTGATGACATCTCGACATCTATGATAAGGAGTAAATCCTTCATCTGCTTGCTGTATAGTTTTGATGGTAAATGATTCATAGGAAAGGGCGCTTTAAATATGTGGTGGCTGATTTTAAACCCATCGTATGCTGCCAATTTTTTAACAATTAACTTATTGTTTTCCACTTTAAATCCTTGTATATCTACAATTACTTTCATATCTTTAAATATTGAAATTTTTTTACCATTTCAAATTTTAATTGGTATTCTTCTATCTGTTTCTTTAACTCTTGTAATTTGTGTTGAAAAATGATTAACCGATGCATATAATCCATAATGAAAGAAATTTCTTTGTGTCATGCTATAAATATTAAAACTGACGCATGCGTATTAAAGTTGTTTAACTATTTTTGTTAAAGGATTATAGCTAAATATTTTATCGTGGAGGATGAGACAATAAACAGAGGTATTTTTTTGAATATTTTCATTTATTTCAAATTCAACTCTTATAACTACAGAACCACTTTGAAGCGATTCCTTCTGATGAGAGCAATCAATGTGTGAAATAGGGGAAGTTGTCTTAAATTTTTCAGGCGCAAAAATTGGTTCACTTGTCAATCCATAGTAAGAATTTCTAAAATTGGCAAACATTTCATATAGAGCAGAAAATTTGTTGTCTTTAAAATTTAAATATAAATCGTGATATAGATATCTCTCAGAATTTAAAAAAATTCTTATGTTTGTTAGGTCAACGTTATCAAATTGACTCATGTCCTTTTTTAATTTTCCTTTTCGATCTACTTGGAAGGCAATAACAGCATGACGGGGCGTCTCCAGTTTACTACTTGTTTTTACCGGCCATGTATGACGCGTTGCTTCAGGTAATTCGGAATATTCAACACATTCCCAGCTTCGAAATCCTAACAATATTTCCTTGTTTGTTTCTAATATTTTCGTTAAGGCAAGTTGTTGAGGAATATCTACCTCGATATGTGGCACTTTCCAATACAATTTTTCAATCGTGACTTTTGGAGTAGGAAATTCTAATGTTTTGGGTTCCGTGTCATCTATAAAGAGCACAGCATCTAAATCCTTACTTGCTCTGATGAGTACTAATTCTTGCTTCATATTTAAAATATTTTTTTTATAATTCTCGAAGAATCCAAGTAGCATCTTCAGGGGTATCGATACATTAAATTTACCTTTATCATCTACCAATATTCTGTCTGCTTCATTTCTGTTGGGAAACCACCCAGCATTGTGAAGCTTTACGCTTTCATTGTTATTGAAAGATAAATATCCTTTGAATGTTGATGTTAAACCAACATTTCTTACAGAGTCTACAGTTACTCCATTTAATTCATAACGTATTTCTCGAAACAAAAACGCAATACCATTGTTGCCAAATCTTAATTTTTTTGTATATTTTCCTTCTTGATTAGCGAGATTTCCTTCTATATACAGAATACTTTCTGAAGGTAATGTGTATGTGTCTAATTCTTGGATTGGAATACGTATTTCATCATTATAATCAAATTTTGAAGAAATGAATGGTTGATAGGTATGTAATTCGGAGCCAATTACAGAGTTGCCAACATATAGACTTTCATTAACGTTTAAAATATCCATTATTTAAAACTTTAAAACCCAACGATTTCAAAAAGTGATTGTTTTTTGTTGTTAACCGTTTGATGTTTTTGGAACTACTAATTTTGTGGTTAGGTTTTTCTTTTTTTAAAAGATTTACTTACGGTAATGGGTTGAAATTTAGATACAAATGGTCTATTATATCTAATAACCATTGTTGTTAGGTTTTAAATGTAATCTTACGGTAATGGTTTCGTTTCTGAAATTTAAAAGGTGACCGTCTTGATCAATTATTTTTACAGTAATGTTGTTGATTGTTTGAACGCTAATTGGAAAGTATAATATAGGTAATGGTGATTCCACTATTTTATACCCTGGTGGTACCGTTGGAAAAAATTGGTGAATTATGTGAACTGGTTTGCCATTGTTAAATGAACCTACACAAATGTTACAATCAATACAAATAGCATTAACCTTGGAAATATTTACAACATTGTCAGATTCACTCCATTCATGAGGCTTAATTTTCCGTTTATTAAAACCCAAAAGGTTTCCTATTGAATCATCTTTTGTGAAATCAATTTCTTTACTGCATTTAATACTGCATTTTAGGATATTGAGATTTGTCGTTAATCTAAATGAAGAGGGTTCTATAATAAAAATTTCATGCAGTTTGTTATTTATCAATGGACTTAAGTCTTTTATGTCATAAGTTCCATCCGGAATAACAATCACTTTGCCATCTACGTAAATTTTATTGTTTCCATCCTCTGTATTAGGGATACTCATAAATGACTCAAAATCAGCTAAACCTAATAAATATTGCTTTTCGTCATCCAAATAGATGGGAGGATTAAAATCAGATGATAAAATAGAAGAATTCCCTGTAAGCGTAAATGTTGTAGACATTCTGTTAATTTTTAAGAAATGCCGTAATAATTTATTTCATGTGCTTATATAGAAAACTAAGAGCTAGCTGTCCACAATTATAGTTATTAAATTTTTGTTTGACCTCATAGGTGTAATATATATTTACACCCTTACTTGTATTAAAATATTGGATCAACTCAAGAGGTGGTTTGAGATTACCATAACTATCAAAATACACGACATCTTTTTGCTTTTTTATGTAAGCTACCCAATGAGAACCATCATTTTTTTCACTGTCCAAATTAACAATACCAGTTTCTTTTTGTCTAATTTTTCGCGGGAGATTATCACGCATAAAAACACCTCTAAAGTTAGGTATCTCTAAAATGTTTGCATATTTCATTATATCAATGTTGGTTAAAGCTCTTTGCGGAAAATTTATTTGAGCTTTTTTTTTATTTTTTTTTACAGAGCCCCCTTTATAGGGCTTAATGAACAATCCTTTTCCTTTTCTATATGGCTTTACAAATAGACCTTTTCCGGCTGCAACGTTTTCTATAGCTTTGTTATGACGTTGAGTTTCTTCAAGCAATTGTCTTGATGCTTTTACATCATTAACAGCTTTAGCAATTCCGGCTGCACCACCTCCCAATGCATCGAGGGCACCCAAAATTGGAAGCAAAAGAGGTAAAAATCAACCAATTTTTTTTGGAGTTTTTATAACGCGTTTTTTTATCCTGAGTTTTCGTTTGGATGTCTTAACACCCATACCAAACTTTTTTTTTTCTTTTCATAATACCTGTAACCATCAAAGCTGCAGTTTTTTTACCCAGCTATGAATCCTTAGCGTTTACTCTTTGCCAAGCCTTATCTGCTAGAAACTTATCTGCTTCGTGTCTGTTTGATAAATCGTTAGATTGCGAGTACGCTATGTCATGATCTTTACAAGCATCGTCTAAAGGATTTATGCCACTATCCCCCCTATTTAATATTTTTTCCAACTTTGTTCCCGGACCGCAATAGTTATAACCAGGAATGTGTAGTTCAACAGGTAGACTATTAATAAGTTTATTTACTAAACCCGTACCTTTCTTCTTATTGGATGTAATCGAGTAAGGGTTGTGTATGATCATCAACATCATATCAACTGAGTCGATAGAGCTGCTCGTCTTCTATCAATAGTAAAACGGGCAGCAAATTCACTTGGCTGGTTTTTTGTATAAATACATATTATTTAGAATGTTTTGTCAGTTATTATTGACGATGTGGATTGAAAAGCAAGCTTTTTCTTTACCTATTAAAAACCATGACGAAAAAATCTTAAACAAACCATTTAGAAAATATGGTGATCCCATTGGTGGAGAATCAAAGAGATGTCTTGTAGGAGCATCAGGGGTTGGCAAAACGAACTCCATTCTCACATTACTTGAACATCCAAACGGAATAAGATTCGAAAGTATTTATTTATACTCAAAATCGTTACATCAACCCAAGTATGAGTATTTAAGAAATTTGCTAAAACCTATTAAAGAGATTGGTTATTTTGAATATGACAATGATGAAAATATTATATCCCCTCACGATATTAAACCAAATTCAGTTATTATATTTGATGACATTCCATGTCAGAATCAAACTGTTATAAGGGACTATTTTACATTTGGGAGACATAAAAATACGGATTGCTTTTCCATTTTTCCAAGAGGCTTATACGTGAAAAGGCAAATCTCTTAATTTTATTTAAACAGGACCTAACTAGCTTAAAACACATATATAATGATGGATATGACATTTGAGAAATTTAAAGCTCTCTGTGAACACTGTTGGAAAGAAGACTACGGTTTCGTTGTAATCGATCAGGACTGTCCCTTAAATTCTGGCAGATATAGAAGAAGGTTCGATTCATTCATACACTTATAAACATGGATAAATGACTAGCAAGAGAGTTAGTTAAATCAAGAAGAGCAGTAAAACAAAAATATCAAGCATTAAAGTCAGAAGCCTCAACGACTCAAAGCCAATTAGAAAAAACATATCAACCGATAACACAACCACTACAGCAATTAATTTCAAATATTGCAAAAACGTAACCAACTGACATAAAAGAAGAACCTCATACTTTTAAGGAATTTTATAGTACTTCTACTCCAACAAGGACAGCTAAGAGAAAAACCGGGAAAACTCCCGTTTTACCCACATTTTACCATCATTTTTTGATAGGAGTATTACATCGACTAGTAATTTCCCTACTATTCAAGAAACAAGCACAGTAGCTGAAACTACTCCCCCATCGGGTGATAGTACTGTAGAGAATTTAAATATCTCTGATATTTTAGAGCAAACTAGACAAACAATTCAACAATACGTTAACACTCCGGGATATAAAGATTGGTTGGAAGATTTTGATGAATTGCCAAGAAAATATATCGATGAAGGAGTTAGGGATACTAGACATATATTTGATCACAATTATGGTATTGTTGATGATTTGGAAACAAACAAATTTCTTTTAGGGACAACAATGAAACCAGTTGAAATTATTAATAAAAATATAAAAGTTGAGGGTGTAACCTACAAAGGCACTCCAGGTTTATATGAACTACTTTTTAGAAAAGAACCTATTGCTTAGAAGAAAGAACACTTAGATCAGTATATGGACATTCTACCAAGAACTAATGCATATCGCAGAAATCACGACCGTAATAAGCAAGTTCAAGGTAATGGTTCAGTCAAATATGTAACTATTATAGGACCGTACTTACAAACCAAAGGGGTAACAAAAACAAAAAATATTAAAACACCTGCAAAAAATCTCATAGAAGCATTTAGTAGACTCAAGGCTCCATATAGGCAAACAAGGCAGAAACTGAGAATGGGGATATTGAAACTTAATAAAACAGATACGGACTATGTATATTGGGACAACATCAACGAACTTGTTGATAGACTTAGACTTTTAATGGCTTCTCGGGTTGCCGGGCATACTGGACATAATAATGAAATAATATCAATTATTGAACAACTACGAGAAGCCAAAGTAATTCTATAAATAAAAGTTTTTGAAGTAAAAAGCAACAGTTGCATATTATATATTGAGTATGTCGGTAAATAAATTTGGAACTCATATCCTAAATGCCAATGAAGACTTATATTTCTTTTGCATCCTTCCCATGGTTCTTGGACATTCGACAAAATCAATTAATCTACCGAATGGTGAAACATGACGTTGTTTTACTATTAGCGGCGATGAAACTACTTCAGCGTTTCCATTTCCAGAAGCAGAAGTTATAAAAGTTCACTGTAGTAAAGACATAGATTTTATCATAAATAACAATATATTTAGTTCGGTTGAACTATTAGGTCATAAACTCGGTAATAGTGATAATATTTCTGTTGTAAGATCTCTTAAATATTCTGTATCACCTGGAGTGTTATACGCATATTTTAAAGTGTAAGACTGAAAATGAATAAAATTAAGGAGGATGTCATTAATGAATTACATAGACCCGCTAGAAAAAATTTTAAAAGACGAGTAATCGTAAAAGGCTTAATGATTTGTTTCAAGCAGATTTAGTTGAAATGCAACCTTACTCAAAATTTAATAGAGGATATAGATATATATATATATAAATATATATATATATATATATATATATATATATATATATATATATATATATAGTGGTAATCAATACTTTGTCTAAATTCGTTTGGGCACTACCTATTAAAACAAAAACTGGTAAAGAGGTGGCTGCAGCAATGAAAAAAATTCTCAAAGACTTAAAAGAAGTCCCTAAACACCTGCAAGGCGTTCCAAAAAATATACAAACAGATAAAGGAAAAAAATTTTATTCCAAAGATTTTCAGCAGCTAATGGAACAGTTTAAAATCAATCACTATGGTACTTTTTCTAATTTGAAAGCAAGTATTGTTGAGCGAGTGAACCGAACATTAAAGAATAAAATGTGGAAAAAGTTTAATCTTCAAGGAAATTATAAATGGTTAGATATATTGCCTGATATTGTTAGTGTGTACAATAATACAGTACACTCTACAATTGGTAAAAAACCTAATGCTGTTAATAAGGGAAATGAAAAAAATATATTGAAATCATCATTTATTTACTCATATGAAAACAGTTGATCCTGATTTAAAAAAATTTAAAGTTGGTGACTTTGTTTGTATAAGCAAACACAGAGAATTTTTTTCTAAAGGGTACACACCCAACTGGTCAAATGAAATTTTTAGAATAAAAAAAAATTACAACTTACAAATCCTGCAACCTATTTACTTGAAGATGAAAACAAATCAGAAATTCAAGGAGGCTTTCACGGAAAAGAATTACAAAAAGTCAGACATTCAGACATATACTTAATGGAAGAAGTAATAAGAAGAAAAGGAGATAAGGTGTTAGTTAAATGGTTGGGATTAGACAAAACACAAAACTCATGGATATTAAAAAATGATATTTTGGAAAATATTCATCAATAAAACACATTTTTTTACATTAATATTGTTTTATTTTATAATCCTATTTAACATATTATTTAAAACAGGTTTTAAAATAATTTCACATAATTCAATTCGTCTTTTAAAATGTTGTTGGTCTACAAACTCTTGAGGCGACATACGGGATTCTCTATATGCAAACGTCCATGCATGCATCGTATGAAGTTGATTTTTAGTTTCATCAAAACTTACTGATTTCTTCATAATATTTTCTTTCTCTAAATTTTTGTTCGAGCTGGTTTGGATGCATTAGTAATAATTCCAGCATAGTACAAACATTCTCACTATTAGAATTTTCACTTGGCGACAGAGTATCATATACGTTTTGAAGACAATTGGTTTCGGAAAACAGACTGTTCTTAAAAATGTCGAAGTAACTGTTAAATTGCTGTTTTTGTAAAATATTTAATCTGTATTCGATTAAAGGTATTTGTTCCCATAATCTGCACACAGTTTCATTTCCAAAAAAGACGTAATCATCATGTTTTGTAATCCTCACTATTGGCATTTCACCAAATTTCTCAAAAAGAATGGACATATTTTTCAAAAATATAGTTTCTTGAAAGGCGTTTGATGAGAAAAAGTAATTTGTTATAACACCCTGATATTTTAGTAGATCTTTCCAATCATCCTTACTTAGAACAATAGATTGGTTCTTGTTTCCACCAAATTCAACACATGGCGTAAAATCACTTTCTAAACACAAACCAATATTCACAAATTTTGATTTAAATTTATTTAAAGGGTACTGTTTAGAATTTACTATGGTTTGTTTTTCGATAGAATGTATAGATGTTTTAAACACATTGGACGTTACTCTCTGAGAGCTGAACATTATGAGACCGTAGAATATAGAAACTAACTAAATAATGATTTGCGGCACATTTTTATAGTCTACTGTCCCCTCCACTTAAATGGAGGAGAGAGATTACTTAACGTTGGAGGAGATAAAAATTAAAGTACAAAAAATCAAATACTAAAACTTTTAATTCAGGTTTTCAAATACATTACAAAAGCAACGTAAGATGAAATAATTGATATTAAAGTGAGAAACAATAATATTACATAAAAATATACATAATTACAATTATGTTTTTTATGAACAAATTCTATCCATTCTGAATAAATGACAGACTTTTTATCAAAGAAATATTTATTCTTTATATAATTATTAACACTTAAATCATTTTCTGAAATATTATAAGTAAACAAATGTGAGTTTCCATCTATGTAAATCATTCTCATTTGCTTATAACAATTAGTTTCATTTTTATTCTTATTGATGCACACGTCGGCTCTAATTGTGTTAGGAATATGATTAACATATAGTATTCTACCAACAAGGGAGACTAACACGACTAATGAAGTAGCAGGCATTGTTCTAAAGCAACTAAATAATACTGTTTGTTACAACATTTTATATATTCACACAAATTAGTGAATCAGATCATCAATAAAACAAATTTTATAAAACTTGACAACTTTAACTTCTTTTCCCAATTTCAAAACCGGAGAACAATTGTGTATCAAAACCACTTTTATTGCGAGTCGCTTCTAAACATCGTCTTTTAGATTTGGGTTCTTGTTCAGATTATAAAATAGATAAGTTTTTAATCATTGATTCTATATGGACAATATCTTTGCGACCCCATGCTAAAGTTTTTGTGGTATTTGAAAGACGATATCTTTTATCGTCATGACTTGTCAAGGCTAGTTTGTTAATCAAATTCGTATAAATATTGTGTAGATGTGACTTAAAAACATACATTGTGCAGTATACTTTTTGACCTTTTTCCACAACATCTTTATAATCTGATAAGTTTAATTGTTTTTGTACGGCCGACTTACGAATATCTTTTGCCTTTTTATCTAAACTATCTTTAGTTTTTACACAGTATGCCTTAGCACCGGTACCAAAAAAACTTTCTAAAGGTACACCTGTCGTAATATCACATTTTTGCCAAAATTAAATGAAATCAACAAGTAAAATTAGGCCAAAATATAGACAAATGAATTCCATATACATTTACATGCATTAGACATTGGAAATCGGCCTAGAACTCGTCTTCTAGAGCATCGAACCAATTCGAATAATCTACGTAACCACACCTAATCTAGAAAATTCGATAGAAACATTCCATCCAATAGGATTAAAGCATTCAAGTCTTCCAGCCAATAAGATTTACCCACGCTACAATCGGATTGGTCTGTTCGATTCTAGAAATTCTATAAGTAAATTAATTAATTAAAAATAGTTTTAATCAAAATTTCATAATGAAACTTTGTAAAAACAATCTCTAGTATATGCGCTTCACGCTCATATAAAAATCTTTACAAAAACATTATTATTTCTATCTAAAATTCAACGTTAAAAATTTCTCAAAATCTTAAAACAAAATATTTTGCAAAACTTTTTACATACCCAAAAAGGCCTAATTAAAATAAACATTTCAGTAAAAGAATGATTAAAATCCGTTGAGAAACAACAGAGAAAATTAGCATTAAAGGAAAAAATTCAAAAATTCGAGTTCGTTAAATTTTAATTTTTCAATTTCAATCTTTAATAAAATTTTTTCTAAACCAGACAGACAAGTGCCGTAAGGACTAATCGAAAGAGACCCCTTAGGGCCACCTTGTATCAAAATTTGAAGAAGCTATAACAATAATTGACGAAACTATGAACAAAAGAAGATAGGCGTCGCAGATGCCACGCCTGGAAAAGGACGCCACGTCCGTAGCGCCTAAACGCGACGTCGGACGTCAAAAAGTCACCAGACAAAAAAGTTTTCAAATGAAT
Organism: Kuschelorhynchus macadamiae; assembly: GCA_030620095.1. Classification (NCBI taxonomy): domain Eukaryota; kingdom Metazoa; phylum Arthropoda; class Insecta; order Coleoptera; family Curculionidae; genus Kuschelorhynchus; species Kuschelorhynchus macadamiae. The sequence continues at coordinate 137,932 of JAUTXW010004474.1, read as the reverse complement.
TAAACTACACCATATCAAATTTTCAAGAAAATAGGAAAATTTTTGCGAGCAAAATTTTTCACTTTTTTGGACTTAGCCAAAATTTCGGATAAACAAAAAACCAAAATAAAGGTATCAACTTGGGACCTTCATAGGATGAAAGCCCACCTAAAAAGAGACGTTTTATGTAATAAAACATTTTAGGAAAAAACTACCAGAAAAACCAGAAATCGACGTTGGAAGTGATGCACCAGGACCTGGTGAAAATGTCCAATATCTATGAAACGGCTGATGGAAAAAATCTAATTTTTCACAGGATTAATTATTACATAAAGAACTATCGTTTAACAAAGTTTCAAGACTATACGAATTTTTTATTTTCAAAAAGAAAAAGGTTGTATTAAAAATCTGAAACTTGGCCAGAATACGTATAAAGTAATACTATTCTAGGGAAAAATCCCAAACCAAGAAAATTCTCAAAAATACGGATCCCACGGGACTTTAAAGTTTCCAGGGAGATGTTTCCTCAATAAAATCTTGTTCGAAAGTGAACAGAAAATACACCAGTTTCGTTCACGGGACTCCGCCCACAATCCACAGGATTGGTCCAGAGCGTGCAAAAGGGTGTCGCCGTGACGTCAAACTTCGATTAATATAAATATGGACAGAATTTTGTTTCGACAGCTTTTCGACCATAGCATTCGATCATCTCTCAACGAACAGTTTACGTGTCAAAATCGTGAGTGTAATAGCTATTTTTCATACACCCTCCTAAGCGTCGGAAGCAGTGTTATTAGTGCGTTTCTTTTTGTCATTCTGAGTGATTCAGCCGAAGACAACTAGAGGAACCTTGCACTTTGTTCCCATCGTTGGATTGCGCCGGATCTTTGCTTGAAAAGTTCCATTGCACTAAGGTTCTTAGTAGGGCTCTGATTGTGAAGATCGTCCTCGGGTCTTAAATCTGGTTCTCTTGATTTATGGCCTAGCAGGAGGTATCTGGAAGAGAAATACTGGCTGTTATAAATTGCGCGAGGAAGAAATAGGTAAAGTTGTTTACTCTGGGTCTCATTCTCCTCTAAGCGTTCTCCAAGCTCAGTTCTCCAGATCAAGTTTCCTTTCTTTGCTCGAACCTTAGCTAACTAGTGTTCAAGTGTTAAAGTTAAAACTCTGTATCTTTTGGCATAATTTATCACTCATTTTTTCAAACGTAAACCTGCTTACCATTCTTTGCTTATTTTTGGGAAATTTTGAATTTGCTCATTTCACTCTAATCTTTAACGAATTGCTCACATAACATTCTTTAAACTTATAAATTTTGAATTACCGATTTTTGACTGCTTAATAACTTTTGATTATCTGGTAACATTTGTATTACTTGATTTGTATTTTTATGATCTACCCTTAATTGGGCGAATCATATTTTTGTAACATTTATTGATTGTGACAAAACCGAATTTGACATTTTCTGATTTTACCATAAACTTAATTGTTTAAACAAAGTGTAAATATTATTTACTTGATCTTGTAATAGGTAAGATAGGATCCTAGCATTAAGTACGCTTGGTGAATCCGTTCTTAACTAAACTTAAAGACTCCCTCCAGAGAAACAGCACGTCAGTTCCTGAAGTTCTCAATCTCTCTTAAGTGTAGAGGATTGTTTATTATAAGGAACAATTAGAAAAAACCGTGCCTCTCTTATTTTGATTTTGATTTGATTGATTTACATATTTTTTGACTGTGTATATATAGATAAATTATTTACAGATATCATAAACTTTAACAAAATATTAATTTTAATTTTTATTTTTAAATAATTAAATATTACAACATTTTCGCGTCTAATATCCCAAGCGGCGTGACCCGAGTGGACTATTAGATTAGGGAAAAAGGCAGGCTTGAAAAGAATATCTTTTTGAGTTTTTCAAATTTTAAAATTTAAATTTTTAAAATATTAATTTTATTTTACCGGCTTTGACAATTTTAAAACAGTGATTATTTTGATTTTATTATCATAAATAAATAAAGTTTTAATTTTTCTTAATTAAATAACAAAAGATATTCGCTTAGTTAGTTTGACTAGGTTAAGTAATATTGTATTTTGAGACTAAAGTTGTAACCTAAAAAGATTTTACTGGGCAGTCACAGTGTTATTTTAATTATTATAAACAATAACAAATACAAGAGATTTGTTGTTTCTATTTTGACTCTATCAATTTTGATAAGTGAGCAAAAAGACAGTGTTAGTAATTGTGACCAATTACTATTTGTATGGACAAATACTGTTGAGCGAACTTTGAAAAAATCTCAACATTGAACAAACATAAACAGTAAACTATAAACTAAAAGCATCAAAGTATCTACATAGACACTTATAGTGACAGTGCGTAGTGCTTTCTTAAACGTTTCGACTTGAGTTCGAAAGGTGAAATATTTAGTGGTGTAAGGACTTGGAAAAGCCTACACACGGCTACGGCCATATTGACAGGTTAAATTAAGTAAATAAAATCCATACGATTTTTTGTAATTAAACCTAGATTTAGACTTAGGGATAGGACTCCACTCGGGTGACGTTACTTTAGTTTAAGTGACTTTCCCCCGACTGACGCCCGTTGCTCCCTCATTTGTTTTGTTCGGAACGTCCGAACTTTGTTTTTTCATAAACTGATTTTTTACAAACTGACTACCAATGGCTACTTCAACTTCTGGAGTAGTTCCCAAGAAAGGTAGATCAGCCATCCATTCGCCCAGCAACACCGTCCCCCTTATTGAGCCTTCGCTCATTCTCACTCCTGGCGAGGGGAACGATCATTCCAAAATTCCCCGGGTGAGTGGTGGGTGCCTGGCAAGCTTGCCAAGCTTGCCTTTAAATGCCCCTGAACATTACTCAAGACACGACAAATCATATAGGACATATCTAATTGATACATTCGCCGGAGCATCCTACATGGAGGACATCTCCATGGAGGTGCCCCGAGGAAGAGAATGTCAACAAAATTCATCTTCCATTACCAACAAATGTCATGAAATAAAAAATCAAAACTTAACAATGTTGCTTGATAACAACCGCTCGCGCGAATCTCTGCATATTATATATGCTGACAGTTCGTTTGAATTTAGGAAACAAAATAACAGAAAAACTTATTCGTTATTTGAATTGGATTTCTCTCCTACTCGACAGAGTCAGGGTGGGGAATCAAACGTCGACCTTTCGTCCATCTGCGAAGGCGACGACATAACTAAACAAAAAACAAATATGGACCGCAAGTCCGTACTAAGGAAAAATAACACAGCTACAGGACAAAGGGCAAGAAATATGTACTCGCTGTTCACAGACGAAGAACTTGAGCTCAGCGTCCCCGCAGGGGAGCAAAGAAAAAAAAAGGCTGTAGCTCCGCCCAAATTTCGAACAAATTCGAATAGAATCGATCCCAGAGTAGAACATGGCATCCCTGGTGGGGAAACTCATCAGGAAACAGCTGTGTTCTGCACAAAAATAAAAAATTTTGCGAGTCAAACCACGCCCCTACGATTAGAACATGGCATCCCTGGTGGGGAGAATGGAAAAGAGGAGTCGTTGGAAAATATTCTACCCAATCTTTCAGAAGTCCTCACAAAAGAGGCAACCAAAAAACAGGAATATTATTTCAATGAACCCCGCTTTGTCCATCAGGGGGCAAAACAATCCTCGCAACGATCCCACAAGCTTATCGAGCAACTACCATCGGTATGCCTAGAGGCAGGCAACCGACCACAAAGACAACAGACAAACTACAATGACACATTACTAAACGAAAACGCAATTGTAAATACGCAATTAGAAATTGCTAATCGACTTTCGGAAATGGCAATGTGTCTGGCATCCCTGAACCGACCGGTAGAAAAACAAAAGAAATTAAGAGTCACATTTAGCGGCCTCGAGCATGAGGACCCTCGTGAATTCTTAAAACAAATCAGCGAATATTGCGCGCAACATAATATTAACGATCCATATGAACAATTAGATTTAATTAAGACCCAGTTGAGGGAAGAAGCCCACAAATGGGCTAGTACATTCACAAACTATAAAATAACCCTATTACAATTTTGCGATCGTTTCATTGCTAAATTTGGTTTCCTTGATAAGATCACGGACTTAAAGACTAAATTATATGGCGAAAAACAAAATATAAATGAAACGTCAGAAAAGTTTATTTTCAGAAAATACGCTCTATTTACGCGGCTTGAACCCGATGGAAACGAGCAAAGTTTAATTTCTTTAGTTGTGTCGCAACTATTACCGGAACTAAGATCGCGAATACGCGGCAAATATTTTCAGACGATTTCTGATTTAATAAATCTCACGTCAATGCTCGAGAAAGACATTGCAGAGGAAAGAAAGGTTAAAACTAATGTACAGGGTCAGACGAAAGTTGTGGTGCAGAAGGTAACAACTTCGTCTCCCCCTAATAGTAATAATTTCAAACCAATAACTACAAATTTACAAAATCGTTTCCAAAATCAAAACACTACTCCTAGATTTGGCACAAATCAGGGTAGTAACGGCCCGAGAAATGCAAATTTTCACTCTGCGCCGAATAACACTTCTAATAGAAATGCGACAAATTTTCAAAATAGGAATTTTTCGACTGGACAAGGTCCAACAAGGAATTTTGGCAGCGGTCAAAATCCCAACACAAACTTTAATCGTAATAATAATAATAATCATAATAATAATCATAATAATAATCAGAATAATAATAATAACAATAACGGTAATCGACATTTTGCGCAGAACGCACAAAATCAAAATCGACCGTACAACCCTCCGAATACAGATAGGATTCAAACTACTGCAAACACGCAGAACACAAAAAACACGGTTCAACCAAACACACAACAAAAACACCAAAATCAGTCTTTTAAAAAGGTAGCGGTGGTAAGGCAGGACGAAGCCATGCCATCGACTAGCCGTAATAATAATAATAATACTAATGGTTCCCATAATAATAATAATTCTACTATTAATAATAATAATAGTAAAAGGGAGGAAAACCTCCAGAAACAAATTAAGTCCCTGCAAAGGCAGGTGACTTCCTTAAAAAACAAAAAAGAGACTAAAATAAATCCTGAGTGTCCGGAAAACTAAGTCAGGGCCGGCCTCAGGATACTCATGAAGTAGACATTTTCTCTCAAAATTATCAAGATTTAATTCTTAATAATAATAATGATAAACAAAAGATTTTTCCAAATTTAAAAAACAAATTTATCCATAAAGATCTAAATTCTCTCTTTCCCGAAGTGGAAAAACCCGTAGAGGAATCAAAGGGCATCACCCTTCCTCACGGTGCTAAAAATAAAAATAAAAAGAAATCTAAAAAACAAAAGAAGATCGTTGAACGAGCTTCCCAAGAGGTAAACTCGAAGGAAGACAACGTTACTTCAACAATTGGTGTTCCTCAAATAAAAAACAATTTAAATTCTAAATTAAATAAATTAACAAATCTTTCTATTTCTACTTTCACTTTGAGTGTCGGCCCGCACTCTTCTTTTGAAAAATCATCACACTCTCACACATACACAACACACACACCCGAGGGTGGTGAGTCAAAAAACAGACCCGTCATGCGTGGCGCGGATAGTGTGACTCACCATTCCTCAACCACACACACACAACACACTCTCCACACACCACACCAGCCACTGAACACTTCTTCAAAATCAACCCAAATAACACTTTACAAAGAAAATGCGGTACCTAAATTTTTAAATAATGAAAATAATGAGGATAGTAGTAGGGAGGTTGAGGTAGGGAATGATGGTGATAAGTCAAGGACTTTTTCACACGTCGTTGGGAATAAAGTCCCAAAAGTGAAAAATCCGATACTGAGTGTCACTCTTGGAGGACGAAAAGTACGGGCACTTTTGGACACTGGGGCCGGAGTAAATTTGTTGTCGGCAAACTTAGCCCCAGATTCCCTCGACACATCAGAGACAATTAATTTAGCTCTAGCTACCAATAACGCGAACGCTGAGGTACTAGGCACTTGCCATTGTAATTTTGAAATTCAATCGGCTGTTTTTTCGGCAAAATTCTTCGTAATAAAGAATTTATGCGAAGATATGCTATTAGGTCACCCATTTTTAAGTAATCAGGAATGCGTCCTAGATTACAAACGTAATTGTGTATATATTGGTGTAGAAAACAGAAAGACAGTGTACTGGTATCAACCCCCAAAATTAAATAAAAATTTAATCAAATTACCGGAACTAAATGATCAACACCCGCAGGGTATTAAAGATTTGGTCTATGAGTTTCAAGATATTTTCGAAACGGGGTTAATTCAACCTACAACGCGGACGACAAAACATGTCATCACGCTAACTTCGAATAAAATAATTAATAAAAAATGTTATCCATTAAACCCTTATAAAAAACGGCTTTTATACGAGTGTGTAGATGAAATGCTTGATGCAGGTGTCATCGAACCCTCACAGTCACCGTACTCCAGTCCCCCTGTTCTTGTCGAACGTGAGGGTAAAAAAGAAAGGTTCTGTGTAGATTTCCGTGACCTGAATGACCTGACCCAAGACGAGAGCTCAGGGCTTCCAAGAATCCAAGATGCTCTCAAAGACCTCTGTCAAGCAAAGGTTTTTTTCAGTTCTTGACCTGAAGGCAGGTTACTGGCAAATTCCTTTGGACGACCCTTCAAAAGAATTGACGGCGTTCACAACTCCCGACGGAGCGTCCTATCAATTCACTGTCATGCCCTTTGGTCTGAAAGGCGCGCCAGCCACCTTTCAGAAACTTATGACAACAGAAGTCTTGGTTGGTTATCTTCATGATTTCGTTCAGGTATACCTGGACGATATCATATGTTACAGTAGCACTATCGAGGAACACTTAAACCATCTTCGCCTCATTTTTGAGCGCTTGCAAATACACAATCTCAAAGTTTCGGCGGACAAGTGTCAACTTGCCGTCACGGACTTAAACTATCTTGGCCATCATATCTGTGGGGAAAACAATATCCCTCAACAAAAACATATAACCCAAATACTAAATTTCAAAAGACCACAAACAAAGAAACAGCTCCAGAGCTTCCTTGGAGTCTGTAATTGGTTGAGAGAATATGTCCCCAACTCTTCTGAAATTTTAGTGCCGTTGACCCAGTTATTGAGAAAAACTTCTAAGTGGCATTGGACCGAGGTCCACGATAAAGCTTTTGACGCGGCCAAGATAGCTTTTTCGAATCCCACTCCTTTGAGCAGGCCCGACTATACAAAGACATTCATACTTCAGACTGATGCGTCTTCCGTAGGAATGGCGGCCGTACTCTACCAGGAGGCAGAAGACGGAGAGAGACGTATCATCTCACACATCAGTTCAAAATTTTCACCCACTGTGGCAAAGTACCACATCAATGAGCAGGAGTGTCTCTCTGTCATGTGGGCAGTAAAATACTTCCGTAATTACCTAGAGGACCGACCGTTCATTCTTCGAACGGACTCTAGGGCAATTACTTGGCTAAACAAATTTAAAGACACTAAGGCCAAACTAACCAGATGGGCCTTACTTCTTCAGGAGTTTAGTTTCAAAATCGAGCATGTCCCTGGCACGAAGAATGAACTTCCTGATCTCCTAAGCAGAGACCCTGGAGAGCAGACAGACTTCACGCCAAACCTCGAGAGACTTTTCCCCCCAGAAGCCCTGGGAGAAAACCCTGACAATGCGTCTCTAACTATTCCTGAAGAACTAGCAATCAATGCAATAAACCTACGAGACTTACATACCCGAATTGTCAATGCTCAAAGAACAAACCGTCAATGTCAGAGACGCATCGCGCAACTGACATACCTGACGAACAACCCTCCAGAGACTAACGAGGACCGCGAGTTACTGAAACAATACGTAACTTACGACCAGTTACTCTGGCGAAAACACGACTCTGGTGACAGACTAGTTGTACCGAAAAACCAGACTCAGAAGGTTATCTACACGTTCCACGATGACCCTGATTCTGCACACCCAGGCTTGACGAAACGTTGCGTCAAATACAGCGCCTATACTATTGGAAACGAATGACTCGTGAAGTTTCACAATATGTTAAAAATTGTATTCCCTGTTCCATTTGTAAGACGCAACAAAAAGCGCCTCATGCTCCGATGCATGCTAGATCGCCAAAGTATCCATTTCAAATGATATCAATCGACGTATTAGGTCCGTACGCGGAGACGCCTAGAAAAAATCAGTACATACTAAAAGTCGAAGACGTTTTCAGTAAATGGGTGGAGGCCAAACCATATCCAGAGCTATTGGCAAGGGACGTCGTAACATATCTGGAGGGAGAAATCTTTTCCAGATATGGAAGCCCAGAGACCATAGTATCTGATAATGGACCGGTCTTCATCTCGAAACATGTTGAAAAAATGTGCGAACGGCACAACATTAAACATGAATTCTCTGCGATATACCATCAACGAGCAAATCCGGTCGAACGTAGAGTTCAAGAATTTAAGAAAGTAATGAGAATCCTATTACATAACAAACCCGAAATTGCATGGGATACACAAGTACCCAAAGCGTTACAAATATTAAGATCTCGTCGTAACCAAGCCACAGGCGAAACGCCTGCTTCCATAGTCCTTGGTTATGAGCTTCCTCGGCCAGGTACGTGGTTCACCCCTGAGGCCCTCAGGCGGAAAAATTTAACCAAGCCGGAAAGGAAGGCTCGTAACAAAAGGATCTATGCGAAGCAGCTAGATTACCAAACGAGAAAATATAATAGAAACAAAGAAATCCCTCACGTCACTTTTGCGCCCGGACAGAAAGTCAACTTCCGTACACAGTACACAATCGGCCCAGGCACATTCGCCACGACATGGACTGGACCACATACTGTTGTTAAACAACTAGGGGACACCTCCTATGTTGTTAACATCAACGGACGAGACTGGGTGACACATCTGGACGACTTACGAAAGCATCCAGATGGAAATGAGATCAACTTTGACAATGAAGACAACCTATCTTCGGACGACGAAGATAGTGTTTATTCATTTCCTAACAACTCTGACTCTGAAGGAGAAACGTCCGACCCTTCAGGTCAAAGTTCTAATTCAAATAATGGTAATATAAATTTAAATAATCAAAATGATTCAAATCTTTCTCAAATAAATGAGCCAGTTACAAATAAAAATTCCCAAACACTAATTAAAACTAAAACTAAAATTAAAAGTAAATCTAAACCTGAGCAAACTAAAATAAAAACCCCGGAGACAGAGCAGTTAACACTAGCGAAACCTCCAGGACGAAAACCGATGTTACGACCTGAAGAACTCTCCGAAGAAGACATCCACCAGGAATCCTTCGAGGCTTAAATTGACAATCGAAAGGACAGTCAATTTACAGCTGGGTGGGGGAGTGTCGTAATATCACATTTTTGCCAAAATTAAATGAAATCAACAAGTAAAATTAGGCCAAAATATAGACAAATGAATTCCATATACATTTACATGCATTAGACATTGGAAATCGGCCTAGAACTCGTCTTCTAGAGCATCGAACCAATTCGAATAATCTACGTAACCACAACTAATCTAGAAAATTCGATAGAAACATTCCATCCAATAGGATTAAAGCATTCAAGTCTTCCAGCCAATAAGATTTACCCACGCTACAATCGGATTGGTTTGTTCGATTCTAGAAATTCTATAAGTAAATTAATTAATTAAAAATAGTTTTAATCAAAATTTCATAATGAAACTTTGTAAAAACAATCTCTAGTATATGCGCTTCACGCTCATATAAAAATCTTTACAAAAACATTATTATTTCTATCTAAAATTCAACGTTAAAAATTTCTCAAAATCTTAAAACAAAATATTTTGCAAAACTTTTTACATACCCAAAAAGGCCTAATTAAAATAAACATTTCAGTAAAAGAATGATTAAAATCCGTTGAGAAACAACAGAGAAAATTAGCATTAAAGGAAAAAATTCAAAAATTCCAGTTCGTTAAATTTTAATTTTTCAATTTCAATCTTTAATAAAATTTTTTCTAAACCAGACAGACAAGTGCCGTAAGGACTAATCGAAAGAGACCCCTTAGGGCCACCTTGTATCAAAATTTGAAGAAGCTATAACAATAATTGACGAAACTATGAACAAAAGAAGATAGGCGTCGCAGATGCCACGCCTGGAAAAGGACGCCACGTCCGTAGCGCCTAAACGCGACGTCGGACGTCAAAAAGTCACCAGACAAAAAAGTTTTCAAATGAATTAAACTACACCATATCAAATTTTCAAGAAAATAGGAAAATTTTTGCGAGCAAAATTTTTCACTTTTTTGGACTGGACCAAAATTTCGGATAAACAAAAAACCAAAATAAAGGTATCAACTTGGGACCTTCATAGGATGAAAGCCCACCTAAAAAGAGACGTTTTATGTAATAAAACATTTTAGGAAAAAACTACCAGAAAAACCAGAAATCGACGTTGGAAGTGATGCACCAGGACCTGGTGAAAATGTCCAATATCTATGAAACGGCTGATGGAAAAAATCTAATTTTTCACAGGATTAATTATTACATAAAGAACTATCGTTTAACAAAGTTTCAAGACTATACGAATTTTTTATTTTCAAAAAGAAAAAGGTTGTATTAAAAATCTGAAACTTGGCCAGAATACGTATAAAGTAATACTATTCTAGGGAAAAATCCCAAACCAAGAAAATTCTCAAAAATACGGATCCCACGGGACTTTAAAGTTTCCAGGGAGATGTTTCCTCAATAAAATCTTGTTGGAAAGTGAACAGAAAATACACCAGTTTCGTTCACGGGACTCCGCCCACAATCCACAGGATTGGTCCAGAGCGTGCAAAAGGGTGTCGCCGTGACGTCAAACTTCGATTAATATAAATATGGACAGAATTTTGTTTCGACAGCTTTTCGACCATAGCATTCGATCATCTCTCAACGAACAGTTTACGTGTCAAAATCGTGAGTGTAATAGCTATTTTTCATATACCCTCCTAAGCGTCGGAAGCAGTGTTATTAGTGCGTTTCTTTTTGTCATTCTGAGTGATACAGCCGAAGACAACTAGAGGAACCTTGCACTTTGTTCCCATCGTTGGATTGCGCCGGATCTTTGCTTGAAAAGTTCCATTGCACTAAAGTTCTTAGTAGGGCTCTGATTGTGAAGATCGTCCTCGGGTCTTAAATCTGGTTCTCTTGATTTATGGCCTAGCAGGAGGTATCTGGAAGAGAAATACTGGCTGTTATAAATTGCGCGAGGAAGAAATAGGTAAAGTTGTTTACTCTGGGTCTCATTCTCCTCTAAGCGTTCTCCAAGCTCAGTTCTCCAGATCAAGTTTCCTTTCTTTGCTCGAACCTTAGCTAACTAGTGTTCAAGTGTTAAAGTTAAAACTCTGTATCTTTTGGCATAATTTATCACTCATTTTTTCAAACGTAAACCTGCTTACCATTCTTTGCTTATTTTTGGGAAATTTTGAATTTGCTCATTTCACTCTAATCTTTAACGAATTGCTCACATAACATTCTTTAAACTTATAAATTTTGAATTACCGATTTTTGACTGCTTAATAACTTTTGATTATCTGGTAACATTTGTATTACTTGATTTGTATTTTTATGATCTACCCTTAATTGGGCGAATCATATTTTTGTAACATTTATTGATTGTGACAAAACCGAATTTGACATTTTCTGATTTTACCATAAACTTAATTGTTTAAACAAAGTGTAAATATTATTTACTTGATCTTGTAATAGGTAAGATAGGATCCTAGCATTAAGTACGCTTGGTGAATCCGTTCTTAACTAAACTTAAAGACTCCCTCCAGAGAAACAGCACGTCAGTTCCTGAAGTTCTCAATCTCTCTTAAGTGTAGAGGATTGTTTATTATAAGGAACAATTAGAAAAAACCGTGCCTCTCTTATTTTGATTTTGATTTGATTGATTTACATATTTTTTGACTGTGTATATATAGATAAATTATTTACAGATATCATAAACTTTAACAAAATATTAATTTTAATTATTATTTTTAAATAATTAAATATTACAACATTTTCGCGTCTAATATCCCAAGCGGCGTGACCCGAGTGGGCTATTAGATTAGGGAAAAAGGCAGGCTTGAAAAGAATATCTTTTTGAGTTTTTCAAATTTTAAAATTTAAATTTTTAAAATATTAATTTTATTTTACCGGCTTTGACAATTTTAAAACAGTGATTATTTTGATTTTATTATCATAAATAAATAAAGTTTTAATTTTTCTTAATTAAATAACAAAAGATATTCGCTTAGTTAGTTTGACTAGGTTAAGTAATATTGTATTTTGAGACTAAAGTTGTAACCTAAAAAGATTTTACTGGGCAGTCACAGTGTTATTTTAATTATTATAAACAATAACAAATACAAGAGATTTGTTGTTTCTATTTTGACTCTATCAATTTTGATAAGTGAGCAAAAAGACAGTGTTAGTAATTGTGACCAATTACTATTTGTATGGACAAATACTGTTGAGCGAACTTTGAAAAAATCTCAACATTGAACAAACATAAACAGTAAACTATAAACTAAAAGCATCAAAGTATCTACATAGACACTTATAGTGACAGTGCGTAGTGCTTTCTTAAACGTTTCGACTTAAGTTCGAAAGGTGAAATATTTAGTGGTGTAAGGACTTGGAAAAGCCTACACACGGCTACGGCCATATTGACAGGTTAAATTAAGTAAATAAAATCCATACGATTTTTTGTAATTAAACCTAGATTTAGACTTAGGGATAGGACTCCACTCGGGTGACGTTACTTTAGTTTAAGTGACTTTCCCCCGACTGACGCCCGTTGCTCCCTCATTTGTTTTGTTCGGAACGTCCGAACTTTGTTTTTTCATAAACTGATTTTTTACAAACTGACTACCAATGGCTACTTCAACTTCTGGAGTAGTTCCCAAGAAAGGTAGATCAGCCATCCATTCGCCCAGCAACACCGTCCCCCTTATTGAGCCTTCGCTCATTCTCACTCCTGGCGAGGGGAACGATCATTCCAAAATTCCCCGGGTGAGTGGTGGGTGCCTGGCAAGCTTGCCAAGCTTGCCTTTAAATGCCCCTGAACATTACTCAAGACACGACAAATCATATAGGACATATCTAATTGATACATTCGCCGGAGCATCCTACATGGAGGACATCTCCATGGAGGTGCCCCGAGGAAGAGAATGTCAACAAAATTCATCTTCCATTACCAACAAATGTCATGAAATAAAAAATCAAAACTTAACAATGTTGCTTGATAACAACCGCTCGCGCGAATCTCTGCATACTATATATGCTGACAGTTCGTTTGAATTTAGGAAACAAAATAACAGAAAAACTTATTCGTTATTTGAATTGGATTTCTCTCCTACTCGACAGAGTCAGGGTGGGGAATCAAACGTCGACCTTTCGTCCATCTGCGAAGGCGACGACATAACTAAACAAAAAACAAATATGGACCGCAAGTCCGTACTAAGGAAAAATAACACAGCTACAGGACAAAGGGCAAGTAATATGTACTCGCTGTTCACAGACGAAGAACTTGAGCTCAGCGTCCCCGCAGGGGAGCAAAGAAAAAAAAAGGCTGTAGCTCCGCCCAAATTTCGAACAAATTCGAATAGAATCGATCCCAGAGTAGAACATGGCATCCCTGGTGGGGAAACTCATCAGGAAACAGCTGTGTTCTGCACAAAAATAAAAAATTTTGCGAGTCAAACCATGCCCCTACGATTAGAACACACCTTTATATTCATCCTTAAATTTACCAACCACTGATGTGGATATCGGCATATTATGAATATTTGGTTCAGGATAGTTAGAGGTGTCAAATTGATCAAATTGAATTAGTTTAGAATACTTGGAAATTGGTGGCTTAAATTGTTCGGGACAGAGCGGAAAGTCGTTATGGCTTTCATGTAAATTCTGAGGATATTCTAAGTCAACTTCAAATACATAGCTCGTAGATCATGTATCTGAAATATTTAAAATATTAAGTTCATTAATTTCATCCTCAGATAGCCAAACAAAGTTTTTTTCTGGCAAATACTGTTTCATTGCAAAACCATACAAATTTGTTGCATCTAAATAGGCAATATATTTTGTTGGATACTTAGGATTGAAATTATCAAGAAAAGGATTATTTGCCTCCGATTTTCGAGCTGAACAAGTACTAACTCCCCCGCGAACCCCTTTTTTGAAAAAATGAAGCATATCTGGATCAGTCAATAATTCCAATTCTACATTTGTAAATTTCATCATAGCATCCCAACACATTGAAAGGCTTGTTACATAGTTCACAGGATCTAATTTATAAGTTTTATAACAAGTATTTCTATAATTTTCAAAAACATCGGCTAAAAAGAGAACGTCAGATTTCAAATATATATCTGAATATTCACCTATCGTGGAGCAATTGAATACATTCCATACCTCTTTAGCTCTAATGTAATCTTCATTACTAATATTTTCATCAATTAAGTCATTATAAAATTTATCAATAGCGGGCAAAGATTTATCATTTAACTTTTCGTAAGAGTCAATATATGAATAAGGAAAAACTTCTTTTTGTCTAACATATTTAAATTGCTCTGTGTCTGAAAAATGTTTCCTAATTTCAAGACATTGAGAATTAACTAAAATATTAGATAGTGATTCAAGAGATTCTGATAAAAACTGAAATGAGTCTATAAATCGTAAATTTAAGTAAACTATCTTTTTATTTTTAGAGTCAAACGTGTTTACCACAATTTTTTTACTAAAAGAAATATATTTTTCTTTGTTTTGAGCAATAAGGCTAATTGATTCTTTATTGTTACATAATGACTTATTAAATAGATGAGAATCGTAATCTTTAGATTATGAAAAATTATTGGAATGTAAGTTGGAGGTATGAAATGAAAATTACAAATAGAATGAGCCGCGCCCCTATAGTTACCGCTAAAATGACAGTGGTCCTTACATTTTTTAAAATTTCCGTCTGAAAAAGGATTTTCACATATATAACACACAAATGCATTTTCAAATTCTTTTTGTTGCAAACTAGTTAACTTATTCATAGGCTTTTGATTTCTAAAATAATAGTTATAAAGGTTTTTCACATCAAGTTCAATATATTCAATAAACTTTTCAGCACAATCAGTTCCACGATAAAGTTTTAAAGATGTGAGATTTTTATCAAATGATGATTTAATGTAATAAGCGAACGAATATGGAACATGTTCAGCAGTTTTAACTGTATAGGAAGTTGTAGGATCAAGCTTTTCGTTTTCAACGTTTTTTAAATAGCACTCGAAATCAGCATAAATTACAAAAGGTGCTTTATACTGCTTTTGAATATTTTGAAACTTTAATATGTTTTCTGGAATTTGATTTCCAAACTTATCTAAAATAAGTTCATCTGAAGGATATTCAATTCGAACAGATGTGCAATCATATTCTAAGTGTCTTTGTAATTTTGCATAGGTACCAAAATATTGTAAATATCCTTCACACACATTTTTTCTACATTTTTTTTTTGACAGTTGTTTAAAAAGTAATTTAGATAAATCTTTTATCCAACAATAATGACTATTACCGTCATCAGAAGTATTTAAAGGTAGATTGATATGTAAATTTTTTTTATGTCTATTATAGTGTAATGGTCCTACAATCTCATTTACATATTCTCAACCTCATAGACATTTATGGATAAATAATTTTTGTTTTCAAAAGTACTTATCTGCTCTAATTTAACTGGAAAATTAATACCTGTAAAATCAAAGATAGTTCTGAAGCCCGGGTACGAGAAGTTTTCCTAGGGTCACCTGAAGGTCTACATATTGCTGATACAACGGCATATGCAAAGCAGAAATCATCTTGATTCAAAATGTTTACCAAACTACCTCGGAATTTTGGAATTGGAATATAAGAGTTGCCACATAAAGGATTGTACTTGTTGATGTTTACTTCTAAATGGAGAATTTGTTGTAAAATCCAACCTGCTATTTAAAGAAGAAATAATAGTATTTATTAAGAGAGACTGTTGTAAATAAACATAAATTGAAGCGAAATAGCGTTTGAAATGTTAAAATGTTTGCAAGTAATTATTAACTTACCAGAATCTCGTTCAGGTAGTTCATCTGCCTTGGTTGTTAGAAACTGGCGAGTAGTAGACACCAAATAGTTCTGCATTTATCTTAACGCATCTATATAATTGCTGTTGCTGGCGAATTAATGTTACGACTTTCTCGGAAATTTCTTGCTGAAACTTTTTAAGGTTGACATGCATTTTGGGTGAGTAAACCTTGTATGCAGCAATTCGAGACTTAAAAGCACTTCTAATAAGGTCTATTCCATTTCCATATTTAATAGTACTCTTGCTTTTGTGGATATTTGTTCTTAGATGAGAGTTCCGAGCATTAAAATTAATATCAGCTTTACAGTCTTCGCAATGGCGAGTTGCATTATTCCTGAAGAATTTTTCACCAACTGAAACAAAAAATGAATTTTTTTTAATTCACTATAATAATTTATATGCAATATAACATAATGAGCGGCGTAGCAAGGTGGGGGAGGAGACTGACCACCTGACCTGCCCCTGGACGCTTGACCTAGTAAAGCAAAAAAGATCATTGAAATAACACAAAACAAATTTTATTGTTTTTCTTATATTTTAATATATCCTAATTCTTAGTAAATAATGTAAATATACTTACTATCGATTAAATACTCTTCCGGATTATGATTTGTGTCTCTTTTTAAACATGATTCTTTAATGTGTCTGTGTAAATTCTTTTAGACAGAGTGTGCAAAGAAGGGTCATTTTAAACTGGATATTTATAGGTTTAGTTTCTCTTTAAATAAGGAATAGTGGATTTAAATTTAAAAGTTTGCGCTTACGTGTCTTGTATTTTTTTTTATTTTTAAAACATTTTTACATATATTTACCACTAAGATTTACCACCAAAGCAGGGATTTTTCATAAAAATATTACCTAAATTTAAAAGAAGCTCACCCTGTCTATGAATTATTTTTTTAACAGTTGCGCAAGTAAAATTACTGAAATTTTTACCTTCATTCAAATTGAAATAGTTGTTTACCATTGATTTAAACGTCGCACAACCACGTCTTTGTTCTGATTTTGATAAATTTTGCTTTGGTTTTGAATCTAAAAATTTGTTTAATTCACTTCTGTAGGGAGTTTTTAATGAATTGCTGGGTTGGTTTGTAACAACGGCCCCTGATTTTTCGATATCATCGGTTTTGATTTTTTTCATTACATTTGTTTCGTCGTCAGAAGATTCAGAAGCAGAACGTTTTCGTTTGTTCTGAACTTCTTTATATTCGACAATTTCACACGAATTGAGATGAGGTTTCGGTGGACTATGGTTGCAATTTTGAACAACATTGTACACCTCAACATCACCTACAATTTCATTACAGGTTTGGTCGAACACCGCTATTGATTTTTGGTGGAAATGTAGTTTAGGAGCTGGTTGGTATTCCTCCCTGATTTTTTTAACCTCAATAACAGTCTCTGTTGAATCTTCTGACGACGAAACTGAAATTGGTGAGTAGACCTATTGCTCTACCTGAAATTCATTTTCACCCTCAACTCCCTGAAATTCATTTTTACCCTGTTTCGCCTCAACTCCCTGGCTCGAATAAACATCATTGACTAACATTTCAAACTTTTGATTTTCTAAATTAATTTCCTCCTCGTCAACAGTGAAATATTTTGAGGAGGTCTCTCTAAGACTGTCTAATGATTCATTGACTGGATTAATATCTGAATTAAATTCTTCAAAGATCGCTATTTCTTCAAAATTTATTGTTGAAATCAGTTCAACTGACAGTGAACTGCATTATTTTGATTATTAAAAATTTTAACTAAATTGTTTATAATTGTAGCGTCATCGATACCACCAATTTCTGATTGAGTATTATCCATGTTCTCATTAAAATATTTTTCTAACGCGTCCGGTTTTAATTGACACAAATGGCAATCCATTCAATCATGGACTGGGCAAGTCTCTTCCAAATCAAATAAGGTAAAATCAAATTCAAAATCAAAGTCAGTTAGAGAATTCATAGTTGTAAAAAATAAAAATAAAAATCAAACCTGCAAAAAACACAAAACGAAAGAAAGCTGTAAACTAGATCACACAATGTAGGATAAATTTTCAACGCTCAAAACATAAAATTTAGGAGTAGGATAACTAGGGATTTGCAGTCTAAAAGGTACGAAAACACAATTACACAAGAGAATTCACCGCAGACACTGAGAATCACGATAGCAACTGTCGTACAATAAATACGACTTTCAACTGACGGTACATGTAAACTCGAAAGCCACTTAAAACCACTTCTTGTTAAGTCACGCCCACTGGCAAAGTTAGTGGCTGATACAGCGTGGTACCAAGGTCAACTGGTGTCAAATACCTCCCGACGTAAACTCGACAACTATACATCCTTTTTTTTTTTTTAAGCCGATTTTTTATTTAACTGGATTTTTTTTTTCAACTCGACTTTTTTATTGTATTGCTTTTTTTTCCAATTTTGGGAGTGGTTCTTGGTTGGTAACTGACAGGGTGGTACTTGTACGTTTTGGGAGTGTCTCTTTTGTGCTTTATATTTTCGTGATTCTACTGCAATATTCAGTCTTTGTTATTTGATTCAGTCTAGATTGTTTTGTATTAAAATGTCGTGTGTGCCAAACGAACTAACAACTTCAGTTGAAGTACCAATACCCGAAAAAATGTGGTGTATACCGGAGAAACCAACAACTTCAGTAAAAGTACCAATATCCCCCAAAATGTTGTGGTTACCGGAGGAACCAGGAACAGCTTCTGCCATAATACCAATGTCTCGCGAAATGTGGTGTGTACCGGACGAAGTAACAACTTCAGTTGAAGTGCCAATGTCCCCAAAAATGTGGTGTGTACCGGACGAGCTAACAACTTCAGTAGAAGTACCAATATCACCCAAAATGTGGTGTTCACAGGAGGAACATCTGCCGAAATACCAATGTCCCCCAACAAGTAGTGTTTACCAGAGGTACTAGAAACAACTTCAGCCGGAGTATCCATGACTCCACATCGACAACAGCAGTTGATGTCACTAGAGCTTACACAAACAGAAACATCACCCCCAGCATCAGCTTCATCAGAATGGTCAGAAAGTGGGGATGAGGTCGTGCTAAGACTTCTGCACGATTTAGAACTTTTATTTGGTATAAAGGTAAGCAATGGACCTATTCAAATTGATATTGTGCCGTTAGTGTCAATCCCAATGTGTGCGAAGAGAAAACAACCCAAAAGATTGTGCAAAAAACCGTTCAATTATAAATATAATTTTTAGTTTTAGGAGCAGAAGACTATTATAGTTTACAATGTTAAATGTAAATGACCATTATAATACAATACAAAGTGCAAAAGGTAATTTTAAATATATTTTTTAGTAATATTAATTCGATGTATAATATATATTCTTAAATTTTATTTTGTTTCTTTTTTTTGCGTCCGCATTTAATTGGTAATAAAACGTACTAAGGAGCATATCAAATATGGAAGTGTGTGGGGCTAAAAAAAAATTATGTATGATAATAATATTCTTTATTATGTGTTTAAACAAAAATTAATTATATTTTGTTATATATATCTTGACAATATTCTTGAGGATTTCTTCTATTTCATTTAATTCTATATATCCAACGTCTCATTCCAACCCATGATATTCTTCAGACCAATCAACTATTTCTTGATCCTTGGCAGATAACATGGTTCTTTTAAATGGTGACTTAAAAAGAAAATTAGACCAGCGTACACCATCGTAGATAGCAAGCTCCTTTGAGACCAAGCCAAATAAACAATTATAACCTTGAATGTCCACGAATAGTTCTGAATAACACTCGACCATGATTAGTCTCCTACTATTAATTTTAAAGGTTATTCTGCAATTTTATTTTTAAAATAACTTTTGTCCACTAAATGGTTTTTAATTTTTTTTACACTTCACTGCATATTCTACTGCTTTTTTTATAGTGCGTAGAAAAAAAACTCCTATGTAATTTTTTTGTTACTGCATATATTTTACAAGTCCTCCACCATAATTCCATCATTCTATCCTTTTCAAAATGTATTGTATCTTTTTTTGCTTAACTTGATTCAAAATTACTTTTGTCCACTAAATGGTTTTCAATTTTTTTCACTTCAGTTTTATTACACACTATACAAGTTTCAGGGGCACTAAAATGAAAAAGGTTGTCATTGTACAATGTACAGGGTGATCAGTTAAGGGTAGCGAGCGGCCATATCTCATAAGATATTGGTCGTATAGATTTGAGAAAAAAAAATCATAATAAAAGTCGCCAAGAGAAATTGCTGAAAATTGTTTTCGAGTTTGTCAAACGTCCGCTAGAGGGCGTAACAACCAACACCAAGTAGAAAAATGGGGTTTTTATAGAATTTTGCCTAATGAAAATATATCGATGATATCATTTTCATATTTAGTGACCATTTCCCTACACTTTTTGTCTAAAATGTTTTGTTCTATATATCAAAATAAAGCGGTGGGGGAAGTTCAATTGTTTTTTCAAACGAACCAAGATGTCTCCCGTTTCTTTTGACCGATTTTAGCAAACTTAGGCTCATATAAAAGAGCATAATTTGCACTACAAAACGCTTATTTGGTTTTGAAGTTTTGACTTTTGCTGGCGTCGCTAGATGGCGTTAACTGAATTAGTAGCATATTTTTTAGTTTTTTTCAAAAAAAAACAAATGTAATGGTATATTCATTTTTACACATTTTAAAAGGGGATAAATTTCTCTATAATTTAATGAAAATAATTTATCATCTACCTTTTTTTGAACCATTGATATTGATTAAAATATTATTTTATTTTATTAAAAAATGGCACGCCACTGCTTTTTGTCAAAATAAAAATCATTTTCGTAATCACTTATTAGTTGCTAACAAAAAGAACCTCTTGACTTTTTTTCGTTAGACGAACGGTTTTGGATTGAAAAAATAAGATGTTTAACAATGAAAAATCTTAATAAAACTGTCCAACAACAGCAAGAGCAATAACACTAAAAACAAAAACATGGAACTTTAAAAATAAACGTTAAAAATAAATTAATAGTTTTGTCGTAAATGTTCAAAATGTTGTCCATTATTTTGAATGCACTGGTCCAATCTCTTCTGAGTGGAGTTGACAGCTGTCTCAATTTCCGCTCTTGGTATAATATTTATGTCGTTTTGAATTCGGACTATCATGTCTTCTCGAGTAGTTGGTCGAGTTTTATACACCAAATCCTTTATTCGGCCCCACAGATAAAAATCAAGGCAGGTTAAATCGGGGGACCGTGGTGGCCAGAAAAATAGACTGCCTCTACCAATCCAACGGTTAGGAAAATGCCTGTTCAAAAAATCTTGCACATGTCGTGAATAACGTGCCGGGTATCCGTCTTGTTGAAACCACATGTTTCTTTTTACTTGTAAAGGCACATTTTCTAAGAGTCCTGGTAAATCGTTAAATAAAAAGTTCAAATACATGTCACCGGTTAGATTGCCATTAAAGATGTGCGGACCGATAATCGCACCATTAATAACACCGCACCAGACGTTGACGCTCCATCGACCCTGCTGATAATCTTCACGTAACCAGTGTGGATTAGTGTCCGACCAGTAATGCACGTTATGAAGATTTACCCTGCCATTACTGCAAAACGATGCTTCGTCTGTCCACAATATTTGTGACAAAATATGATGGTTTTCCCTAATGAAGTCTCTAAGCCAGTAGCAGTAATCGAGCCTACGTTCAAAGTCAGTGTCATTTAGGGCTTGATGAATCACGATGTGATATGGATGCATTTTAAAAATCCATTAATATTTTTTGCACTGAGCTATAGGATATTCCTAAATCTCTGGAGATCTCTCTTATGCTTAAATGGGGGTCTGCATGAATATAAGCCAACACATTTATAATGTTATCTTCTCTTCTTACTCTACGATTTCTTCTCAAAGTTGGAGTTGGTTGCACTTGGCCATGTTGCCTTAAACGTAAGGCTAAACGATGAAAAACCATTCTCGAATGGTGTCTTCGGAGGGGATAACGCAGTGCATACTGCCTAGAAGCAATCGCCGTATTTTCAAAACATTGAAAATAAATTCTCAACATATCAAGGGCTTCTTCATTCGTAAAAGGCATGATTTGTTGTAATAATTAAATTAGATGTCAATAGCAGGAACTATCAAAATGAATATCAACGTGATTGACAATTTGGTGTTTTGTTTCTCAACGTAGATCATGGCCTGTTTCGCTTAAATGCAATGTTAGTTAAGTTTGATTTTTAATTTAATTTATGAAATAATAATAATTATTAATAATAAATTATGAACTAAAGCATTCTCTCGCTAATTAAATGATTATTAATGATAAAAATAATAGGTAATAATTTTATTATTGTGAGATGTAATATTTAAAAATAATTTTGAACCTTATAGTTATCATTGTTAAACATCTTATTTTTTCAATCCAAAACCGTTCGTCTAACGAAAAAAAGTCAAGAGGTTTTTTTTTGTTAGCAACTAATAAGTGATTACGAAAATGATTTTTATTTTGACAAAAAGCAGTGGCGTGCCATTTTTTAATAAAATAAAATAATATTTTGGTCAATATCAACGGTTCAAAAAAAGGTAGATGATAAATTGTTTTCATTAAATTATAGAGAAATTTATCCCCTTTTAAAATATGTAAAAATGAATATACCATTACATTTGTTTTTTTTGAAAAAAACTAAAAAATGTTCTACTAATTTAGTTAAGGCAATCTAGCGACGCCAGCAAAAGTCAAATAAGCGTTTTGTAGTGCAAATTATGCTCTTTCACGTGAGCCTAAGTTTGCTAAAATCGGTCAAAAGAAACAAGAGACATCTTGGTTTGTTTGAAAAAACAATTGAACTTCCCCCACCGCTTTATTTTGATATATAGAACAAAACATTTTAGACAAAAAGTGTAGGGAAATGGTCACTAAATATGAAAATGATATCATCGATATATTTTCATTAGGCAAAATTCTATAAAACCCCATTTTTTTACTTGGTGTTGGTTGTTACGCCCTCTAGCGGACGTTTGACAAACTCGAAAATAATTTTCAGCAATTTCTCTTGGTGACTTTTTTTTTCTCAAATCTATACGACCAATATCTTATGAGATATGGCCGCTCGCTACCCTTAACTGATCACCCTGTATAGCGCAAGTCTTTTTCACAACATTCCATTGCTCTTTTGTAATGTGTAGACACAAAACTGTGTTTGCCAAGGGGTGCTTCTAATGCATGCAAATAATAGCATTGTAAGCACAAACTATAAGCACCACCAAACGAAGACATTATGACGCCATAATCTTGAAAGACACAAACTTCGCGGCGTAGATAATTTGGTTCAACAGCATCACTAGCACTTATTTTTTTAATATTTACAAGACCTTTTTCACCAGAACCGGCATCAAAGAAATTATGTATCCCCTCATCTTCACTATCGTCTTGAACGTTTTCAAAATTGTTCTTATCTAAATCGGCTAACCATGCTTGTTTAACGTCGAAAATGTTTCTTCCTCCAACCGTGAAATATAGTATTTCATCTTCGTACATTGAAGACATTTTTTCCAATTACATTAACATATATTTTTTAACTTCGTTACTATTAAAAATACTGAGACTACAGTAAGAATGAATTGCTCTGTTGGCTGCTAACACTTAAATAAAACATCTCCCTCCGGATGCACACGTAAGAGTGGGGAAGACCAATCAGAATCAAGCAGAGTCAAGTAGGCATGGCAGGGACAGGCGCGGGAAGTGGGAGACCAATGAAAAAAGTGGTGGGGGGAGCGAGACTAACCCCCCAATCCCCTCTACTCATTGTCTTTATTTAATCCATTTTGTTTTGTTATACATACCCATATCTTATTATACGCAATCCTCGCAAACAATATATTTGTTTATAATTCATCTTACGTGCTAAAAAGCGAAATATGTTTAAAAAAAACATTGAAACAGTACGACCCGAATCTTGCTATTTTATGAATGAATTTTAAAATTTGTATTAAAAAACTCTTTTCCAATATCAGTTTGTAGATTTTTCAGTTTATATTTTGCTCTCTGTAAAATTTTTTGCATCGTCGAAGTTACGTCATTTGCAGACTTTGATTTAACTGATTCTACCCACAGAAATTTTGAAAACGCATTGATAACTACAAGAATGTATCTGTATCCTTTATTTGATTTCCAGTTTGATAATATTTCAACTAAATCACGTTGCTATAGATCATTTATTCCTTTTACGATAACCTTTCTTCGTTTGGTCTATGAAGTTCATTAACAACATCTTCTTTAATTCTATTGCTCATGACTGAAATTGGACAATGATTAAGATTCAATAATTATCGGACATTTTAAAAATATATATCTTCGAGTTTTTCATTTAAATATATGACCTCAATTAAGCTTCAGTATGTATAAAATGGGAAGACGAAGTAGATGTAGACATATTAGGAGGTCAAAGCTCATGACGAGAGGTGGTTCGTTAAACACTTTAATTAACAAGTTACTATTCGAATTATACATTCCATCATACAATGATTGTGGTCCAGGAATCAAACTAGGTAAACGGCTTGTTGAGGAGATAAGAGGAAAAACCCTTTAGACGAAGCTTGCAAACAACACGATATTGCTTACTATAAATTTTCTGATTTAAAACATCGCAACGAAGCGGATGAGGTATTGGCATCAAGGGCATTTGAAAGATTCAAGTCACCTGAGGCACCAATCGGTGAAAAGATTGTTGTTTTAGGAATATTTGGAATTATGAAATCTAAATCAAGATTGGGAATGGGGTTACGAAAAGGAAGGGTAAGAAAGTTAAAAAAAAAGGCAAAAAGGTTCAATCAAAAAAATTTCTTTTCAGTCTGCAGTTCAAAAAGCTAAGAAAGGAATAATCGAAAAAATAAAAAAATTTACCTGTTGCAGCTTAAGATGCGTTGTCTTTAATCAGCAGTTATAAAGGAAGAGTAAAAAATCCGACAAATCGAATTATCCCAATTCCAAAAACCGGCGGAGTTTTATCATTAATCCTTTTTTTTTGCAGGATTATCTGCGTTAGAAGCACTTAGCGGCGGGGCTGCTGGACTTGCTTCAGCCGTTAATTCCGCGAGGAGGGCTAAAAATAAACTTGAAGAACAAAAAAGACATAATAAAATTATGGAGCAATTACCTATTGGAAAAGGTTTATTTTTACGTCCAAATAAACAAGGGTGTAGATTATATTTAAAACAAAAAACTGAGAAAGATGCTGCCTCGCAAACCACTAACTAACATTGATTTAAGAAAGTATGTCAAGAAATTACAAATACCAAATTCTCGCCAAATGTTATCAGTAAATATGAAACTGATATTATAAATTTAGATAATAGTAATGGAGCAGGTACACATTGGATTGCTTATATTAAAAATGATAAAATTATCAATTATTTTGATAGTTTCGGCAATTTAAGACCCTTTAGAGATTATAACCTATTTTTTAGCGATGGTAGGAAAAACAAAATTATATATAATCATAACTCTTACCAGTCTTACAATTCTTTAAATTGTGGTCAACTTTGTTTAACATTTCTTTGTAAAAACACACAATAGATAATCATTTAAGAAGACAATACGTTAGAATGTCGTTTATAATAGCGCTCTCTGCTCAAGGAGCAACGTTGCATGCGGATTTTAACCCTTCAATTTATTTAAATGTTGACTCAGTATATGCTATAGGTTTAACTAATTTTAAAACTTTTAACGCTATTCCAAATATTGATGAAAAAAAATAATAAATTTTTCTATGGTGTTGGTAACGATTTTATTGAAATCCCTCCCGGAAGCTATAAAATTCAAGATATTAATAAATATTTAATAGAACAATTTGATAAATGAGGGATTTCGTTTCATTTATTGGCAAATAATAATACTCTACAATCGGTAATTAAATCTTCTACAAATATCACACTTAAAGAGGGTGGTATAGGCAAAATTTATATATTATTATATATTTTCCCGTAACCGTGAAAGTAATAGACAAAATTATTGTAAGAATATTAGATCAAAACGGGGAAATAGTGAATTTTCGGGACAAACCAGTTACACTTAGACTGCACATTAAAAAACTAGATTAATAATGGTTATATTATACAACAGAAATGTTAGTATTTCAAATAAAAGTGTTCAAAAACATATAATAGGCATAAATTAGTCAAGGTAAACATTAGTAGACGTGTTAATGTTAAAGAGCTAACAACTGCAAATAAAAAGTTTCTGGAGTCTCTAAGACTTAAGCTTTTAATATGAATATACCTAATATTACAGCAAAGCTTTAATTAATAATTCCATCACCCATTCGGAAATTTATTCTTATGAACCTCATTTACCCACCAAATTAGGAAATAATGATGAGAAAAATTCCCGTCCATGAAATTGAAAAATACACCCTTCCTTGTGAGAGTTTTCTTTACATAGAAAGAAAGTTAACTAGAGAGGATGAAACAGTTTCTAAATAATGGAATTGCCTTTCTTTTTAAAGAAATAAGATACCAGTTAAATGGTGTTACTATAGATTCGGTTAGAAATGTTGGTATCACATCAACTCTTAAAGGTTATCGTCATTTAATGAAAACGAGTCAGCTAAATTACGAAATGCAGGCTGGCATCCTGTTAAAACTCTTCAAACAGCTACGATTACGACAACAACTGTATCTATCGTCGATGAAAAAACAGGATTTTTTAATGTTTGCATACCCCTTAAAACTTTAATGGGATTTTTCGAAGACTATAAAAAAGTAATACTAAATTTGAAACAAGAGCTCATACTTATTAGGGATAATACCGATAACAATGCCATTTCAACCAAAGATGATAAGGTAAATCCAAAAATTACTTTTAACAAACTTACATGGAATATACCTCATATATCAGTAGGAGTTCCTCAAGAACTTTCACTAACATAAATTATAGATAAAAATACTGATATAATAATAGCGTTTAGAAGTTGGGAATTAATTGAGTATCCAAAACTATTAGAAACTAATAGACACAATTGGCCAGTTGAAACCTCAACCCGAATTGAAACCCCCCATCATGTTATACTTGCATTTCAACAAGAAAAATGGAATAAGAAAAAGAGCAATATGTGTGAATTTAATGACATAGATTTAAGGAACATCAAAGTATTCTTAAATTCTGAAAGGTATCCTTATAATGATCTCATATTAGATATGAGTAAAAATAAATTCACTATCTTGTGTGAAATGTATTCTAATTTCCGCAATACTTATTATATGGAAAAGCAGAAAAACCATTATTTGATCCTCTCGTATTCAAGAAAAAGGTCCCCATTGAATACATTAATTGTTCTCATCAAAAAGAATCTTTGCAAGCAGTACCTATTGTAATGAGAGTAGAATTGGAACTAAATAAAGACATAGAAAAAGACACAACAGTGTATTGTCTAATATTACATGATAAAGATTTTACTAAAATTGTAAAGCAACTGTAAATTAGCTACGCATGCAGGATTTTTACCTCAACATTAAATTTAATTCCTAAATATAACTTGCAAATAACAAAAGGGTCAGTTGTTACTAGACTAGAAAGATTTACTTACAGCAAGTCAGAATGATATCCATGCAGTTAACTTTGATATGCACTCAAAGATTCTTGCGTTGCTGATGGCTATAGCGAAACCTAGTATCTGCCTCGTTCCTACTTTAGATCTGGACTTCTGGTTGTTAATGATTTGAACTGGGTTACTCAGTTCACCCAGAAACTGAACCACGAATTTTTGACGTGTCACTCATTTTTTCGCGAGCCCTTGAAATTTTAAGTACTTTTATTTTTCAAAAATAGGAAAAACGAACCAATTTTCTTGTAGAAAATCGTTGAAAAATGCTACAACGACTGCGCCAGTTAAAAGAATTTCCTTGTAAGGCC
Organism: Kuschelorhynchus macadamiae; assembly: GCA_030620095.1. Taxonomy (NCBI): domain Eukaryota; kingdom Metazoa; phylum Arthropoda; class Insecta; order Coleoptera; family Curculionidae; genus Kuschelorhynchus; species Kuschelorhynchus macadamiae. Next base: position 109,914 of record JAUTXW010004474.1, on the reverse strand, counting down.
CTTCATTTTTTATGTAAATAACAACTGCAACGTTCAAGATTCTAAACTAGACTAATTTGATTAAAATATTAACAATCGGAATAGTATGTATGATTTCATATTGCAATATTGCTGATTCTGCTTAATGAGGTAATTAGTTTGTCGGTGTCGCATGAGGGAAGTCATCATGCAGTGGCGGATAATAATGCCTAGATAATATATATATATATATATATATATATATATATATATATATATATATATATTTATATATATATATATATATATATATATATATATATATATATATATCAATTAATTAATAATTAACTTGTTAAAAATGTCACCCTAAAATAATTTTTTTTAGTTTCAATAGCACCATTACTGAATACTAATCATTTCTTTTTCTATATTGCAGGCTAGATTTTACAACAAATTCTCCATTTGGAAGTCAACATTAACAAGTACAATCCTTTATGTGGCTCCTCTTACATTCCAATACTAGAGTTTCGGGATAGTTTAGTCAATATTTTGAATGAGGACGACATCAGTTTCGCTTCTGCCGTTGTATCAGTACTATGTAGACTTTCAGGTGATCCTAGGAAGACCATATCGTACCCAGACTTTAGAACTATCTTTGATTTTACAGGTATACATTTTCGAGTTAAACTAAAGCAGATAAGCACACACAAGAAAAAAAAATATTAATAAACGTTTATGGAGTTAGAAAATTTTTTTAGAGATGGTTTATATGAAATTGTAGGAGCATTACATTATAACAGACATAAAAAAATATACATATCAATCTACTTTTAAATACTTCTGATACCGGTAATAGTAATTATTGTTGAATAAGAGATTTATCTAAATTACTGTTTAAGCAACTATCAAAAAAGAAATGTAGAAAACATTTGTGTGATGGATGTTTACAATATTTCGGAACATATGCGAAACTACAAAGACACTTAGAATATGATTATGCATCTATGCGAATTGAATTATCTTCAGAAGATCTTATTTTAGACAAGTTTGGCAATCAAATTCCAGAAAACATATTAAAGTTTCAAAACATTCAAAAGTAGTATAAAGCACCTTTTGTAATGTATGCTTATCTTGAGTGCTTTCTAAAAAATATGAAAAACAACAAGCCTGATCTTCTTACACAGTTAAAACTGCTGAGCATGTACCATATTCGTTTCCCTATTACATTAAATCATCATTTGGTGAAAAAGATGTAAAAATACTTTTATTAAAAAAACAATTATTTTTTAAATAAAAAGCCGGTGAATAAATTAAGTAGTTTGCAACAGAAAGAATATAATAATGCTTTTGAGTGCTATACATGTAAAAAACCTTTTTCAGATGGAAATTTTAAAAAATGCATGGGTCAATGCTATTTTAGTGGCAACTATAGAGAAGCAGCTCATTCTATTTGTAATTTACATTTTACACCTCCAATTTACATTTCAATAATTTATATTCTAAAAAATTATGATTCCCATCTATTTATTAAGTCATAATGCAACAACAAAGAATCAATTAGCGTTAAAGAAAAATATATCTTATTTTGCAAAAAAATTATACACTTATGACTCTAAAAATAAAAAGACAGTGCACTTAAATTTGAGATATATACACTCCTTCCAGTTTTTGCCAGGATATCTTCAATCACTATCTAATATTTTAGATAATACTCAATGTGTTGAAATTAGAAAACATTTTTCAGACCCAGAGTCATTTAAATATATTAGGCAAAAAGGAATTTTTCCTTATTCTTATATATATATATATATATATATATATATATATATATATATATATATATATATATATATATATATATATATATATATATATATATATATATATATATATATATATATATATATATATATATATATTATATTGTCACGAAAAGTTGAATGATAAATTTTTACCTTCTATTGGTAAATTTTGTTACAATTTAATAGATGCAAATATTAGTAATAAAGGTTACATTAGAGCTAAAGAGGTATGGGATGTATTCAATTATCCCACAACTGGTGGATATTTAGATATATATTTGAAAGATATGCTTCATTTGTTCAAGAAAGAAGTTAGTACTTTTTCAGCTCAAAAATCCATTTCTTGATAATTTTAATTTTAAATTTCCAACAAAATATATGATATTTTAAATCTCTCAGATACCTCATCTACGGAATATGTATTTGAAGTTGACTTAGAATATCCCCAGAATTTACATGAAAGTCATAATAAGTTTCCGCTCTGTCCCGAACAATTTAAGCCGCCAATTTCAAAATATTCTAAATTAATGTCCAATTTAAACAATAAGTATAATTATGTTATTCATTATCGTGCTTTGAAACAAAGCTTAAAATATAAACTTAAACTTCTGAAAATGCACCGAGGAATTAAATTTACACAATTTCCATGGTTAGCTAAATATATTGATGTGAATATTAATTTACGAAATGCTTCAAAAAACAAATTTGAAAAAGATTCTCACAATTTGGCAAATAACAGTATTTTTGGAAAAACTATGGAAAATGTCGATAACCGAGTAGAAATCAACCTAGTAACTCTGTGGGAGAGAGCGAAACAAATTGCTGAGAAATTAATTCCAAACATCAATTCAAAGATTTAAAATTTTATTCAAAATTTTAAAAAAAATTTCGGAAAATTTAGTAGCTATTCAACTTCAAAAGATATGTATCAAATATAATAAACCCATTTTTGGAATGAGTATCTTGGACATTTTAAAAACCGTAATGTACGATTTTTATTACGAATATTTAAAATTAAAATATAGAGATAGTGTAAATTTCTTGTACATCGATACTGATTCTTTAATACTTGAAATTGAGACAAAACTTTTATGAAGATATGAAGCAAAGATAAAATTGACACCTCTAACTACCCTGAACCAAGTATTTATAACATGCCTATATCCACATCAGTGGTTGGTAAATTTTAGGATGTATATAAAGGTGTACCTTCAGAAAGTTTTTTGATACCAATGCTAAGGCATACTGCATAAAAACCAAAGATAGTTTAGATAAAAAGGCGAAAGACATTCGTAAATCTGCTGTACAAAAACAACTAAATCTATCAGATTATAAGGATGTTGTAGAAAAAGGAAAAACAGTGTTCTGTACAATGTATGTATTTAAGTCAAATCTCCACAATATTTATACCAATTTGATTAACAAATTAGCCTTGACAATTCATGATAATAAAAGATACCGTCTTTCAACTTCCACAAAAACTCTAGCATGGGGTCACAAAAATATTGTCTATATAAAATCAATGATTGAAACTTTATCTATTTTACAATCTAAAAATAAACCGAAAGCTAAAAGAAGATGTTTAGAAGAGACTCCGACTAAGAGTTGATTTTTTTGTTCTTGCTTAAGAGTTATAAACAATCATTATCAAGTTTTGAAATTGGAAAGGAAAGTTAAAGCTGTCAAGTTTTATAAAAGTTGGTGTCTCTGGAAACTAACATTTTCTTACTTATGATATTACAGAAAATGACTTAAATGTTAATAATTATATAAAGATTAAATATGTCGTAGATAAAAAAACCTGATTTACTCAGAATGGATAGAATTTGTTCAAAGATAACTATCATTATATATATATATATATATATATATATATATATATATATATATTTTATTATTAATTCTTTTCTTGGGCATAGGTTAGCTCATTGAGAAGTAAAACTATAATTCAATCGACGTTTCGCTCATTATATTGAGCTTTCTCAAGAGATATATTTTCTACAATAAAAACATGTATAGTTAGAATTTAAATTTTAAAATGGTTAAAACATTACTGAAAAAACATCACTCGTCAATTTTTCGAATGTTTTGAGATTGCAATAATTTCAATTTCAGTTATTTCTGACTGTAATTTCAATTTCAATTATTGCAATCTCAAAACATTCGTAAAACTGACATGTTTCCAAGGTAGGTACTCTGTATAATATTAATTTTGTTTTAAATGTATTTTTGTTTTCAAGAGCATGGTTTGTTTTAAATGTAATGTTTTTTGAGTGATGTTTTTTCAGTAATGTTGTAACCTAACCTAACCTAACCTAACCATTTTGAAAGTTAAATACTAACTATACATGTTTTTATTGCAGAAAATAAATATCTTGAGAAAGCTTAACATAATGAGCGAAACGTCGATTGAATTATAGTTTTACTTCTCAACCTAACCTAACCTATTCCCAAAAAAATAATTAATAAAATATTTATATATGGTTAAAAAAAAAACGAAATATATATATATATATTTATACATTTATATATATATATATATATATATATATATATATATATATATATATATATATATGTATATATATATATATATATATATATATATATATATATATATATATATATATATATATAGTAAAAATTGCCTTCTATTCTTTTGGTTTGCTAGTTTTCGATAATATTTTAAAAGCTCTTTAAGATCATTGTTGTTGCCTTGGTTGAAGATAGTCGCAAATTGTTCAACAGGTTGCAGTATTTCACCCATTCTGCGTTTATATTTTTATATGGAGTTTCTGGACCAATTGATTTATATTCTTAGGGGTAGTAGGGTACCAAAAACCCAAGAAAATCTCCTAAGAATATAAATCAATTGGTCCAGAAACTCCATATATATATATATATATATATATATATATATATATATATATATATATATATATATATATATATATATATATATATATATATATATATATATATATATATATATATATATATATATATATATATATATATATATATATATATATATATATATATATATATATATATATATATATATAATATATATATATATATATATATATATATATATATATATATATATTATATATATATATATATATATATATATATTCATTTTAGATGCTCACGACCGTATTAAGATAAATAAAAAATCTAATATCCGGTATGCGGTCTGTAGGTCAAATAAATAACTAATTTACTTCTGACATCCTCTATATTTCGTCATTTATTTATGACTTCATCAGGAGGAAACGCTAAAATACACCACAGATTAAAATGATATCAAATTAAAAAAAAAACAATTAAGACTTACAAGTGAAGTTACAAAAACATGGCTATATGCATTTCAACACACAGTAGAACGTTAAATTAGGACGAATACAACCACATGAATATTGAAATGTTGCTGACAGGTAGAACTTAACAACTAGCAAGACATTTATATATACATTTATTTATTTATTTTTTTGAATAATAAGAACTATTTTCTTTTTTTTGTGGTAAAAGAAACATTGATAAACAGTTTTATGTACATATTGAAGTTCGTGGAATATTTATATTATGGTATTTAAGTTATTTGTTTTTTGTTGAACAAGGCAAAGAATTCATTTGTTCAACAGATTGCAATAAATGGTGCTCAGCTGTTGGATGTCAGATCTAGAATTAACTGAATTATTTTCGTTGTTGATATGTACCATTTCTAGGAATAGCCTTTTTCTGTAATTATTTTCATAGTCCAGAATTTGTATGTTTTCGTAATCAAAATTGTGATCCTCTTTCTGAAAATGATCAACCAAAGCACATGAGTTTTTCCCAATACGGCAGTCGCTTTTGTGTTGGGTCGAACGATTTTTAATATATTGGGAAGTTTGTCCTATGTAACACTGATTACATTGTTTACAAGGAATTTTATATACAACATTATTATTTAATGGGATCGGAGTTTTATCTTTAATTTTAGTGAACACTTTGCCAACCGTGACTGTATTATATTTAGCTTTTTTTAAATTATCTCTCTTAAGGTGGTTAGTAACATTATCTGTAAGACCTTGAATGTAGGGCAATTTCTTATATTTGAAATGTGCATTAACTTGGTCTTCTGTCGGACCATCAAAAAACCCAGAATGATAAATTAATTTGTTTAGTATTTTTTTTGGAAAACCATTATTTAGAAATAGTGTATATACTTTCTTTAAATTTTCCTTCAAAAACCCTTCGTCCGAAATATGAGTGACACGATTTTTTAGAGCAATAATTGTGTTGAATTTTTGGCTCATTGGATGGTTCGAAAAATAATTAATATATCGTCCAGAGGACGTCGGTTTTTGGTACCAGCTTAAAATAACTTTGTTAGTATCAGTCCTAATTAGTAAGGTATCTAAAAAAGGGATGCTGTTGTTCACTTCTGTTTCCATAGTAAACTGCAAATGTTTATTCACAGAGTTAAAAGTAACTAAAGTAGTTTTTATCTCACTGGAAGGGACAGAAGTCACTATGTCGTCCACAAATTTATACAAAAACGGAACATTAAAAGGTAATTTTTCTACGATTATGTCTAATATATGATCCATTACTATTTGAGCCAAGATTGAACTAATAGGTGAGCCCATGGGGGTACCAAATGTTTGTTGGTAGAAATGGTTGTTGAAAGAAAAATAACAGTTATTGCACACAAACGATAATAATTTGAAGAAACTATGGTAACTTAACGTTGTGAACGGCTCTATTATGTGCCATTGTGAACGCAGCAATTCAAGAATAAGATCGAAAGGGATATTAGTAAATAATGACACCACATCCATTGACACCAATACATAATCTTCGGGTAATCTCCGATCTTCGATAGAATTTACAAAAACAAATGTGTCAGGTATATTGTAGTTAGTCCTATCGGCTAAGGATCCTGTTAAAATTTTCGTTAGAAATTTGGATAAGTGGTAAGTAGCAGAACCTACACAAGATACTATTGGCCGGAGTGGAATATTGGGCTTATGAATTTTTGGTAGACAGTATAATTTTGATAAAACGGAATTATAAATAGTGAGACATTTAGCAACGTCTTCATCAATTTCATTTTTTGATTTTACCGATTTAATTAATTCATTAACTTTTTTTTGTAGATTAGCGGTAGGATCCCTATCTAACTGTTGGTATGTATTAGTATCGCTTAATAGTTCCTCCGTTTTGGTGATATAATCGTTTTTGTTCATAGCTACGGTACTATTACCATTATCGGCCTGTAAGATAAAAATATTAGGATTATCATTAAGAAATTGTTTAGTTTTTTTATATAATTGTTGTAACGGCGTAATTTTAGTTGTACTCAAGTGTGTTCGATAATTAGTTATATTGTTAGTAACTTGAGCTCTTAAAATATTTTTGTTATTATCAGGCGCATCATAAATAATATCTTCAACATCAGCAAGAAATTTTTTAACATTTAGTTGATCATTGGTAGGAGAAATTGCGAATTTAGGACCTAAGGATAACATATCTGCAATGTCATTTGATATATTTACGTTCGATATATTATTAAACCATTTCTTGTTATCGATAAACATTCTCTCCCTATTTTGAAAGCAACGAACAAGATTATCAAACTTTTTTAAATTAGAATTCTTTACCTTGTTAAAACGTCTGTTATAAGATACGCTTAACCTACGAGAATATTCATTTAACATATGTTTTGGAAGAATAGTATTTAATTCATGTTTAATTGAGTCTAGATTTTTGATCATATTACTGATATTGTTGTAACATACCTTAATCTCTAGATTTAGATTCTTTTTACCTAGAGCAACAATGTGCCTACGAACTTTTTGAGCTATCTGCCAGTTATTAGTCTGTATCATATCCATCATTCCTCTCGCTGTATCCTGTATGTGTTGGGGTAGAATGTTCGTTCTCCTACATCTCAATAGAAAATTCTTTCTGTTTATGCCATTAGCCAGCTTGATGTTAATTGAAGACCATTTTTTCATCAATAGTGTAGTGTGATTACCAAAGGTGTTTGTGATTAGTTGATAAAAACCCATCTGAGAATTATTCATTTTAGATGCTCACGACCGTATTAAGATAAATAAAAAATCTAATATCGGGTTTGCGGTCTGTAGGTCAAATAAATAACTAATTTACTTCTGACATCCTCTATATTTCGTCATTTATTTATGACTTCATCAGGAGGAAACGCTAAAATACACCACAGATTAAAATGATATCAAATTAAAAAAAAAAAACAATTAAGACTTACAAGTGAAGTTACAAAAACATGGCTATATGCATTTCAACACACAGTAGAACGTTAAATTAGGACGAATACAACCATATGAATATTGAAATGTTGCTAACAGGTAGAACTTAACAACTAGCAAGACATTTATATATACATTTATTTATTTATTTTTTTGAATAATAAGAACTATTTTCTTTTTTTGTGGTAAAAGAAACGTTGATAAACAGTTTTATGTACATATTGAAGTTCGTGGAATATTTATATTATGGTATTTAAGTTATTTGTTTTGTGTTGAACAAGGCAAAGAATTCATTTGTTCAACAGATTGCAATAAATGGTGCTCAGCTGTTGGATGTCAGATCTAGAATTAACTGAATTATTTTCGTTGTTGATATGTACCATTTCTAGGAATAGCCTTTTTCTGTAATTATTTTCATAGTCCAGAATTTGTATGTTTTCGTAATCAAAATTGTGATCCTCTTTCTGAAAATGATCAACCAAAGCACATGAGTTTTTTCCAATACGGCAGTCGCTTTTGTGTTGTGTCGAACGATTTTTAATATATTGGGAAGTTTGTCCTATGTAACACTGATTACATTGTTTACAAGGAATTTTATATACAACATTATTATTTAATGGGATCGGAGTTTTATCTTTAATTTTAGTGAACACTTTGCCAACCGTGACTGTATTATATTTAGCTATTTTTAAATTATCTCTTTTAAGGTGGTTAGTAACATTATCTGTAAGACCTTGAATGTAGGGCAATTTCTTATATTTGAAATGTGCAATAACTTGGTCTTCTGTCGGACCATCAAAAAACCCAGAATGATAAATTAATTTGTTTAGTATTTTTTTTGGAAAACCATTATTTAGAAATAGTGTATATACTTTCTTTAAATTTTCCTTCAAAAACCCTTCGTCCGAAATATGAGTGACACGATTTTTTAGAGCAATAATTGTGTTGAATTTTTGGCTCATTGGATGGTTCGAAAAATAATTAATATATCGTCCAGAGGACGTCGGTTTTTGGTACCAGCTTAAAATAACTTTGTTAGTATCAGTCCTAATTAGTAAGGTATCTAATTTATCTAATTTTTAATTTAATCTCTCTTCCACTCCGGCCAATAGTATCTTGTGTAGGTTCTGCTACTTACCACTTATCCAAATTTCTAACGAAAATTTTAACAGAATCCTTAGCCGATAGGACTAACTACAATATACCTGACACATTTGTTTTTGTAAATTCTATCGAAGATCGGAGATTACCCGAAGATTATGTATTGGTGTCAATGGATGTGGTGTCATTATTTACTAATATCCCTTTCGATCTTATTCTTGAATTGCTGCGTTCACAATGGCACATAATAGAGCCGTTCACAACGTTAAGTTACCATAGTTTCTTCAAATTATTATCGTTTGTGTGCAATAACTGTTATTTTTCTTTCAACAACCATTTCTACCAACAAACATTTGGTACCCCCATGGGCTCACCTATTAGTTCAATCTTGGCTCAAATAGTAATGGATCATATATTAGACATAATCGTAGAAAAATTACCTTTTAATGTTCCGTTTTTAAATTTGTGGACGACATAGTGACTTCTGTCCCTTCCAGTGAGATAAAAACTACTTTAGTTACTTTTAACTCTGTGAATGAACATTTGCAGTTTACTATGGAAACAGAAGTGAACAACATCATCCCTTTTTTAGATACCTTACTAATTAGGACTGATACTAACAAAGTTATTTTAAGCTGGTACCAAAAACCGACGTCCTCTGGACGATATATTAATTATTTTTCGAACCATCCAATGAGCCAAAAATTCAACACAATTATTGCTCTAAAAAATCGTGTCACTCATATTTCGGACGAAGGGTTTTTGAAGGAAAATTTAAAGAAAGTATATACACTATTTCTAAATAATGGTTTTCCAAAAAAAATACTAAACAAATTAATTTATCATTCTGGGTTTTTTGATGGTCCGACAGAAGACCAAGTTATTGCACATTTCAAATATAAGAAATTGCCCTACATTCAAGGTCTTACAGATAATGTTACTAACCACCTTAAAAGAGATAATTTAAAAATAGCTAAATATAATACAGTCACGGTTGGCAAAGTGTTCACTAAAATTAAAGATAAAACTCCGATCCCATTAAATAATAATGTTGTATATAAAATTCCTTGTAAACAATGTAATCAGTGTTACATAGGACAAACTTCCCAATATATTAAAAATCGTTCGACACAACACAAAAGCGACTGCCGTATTGGGAAAAACTCATGTGCTTTGGTTGATCATTTTCAGAAAGAGGATCACAATTTTGATTACGAAAACATACAAATTCTGGACTATGAAAATAATTACAGAAAAAGGCTATTCCTAGAAATGGTACATATCAACAACGAAAATAATTCAGTTAATTCTAGATCTGACATCCAACAGCTGAGCACCATTTATTGCAATCTGTTGAACAAATGAATTCTTTGCCTTGTTCAACAAAAAACAAATAACTTAAATACCATAATATAAATATTCCACGAACTTCAATATGTACATAAAACTGTTTATCAACGTTTCTTTTACCACAAAAAAAAGAAAATAGTTCTTATTATTCAAAAAAATAAATAAATAAATGTATATATAAATGTCTTGCTAGTTGTTAAGTTCTACCTGTCAGCAACATTTCAATATTCATGTGGTTGTATTCGTCCTAATTTAACGTTCTACTGTGTGTTGAAATGCATATAGCCATGTTTTTGTAACTTCACTTGTAAGTCTTAATTGTTTTTTTTTTAATTTGATATCATTTTAATCTGTGGTGTATTTTAGCGTTTCCTCCTGATGAAGTCATAAATAAATGACGAAATATAGAGGATGTCAGAAGTAAATTAGTTATTTATTTGACCTACAGACCGCATACCCGATATTAGATTTTTTATTTATCTTAATACGGTCGTGAGCATCTAAAATGAATAATTCTCAGATGGGTTTTTATCAACTAATCACAAACACCTTTGGTAATCACACTACACTATTGATGAAAAAATGGTCTTCAATTAACATCAAGCTGGCTAATGGCATAAACAGAAAGAATTTTCTATTGAGATGTAGGAGAACGAACATTCTACCCCAACACATACAGGATACAGCGAGAGGAATGATGGATATGATACAGACTAATAACTGGCAGATAGCTCAAAAAGTTCGTAGGCACATTGTTGCTCTAAGTAAAAAGAATCTAAATCTAGAGATTAAGGTATGTTACAACAATATCAGTAATATGATCAAAAATCTAGACTCAATTAAACATGAATTAAATACTATTCTTCCAAAACATATGTTAAATGAATATTCTCGTAGGTTAAGCGTATCTTATAACAGACGTTTTAACAAGGTAAAGAATTCTAATTTAAAAAAGTTTGATAATCTTGTTCGTTGCTTTCAAAATAGGGAGAGAATGTTTATCGATAACAAGAAATGGTTTAATAATATATCGAACGTAAATATACCAAATGACATTGCAGATATGTTATCCTTAGGTCCTAAATTCGCAATTTCTCCTACCAATGATCAACTAAATGTTAAAAAATTTCTTGCTGATGTTGAAGATATTATTTATGATGCGCCTGATAATAACAAAAATATTTTAAGAGCTCAAGTTACTAACAATATAACTAATTATCGAACACACTTGAGTACAACTAAAATTACGCCGTTACAACAATTATATAAAAAAACTAAACAATTTCTTAATGATAATCCTAATATTTATATCTTACAGGCCGATAAGGGTAATAGTACCGTAGCTATGAACAAAAACGATTATATCACCAAAACGGAGGAACTATTAAGCGATACTAATACATACCAACAGTTAGATAGGGATCCTACCGCTAATCTACAAAAAAAAGTTAATGAATTAATTAAATCGGTAAAATCAAAAAATGAAATTGATGAAGACGTTGCTAAATGTCTCACTATTTATAATTCCGTTTTATCAAAATTATACTGTCTACCAAAAATTCATAAGCCCAATATTCCACTCCGGCCAATAGTATCTTGTGTAGGTTCTGCTACTTACCACTTATCCAAATTTCTAACGAAAATTTTAACAGAATCCTTAGCCGATAGGACTAACTACAATATACCTGACACATTTGTTTTTGTAAATTCTATCGAAGATCGGAGATTACCCGAAGATTATGTATTGGTGTCAATGGATGTGGTGTCATTATTTACTAATATCCCTTTCGATCTTATTCTTGAATTGCTGCGTTCACAATGGCACATAATAGAGCCGTTCACAACGTTAAGTTACCATAGTTTCTTCAAATTATTATCGTTTGTGTGCAATAACTGTTATTTTTCTTTCAACAACCATTTCTACCAACAAACATTTGGTACCCCCATGGGCTCACCTATTAGTTCAATCTTGGCTCAAATAGTAATGGATCATATATTAGACATAATCGTAGAAAAATTACCTTTTAATGTTCCGTTTTTGTATAAATTTGTGGACGACATAGTGACTTCTGTCCCTTCCAGTGAGATAAAAACTACTTTAGTTACTTTTAACTCTGTGAATGAACATTTGCAGTTTACTATGGAAACAGAAGTGAACAACAGCATCCCTTTTTTAGATACCTTACTAATTAGGACTGATACTAACAAAGTTATTTTAAGCTGGTACCAAAAACCGACGTCCTCTGGACGATATATTAATTATTTTTCGAACCATCCAATGAGCCAAAAATTCAACACAATTATTGCTCTAAAAAATCGTGTCACTCATATTTCGGACGAAGGGTTTTTGAAGGAAAATTTAAAGAAAGTATATACACTATTTCTAAATAATGGTTTTCCAAAAAAAATACTAAACAAATTAATTTATCATTCTGGGTTTTTTGATGGTCCGACAGAAGACCAAGTTATTGCACATTTCAAATATAAGAAATTGCCCTACATTCAAGGTCTTACAGATAATGTTACTAACCACCTTAAAAGAGATAATTTAAAAATAGCTAAATATAATACAGTCACGGTTGGCAAAGTGTTCACTAAAATTAAAGATAAAACTCCGATCCCATTAAATAATAATGTTGTATATAAAATTCCTTGTAAACAATGTAATCAGTGTTACATAGGACAAACTTCCCAATATATTAAAAATCGTTCGACACAACACAAAAGCGACTGCCGTATTGGGAAAAACTCATGTGCTTTGGTTGATCATTTTCAGAAAGAGGATCACAATTTTGATTACGAAAACATACAAATTCTGGACTATGAAAATAATTACAGAAAAAGGCTATTCCTAGAAATGGTACATATCAACAACGAAAATAATTCAGTTAATTCTAGATCTGACATCCAACAGCTGAGCACCATTTATTGCAATCTGTTGAACAAATGAATTCTTTGCCTTGTTCAACAAAAAACAAATAACTTAAATACCATAATATAAATATTCCACGAACTTCAATATGTACATAAAACTGTTTATCAACGTTTCTTTTACCACAAAAAAAGAAAATAGTTCTTATTATTCAAAAAAATAAATAAATAAATGTATATATAAATGTCTTGCTAGTTGTTAAGTTCTACCTGTCAGCAACATTTCAATATTCATGTGGTTGTATTCGTCCTAATTTAACGTTCTACTGTGTGTTGAAATGCATATAGCCATGTTTTTGTAACTTCACTTGTAAGTCTTAATTGTTTTTTTTTTAATTTGATATCATTTTAATCTGTGGTGTATTTTAGCGTTTCCTCCTGATGAAGTCATAAATAAATGACGAAATATAGAGGATGTCAGAAGTAAATTAGTTATTTATTTGACCTACAGACCGCATACCCGATATTAGATTTTTTATATATATATATATATATATATATATATATATATATATATATATATATATATATATATATATATATATATATATATATATATATATATATATATATATATATATATATATATATATATATATATATATATATATATATATATATATATATATATATATATATATATATATATATATATATATATATATATATATATATATATATATATATATATATATATATATATATATATATATATATATATATATATATATATATATATATATATATATATATATATATATATATATATATATATATATATATATATATGGAGTTTCTGGACCAATTGATATATATTCTTAGGAGATTTTCTTGGGTTTTTGGTACCCTACTACTCCTAAGAATATAAATCAATTGGTCCAGAAACTCCATATAAAAATATAAACGCAGAATGGGTGAAATACTGCAGCCTGTTGAACAATTTGCGACTATCTTCAACCAAGACAACAACAATGATCTTAAAGAACTTTCAAAATATTATCGAAAACTAACAAACCAAAAGAATAGAAGGCAATTTTTACTGAGACGTAAAACCGAAAACATTTTTCCTGTATTTTTAAACATAAAAACTAAACATATTGTATTCTCAGCAGCTAACCTAGGAAGGAAATTTAGTGAAAATATCTTAAATGTCTTTAAATTACAAACCTTAAAATTACTAATTAGCGACACCATAATTAATATAAAGCACCTAGAAACTAAAATCTCTCAAATCAAAAACAAACTACAACAAACAATTCCTACTAATGATTTTAATCAAATTTTAAATAATGAAAACAAAAAATATGAATATTTATTTGAAAAAATCGAAACAAAAAATATAAACAAAATTAAATTGTTAATTGAGAAAAAAAATAAAACTAATCCAAAAAAAATTAATGTACAAAAAGAATGGATCGAAAATCTTACCGACACTGAACTTCCAGAATATGCAATTGATATATTAAGATTGGGATCTAATTTTGCTTTTCCAATAACAAATCCCAATGAACTCCCTATTCCTGATATAATATCATCCGTCGAAACATCAATTAGTAACCTTAATAATAACGAAAAAGATAAAATCAGAGCAAATTGTTGTAACACCCTCAAAACTTATCAAAATAAACTCAAATGTAACCAATATAAAATCAAACATAATGATATAAACAAGGAACTACATAATAAAATTAAAAAAACTAATATTTTTCTGAAAAATAATCCTAACCTAAAAATTATACGACCTGACAAATCAAATAAAACCGTTATCATGAACACAACAGAATACGATAATAAAACGGAATTACTTTTAAATGACATAGATACTTACAAAAAAATAAACACAGATCCTACAAATATTTTTCAAAAAAGAAATAACGAACTTGTTACGCGTTGGGAAAACAAAAACTACATATCACCTAGTTGTGCAAAAGGCTTAAAAATCCATAACGCTCAAACACCAAAATTATACGGATTGCCAAAATTACACAAGGAAGGCATTCCAATGCGACCAATTGTCTCTTGTATACAATCACCACTAAACAAAAGCGCTACTTACATTAAAGATTCCTGGGATTTCAAAGAAAAAATAAATAATTTTCCCGTACCACAAAATCATATTCTAATCTCACTTGATGTGGTCTCTTTATACACAAATGTACCAATAGAACTAGCCCTCCAACTTATTGAAAAAAAATGGTCTGAAATTAAAAAATTTACAGATATACCCATGGAAGAATTTCTAATTGCTATCGAATTAACTTTAAAGTCCACATTTTTCATGTACAAAAATAATTTTTATAAACAAGTAGAGGGATGCGCAATGGGTTCCCCTATATCTGGTGTGGTTGCACAATTAGTTATGGAGGAGTTAGAACGCAATATAATCGAAAAATTAGATATTCCTCTTCCATTCTTCTATAGGTACGTCGACGATTGTATAACCTTAATTCCCAGAGACAAATGCAATTATATTTTAAACGCCTTTAACAATTTTCATGAAAAGTTGAAATTCACTATCGAAACTGAAAACAATTCTCAAATAAACTTTCTAGATATGACATTACATAATAAGAACAACATTGTCGAAACAGAATGGTATACAAAAAGCACATGGTCAGGCAGATATGTAAATTATTTTCTCAACATCCAATGAACCAAAAAAAAATCAGTTATTATCGGGCTAGCCGATAGAGCAATAAAATTGAGCAATGTAAAATATCAACCACAAGCAATAAGAAAAGCTAAAAATATCTTAATTCAAAATAGCTATCCAAAAAAATTAATTAACTCTATATTTAATTCTAGATTGCATAAAATAAACAGCCCAAATCAAAATATATCAACCGAAAAAAATACAGATAAAAATAAGTTTCTATCAATCCCATACGTACAAGGCCTTTCAGAAAATATAAAAACTATTTTTAATAAACATAATATAACCGTATGCCACAAAAGTTACAACACCTTCCAAAAAAAATTTTTTAGTTCTCTCAAAACCCCAACTCCAACCAATCAAAAAACACATACCATATATAAAATACCTTGTAAAGACTGTCCTGGAGTATACATCGGTCAGACTACACAATACCTCAAAAATCGCTTAAATGGGCATAAATATGATAAAAAAAATAAAACTTCATTAACAAAATATGAGAATGAAACATCCCATAAATTTAATTATAAGGACACACAAATCTTAAAAACTGAAATAAATCAGAAAAAAAGGGAATTCTTGGAAATGATGTACATTAAAAAACACGAAAATTCAATTAATGACAAAACGGAAATTAAAAACTTAAACCAAATATATTACAACGTAATAAAATAACTGCATATATTCTGCAATTTTCTCGTAAATCTAAATTTAAATTTTAAAATTAAATGGCAATTTGCAAAAATAAAAAAATTGTTCAATTTTCTACATTTTATCTTAAATGAAATAATAATAGGTACACTAATTACAAAAATATAAAATAAATACGCTCGTTCCACATACCAAAATAATAACAATATAAAACACCTTGTTTTTTAACCCAATAAAAACCATATATATGACGAGCAACAGCAGCAAAACGAATTTTAATTTCAGTCAGTCAGTAGTTTTAAGTATGTATATACTGTATTGTCACATATATGTAGAACAAATTTTAAGTGTATATGTCCCATTTGTGAATGGATTAAAAAAATCTACCTTCTTAGGTGAGTTATAGTATAATTATACATCCAATTTAAACGTTTTGTTTTAAAAATAAAAAAAAAATATTAATTAGGTTATACGTGTTTATTAAATTTCTGTATATATGTATATATCTGTGCAGGGGTGTACTTATGTATGGATGTATATGTATATAAAAGAACATTTTTATCCTCCTACACAAAACAAAAAAAAGAAAAAAGTAGACATGTTTATAAGAATCCAAAACAGCATTGTTTGTTAGTTTTAGTGACCTGTATTAGAATCCACTGATGAAGGCATGTTGCCGAAACGTTTGGGAAAAAAAGAAAAAAAAAACAAATTAAAATGATTTCCGAAGAATAAACAAGTTTTATTTTTCAAAAAGATAATTCAGACCAAAAACCCAAGAAAATCTCCTAAGTATATATATATATATATATATATATATATATATATATATATATATATATATATATATATATATATATATATATATATATATATATATATATAATATATATACATATATATATATATATGTATATATATAGATATATATACAGGATGTTTTAGAAATAAGTGCCTTAAATTGGACTATTTATAGATCTTGATGAAATATGAGAAAAAGTTAAGTAAATTTTTTCTCTGTCGCGCTTTTTAAAAAATACAGGGTGTTACATGTAGGTGTTAAAAACAATATTTTCTTTGTTATTTTCGTAGATAAGTACGGTGGCAAATTCAAATTTTATCCACAGTATGCATAAGTTAGGACTCATAATTTGACAAAATTTTACTTAACTGGGTCACTCCAGTGGCGTAGAACAGGGGTCGCCACAGCATATTATCGCCCGGAACTTTTTACCACCCGGTATATTTGATTTATTTTTAATGTTATTTTATTGGCCAGTTTATTTTTTAAAAATTTGCTCCCTTAGACATTTCCTAAGGAAGGTTTAGTTTTCGAGATATTTTTACTTTTTTGCATGAATGTAGCTAAATTAATTCCAACTGGAAAAAATTTTTCTTACTTAATTAGTTTTGAAACCCATTGTTATAAAAGCGCAGATGATTTATGCTAGATAAAAGGGAAAAAACAGAAATTCTAAAAGCACTAATAACAAATTATTTTGTTTATTTACGATAAGTAAATTAGCTTAAAAAAGTAACTTAATATTAATATAAAGTCATTTTTATAACTATGCTACTTAACTAAAATTCTAGCACATAGTTTAATCTATTCTAAAATTGCTGAAAATGGTTACGTTTACGTCAATACATTTTCGAGCATTCCCTAAAAGTTTTGAGAAAGTGTTTTGTAGTGTATGCCTTGCAAGGGACAAGTCGTTGCAGGCAGCATCAATTCTAGCAGTAAGATGGTCAACAGAGAGAATTGGGGTAGAATACACTTTTTCTTTTAAAATACCCCAAATACAGTAATTCATCGGGTTTAAATCCGGCGAACGCGCGGGCCACTTTACAGGTGCATCTACTCCTCTTCCAATCCATTTTCGGGTAAATTTTTGGTGTAGCCACACCCCTACTTCCCTTGAAAAGTGCGGTGGCGCGGTCCATACAAATGGTTTCTCAGAAAGTCCAAATAACTGTTGCCGTTTAAATGCTCTGGTAGATAATAGGGACCTATAAAACGACTTCCTATTACACCTGCACAAACATTTCTTTTAAACTGGTTTTGAACATTCATTACATGTATAGCGTGAGGATTTTCGTTTTGGCAAACGTGTGCGTTATGGATGTTAAAAATTCCAGTTCTTGTGAAACACGCTTCATCAGTAAATAATACTGTTGATTGAAAGTTATTGTTTTGTTGGCACATTTGTAAATACCAATGACTGAAATCAACACGTGGTTTAAAATCAGTTGGTAATAATTCATGTACCTTTTGCTTGTGGTAGGGGTGCAAACCCATTGGTTTTAATATTCGCCAAGTTGATGTTGGAGCAACACCGGCCTGCATTAAAATTCTCCTGACACTTATTTCTGGATTCTCTTCTACCAAATTCAAAATAGCTTCTTAATTTTTGACTGTCCTTACAAACGTTCGTCGACCACGAAGATGTGCAGTAGGTTTAAACGATCCGTTTTCTCTAAGGAGATTCGACAACTATGAAAGTTCTTCTATTTGGTAAATTTCGTCCGGGAAATTTTTGTGAATAGAGCCTTACTGCTCTTGCTGAGTTTCCTCGACATTCCCCAAGAACTAAGAGCATATCTGCATATTCCAAATTACTGTAAAACACCATATTTTTTAATATCGGAACAGATCTTTACTAGTTGTTTTCAACACTAAATCAATTTAAGAAATAGTTTGACAGGCGATTTAGTTATTTTGTTTATAAACAGTGGCATAGCCTACTATAAATCATTTATGTCGAAAAGCAAGAGCATGCATGGATCACATGTTTTACTGACAATACCGAGGACAATACTTACATAGTTTTGACTGCGTAATCTAGGCCGAAATTAAAATCTGTTTAAACCAGGTAACTCTTTTGAATTTGATGAAAGTGAATCCAGATACAAGGGTAAGGCAGTTTCATTGCAACCAGTATTGCTTCTACATCAACTTATATATATAATTGAAAAGCAATGGATTTGCTCCCATATGATATGACAAGCAAGGGTAATACAGAATTTTTTTACTAAATGACATGTACGTCGAAAGTATTTGTCAGAAGGTCGCTTTAATAAACATAGTTTTGTTGAGGGAGGGGCTATGCCCCCCTGTTAAAGGTACTGAAAAAGGCGAAAATATGTGACGGGGACGACCCTAAAGAAAATTAATTTGCAAACAGATTTTTAACTTGGTCAGCCCAATATTTATTCATTCACATAATAATATAAACTGTTTTACGTATTAAAATGCACTTAACAGTTTTATATTGAATAAGCTTAAGAAATGAGTAAAAATAAGTTCCACTTCTTTTAGTTTTAATGAAGCCAATCTGCTGGAAATTTTTGTGAATAAAGAATTGTTCTTTTTTTGAAGTTGGGTTTGTTTTTATACAAAAATGTTGAAGGCATCATTCACAGAAAAACGGAATTCTAATTTTTTGCATCGTTCAACGATCGAAACACAGGTTTTATAGAATTTTGTGGAGAAACTTGAATTGGTAATTTTTTTAATAAAAGCATAGTACGTATGTATATATTAGCCTGATGAGAAACAAAAAAATGAAATTTCTTCGCTTTCAAATTTCCCTTAAGACTCCGTTGGTTTCAGAGATCTGTACATATAAACTTAGAAGGACAACAGAAACCGCATTTCATAAAGAATATTAATATTTCCTTCAGAATATTACTTCTGTGCCATGAATTTTCATACAAAACCTGTAAAGGGATTTAAGATAACTAAACTTTTCTTTTTTTTAAGTAGTTAAATAGAAATTCCTAGTAATTAAACTCCTGTTTTACAAAGTGCATGTTTTGATCAAAGTTTAGAAATGACTATTTTAATTGCGAAACACGATAATGAGATGCAGTTTCCTGACTCATCAGTGCGCCGATAGGATGAAAGTATTTGTACAATTACTATGTGTCTATAAAAACTTAAGGTAAATGATATAATTTCTTATGCTTGCTTAAATAATATTGTTTATATTATGTATCGAAACATTCCGTAGACAGACTAGTCTACATGTTGAGGTATGTAATTATATTAAATATTTGCTTCAATTAATTTAAAGTTAAATATTTTTATTAAGTTGCGAAAAAGCCAAAAAAGATTTTTGTTTGTCAATCTATACGCAACAAATAATCTGAACACATTTAAAAATAAACAAAAATATATATATAACAATGACCTTCCTGCAGTTTTTTCCAATCCAGACACCATTAACGATTATTTCTGTAGTGTTAATCAGAAAACTAATAACTGTGATAATAAGAGAAGGTTCTATAATAATACCAAATTCAACGAAGATTTAAATTTTTCCTTTAAACTGGTTAGCCCATTTGATATTTATAATTGTGTTAACAGTATTAAATCCAATGCAGCTGGGAATGATGATTTGACACTTTTCATGTTAAAACTAAGCTTGCCAACTGTAATTAATCATGTCACTAACATAATTAACAGTTGCTTAGAGAAAGGATATTTTCCACGGTGCTGGAAAAATTCAGTTGTTACCCCAATTTCTAAAGTAAAAACTCCTGTAAATGTCAGTGATTTGCATCCAGTCAGCTTGTTGCCTGTCTAAGGTGCTGGAAAGAGTGGTCCACACACAAATATTCCTATATTTTCAGTAAAATAATTTGATTCCGATTCATCAATCAGGGTTTATCAAAGGGCACAGCACAACCTCTGCTTTGTTGAATATCACGGACAATATCACAAGGGCTCTTGATGCAAAGATGGGGGCAATCTTGACACTCCTTGATTATTCAAAGGCCTTTGATATGATTGATCATGATCTCATGTGCTCTAAATTATATTACTATGGATTTGATGACATTACAATATCATTTTTCAAGTCATATCTGTCTAATTTTTAAGGGTCAAATCGAGTTCAATGTAAAACACGATATATTTTTAGAACGTTGTCCCAGAATTCTGAAATTTTTATACGAGTTTCCGAACATGTAGGTTAATTGACGACTCAAGGTAATTTTTAATTAAAAGTTATACAGGGTGTATAAAAATATAGTTTATTCGCGATGGACAGAAATGGTCAGTCAGAGTCGAGAACAGTTGTGTCAGGAGAGCCACAGGGATCTATCCTTGGACCTTTGCTTTTTGTAATTTATACTGCAGATATATTCTTAGTGGTTTCAAATACTCATTTACAGACATATGCTGATGATGGTCAGGTTTTGTTAATATTTGATCCTTCAGATCCTGAAAGAGCATCGGAGTTATTAAATGATGATTTAGATGCCATTTTGCGATATTCGCGAGAACATAATTTAAAAATTAACCCTAATAAAACAGAGGTACGTCTCTTTTGTTCAGAGAAGCAAAGAAATGTGCTTATGGACAGACTTCGGCTAATTATAGATAATAGTTATTTGGAATTTTCAGATTGTGCAAAAAATTTGGGCCTTTATCTGGATGTTAATTTAAGATTTTATAAGCATGTGCAAAGTCTCTTACAAAGAAGTTATATAAAAATGAAACTGTTATACTCCAATAGATATATATTAAATTTTAAAATGAGAAAAAAGTTGTGTGAAAGCCTTGTTATATCAATTTATAATTATTGCTATATTGTATATTTTCCATTCCTTGATGTCATTACAAAGAACAGAATACAGTATGTGCAAAATACATGTTGTAGATTTATATTTAATTTAAGGAAATATGACTCTGTATCCAACAATATCAGGCAAATTGGCTGGTTAAGATGTGATCGTATGTACAAATTCTGTTCTATGATATTTTTTAAAAAACTACTACAGGCAACCTTTGTATTTGTACCAAAAATTAGAGTTTAGAAATAATGCACATAACTTAAATTTAAGAGATATGAACTATCTTTCAATACCAAAGCACAGAACATCGTTGTTCCAAAAATGTTTTTCTTATAGTTTTGTTAAACTTTATAATACTCTTCCGTCACAGTTTAGGCAGTGTAGTATAAGAAGACTCAGAACAGATTATAAGAACTTATTACTATGTAATTAGATACACATTTTTACTTTAGTCTAGTCTGTTATACTTTTGTGCTAAAGAAGTTTGCAATTTGTATTTTTTTTTATCGTAGGCCACATAAGGGTCACAGGTCATGGTTAAGTGGAGGAATGGCCAACGGCCAAACTTCGCCATCTGTGTCCTAAGTATGTGTATATATTGTATATGTATGCATATGCTTAATAAAGACGTTTATTATTATTATTATTATATATATATATATATATATATATATATATATATATATATATATATATATATATATATATATATATATATATATATATATATATATATATATATATATATATATATATATATATATATATATATATATATATATATATATATATATATATATATATATATATATATATATATATATATATATATATATATATATATATATATATATATATATATATATATATATATATATATATATATATATATATATATATATATATATATATATATATATTATATATATTATATATATATATATATATATATATATATATATATATATATATTATATATATATATATATATATATATATATATATATATACAGGGTTCGCCAAACTCAGTGGCGTATTAGAAGTATATGGGGAACGAGTAAAGATATTTACTTGAGATTTGGGTAAGTTTCATACTAAGAAGTGAACTTTATTTTAAAAATAATTTCGAAGTTGCGGCGTTGCCAGCTCTATTGCAGACAGACAGAAAGTTTCTTTTTTTAAATACAATACCCTGTATATTATTGCATTGTCAAATTCTATGTATTATTCTGAGCATTTTTTATGTAGTATGTCCTATACCTAATTTGAGAGGTTTCTGAAATAAAAATTATTTTCTAATTTTTAAGGGTCAAATCGAGTTCAATGTAAAACACGATATATTTTTAGAACGTCCCAGAATTCTGAAATTTGTACACGAGTTTCCGAACATGTAGGTTAATTGACGACTCAAGGTAATTTTTAATTAAAAGTTATACAGGGTGTATAAAAATATAGTTTATTCGCGATGGACAGAAATGTTCATAACTCGATTTTTTTAAATGGAACACCCTGTGTATTTTAATTGCATCAAATAGAGAGAGACATTGCCTTTCAAATGACATTAGGTATTCCTATACCTATCTCTGATGGGTAATGAACTAAATGGCATTTTAAAAAAAAATCGACCATTTTAGTATTTTCTGTAAAAAAAATCTATTTTAAGCGCACTGAATAGAGAAGTAAACATTTTTGTCAAATACTGGCAAGTTATTTCTACGTATATCTGTCTTAATGATACCTAAATGGAAATACTGTTCTTGAGAAAAATCGATAATTTAATAGTAACAATATGTATTCACAAACGCTTTTGATAAAAAATTAACGATACTACCGAATAAAACAATACTCACGATGGAACACCCTGTATATTTTTGTTGCATCCAACAGAGAAAAAATTACCTTTCAATAGTATTAGCATCGCTGATGATTAATTAATTAGATGCCATTTAGTAGAAGCACGAATAATATCTCGTAAAACGAAAGATTATTTAACTAGTAGGCTGTGCACGCCTGTCATCTCCCAGGAAACCAAACAGAGAACATTTGTTTTTAATATGCATAGTTCTCAAAAATTCACTAATTTAAAATGGCAAATTCTTACTCAAGTGTAGAAATTCTAAATTTGTTTTATGTACACGGTCAATGTGATAAAATAATATCAAGAACATGTAGACAATTTAATCAACTTTATCCAGATTCTGTCCCAATGAACGAGAAAAAGTTTAAAAGAATAGAGAAGAATTACAGAGAGTACAATAATGTTAAAAGACCAAGACTTCAAGTCAAACCTGTAACAGGTAACGAAGACAATGAAATTACTGTTTTGTCTTATTTCCATACATACCCTCACGCATCAATTAATAGCGCAGAGAAAGATTTAGGCATTTCTTACAAATCGGTGGAAAGAATTTTGCAGAAACATAGAATGCATAATTATAAATTTATAACAGCCCAGGCTTTAGAGCCTACTGATCCTCCTCAGCGCGTCGCATACTGCGAAATGATCCTGATGCGTACACAAGAAGATCCCAACTTTTTAAAAAAAGTTATTTGGACGGATGAGAGCAAATTCACAAAAGAAGGGATATTTAACAGAAGAAATTCACA